>CM066173.1:38430859-39630859 GCA_033629205.1 Lithocarpus polystachyus
GCAGTTTCTCGTGTCACCTTCACGGAAATATGTGACAAACTGAAACCCTCAAAATCAATTAGCCAGACCATCTGTTCTTGGTCTGGTGCCAGGTTTAAAATAGCGTTCTCCATGCAATACACCAAATACTTGATTTGTCCTTTTATCGACTTTGAGTTCTGCAATCAAAATAAATATGCAAATGTCATTAAGTAAACAAGCAACAGAAGGCAAAGTACTTTTATTCTATAACTTGAACTTCCAGGGCATTATATGTCTGCTTTTAGTTTGACATATACCAGTAGATCCTATAAGCCTAATATTATTTTGAATAACCATATCATAATTGCACAATAAGGGGAACAACAATTAATTTCAGACTCACATTAGGGGTGATATGCTCAGTTTCCAGATTATTAATGTATTAAACCCTCCTTGCAATAACAATCTTCTTAATTTAGTAAATATTTTGGCTCAAAATTAAAAAAGACAGTTTACATTGTACACAAGAAAACATTGCCTTTCTCCATTTTACTGCTTAAAACATATCGGCACAAAAACAAATTTTCTTCAATTATTAGGTGAAAACTGGTACATAAAAGCAGAGAGATAAGGAGGCATTGTCAGATGAAACCTGGCGACTAGGTCTCATGACAAGGACTGTTCTCCCATGCTTGTCAACAGAAGTTGATCTGTAGATTTTCCCTGTCTCTGCTTCTTTCGCAATGTCCTCCTAAATTACAGGCAAAATTAATGGCATTTAGAAAAACCAGTTCTCGAGAAATTATATAACAAAGCTAACAAAATTTGACCAAAGCCTACAACAATAGGCTAAAAGAGTTCAGGTTGATCTTGCTTATTAACTGTCGAAATAATTTAAATTATTTAATAAGCTTTACTCAAGCAGCTCTTCCATGCCTAACTAACTAATTTCGAACTTTTCTATAAATTTTTAATTTACACATAGCAGAAGGAATTAGATTTTTTTTTTTTTTTTTTTTTTTTTTTTATAGGTAATTTACAAAACCCTACAAGGATTTTGAATCCATGACCTCACCATCTACTAATTCTTGTGGGGGAAAGAGATGCAATTTGAGCCAGAGCTCATTGGCAGTTTGATTTGGAAAATTGGGTAAACTTCCAATCAGGTCTGGGCCTAACCAACATTGAGGCAACTGGCCTTAGACTGAAAACTTTAAACCAGACCCAAGGAACAGAGCAAGGAAAAATATCAAAATATACAACTAAAAAAGTTCAAGAAAATGAGAGAGGGAAAGGAGAACTATTCAAACAAAAAGATGCACCAGCGGGACAAGATCATCAGGCCTCCTATTATCACTAACTATTTGCATAAACCTTCTAATAAAAAGACTGTACCAAAAAGTTTTTTTTTTTTTTTTTTTAAGTGTATTCAAGCACACTTTCTATCCATGGATTCTAACTTCAAATTGCAGATGAATATAACGGAGATTAATGGAAGTATACTGTTATGTGTCTAGCTTATTTAATTAATATTTGGTAAATAATGATAGGGATTTGTTGTGTTGATTCAAATAATTTAATTTGGATTAGGAATTAAGATGAGTTATGATCTGTTTTGTTAAAAAAATCTAAGAAGTTGAAGTTTATTTTTACCTAATTGAAAATTATAAATAAATTCAGATATAAACAATAAATAAGATAGTCTTGATTTGCCAAGTTACAAATTGTTAGCTAGTCTAACTTGAAGATATAGGTTTCCTCGAAGCAAATCTTACTCTTTCATTTCTCATAACCAAAACAGAGAAGATTAAGAGGAGACTAGTTAAGAAAATTAACCCACCACTAGCAAACCAATCCATTACTACTTATCAAAAAAAAAAAGCAAGCCAATCCATTACTTTTTTTTATTTTATAAGTGGGTTAGCAAACCAATCCATTACTCGATCTATTGCATAAGCTCACAACACTTACCCAGCGTATCTCTTCTGGTTTGTACTCTAATCTCCACTTTAAGGACTCTTTCAGCATTTTAGTTGCTTTCTTGACATGCCAGTTACGTGCTCGTAGATATCTTGCGATGCATGCATCAGAACAATAAATAGACAGCTTATCAGGCAATTGCCCTATCAACCCTCTCACCTCCTTAATCTGCAAACATAGGAAAAAAAAAAAAAGAGAGAGAAGCTTAACAAGCTTTTCTCCCCACAATAACAGTAGCATTTTCAAGACCCAAATGAAAGAAGCATACAAGTGGCAGATACCTTAGTCTGCTCCTCTTCAGATGTCAGAGCCTTCTCAAAGCCATTTGAAGGGGATTTCTTTGACCCCGAACTCATATTTTTCAAAGAAGATGCCTGTAGTTCAAAAGTAAGAACTTCAGAACTTAAAGTCTATTAGGTTTGTCTCTATCTAAGCACAAACTCATCTTCATCTGCTTAGTGAGTAGAATGAATGTGCAAGCAAGTGTAACAAAAAGCAAACTCTTTGTCCCATTTAAACAATAAAGAAACTTATTAGATTAATAAGAAGACATGCCAAAAAGCCTTGCCTCTTCCTTTTTCCAAGCCAGTCAGAAAGGAAGTTCTTGCCATGCACCTTTTGGAAAAAAATTTCAAAATTCTATCAAATATGCAGAAAATTGAATTACACTAAAGTCATGTTTAGTTGCTAAGAAAAATATAGAACAAAACAAAATTTGAGAATTAAATTTGCTTTACACTAATCAAGGGAGGTGGGGTGGGGGTTTAATCAAATAAGAACTCCAATGACCACATGGTAATAAGCTCTAAATAGCATGAAAGTGAGACTAAAACTAAAGGAAATAGCATTTTGTCATTGTGAAAAAACTAATCTAAACTACCTTTAAATTGCATCTTTTAGATGTATGTCCAACATCATTTAGTTACTCCTTTCTAGAGAGCTAAGAAACTACCAAGCCTAGTACTAGGGGAAAATGAAGACAAAATGAAGATTAAATGATTTTGGGAATATCTTCCAAATGTACATATATCTTAATTTTAAATTGGGAAAAAAAGAAACAGATATTTTAGCCTCTGACTAGCATACAGAAATTTTGAGGATGTGATTTTTTTTAAATAATTTTTGGCCCCAAGGGGAGGGGGAAAGGGAGATTCAAACTAGAGACCTCTGATGAATAAGGCGGAGAATAAGAATAGTTACAGTGGACCCTTCAAAAGATCTGAATTGTTACAAGATCAAATTATTCTGCAAACAAAAAAATCAGATATTTTGGCCTACACCCAGTTTCAGAAAAACTGAGACGTTACTATTGACAGGACCTGAAGACCCTTAAATCACTTCCTTGATTCTCTCAAGATGCTTCTCGAGATTCCCACATTTAAAAGATTTAATGGGATTCTTTTAGTGAGATTAACACAAGCTTCCCTTAAGTTCGGTAGCAACTTCATTCCACACGTCAGTTAGAAACATAATGACTTGCATCTAGATATCAAAAGCCCAGACATGCCAAGTGTAACACATACATAAGCATGATACAATTCAAATAGCCTCAAAACACATTATAACACCATCCATGATTTTTCCCACCAGATCCTCTGTAAAAAAGGACTTAAAACCGTTTTGGCAGCCAACTTGAGTGTGTCCAAACCTATAAAACTGGGCTGAGATAACATGCATCGCAAAACTGTGATAAACATGAATTATGAGGATTGGATTGGAGATGACTATGTGTTGTGCAAGCATGTATTGGATGTTTACTAGGTCGATTTGGGCTACATAAACGATTACAATGAGTAACTTTACTAGTACTTTTTTTGGTATAGTGCAGACATGGTTAGCGCTATTATTTGGGTCATGACAAATGGTATCATAACCAACATAATAATGCCATGTGGCTCGGGTGTACTGTGGCGCAATGTGGAGCCTAATGAAGACGTTGGGAATTTTAGAGGGGGAGAGTGCAATTCCTTGGATTATATGGATTGGATTGGATGAGTGTGTGCCACATTGGTAGATGTGACTAGTGATTTCCTTTAATTGTGACAAAAACCATATCTATAATTAGTCACACCTAGTGGAATGGTAGCAACATTATAGGTTTTTTCTTTTTCATTGCCAGTTCAACACTAAAGCCAGTTCATTCAATCTCTTAGAGAGTGTTTGGTGGGAGGGGAACAAAATCACTCAAAATTAAACATTAATTACTCCAATTCCAACCCCAAGTTTTCATTAGTAAAATATATGGTCTTGCCAATCCAACAAAGCAAGATTGTTTATGTTAAAACATGGTACTTGAGTTGTTTGATCTACCCCCACGATAAATAAGAATTATAGTTCTTTTCATCCTTTACACAACAATTCAAATAAGCTATTTAAGCTGGTAGCTTTTACATGTCAATGTGAAATTAACACAAAGTCATATCAACTCTTTTTCTTTTTCTTCTTCGCTCCCCCAATAACACAAAAAAAGAGAAAAAGAAAACCAACCCACATGTTAGGTACCTCTCCATTTTCAGTTCATGGTTAAGATTTCATTTATTGTATCTATAAGTGTACATGTTGAAGTTCTTTTCGACATAGAAACCCACATTTTTTTATTGGAACCCAACCAACCCACAAAGGTATGAGCAACTGAAACATAAATTTAGCATTTGCCAACATAGTACCCACCAAATTATTAACATCAGAAACGGAGTTGTTGATAGTCATATATACAATAAAAGCATAATAATAAAGAAGATCCAGAAAACGAGTGCTAAAATGAGCATATAAATTACCTGACCGATTCAAAAAAAAGCCAAAGAAAGCGCAAATCTTTCGGAGCTCCTCCTCAGCTCAGCTGCCAGAGAGAGAGAGAGAGAGAGAGAGCATTGAAACCGGGTCAACAGTGAAAAAAGCCAAAGGGTCCCTTAGGATTAGAATTGAAATTTGAGACTATAAACACAATGCGACACAGGCTAAGGTTGTTAAATAATAATACACAGGCTAAGGTTGTTAAATAATAATAATAATAATAATAATATTATTATTATTATTATTATTATTAATACTATTAAGATCTTCTTCTTCTTTCTTTTTTATGGACAAAGACTTTCTAGAACACATGTGGAGATTAATGATTATGGTCTACCTCTATCATTCATTTTCTTTTGTCTAGGGGTATATATTGGAAAAGTTGTCAAAACTTTTTTAATTCTAGATAAAAATTTTTTTAAAATTTTTTTTTTTTTTTTTTGAGATCTTAGCACTTTTGCCTTTTCGAATTTGGGGTATTTAATGCTAGCCTTTGTGTTTGGTAGAGTAGTTTGGAAAAAGTTATTTGTAATTTTTTGAAATACATGTGAGTGAAAAAGTGTGTGTAAATATATATAATATTATTTAAAAGGTATAAATGTTAGTTTGAGATTGATGACCAAAAAGGTTGTTTTGACTTTTCACAATTACGGGAGCATTGTCCATTGTCCAAGTCGATATTAACAAAGTTTCAACTTTGAAATCAACCTTTTGATTTGACTTTTGAGGCAATCATAGTCTATAGATCACATTAGCCATTTGATCCTATCTAAAGCATATGTTTGTTGTGTTTTTTTGTGAAAGTGCTAAATGTAGTTTTGGCAGGATGCAGGAAGCTAGCTGTTGACAGTTGACACGTTCAAATTGTTCCCAAATTTTGTAAATTCTATGTAATTCTACTAACTTTTTCAATGAGTATCAAAAAATAAAAAAAAAATTTCCAAATCAACCAAGAGGGGAGAGATTAACTCAAGATTTCTGAGAATTTGTTTTCCTCTTAAATAATTCGATAGTTACAACAATGGCAGAGAAGAAATTTTAGTTACAACAATGGCAAAGAAGAAATTTGTATTTAAGACATATTATTGAAAAATTTAAGAAATGTTTGTTGAGATACGAAACATTTAGTATGATTTTTTATTTTACAAACATTCACATCAATTTATTTTATTTCATTTGTTTTATGACATAGTGTTGACATCATGACATGTAAAAAATGTTGGAATCAATTTATGAAATTTTTGTAGAAGCACACAGTGAAGCTTAAGGAAGAACAACAAGAAACAAAACCAGAAAGTAGCAAAGGGACACCAACCTCATAAATCTTATTGATTGATCCTAACACCATGTCGACAAGCTCAATCGAAAAATGAACATATGTTCAACGTTTCCTTAAAAAGAAGGATCGACTATTCAAACATGATCATCTTAATATTTATTACATCATAACAATTTCACATTGCATTTGATGTGATGCGATCTATCCTTTTATCAAACGAGTTAAGCCCCTACAAACCAACACTTCTGCCCCAAAGTATAAGATTGGCAGGACTGCCTAAGCAATAAAAGGAAAGGAGATCAATCTTCGCCTATAAATAGTCCCTCCATTTCCATATAAAGTTTTTTATTCCTTTTTTATCCCACCTCTAATTGCAAAAATGTCAATGAAAATGAGTTGGTAGGTGCCTATAATATTGACGAGACATTTTTAAATTTTAAACAAATAATTACTTTTGAGTAGAATTTGTAAATTTAGAACTCATTCCCTCTCCCTTTCTTTGTGTTTGTTTGCCTCTCGAAAGTTTTTTATTTTTGGGTGAGAAATCATGGGTTTCCTATACTTGTTTTGAATAAGTTGAGCTACTGCTCTCTTCCAGCTATTAATAAAAGTCACCAAAATAAAAACAAAACTGGACGCAAATTTTAAAAAGTTGTCTGTATTAAACACACATACATCGATTGATGATTGATCCGTCCACCTCATATATCCAAAGAGAGAGAGAGAGACAGGCACATCTTCACCTGCCCAACAATCTGTAGGACCGCGCGCATACATCAATTCATAGCCGTTTGATTAGGATTGAGGGCACGTGCAACTCGTGTGCTGCCAAATATGCCTTATCCATGCCATATTATATATGTCAATGTTGGCATAGGTGGATACATACATGCATGAATGAATGATTATTATTGGCTAATAGTTGGGCCCCTTACATCACATGTGAAGTGTCCACCAAATTACATGGCTTGGCATTCTCCTCTCCTTTACCTTTTCAATCGTCACACATGAAAGTGTTTTATTATTGTTAATATTATTATTTAATTTACAACAAGTGAATGGATCAAGTAATGCAATTGAGATATACATGCCAATGGGCCGCCAAGTTTGATTGGTGTTTGGAGTTTGTCTTTGTAGCACATAATTATTGATAATGGAGATCATATTCTTGCTAGACTTTGTATTAGCTCACATGCGCCTCAATCTTTTTTTTTTTTCTTTTTCTTTTTTCTTTTTTTCTTTTTTGTGCAGTCTATTATGCTTTTTTAGTTTTTTGTACTTGAGAGTTGAGACTGCATATAATGGTTCCATTCCTTCTTCAAAGAGAATTCATTTCTTTCAAACAGATTTGCTTCTTTCAAGTTGGAAAATATATTTTTTTTTTTTCCTCATAATACAGGGTGATAATGATATTGAGAAAATATTATTTACATGGTAGAAACCAGCCATTAAGCATTAACGGTAATTATTAAAGGAATAGATGATTTGTCATAAACCTAAAATCCTATTACTTATTGCTCAAACCAAAAGTACAAGGACCATCATAAACCTAATATGATCCAAAGACTTTAAAGACCTAAAATTCCTAATAATAAACCAAATTATCCTACTCGATTAGAGACAAATGCATGTCAAAAAGCATTTGCAGCACCAGGTGGTGTGAACCAAGAACCTATCAGGTTAAAAGTCACTTTACCTGACGTTAAAAATATATATATTTTACTGGAGCCGTGTCATTAAAGGAGCTGACTTCTGCGAACGGAGACTTGCATCTAGAGAAGACAAAACTATCAATATTTATACCGCATAAATAAGCAACAAAAAGGCAACAGTAATTGCTTTTTTGCTTTGGTATACATCTAAATAAATTCGAAATAAAGACATAAAAGAATTCTATGATTCTGACAAGTAATTAAAAAAAAAAAAAAAATGTATGTACTGTACAGGGCATTGGACCCCCACAAATGCCTCCAAAATTTGGATAAAAATCCTGTGCTTTTTTTTTTTTTTTTTTCCTTCCATATCTGTACAGAATTTTTGAGTTGATCTCACCCGAGGCAGGTATGTCAATTTTTTACCTCCCCTTCGAAACAATTAGAAGATAGGAGATCCAAAAACGCTCCAAAATGCTACATACCACTTCATCAGATGTCATCCTAATGCATTTGCATGTCCAAAGAATGTACAATAGATAGCATCTTTTAAAATGTGAAGAACTACTACTTCCTAAATTAAAGCACTAATCTTTATCAGAGTACCAAAGAGCCAATGAGTGAGAACTGTACGTTTGAGAAGAGAGCTACAAAGTGACAAGGGCCATAACAAAGGAAGCCTTCCCTGCTCCTGCATCAGTTTAAATCCCCAATGTCAAAAGGCAATGTGGGCTGGATTTTCCCCCACAAATAGATACAACTAAAAGATTTAGTAGGCTGAAGCTTTGCTGAGGCCACCCCTGGATTCTGGATGGATGGATTTACATGGTTCTGGATGGATTACATGTATCAGAGACATGCAGTAAATGCACATACACAAACTACATGTTAGCATACACAAGTTCTGTTACCTTTGCACCCCGTAAGCTGGTGGATCAAGGGTATGATTTCCCAAATTCTACCCAACAGCATCCATCTCCTTGCAAGAAATCACAGCAATCATGCAAAGACCAACTCTTGCACAATAGCAGCGAACTGCATGAATGGGTACCGCTGTCTCTTTCCAAATCCCTTTTTATTCCCTGACCAAGTACCAGAGGAAAAAGCATCTAGCATTTCCACCGCATGCAGCGGAAACACTAGATACCACCTTGTATCAGAGACACAGTTCAGTCCAAACTTGATACAAATCAAACATGTCTGGCAAAGAAACTCAGCATAGAGAATTTTCTCCGAGGGCTTAGTGGCAATAGGAGCAAGCATCACAACATCAGGAAATTAATTAACACTGTGAAGCTCTCCCCTTGAGGAACTAAGAGAATTTGCAGACAACAATGAACAGCTAAATATCTCTCCTCCCCATAGACCCAGCAGGACTTTGCTTCTTCAGTATACCATATTGCCAGGCATCTCTAGATTTATCACCCAGTTGATCAAAATCATCCAAAGAATTCTCCATCGGTGGCTTTAAGGGCCGGTAAGTCCCATTTCTAGAAACTACTGATGCACCCGACTTCTCATCATCTTCTGACGGCGTTCCTGACCTGGACTCCGAGTGCATATCCAATGGTCTAGGTCTTTGTCCAGCTGATCTCAAACCTCTCATATTGGAGGAGACCTTGCCTGGCAATGGTGTGTAAGAAGGTACCTTAGGTATAAGGAAATCTTTAGGGAGAGAATCCATGTTCAAATAACAGTTCCTAGCCTTGGCATCAGTAATCAGTGCAGCCCAGTCTTCAGATTGCATCAAAGCATTAGCATTCCCCATAACCTGTCAAAGCATGAAGTTACATATCAGAAAATAAACCCAGAATTAAGCTATTTGGTCTGGTGGGCATGTAAAAATGCAGAAGCAGCTTATGTGATAATCTTAATCTTAAATGACAGGAATAATAGAAAAACATACCCAAAGAGCCCTTCTTGCACGAGTAAGAGCAACATTCATTCGACGGATATCTGCAACAAAGCCAACTCCATGATTTGATGCACGCACACAAGACATGATAATGACATCGCGTTCTTGGCCTTGAAAAGCATCTACGGTATTGATATACAGATCCTTCCCTTCTTCTGAATTTAAGACATCATCAAATTCACGCTGAAGGCATTTTAGTTGGAGCTTGTATGGAGTGATTATGCCAATAGAGACTTTCCCCAAACCCAAAGATTTCAAAGTTTTCTGGAGATGCTCATATATGCGAAGACAAAACTGTGCTTCATGCATGTTCTGATAAGAGACAGATCCACCTCTGTGAGACTCCCGTCCATGTGTAATATCATAGAATACATAAGGTTTAAGTAAAGAGTCCTTGTAGTAAATCTCATCAGGTAAATTTGCCACACTTTCACTGTCACTAAGGCGTCCTTGGTAAAAATACCTCGAAGGGAAATCCCGAATTTGAGGATGCATCCTATACTGCACAGATAACAACATTGTAGGACATCCTGCTTGCTGGAATCTTTCAAAAAGGCTTCTACTGTATAACAAGGTTCCAGCTGCCTTGCTGATTACTGTTGCAGGAAGCTGTTGAGGATCCCCAACAAGAACACACCGTGCCGCGCCAAGAGAAAGGGGAGGAAGGATTGCAACTTCACTGGCTTGGGCTGCCTCATCAATGACTACCATATCAAAACCATGAGAGAGACGAGAGAATAACTTGCGACCACTGCTGGAGACAGTAGTGAAAACAATCTCAGCCTCATTTGCAAAACTTGCCTCAAGATTAGCACGGGCTTCTTCCAAATTAAAGTTGCTTCCAGCACGAAACCTACCTTCTAAAATAAGAAAGCGAGACATCTCAACTAAAATTTTATCCCTGCCTTCAACCACTGCTGCAAGGTTCTGCAGCAATGAATCCCGATTCTGATCCCTGGCCACAAGAACGTCTGGATCAACACCAACAGATCCTTGGGAACGAACAGCAGCAGCAGCCGCATTTAGTTCTCTTTGAAGAGAAGCTATCTGCTGAGACAACTGAGCTTCACGGCCTCTTAACTGGTGCATCCATCCTAAAACTTCCTCACGACTCTTGACCAAAAGCTGTTCAGTTCTGCGCTCAACAGAAACTGCCTGGGCAGCACGGGTTTGTGAATCAACCCCGACTCGAGCCACATCAGGCCGATAAACTTTCATCTCACCATCAATGAATCCACGATCAAGAACTCGAGCAAGAAGCTCATCAGTTGCTGCATTTGAAGGAGCACAAACTAACATTCTAGGCTTTGGACAGAGTTTTGGAAGAGTACGGAATAGATTCTGGTCCATGTTTTGAAGAACCTCATCAATTGATCCCATAGGAATATTATCAGAATTGCTCTCATTTTGTTTATAGCTTTCAGGTGCTAGTTTCTTAAGCAAAGAAGTGTAGTAGTGCTGGTACTGAACCAGATGGATGACATTTAGCATTCCCCACACCGTATGTGTCTTACCTGTTCCTGGAGGTCCTTGAACAAGAGTAAAAGGCCATGTCTTTGTCATACCACTACTTGTACCAGCAGCTGTATGCATTGCAGCCCATTGAATTGCTGCTAACTGGGGATCATTGAATGTCCTATGCAGATGATCAACAAAGTTCTGCGTGAAGCATTCGGGCATGGCAGGCGACTCCTGCTCATATTTTGGGAAGTGCTCTGGACTAGGCTGAAGGATTGCATTTTGCATCTACACAAATGAGACATCTGTAAGTTGTTATTCCATAAAAGCAATATGAACTAGAAACAACCACTAAAATCATATAAACGAATTCAATAGTCACCTGCAAATTGAGACGACGAAATGCATGCAACGCAACGTACTCCCGCTGTGTTGTTGCAAGAGAACCAAGCACAGTAAGATACCAGATGCCTTTGGGTTGAAGCTTTCTCAGAATATGTTCATCATCAACCATGCTGGAAAAAATAACAAATAAAAAAAATTGTCAACATATTGGCCACAGGATACAAAACATTTATGATTAATAGAACAAAAGTCCAGGATAAGTGAAAACCATCAAGCATCCACCCAACTTTAGGAAAGAAAACAGAGAATTTTGACATAACCTGTTAGATTCATACGAGTCCCCAACATAAAAATGGAGGATTGCCCCATGAGGATCACGTGTATCAATAGGTATGTGTCGCCTCACAGTACCAGCCACGCGACCACTGATCTCAGGCTCCCCGTCATCATCATTTAATGACATGTTGCCACGCTTAGCCCTAACTGCTTGACATAATGACAGTTAACATTAGTGGACCTGAGCTAAAAATAATCAATATTCATACTGTAAATTCAAAAGGTAAAAATCCTATTCTAGTATCAAACCTGCTCCAGGCCTGGGGGATGAAAGAATGGCAACATCACCCTCCTTAAATGTCCACTTGCACTCATTTACTGGAAGCGCAATCACATCATACCATCCTAAGCCAATAAGAGACATTCAGCTAATTAAAATTAACCAGAACAATACCAATACCTTCGTTATCTCAGCAGAGTATTTAAACAAGAATTGATAATATATATGAGCGTGTAAACCCACTGAGAAAGTGAAAAGTACGGTAAAAATTTTGTCCTAAAACACAGCTCCACTTAACTTATAAGAAAATTGCCTAGGATGGAGCAGTTGAAAAAAAAAAAAAAAAAAAAAAAAAAAAGAGCATTGTGAGAAAAAAGGAATGCAAAAGGGACAAACCAAACATTCATACTGAGTTGCTGATGACATTGACTAACCCTATATGAATGTTTCAGCCTGTTCAAGGTAGCAAGCATGCTTTGAAGCTATATATAAATATATAGGACTACTACAGTTCTACAAATTTTCACATTAAATTATATTCTAAATAATCCAAGACAATAGCACGGAGAGAAAGCATCATTAGAGCATCATTAGATTTATTTTCCATTTTCCAAATAAATTTGCAACTAAAAAAAAAATGAAGTGAATGAAAAGATCAGGCTTGCTACCTCTTTCTCGCCTTTCAATGTTTTTTATACGGACCACCACATGAGAATCCCTTGAAACCGTTTCAGTTACCTCCTCCCACGTGCTATAAAGCTGTGCCCGGCATTCCTCAAAAAGCAAAGGCTCAAATACTCTAACATACTCTTCTACAGATTCAAAACGACCGGGAACACACTGGAGCTCAGTGTCCTCTGATGCAGAATAGTTTTAATTAGTTACACATATAACAAAGTGACCCAAAACAAAATTCTCTCCAAGAGACGGAAAGGAACAACCATACAAAAAGAAAATGAACAACACAATAGAAATGACAACCAGACAATGAAACTCAAACTAACAACATTTGCCATGGGCACATGCAATATAGGATGCAGGAAAATAAAATTAGTGAATCGCATTAATAATCTTAGAATAAGCCATTACAGGAAAGGGGAACATTGGTTATTATTTGTAGGAAGAAGTAAAAGTACAGAGAAGTAGTGAGGTAGGTGGAAAAAATAAAAATATTTTTTTATATAAATTGTAAAATTATTATAATTAATAGTTTTCTATAGACAATAAAGTGGCGGAAGGCATTGTTGAAAACTAATCAAGACATCTCTTTGTTAATAGCACAGATATTATTAGCAACAATACTGCTTCTTACAAACTAACTATGCATATATAGGAACCTCCCACCAAGAGAAAAAATAAATAAATAAAAATAACAAGTTAATCAGGAACTTTCCATCCTCTACAGACGTATTTTCATGTACACATGATGAGACCAGAACTGAGAATATTAACTAAAATTCACCAATTTAAATAAACAAGAAATCTGAAAGCTCTAAAATATTGGTGCCAAAAATGCTAGAAAAGCAATAAAAACAACAAAGTAAATAATATCCTTGTTATTTTACATTAGCTACATAATCCCTAAAACAATATAGAACTATAGCTCAATTACTCTAAACTTCAGTATGAAAGATATATTCTTCCATCCAACAGGATCTCCTGACGGTTGGACGCCCACCACATGTAGCTGTAGGAATCCCCTCCACTATGCGTGGGCCTGACCAATACAAACATCGGCTTTTACTTATTCAAAAACTTATGCAAGGAAACCTATTTCATCCAAAATTCCAAATTTTAATAGGAATAGGGTACGCACAGATTAAGTAGCAAAGTCTGCAGATCTCATAACCAGTTAACCAAATGAAATACATAGAGGCAAATAATCTTCATCTCTCTCACACACAAACAAGCACAGCATGGGAACCATAATAAATAAAAGAGGGTGGGGTAGGGGGGGGGGGGGGGGGGGGGAAAGAATGGTGATAACAATTATATGGTGAAATTGAGTAAATCAACAGCAGTGTTAATTTTAAAGCTGACAACACACACACAATTATTGGGGGGCATTGACACAAGATAATAGGGAATGCCACAAAGCAATTCCAATTTCAAAGAGAAGGGGAAAATTGATCACCGATAACTCATTATAAACATGGTCAAAACATATGATTAGTTTATACCTGGACGATGCCAAAACTTTTCATTGGTCACCTCCCGTATAAGGCGTTCCACCGATGTGTCCTGATATGGGGTACTAATAGCCGTTTGCTTCTTGGGTGGAAGAGCTTTCTTGTTTCCCAATTTAGGATCCATGGAGTTTTGACTTATCAGGGCTGGCTTCCTGTTGGACACCTGAAAATTCTTCGGTTGCCTCAAATCAGTGGGCTGCTTCCATGAACTCTGTCTTGGAATGGGCGGCAGGGATCCCTCTGCAGAAATATCAGTGTCACTGTTTAGCCTCCTAGGCCTACCTAGTAGTCCAGAATTCATATCACCATTACATTCAGATTTAGGCTCAGTAGATTCCAGAGAAGTGCCTCCTTCATTACATGATGTGTCAACTTGTTTCTGGTCCCTCATCATTGGCTGAGTCTGCTTTTCTCCAATACGTTCAGAAGCTGGAGGAGTATTACGGACCTCTTTTACTGTTCGAGTGGTAATGGGTGGTGGAAAGGTTTGCCTTCTTGGCGTTGAAGTTTTGATAGGACCAGCTTGTTTGACATCTTCCAAATTAAGAAACATGGTCTGCCTATTACGTTTCTTGCCAAGCATTTCTTCCCTTTTCTGGTCTATCTTCCTCTTTCCAAGATTATTTGCAAACTTGCGTGCATGGGTTGCTTCGATACCTTTAACTTCTCTTTGTTTTGGGACCAAGCTAGATTCTTCTTGCCCATCAAAGGATGCCTCACCTTTGGCATTGCCATCTGGATTTCGGCCATTAATGACTTTCTGATCATTGTGATCTGGATCCAATCCTAAAGAAGCATGACTACTGTTTTCATCCTTGATACTCTGAGACGTTTTGACACCAGAAGATTTATTGTCAGAAGGTCCACTAGAAGCAAAAAGATCCCTCACTTCAGATGTCCCTCGCTCTTGTGAAGCTTTAGTCACTGCACTCAAACTATTGTTTCCAAATGCATCAGCAGAGCCCTCAGCATCAGACCATTCTCCTTCTTCTCTTTCAACAGATGGAGCTTCTACTGAACCCTGAACTAGTGATGATGAGGCTCTCATCTCCTCATCATTACTTGACTTTGACAATGAGGTACTCCTGGGATTTTGATCCCCAACCCTTTTCTGTTCAGCTCCCATTTCAGGGCCATCAGTGGATTTGGGCCGTATGAAAGGCTGAAAGCCAGATACAGATGATGCATGTGAAAAGGCATGATTATTTTGTATTCGTTGATTAGAAGTTGATGCAGCAACAAAGTCGGCGGTGTTGGGATTCACTGATGGAAGTGTCTTCTGTGGCTGGAAGCAGAATACACCATCACTCTCATTATCCTCGGCAGGGGGTTCATTGAGATCAAATAAAAGCCTTCCTCGAGAACCCATCTCATATGTAATCGCATACAATCCAATCTTTTAATCCAAACAAGTTCTCCAAGTGCTCTTCTAGTTTTATTTCTAACAAAAAATGAACATGACATGCCAACAAAGAAGCAAGGCAAAAGGATCCACAGAGAACAGGTAAAAGGCGTTCTGAATGGACAGTGTATTCTGCAAATCAAGTACAGCAAACCAATCCATAAATATAGGGCAGGAAGAAAGCCAACATTTAGATACCAGGTAATTCAACAAATACACACACGCACAAAATAAAAGCCACAACAGAAAAAGGATCACATTAAACCTAGATCTCAATGAGTCCACATATATAGCAATAAAGTTCAGAAAAACAATTCATAATTCATAACTTTAAATGCACAGAGTGCCCCAACCCCAAGACCAGTTCTTAAATTTGACATGTACATCTATTTTTCCAACGCTAAACAGTTTCATAGTACACAAAACATAGCATATAGTTTGCACACATAACACAAAAACACATCAAATAACACATACCCATCAAACACAGACATGATTTAACCTCCAAATTAGGTATTATTCAATGTTTCCCAACTAAAACCCATCAATGACACCAAACAGTAGAACCAGTTTGCATATAACTACCCATAAAAAAACCCTAATCATCACAAACCAATTCAAACCCCAACCCTATTCTACAAATACATGTGAAAAAACAGTGCACCAATCACCAATCAAGCAACAAAAAACCAACACCCAGATCATCAAATTATCCCAAAATCCTCACCACTCACCAACTAACCCTAAGCATTAGTTTTTTTTTAGGGTTTCCAAAGAAAATCAAGCACTTAGAGCAACTAAAAGCTCAAATCCCCAACACCACACACCCAATCCACTCCTCGAAACCAAGCATTCCAATCCATTGCAATCGCACACAACAAAAAAATCCCCCTCACAGATCGAAGCTTTGAAGTCATATAAAAAAATCAACACCTCCACCACTCTCAAAATTGAATGCTTTTACTAATTCCCAATAGTCAAACCTCATAGATTCACTCACTGATACAACAAATTCTCATATATCTTCAGGTTCATTCCATCAAATTCAAAATAAATTAAATTAAATTAAAAATTAAAAAAATTAAATTAAATTTTGGAGAGAGAATTTTACCTCTTAAGAGAGTACTTTTGAATCTAAAAGAGGAGGAATTTTTAGATGTAATAGATTGAAGGCTCTCTATTTTGTGTATGTAAGTTTAGAGCTAGAGAGAGAAAGAGAGGCAGAGAGAGAGAGTTAAAGAGAATGCAAATATGTGGGGAACAAAGGGTATGGTTACGGGTTTATATAGGAAATATCGAACCCTTTTCGCCGGCCGTTTTTTTTCCGGTCACCGTTTAAGTTTTTTCGGCGAGTTATTTTTTTTTTTAATTTAAAATTTTTTTTATCATTCTGAGGTTTGCAATTACACAAATCGCCCTCATTAGAGTGGGAAAAGAGGGTTGTTGGGGGAGTAATAAGAGGAAGCGGAGTAAGGGTGTTTTGGTAATTTGGTTTTGGGGTGGCGCTGGACTTACGTGTATAACCCTCGCAAATAAGAATCTTGTGCCACGGCGAGTGATGGACGTTCGATTTGGTTTACAAGTGGGGTCCATCACTGAGTGCCACGTGAATGGAAAGCTTGAGGGTAAGATGGTAATTTCACTGGGGGAGTAGTAGTAGAAGTAAACAAAAGTAAGTGAGTGAACACTGTTCCCACGTGCCGGTTGTGGCGTAGGAAATACACTGACCAATAGTATTGGAACAGAGTTTTTTTTTTTTTTTTTTTCGTGTGCGCCGATCTGAGAATTGAATTACGAGACTGCCAGTGCCACTTTGAGATTTTGGAGGGTGGTTGCACGCTCCACGAAAGTGCGTGGAAAAGAACAAGTTTTTGTACTAATTAGAAGCAGCACCTATGTAGGGATCTAGAACCGGGACTGCTTACTATTCTCTTTCTGTTTCTAAAATTCACATGAAAATTTCATACCCAATATATATTTTTTTTTTTAAGTTCACATGAGACAATGAATATTGCCACTTTGCCATCTGTATCCGTTTAATTATTCTTAATTTTCAGTAGTTTATTTGTATAATATTGGAGAAAATGTTCCTTTTGAAATAATTTATCTATATTTTTTTTTGTAAAAAATGACTATAAATAAAATAAATAGATAATTCATATAAAACCCATAAAATAGTAAAAAATAAATAAACAATAATTTGACTTATAAGAGCATTCGCATTGGACAAAATAAATGGTATATGTTGAGAAATTTTAGCATCAAAGCAAAAAATCAAGCCAACATCCAATCTTGTATCTGTCTTGTATCCTAAAAAAAAATTAGAATAAATTTGTGATGGTATTATAGCACAATTGTAAAAGGAAATAATATTTCTTTATTTATTCCTCTCTCCTCCCACTCTCTGTCTCACGTCTCCATCTCTGTCTCTCTCTCTCTCCCTGCCTCATTTTTGGCTTTTATTTATGTTTAGAAATATATTATTTTATTATATAGATATATTATTTTAATGTGTTGTATTGTAAAATAAATATTGAGTTGGGTGTATTATAAAATGGTATGGTATAATTGATAAAGTATTTTTTTAAAATTGTAAAATAGAATATAATAGAATTTTCGGATGAGAACGCTATAAGAAACATGCACAAAAAGTTAAAAGTCAACTTTAAAAAAAATGTTAAATAATTTGAAATAAAACTAAGTCAGAATATAGTGTGGAATTCACAAAAAAATATATAAACAAAAAGCTAGTTTATAAATACTTCTCATACTCACACCAAATCATCATTGGTGGCCACCTTTATCCAAATAGAAAAATTATAATCAGGATAGGTTTTAAAAAAAAATAGTTATTTTCATCCTCAAATTATTTATAATTTTTAAATATTCAGCTTTTAATTGCATTGTTATACCATTTATTATGTAAATAAAATGTATTAATGAAATAAGTTTATTCAACCATATTTTAATAATTGAAAGGAATTGATTTTTAAGATATAAATTATAATTTTATAAGAAGAAAAAAAAAAACTTATGATCAATGGTCTTGTACTATAAAGACAAAATTGATGAATTAGAGATATTTGATATTTCTAGTGATGGGGGAAAACCATCAAGCCAATGTCCTATAGGAGGACAATTCGAGCCTAAAATTAATAATTCTAACGGTGAATGTAGTTAGGAAACTATTGATATTCTCACCAGAACTTAGCCCCAAACGTCCAAATTTTGCCGCTTAGTTGATATTGGGTCAGATCCCAAGAAAGCGTCGAATAATTATGAGGCAATTCATTCTCCAAAAAAAAAAAAAATTTATGAGGCAATTGTTATACTGTTTTCTAATTTTATGTACTTGTGTGTGTGAAATTGTAAATATGTGAAATTTGTACAGCACAAATTGGCTATCAATGAAAGCAATTATAAGCTCAAAATAATTGATTTTTGCATTGAATTTTGTAGGTTGACCATACCCTCCAATCGAATAATTCAATCTTGCTTTTTCATGAGCACTACTATTGTACATGAGAGCGGCCTATTTGGATAGAGGGAAGAAAGAGAGAGGAAAGAGGGGAGTAAAATAATATTGGCTAAATATAAGTTAATTTTGTACTAAATTTATTTTACTCTATTTTACTCCTCCTCTCTCTCTCTCAATCCAAACGCATTATTAATATCTTTGCACTAATGTTTATTGGTCACCAGTTACCAGTTTGAATTGGCAAGAAAAATATATATCATTGGATGAAAGATCGAATTCATGAAATGAAACTATTCAAAAAAACTTCTAAATAAGAAATTAATATGCTCACAAAACTTTTTTTTTTTTTACTATTAATGATAACTAGTTAATCCAATGAAATAAGCAATAGTGGTATAGTTTACTATAAAGATGGTAACAACTAATACATAGAGAGTGAGAGTGGTGCTAAACCAATTCATAATTTACTTCTTCTTTTCTTCTTTTTTTAATCATATTCTTTTTTCAAATATAAAACTCACACAAAAGTGAAATAAAATAAAATTTCACATCACCCATCTAAAGAATAATATTTATAACCATAGTTGTTTCCCCTCTGTTTTTTATTTTTTTATTTTTTTAATCCTTAAAAGTGAAGGCATTTTGATAACTTAATGAACAATATTCGTATCTTCATATCTCAATTAAATTGTGTCCATATGAACATTTCATTATGAGAACAGACAAGATAAATGATTCTATTGTTTTTTATGTGTTTGCTAAAGAAAGGATATTAGGGTAATGTGCATTGGTGCGTGACCAAACTACCATACAGTTTGGTGGCATGCTTGGCTGGTGGCATTATTTAATACTCAAAAACCTAAGGCACGCTCAAAGTATAAAAATAAGTTGGATAATCTCTACCAAAAATAATTAAAAGGTGGATAAAAATAAAATAAAATAAAACAACAAAGAGGAGCTTGGAAATTTATAACAAATAAAATAAAACAACAAAGAGGAGCTAGGATTTTATTTTTATTTTTTTAACAGAAAGTTTGGAATTTGGATTTGAGAAATAAATTCTCCTCGTGACTCGGGGCAAAATGACTCGGTCAGCATTTCTTGCTGTCACATAGGAGCCCATAAATGAACAGAAAAATATGGGCCCATGTTATTTCCAGATACTGGGCCCATAAACTCCTTAATCCTTATCTTTAATCTGTCTGGTACAAAAGAGGTAATATTGGATTTGGAGCCACGATTAGATAGGATAAGAAAACAGGAATTTTTGGGCGGTGTTTAGTATATGCTTTTGAAAAGATGTGTTTTGTGGTTAGAAAAAATGTGTGAAATTACGTGTGAGTAAAAAATTATATAAGATGTGTAAAGTTGTTTAAAAATTAAAAATGTGTATTTGAGTGGTGTATTTTTTGAGCTCTTTCATTTTGCATTTTTTTACTTTATTGTTTTATGTACATATTTTTAAATCTTCATTTTTCTATTAGGTACAATTACTACATTTTAATTAAGATTTAAGTTTTAACAGATATATCATATAAGTACTGAAAATTTTGAAGGCTTAAAAAGCAATTTCCATCATTCCAAGACAATTTATCATTAAAAAAATAAACTAATAATTTTTTAAACTACTAATAAATTACTATTAGTTAAAGGATAAACATCATTGTATGTTCATAGTTTTAAACATTGGATTGAAAAAATAACCGGCTTATGTTTGAACTTGTCAGACCAATTAGTGTGGTCCAATTTTTAAAATTCTTCTTTTAAAAAAAATTGAAAAAGGTTATATATATTTCAAACTCTTTTTAATATTTTATATTTAAATTCTTTATTAAATATTTGTACATCATATTTTCTTAAAATAGTAAACTATTTAATTCCATTTACTAACACACTCATAATAATATACATTATTATTTGATAATTATGGTAGTTATTAATATACATTATTATGAGTGTGTTGGTAAATGGAATTAAATGTTTTACTATTTTAAGAAAAATATTGTAAAAATATTTAATAAATAATTTAAATATATTTTTTAAGGGTTTAGCTTACTTTCAATACTTTTTTAACTGGAGATTACATTTTGTTTTAAATACACAATGACAAGTTGTAGTGGATTTTAATCTCCACATTTTATTTAGTTAGTAAGTTATGTAGCAGTTTTTCATTAAAATAAAAAGAGATTTCAGTTAAAAAATTAGTAGAGGCGAGTCAAACCCTCTTTTTAAAAGCCTAGAGTCTAGAGACACATGACTCTAAAAAAATATATGTATAGAGAGACACAACTTTTGTCATGACTATTTTTATAAATTGCTTATATATATAATTTGATAATTATAATAGTTATTAATATACATTATTATGAGTGTGTATGTAAATGGAATTAAATATGTTACTATTTTAATAAAATATGTAATAAATAATTTATATATACATTTTTTTAAATATATATTAGTTATTCTAAATCAATGCTCCTGAAACATTTGTTAACATTTCTCATTTATATTATTGATTAATTTAGTTATGTGTGTGTGTGTGTGTGTGTGTGTGTGTGTGCACGCGTGTGTTCTCATTTATATTATTGATTAATTTAGTTATATGTGTGTGTGTGTGTGTGTGTGCACGCGTGTGTTCGCGCACGCTCTCTTTTAATATCTTATTGGACATTTTGGAAACTTTAAAAAAGGAATGCTTTGTTTCTTTTATTTTCTTTTTTGATAGGAAAAATTGAGATTTCATTAAAGTTTAAACAAATATAAATCAGTTATATAACTCTCTATCTTTTTCTCAATCTATCACTTAGTAATTTAGGTTCATCTTCAATCCATACAAGATCATGAGTTAAGTTCTTTGCAATAATATATAGTATGCTAGTCTTTTCACTCGTAATAGTTATATATTATGTGTCATTATAAAAATATAAAAATTGTGGGGTGTTTTAATTCTAAATAAAAAGTTAAACTTTTTGATTGAATTTATTCAATGTTATTTTCCCCAAACAAAACAATTTGAAATTTAAAAGGTGAAAAAATAGAGAAATGATATGTCCACAATATTTTTATAACAAATCCTAAGTGGCAAGTTGTTACTGGTTGTTATTGTTGGGTTAAAAAAGTAATCTTAGTACTGAATTTAAATTTGAACCAATAATAACTAACCACCTGTGATTTGTTGTAAAGATGTTGTGGACGTAGCACTTCTTGAAAAAATAGAGATATGTACAAGATTTTATTTTTTTATTATAACTTACTAGTATATAACCTGTGCTACCGCACAAGAATGGATATATTATTAATCATGAGTTTATTCATGTTTAAAAGGCTCAATTAAGTCTAAATTTATATTATTAACCAGAAAATTTCATTAACAAAACTTAGAAGTGTATATATATATATATATATATATAAAATAAAGTTTTACGAATTTGATATCATTATGTTTCTTTTTTAAAAAAAAAAAAAAGAAGAGAGGAGAAGAAATGGAAAGGAAAATTTAGATTATTAGATCTATATATCTGAACCATGTCATACTATTTCAGAGAACAAAGTGTTTTAACTTATCATATTTCTTGGGTAAAACTCCATAGTGTTCCATTAAGCAACTGAGCATGCATTCAACTACTCAAAAGATTTTCTCAAAAAAAAAAAAAAAAAACTCAGTAGATGATGAGAAGAAAACAATAGCCTATTTGACATCACTACATTATAGTCATGATACAAATTCTTACGTAAGATTCAATAGACATTATAAGGAAAATTTTGATGCATTCAAGCAGATATATAACTGATCCAAACAGCCACAATACAATTATATACACTATAATGACTTGGTCGAAAAATTAAAATAACTAAAAACATAGTAATCAAAGATGAAATGAGCACCCTTTCCAAGCTCTGCAATTTGTTTCATAGCAATAGACACAACAAAATTATTGATAAAACATGAATATTCAAATAAAATTTAACCTTTTGCATGTTTAACTTATTTCTGTCTCTTCGTTACAACAAGAATGAAAGAAATTGAAAAAATATAACTATAAAAAACTCATGTTTCCTCAGTTTCTTTTATATATAAACTGTGTGAGGACACCATTTTTGCTAATAAAAAATTAATATTATGCTTTATATTCATTGTAAGTCTTAGAACACATCCACCAAGAGGGACGTAGTAGTCTCTAAATTTGTGAGAATGTCCTTGCAAATCAAAATGGGAAATTGCTATTAACGTACAAAATGCAATAAATCCATCTACTTTCAAGCTACAAATTCTCTCTCAAACTTTGATTTTGACATTAAATCCTGAGTTTGGCATCAGGATGAAGCTGCAAACGAAGAAAAGAAGAAGTTCAATATTGTTTACCTAAGAAAGAAGAAAAAAAAGAAGCCTGAAACTGGGTAAACAATTCCAAAGGATAGATTAAGCAGTCTGCATAATTCTTTAAATAATCCAATATTAAATCCTAATTTATGGTCAAGTGCAGATTTCTTCTTGGCATTCTCTATTCTTTAAAAAGACTTTTGAGAGAGGGCTTAGTTTTTTGTTCTTTTGAGTCAAAGTAGTGTAAATCTCATTCAAAACTCTAATGTGATTCTGATTGACACCAATAATCAAACACATTCAAGGCAATTCATCAAATGACAAAAAACCCAACTCACATTTGCACCAAATCTGAGCTGCCTAACTCACTGGGTTTTGATGAAAGAAAGTCCAAAACCTCAGCTGAAATTTTTTTACTACAAAGAGGCAAGTACTTTTAGCTGGAAAAAAAGAGAAGAAAATGGAAGTCTAAAACTATTCCCAAACCTATATAAAAAAGAGGGAAAAAAAATGAAAGAAAATGTTCATCAAAGTATCCTTCACAGTAAAATATATGTTACTGCAAGGGCATGTTGTACAGCCCCTCATTTGTCCTACTTGCAGGAATGCTATGTATAAAATACAATATCACTCCATTTAAAATCAACTCCAACTATCTTTTATAGAATTTAAAAAATATATATCATATGTTACAATGGTGTCCTTCTAGAAACAAAATATCAAGCACATAGTATGACACAAAACATAGAAATTAGCAGAGATCAAAATACTTGCAGCAAGTAAACTATTTAATAGAATTTACAAATTTCAAATTTCTCAAATGAGCATTAAAACCAAATTATGCTCAAGTAGAAAATGTCCATCAAAAGAATAATACCTGCTACAAAAAAGCTTACCATAAATATAGGATGGCAAGATGTAGAGAAATAAGTTTCAAAGGACAAAATGCCCATTGTTCCTAATTTCCTGCTTCTTTGCCAAGTTTGCATTCTATTACATGTTCGAATATATATATATATATATATATATATATTTAAAAATCAATAGAAAATGGGAAATCCCTAAACTTACCATTAAATTATGATATTCATTGTAACACAATTACATGCCTCAATCACTGTGATTTGTGAACTCTTTGACCTTTACATCACAACCCCAGGAAAAATAATTAAAAAAAGAAGCCCTCAAAGAACTTGTAAACAACGAAATAGAAAGAACATAGGAAACCAAATTATAAAGAGGAGCAACATGTGAAAAATAACACCTAGTATGAATTTCAAATTAAATACATAGATAACTATCACAATCAAATTTATAAATGATTGAATTATAGTATTTTTATGTACTGCATCAATAACTAATAAGCAAAATTTTTGAAAAAAAAAATTTTGGTTCAATGAACGAAGCAAGTTAAATTATTGATAATGAAGAGATATCTGATAGAATTTTAATAACAATAATTAATAGACACACCACTTACAGTTTCATTACAACTTAAACTAACTTGGATTTGGTTAATAACCCAAAACAAAATGAATTCTAACCTAAATACCTTAATCAAAACCAATCCAATATTACATTACATTACATTACTCCAGTATTTCAGAAACCAAACACAGCTAGCCCAACATGAATGATATGTAAGTAAGTATTAACATAAAGAATCCAGGCTAGCTGGGAAAAAAAAATCACAATCAGATTTTTTTTAGGGTAAAAAAACAATGCTTTCGGTAAAAAATTGCGATAACAAAATGAAAAAACTACTTGATGAGGGAACATTGTTGCCACCACCATCATCATTATTGTCATACCCAACTACAGACATGTATTCTTTACATTGAAACTCCATTCAAAATTAACACCCATTTATAACAAAAAATACTTCCTACTTGAATAATTAAAAATTTTTCTTCACCACTTTGGCAAGCTTTATAAATGCAAGAAACATCTAGAAATCCTACTAAAAAAGAGCTAATCGTCACCAGCTATTTTACAATGCATGTCAAACCTCGCTTGAACCCTCTAGCATTCAGCCTATCTTTGTCTTTTCTATTCTTTCTTTCTTCAAAAATATATTGGACAATCCTGACTGTGAATAAATAAGTAAATCACAGCCACAATAACTGAGCCAAACACCACATCATTTTTTCTCATATGCTCAATTTTTTTCAAAATTAGCACTCTTCTTCTTACTAAATTTTGAGATCTCTTCGGTAACCCACTCAAGCATTGTTTTATTTTAATACTCTTCACATGTAAGCAATCACTCAAACTTGTTTTCATAACTCATGTTTGTGTCATAACTCATAGCTTTCTTAGCCCTGCAACCCATTAAAAAAAAAATTACTGGTAGTAGCAATTTTTTTGGATATGGGTTCTCATTTAAACTCTAATTTTCTTTTCTAAAAATGTTTCCTTATTTGTATATATCTAATTGTGTTTTCTGGATAAGCAATAAGTAGTTCAAAATTCCTAGTTATCATGTTTTTCATAGGAATAACCCACCTAGTTGTTCAAAAAGTTTTTCATAGGCACAAACCATAGTAGAAAATTACAAAAACAGTAAATAATAATAAACCAAAATACAAAACTCAAACAATATGATCCATACAAACAAAGAACTATAATAACTCTCTACATCAGAATGGTAAAGGTTGAGCATAAGGATATAAATTCATAGCTATAAATAATTATAGATATAAACACATTCAAAACTTTGATTTTAAATAATTCAGTGACAGGAAGTTACAAAAGGCCATAGATATAACAAAAATGGGACGATGATCATTTGACAATCCCAACTTTTTTTTACAAATCAAATAGAAGAAGGAAATTAAAAGGAAGCAAAAACTTACAAAAGGATTTAAGTTTGACAACTTTTCAGCAACAATTACATGATGGTAATCTTGCTTACCAGATCCACTTTGGGGTGTTTAAAACTTTTTTCTACACCTACACATCAATAATACTATCAATGTTAACTTTGGAGCAAATAGTAGATCACTAATTTTGTTGGTCTATGATTGAAAGAATTTACAAATAAAATAAAAACTAAACTTCTAGCTTACTACTGTCATAAGGTAAGACAATATTTATAAAATTTGAATTAATATCAATATCAATCGATTGTTTTTATTACTAATGTCATAAATGATGACATGGTTTGTCTTTATAAAGGATGGAAGAACATAATTCTTTAGAATATAGCTCCTAATCTACAATTGAAAATATTAACTACAAAATAAGATCATTCTTATCTGATTAAAACCATTATAGAAGGAAAAAAGAATAATTGTTTATAATATTTAGCTTTCTGCATCAAATAGGGAAATAAACACCAAACAACAAATTTATTTTAGAAAACAATAAAGCTTCTATGAGAAATTCCATAAAACGTTCTCTAAATTTTTTAGATTTAGCCTATCAACTACTCAAAACGCATAGATTTTAGAAATATATATATTGGGCAATGTTGGTGTAGTAATCTAAAGCATTTTCTTATCTTTCTTATATTCTCTCTCTCTCTCTCCTTCACTCTCCTCTGTCTCCCTCACTTGCTAATCTGGCATCAAGCTACTATCCCAACTCTTATAACCTGTAATTAGTAGGTAAAAATTTTTGAGTTATTTTCCATAGTATTTTCAAATTCCATAACTTCTTCTAGATTGATCTTTGTGCTTGACATCAGCCCCTGTTGCAAAAAATATGCTGACCTCACTATAAACCTCCCTTGAGCATTTATTATCCACATAATCTTATCTGGTGTATTCCTTATTGAGTGAGGATTTTAACAATGGGTTGGGTAAGTACACTTGGGGTATGGAGCTATGCGGTTTTGGCATGTAACTAAAATGTAGTTACCATTATCATTAGAACAATATTTTTAATGTAAAACCATCAATTACATAAAGTTGTGTTGATGTTTGGGTAGAAAATGCCTGAGAAGTTCTTGGAGGACTGTTAGCTATGGAAAAAAGAACTGTGTACATGTTATGTAATATTACCAATTATATCACATTTGGTTCAAAATTCATTTTATCCACCATGTTGATATCTTCTAGACTTCATCCTTCTAAACTTTTGTTCATATTCATTGTTGATAAATGAATAAATAATTTATATTTATCACGGTATGGGGTGGGGAAAATCAAATCCAAACATCACATATTAAGTCTAAGAGGGATTTCATCGAACATGTCGAATGCAATAAAAACAAATATGAACAGTGCAAATTTTTATCTGCAGTCAAAGAAACCCAAAAATTCAAATCAAGTGCAATTTAGTAACATCATAGATACAACAACAAACAACTAAACACAGAAAGAGTATCTGAAACAGGAAATTAAAAACGTTATGCTGACCTTGTGTGTATGAAGTTGCAGAAACGAAACGAACAAAGCATGAAAAGGGGAAGAGATTCCTTTTCTTTTGCCCATTTTTGTTGAACAAATGGCAACAGAGGATGATAACCTTTTTGTTGAGATACAACACCAAATTGATCCATGAAGATCTGAAGAGTAAAGACATACACCTAAAACGAATTGAACCCAAATATCCCCCAAAAAACACCAAATCTAAGATATATAACTGATATTAAAAACCATTATAAACCAAATTCCTGACTCAAAACCGAATCTAAGTCAAAACTTGAATTCAATCCAATCTAATGAAAATACCCAGACCTAAATCATATATGACCCCAAATTTAAATAACCAAAAAATAGATATCATACCAGTGGAGAATACGGGTCTGATAGAGGTAGATGCGTGACTGTCATCTCAGTTTTTTCCACTCTCAGCGACATTCATGAACACTATCTCTGTATCCCTCTCAAATCTGAATCATTCGGTGTTTTAAAAACCTGAAACAAAAACAAATCAAATCTAAACCTATCCAACAGGAAAACTCAAATAAAAGTAACCATTGATACCGAGAGATTCTTTTGAAATTCCATAGCATTCATTGAAGAAGAGGGGAGCTGTATATTGAAGGAGAGGAAGGATTTTGGGTTTTGATTATTGTAGAAGGAGAGGTGAACCTGAAAATACGTGGGTGTGATTATTGTGGAAGAGCAAAATGTTTTATTCAGCCAAAAAAAAAAACCAAATCTAAGATAGATAACTGATATTAAAAACCAGTAAAAACCAAATTCCTATCTCAAAACTGAATCTATGTCAAAACCTAAATTCAATCCAATCTAATGAAAATACCCAGACCTAAATCATATTTGACCCCAAATTTAAATAACCAAAAAACAGAAACCATACCAGTAGAGAGTACGGGTTTGATAAAGGTACATGCGTGACTGTCATCTCAGTTTTTTCCACTCTCCACTTTCTATTTCTGACCGAATTTCTCTTTGTCGTTCGCTCTCCAGTTTCTAACACAATTCTACACTCCCACATTAAGATTAAAAAAAAAAAAAACACTCCAATGCAACTGAGATACCCTATAATTTATCTAATAACCCTTCTTCTTCTCTAATGACCCAGATAACAAATATCTAAAATTGAGAAAACAATCATTTTGATAGAGATCCCAAAAACCCAAAACAAAAACGAATCAAATCTAAACCTACCCAACAAAAAAACTCAATTAAAAGTAGTGTTTTATACCCAAACCTACAAAATTGAGAAAAAAAAAATGTACCGTCGTCGATGTCAGTTCCGGCGATCTAGTGGTCTAAATCTGGCAAGGGAACGGACGGTGTATGGTTTAGACGAACTCTGCTCTCTTTCCCTTTTGATTGTAATGCACAATGGACAGCCTTAGGAACTCTAGCGCTTTCTCTGCTTCTTTCATCGCCTCTGCCTTTCATCTGCTTCTTTCTCTGCTTTCATTGCCTCTCCCTTTCTCTGTCTCTATCTCCATATCTCAATACCTCAAGGACATTTGATGGGTGCCGGTTGAAATGGTCTAATTCTGGCAGGGGATGGTGATGGCAAGCCGTACGAATCTCTAGAGTGGCGCAAGGTTTTCTTTTTTCTCCTTCCCTTTCTCTGTATTGCAGTGTAGCTATGGTTTTTCCAATTGAAACGTTTTTTTATTTTATTTTAACTGGCAGAATGTTTTATTCAGCCAAAAAAAAAAAAAAAACAGCGTTAATTGACTCTAATTTCATATTGAAATTGGTGTGTACACGTGGCACACAATTAGAGTTCTAATTTGGAATTGCAATTTCACATTCTCTCTACTTCACATATTATTATATATATAGAATATAGATTAATGTGCCATAATACAATTGATGCAACATAATTTGTACATAGGACCTTCAATACAACACCTTTATTGTACGACATTTAAAACATTTCACGATATTTTTTTCTCTTTTCTCTTTTTTGGTGAATTGATTAAACTATTTTTAGAATTGTCCAAGTATCTGAGATGGCATGGACATCAAAGATGGGTGAGGCACACTCAACATAGATGTGCTGGGATTGAGATTCTATGTAATAGTTTTAGGTGCAATATCTATGTTATGGGTGCAATACTCATGGATAATGACGAGCAAAAGTTAAAAAGTTAATTTTCTTCCAAGTAATTAGATCGAGCAAAAAAGTAAGATTTTACTATGTGTGGACAAATGACAAGTTAAGTAATTCATGAACAAGTTCAAGCTTGTTCAATAAGAAAATTGACAAAACTTGAATACAAAATTATGTTATTCATCCTTACAAACTAAGGAATAAAACTCAATAGACACAATCATGCCTCAACCATGGAGAAGGCCTCCAAGGTTGAACTTTTTGCCGCTCCCCTTATTACCATCTGCCAGAGGTAGCTCCCTCTACCTCTCCTAAATTTCTTATATTCTCTCGCACACCATCTCTCACTCTTTAACTAGGTTCACTCTAGTTGATTAAGACCCATGAATAAGTTCTTTATCAAACAAAAAACTTATGACTTCTGAAAGACTTCTCAACGCATATATAGAAAAAATTACAAAGCAGGCTTCTCAATGGTGGAGAAATAAAGTGATGTCAAATGACAAGTGGTGGATCATTGGCATGGTGGCACAAGGGCTGCGAAACTTGAAGTCGAAGAAGTTTTGGCTCTGATTTTTAGTTTTTTGTTTTATGGAAAGGTTGATTTAGATTTTAGAGGGGCGGTGACTATACGTCCATTTTGTTTTTTATTTGATTGTTGTTGTTGTTGATGCTCATTTTGAAAAAGCCCAATAGCAGGAAGAAGCCTAACAATATGGGCAGAAAAGAGTTAGTGGATTGATGGGAAAAAACCATTAAGTCCAAATGGCAGGAATAATGGATTATAGGCCCATAAAATAAATAAATGGGTCTTGAGGAAAGCAAACGGGCCCAAAGGAGCCCAGAGAAGAAAGTAGTAAACCCATGGGTATTATGTGATGTAGAAAATCAAGAATAGGCCACAGTAGGCCCGAAGTAACGAAGTAAGAAAGTAAAGGGTTGATGGAAAGCTCATGAGACCTAAGGATGAAGGATAAAGTAATTGGGCCAAGAAAGCCCAAAAGAGTTAGCAAAAGCTCATGGAAATGAAGAATTAGGAAATGGGCCGAGGATGCCCAAGGAAGGCAAATGTGCCAAGGATGCCCAAGGAGAAAGAAATAGGCCAAAGGAGCCCATAAGCAATGTAATGGGTCAAGAAAGCCCAAAAGTAGCATGAGTATAAGACCAATGACTAAACTGGGACATTGTAACCAATTGAGAGAAGAATACACAGCAGCCCCAAAAGAAGGCCGGTAAGCACGGGTCAAATAACACCACAATAGGAAAAGCAAAGTAATATGGCAAGAACGGTAGCAAGACTACGGAAGGAGCAAAGAATGGGCTAAAAGGGGGAAGACCCACAATCAAGCAAGGCCCGATCCTTGAAAAGAGCAAGCCAATAAAGAATGAAAAAAAATCAGAAAACAGTTCACGCCATAAGAGTTCAAGGATGAACAGCAGAATGTACAGATGAGCCTCCAAACCATGGCAAATGCATAAGCAATGAACAAGTTTGTAGCGTACACGAGAAGTGGAGTACACGCAAGGCCCAGACACTACTAACCTATACCCAGCCAATACAAGAGTGGTAAGTCATAGGTCAAAGGCAAGAGGGGGTATGGTATAGTGGTGGGGAGAAGAGAAAGCCTGTTCTAGGGTTCCCGCTCAAACTTTTTTGGGAGAAATGTCCTGCTGGGATGACATACCACCCAAAAGAGAGAAGATGAGCAGGAACCACTAGGTGCATGCCATGAGGGACAGCAAGAGAGAATACCCATGCCATGAAGGATAAGAATGCCACGGCAAACAAACAAATAAAAGAGTCTTCCTTGTCTGGTAATGGGTAGTGGCACAGCCAGCATAGGTAAGTGGTGGTGGCTGGACAACTGACAGACCAGTGAGTGGTCAGGAAGGACACCCAAATCCAGACAAAATGAGTTAATGGGCAAAATGGTAAAAATTGGACACGACAGGCAGTATATAAAGGGTTCGTGCCGTGCACAGTAACATCAATCAGAACAATAGCAATCACTAAAAAAAATCACAACACCACCATCACCATAACACCACAAAAGCAAGCATTAAGGAAGAAAGAAAAGAGTGGGGGGAAAGAATCCTAGTAATAGAACGGGGAGAAAATAAGAAAATAAATAGTGTGTAGAACGGCAGGCATGCATCAATATGCTAATCCCTTCTCTCCCTCTAAAAGTCTACTCCCTATTGGGGATAAGGAACTCGTTTAGGCATAAGCCATTCAGGCCCGTTCCCTTAAAGTGGATAATTTCTACAGCAGGATTATACTGAGAGGTTATCCGTATTGAGGAAGTGGTTCCCTTCTTAGCCTCAGCCCCGTAACACAACTTCACATGGCAGACTAATCTTTCCCTTCTTTGATTTGATTATTATTATTTCCTTTATATTTTCTGCTATTCCATTTACCATGTGTTTACTGCCGTCGTGTTCCTCATTTTAATTAAAAGTCCTTTATTTTTATTTTTTCTAATAGCAAACGTACTGCTTTTATTATCTTCTATCTGTCGTATCTTTGTTGTAACAGTTACGCCTGCCATGGGCATGTGATTAAAGTCTCAACAGGAATGGGCATAGTTTGTGCACATGCTGGACCAAGGTGAGTTGCAATTGGATCGGTTCTAACTCTCCTATCCAAAAACTTGGGCTTCAATGCAACAGAAGGCAGCTCAGCCCAGCATCTCAAAAAGGCCCACCACATTTAAATTGGTGACTTCACTGAGGAGTTAGGAAACAGATAGGGACAGAAGACAAAAAAGACCTCGCAAACAAATGCCCCAAAAATCCAAAACAACACGAAACATGAGTGTCGTGCCCTCACAGGCAGAGTCTAGGCCAACAACGCCTCACCAATAGCAGCCTAACCAGGTGGAAGGTATCAACAAAATGGGGGCTGAACCCCAACCACAGCTAAGGATCCCCATTAGCAATGCTAAGTTTTTTATTGAGGTGTTGCAATCTTTGCAACATTCGCAGCAGCAGATGATAGAAGAAATCCATCAACTAAAAACAGTAAGACAAAGGAGAAAAGGAGCCAGCATGTTCCGGAGCATATGGCAGACAAAGAAGAGACACCGGTAGAAGGTGCTTCGCAAAATGCGGAACAACGTTTCATCACTATGGCTGAAGTGGCGGCTCTTTTAGAATAGAAAAAGGCTAGAGCACCGAAGGAGAGATTCTATGCATGAAGACCTCCTTACCCATTGAGAGTATTCAACAAACCATACCCCAAGAGGTATGAACCGCGAGTTTTCGCACGGTATGATGGCAGGAAGGGAAGTGCTGTTGAGCACGTGAGAAAGTTTATTGACACTCTTGGCCCTTATGTGACAGACAAGGACTTATGTCTCTAAGAATTTTCTAAGTCACTGTGTGACCGAGCATACACTTGGTACATCTTCTTAAAGCTAAGATCAATCCCAACTTGGGATGACATGGTGGATGTATTTTGCACAAAATACTTTCATAGAGAAGAAACAGTAACGCTTGCGACCCTGCAAGCAACCAAGCAAATGAATGGTGAGGATTTAATGGAATACATCAAAAGATTCAGAGACATAGCACTTGATTGCTATGATCATTGTGAAGAAAAGACACTGGTGGAAATGTATATGACAAATATGATCAGGGAGTAAAGGGCGTCCTAGAAAACTTGAAAATCTCCCAGTTTGCACAGCTATTGCAGAAATCCCGAAAGACCGCTCAGTCAGTGAGGCCGACCTTAGACAAAAGAAATGCTCCACAGGACATGGCAGTATCCACTGATGAAAGAAAGAGGAAGACTGACGGAAGGGAATATGATACCCTTCCACCATTACCATGCACTCCAAAAGAGCTGGATGTACTCCTAGACAAGTGGATAGCAGACAAGTCTTTAAGCCTAATTAAGTTTCTAGAGAATCCACAGAGGAAGAGCGGAGGGACCCACATTTCTGCCGCATGCACAACTACGTATAACATCCTATCGCAGAATGTTGGGCGCTTCACAAATTGGTGCACCGTAGAATCAAGGAAAGGACTTTGGAGCTGGCCCAGCCAGAAGTTCAAAGAAACCCACTCCCAAACCACAAAGGGAAGGGTGTAGCAGCAATCGTGATTTGAGCAGATCCAAGGGAGGATGAAGAAGAGAGTCCTGCCCTGTCTGCCGCAGTAATTGCCACCTTGCATAAAGTTCCAAGTTAAAAAATTTGTTCGACCAGTTGAAGCTCACAGCAAAAGAGCGAATGATAACTACAGAAGCCTTGGTGAGCATTGCCTCTGGGATAGGAAAAGAATGTCTAACAGCTGAAGTCGCAGGGGACAGAGTTCTCCTACAGGAGTCAAGCGAGATCACTTTTAGTGATAAGGATATGGAGGTGGGGTACTTAGATCACAGAAGAGCCCTTTATTTGGCGGCGTCTATAAATCAGATTTCCATCAAAAGAGCCTTGATGGATATGGGCGCTTCCATAAATCTTATCCCACTAAGCACTCTCTAGGCAGCAGGAATTTCGGAGAGGAAGATTCAGGGATGCCCAATGGAGGTGACAGGATTCGGGGGAAGAGGTGAGTACACCGCAGGCCACATTCAGCTATGGTTGAAGGTGGGCCCAATAGCCTCCCTAGCCCGCTTCCATGTGGTAAAAACGGAAGTCTCATACCACGTGCTTCTGAGAAAACCATGGTTACATAAGCACTGATTAGTTCCATCCACCTACCATCAGTGTGTGATGGGAAGGTTGAGCAGGCAGAAGCTCATCTGGTAGAAACTATGTTCTACGACCAATGGACACCGTCTGGGGAGAGCTCAATATCAAAGCTACGAGGTACCTTCGTGCCTAGGTGGGAAGACATCCAAAGTGATTCAGAACTTGATTTAAGGAAGTTGCTATCGCAGAAAAAGAAAAGGAAGGAAGCACCCACTACGGATTCAAATGACACACCACAATGTGTTAAGGTTCGAGGCCCTAATTGCAGGATCATATACAAATTATAAAGGTGCGCATGGCCCACATGTGATACACAAGTGGGTCCTAGACAAGCGTGGTAGCTCAAAAGCTTGGTGTGCTGCATGGTTCAAGAAAGCTTGGAGGAAGAAAGTAATGAAGAGAAAGATGAGGAAGTTGTAGCAGAAAATGATGTACAGGTTACGGCAAAAGAAAAGTTGGAAGAATTTAACCTGGGGGCTGACCCACAGGAACCAAGACCTATCTTAATTAGCTCGAGATTGTTAGAAAAGGAGAAATCATAATTGATACTGTTGTTGAAAGAATTCAAGAATGTCTTCGCATGGGATTATAGCGAAATGCCAAGATTGGATCCTGGGCTAGTAGTACACACATTGAATGTGGACCTCAAGGCCAAGCCAATGGCCCAACCTACCATGGTATTCCACACAAAGATAGAGGAGCAGATAGTCAAGGAAGTGCAGAATTTGCTGGCCGCAAGCTTTATTAAGCCTATCCAACACCTGTGCTGGTTATCTAACATAGTGCCAGTAAGGAAGAAGAATGGGTAGATAAGATGTTGCGTAGACTTCAGAAATCTCAATAGATTTTGCCCAAAAGACGAATTCCCACTGCCAAACATGGGCTTGCTAATAGATTCCGCAGCAGGGAACACCATGTTCTCATTCACAGACAAATTCAGTGGATATAATCAGATCATAATGGCGCCGAGAGAAACGGAGAAAACCGCCTTTAGAACACCCATAGATAACTTTTACTATATTGTGGTGCTTTTCGGGTTGCAAAATGCAGGTGTAACTTATCAACAGACTAGAACGCCCATATTCCACCACATGATGCATAAAGAACTTGAAGATTACGTGGATGACATAGTTGTTAAGTCAAGGAAACGAGAAGAGCATGTCCAAGTGTTGAGAAGAGTATTTGAAAGATGTAAAGCCTTAAAATTGAGGATGAATCCCCTCAAGTGTGCATTTGGGGTATCCTTTGGCAAATTCCTAGGTTTCTTGGTTCACAGTAGAGAGATAAATGTGGATCTAGCCAAAACTACGGCTATAGCAACCATGAAATCGCTAGCCACAATGAAGGAGTTGAAGAGTTTCTTAAGGAAGGTTTCATACATTCGTAGGTTCATCCCTGGTTTAGTAGCAATTACTTCTGCCTTCGCCAGATTGCTCAAGAAAGGGGAAAACTTTGAATGGGGAGAAGCACAGCAAACGGCCTTCAGACGGCTACAGCAGATTATGATGAACCTCTCTACTGTGCAAGCTCCAGTTTGCAAAAAGTCATTGCGGCTCTATTTAGCTGCCAACTCGTATGCCATAGGTGTGTTGATTGCCCAAGAGGATGGAGGTGGCGTGGAGCAACCAATTTATTACATCAGTTGTGCCCTGAAGGATGCAGAGACATGCTACCCAAAGGCAGAAAGGGCGTGCTTGGCTATTGTATATGCTTCACAAAGGCTACGTCATTATTTCCTGGCCTACGAGGTGTGGCTAATGACTAAGCCCATGCAATCAAACACTTATTACGGCAACCAATCCTTTCCGGAAGGATATCCCAATGGTTACTTCAATTGTCGCAATACAATCTGAAAGCAGGAACACCCAAAGCAGTGAATAGCCAGGCTATAGCAGACTTGTTGGCACAATTTTAATGAGAAGAAGAATTCCCACTGGACGATGTGGTCCTAGAAGAGGTAGCTATAGCAGAAGAAGTCAGAGAGTAGTGAGTGATGAAGTTTGATGGGTCTTCTACCACCTAATCAGGAGGAGTGAGAGTAGTTTTATATTATGAAGAGGACAAAGCTATGGCACTTTCATTCAAATTAGAATTCTCCTGTTCGAACAACATGGCAGAATATGAGGCCTATCTAACCGGGTTAACCACAACCCTTGAAATGAGGATCAAGCATTTAAGAGTGATGGGTGATTAGAACATGGTGGTCTACCAGGCAAGGGGAAGCTTCTCCTTGAAGGAACCAAGCTTAGCCCCATACAAAACGATGACCCAGAAGATGGAAGAAAAGTTTTTAACATTTGAAATAGAGTACGCCCCAAGGAATGAAAACTGGTATGTAGATGCACTGGCCGCGTTAGGCTCACAAATAATTTTTTATGGAGATAGCACTAGGATAGAAGTCAGTAAGAGGAAGAAGTATATTGTCGAGATGCTAAAGGAAAGGTTCCAAGAGGAATAATGTGAAGAAGACTGGAGGATTCTCATAAAGGAAGCCTTGACGAGGGAAGAAGACATGGCAGAATTAAAGGCGCTAAAAGACTATGCCTTAGTAAGAGGAGAACTATACCGTAGGATGCCAGGTAGGGTCCTGTCAAGGTGCGTGAGGCAGGAAGAGGCCCGAAGGAAGTTGAAGGAAGTACACGATAAGACCTGCGGATTCTGCAGAGAGGTAAGTCTTTACCACAGACTCTAAAAGGCAGGCTTTTTTTGGCCAAGTATGGGTAAAGACGCAGATCAAGTTCAAACCCAATGTGAAATCTGCTAGCTTGCAGCAGACAAAAAGGAAAATTATGCTGTATTCGTCAGCGAAGACTGGAGGAATCCATTCATACAATACCTGACAAAAGGTATCCTGCCACAAAAGCACAGTGATAGATACAGGCTTAAGAGGTTGGCAACACGGTATTTTTTGCATGAAAAAGTCCTTTTCAAGAAAGAATATGATTGGGACCCACTGCGATGTTTGGGTCTCGAGAAAGCAAGTGGAATGATGAAGGAAGTGCATGCAGAAGACTGTAGGGAGCACCAAAGAAAGAAAAAGTTATACAGGTGCCTGCTACAAATGGGTAACTACTGGCCCACCATGAAGAAAGACACAGTAGAACTTGTGAAAAAATGCCACAGTTGCCAAGTCCAAGCCAACTTGATTCACACTCATCCGCAAAACCTACACAGCATGGTTACCTCATGGCCCTTTCACACTTGGGGGCTTGATTTGGTGGGACCAGTTAATCTGCCATCGCGCGGATACATAAAAATCCTGGTGGCTACAGAGTATTTCACCAAATAGGCAGAGGCAGTGCCACTCCGTAAAGCTACAGGAAGAGTAGTGGCAAACTTCATCAAGGAAAACATAATTTTCAGGTTTGGAGTACCCCATAGGATTATCAGTGACAATGACACACCTTTTGTCAACAGTGAGGTCAGGAAGATGTTAGAATTCTACCAAATTAAGCACCATTGGTCATCGCCCTATTACCCTCAAGGGAATGGGCAGGTAGAGGCGACAAACAAGACCCTCATAAAGATCATCAGCAAAATGAGCCAAGAATATACGGGAGGATAGGCGATGTATCTGCCAGACCCCCTTTGGGCTTACAGGAACTCACCAAAGTCAGCCACAAGGTTTTCGCCTTTCTCTTTGGTCTACCGAACAAAGGTGGTAAGCCTGGCAAAAGTAAAGACTCCCTCTTTAAGAGTTATGCAGATGCAAAAGAACGAAAAGGGGAAGGAAGTCTTTACAACAGAAAGATGTGAAGACCTAGAAAGGCTTGACGAAAAGAGGGAGGAAGCACAAGAGCGCAGCCTCAGATATAGACAAAGGATGACTGAAGCTTATGGCAGAATGACTAAGGAAAGAGTGTTCGCAGAAGGACAACTCGTGTTAAAAGCAACAGACTATGTCAGGCGAGATATGGCAGGATCATCTAAGTTTTCACTAAAATGAGAGGGATCCCTTGTAATAAAAGAAGCACATGCAAGTGGGTATTATCGTTTGGCCCATGTGGATGGCAAAGATCTGATGGATCCCATCAATGGCAAGCGGCTAAAACGTTATTATGCTTATAAGAAAAAATTATGTAGTTGCCCCTTTTGTTTAATGAGTTTTATGTTTCCTTTTTTTTTTCAAGTGACTATGTCACAAAACAAGATTGTAACATGCTTTGATTAGAATGTAATGAAAAAGTATGAAGTATTATAAAAGCATATCATCGTCATAGTCATAGCAAAAGCGATAACAAAGTGTAGCATCATAGTTACAAACCCAAACTATGGCAGTCATGTCAGACTTGCCAAATAAGTACTAAAGGAAAAATAAAGTGTACTAAATAAGGAGATAAAGGGAAGAAAACAAAAGGGAAACTACATAATCTCAACGAAGTCTGGAACTAAGAGGCTGATCTCCAAAGTGGCTGGATCCACCAATACTAGAAAGAAGGCACTCACGACGACCCTCAAAGTCCACCACCTCCTTCCTTAGAGCCTCAATGCGTGTATCAATGACATCAACAGCAGGCTGAACCTTCTTCATGAAGAAAGCTCAGGCAATCTCACGAAGATGATCCAAAATGAACTCCACAACAAAGCCCACGCTAACAAGCTCCTGTACCGCAACCCTCCATTTCAAGATCCTCTTAGTGGAAATAGTGTCAACAAAGTTGTGCTCTATGTCGTTCATCACGCTCCCCAACAACTTCAGAAAGTGCTCCTGATGCGGAATTCCTGCATAAAGTCACCACGGCTGCCAAACCGCCTCCAAGTGAGAAGCACAATTCTCAGGAACTCTAAAGCCATGGGAGTTAACATAGGGAGGCCCAGAACCCCAGAAGTCCATGGGATCGAGGTCATTAACCTCAAGCTGATCAAAACGGGCAAAGAAGGTCCCGGCCTCGCTCACAGGATCTGAAATTGTGGCAGAACTGCTGCCCACCTCAAAATGAGAAAGGGCAGTGAGAATCGGACCTGATAAGGAATATGAAGTATGGTGTAAGAGGCCATGAAGTAAGAAGAATGGACTTATAATGAAAAAGATAAAGAAAGAGAATGTGCCAGGACCCGCGAGAACTGGCTCTATAGATGTGGCAGAAACAGGTACTACAAGTGTGGCAGGAGAGGTGGCTGTAGGCATCGCTGTGTCTGCTGCAATCTCATGGTCCTAGGGAATCTCTATAGATGAACATGCAGAATATATAGAGGTTGCATCAGGAAGTCATACTGATTCATGTAAAAAAAAAAAAAAACCTAGCAAATGTGAGAGATACATACCCATAGCCTCGGCCTCATGGCCACCTCCCTCTTCCTCATCAGAATCAGAAATCCTCTTCTTCATGGCAAGTTCATTGTCAGAATCCTCAAAAACTTCCTCGGATCCCTCAGAAGACAAGTCTGCATCAAGTCCACGCGTGGCAGAGCTAGGGATGGAAGAAAGGGTAACCACCAAGGAAGAGCATCCTTCACGGCCTGAGATAAGGCCACGAAAGGATCACTGGTAGAGATAAGAAAAGGTGTGGCAGGAAAGACAACCTCGGTCTGGGAAGCAGCTGGAGGAGTGGCTTTGGGGAGTAGGAGTATCAGCAGGAGTAGGAACAAACTCACTAACCCTTTCAGTATGAGTACCCTCATCTACGGGTATCGACTTGGTGGAAGGGATAGGAGTCTCAACAGGAACTGCCTGTGCAGCAGAGTGATAAGAAGTGGTGTGGCAGGAAAGACAACCTCGGTCTGGGAAGCAACTGGAGGAGTGGCTCCTTTTTGGGGAGTAGGAGTATCGGCAGGAGTAAAAACAAGCTCACTAACCCTTTCAGTATGAGTACCCTCATCTACGGGTATCGACTTGGTGGAAGGGATAGGAGTCTCAGCAGGAACTGCCTATGCAGCAGCAGGAGTAGTGGTAGCCACGGCTTCAACCACCACATTGGCCCCATCAAAGAAACCCTCCATGGGTGTGCCCATGGTGGCAGAAATTTCCTCAACCGTGGGGTCATATATAGAGATAGGCTCGGGCTTGGCTTGAGGAACACGAGGAAGAAAATAAAGAAAAAAGGAGATGAATGCATAATCGTTGAGGATAAAAGAAAAGAAGAGAAAAAAGGGGAGGTGGGGGAAATCAATGACATGTGGTAAGAGAATGTATGCAAAAGAGAAAAAGACGAGAAGAGCAAAAAGGGGTGGATGGAGGCATACCTCAAACTCGGGCTCATCAAGCAGAATAGGACGAGTGGCAGACGCATCCTCCTTATGCTTAGACTGTAGAAGAAAAAGAAAAGAAGAAGGAAATGAATCAACAAGTATATGAAGTTAGCTGCAGAAAAAGCCCTATACAAAAATAATGAAGATGAAGAAAAATTAAAGATAACATACTCTCCTCTCAGTAATGGTGGATGTAGGAGAATGAGATGTCTTCCTCTTGTTGCCTCGGGTCCTGCTAGAAGGAGGAACATCAGCAAATGGCAGCGAAACAGTAGGCCTGGACTTGCATGCAGTAGGGCGCCTACTGGAAAAGGGTATGAGCAGAAGGGGGAGGAGAGCCCTCTAAAACTATGTTACCTATGGGAGGAAGGTCACTCTTAAAAGGCACAATGTCTGAACAATTCTCAGAAGAATTATCACCGTTCTTTGCAAACTTAGACTTGGTGGAACTCTTCTTCACGAGCACATAAATGTTTGTCACCTTTACTTTCTTTTCCCAACCCACGGGATAGTCTCCTTTATACCAGAACCACCCTCTCTCCTCCTCAACCCACTCAAAGATAGCAGACCAACTCTACTTCTTAGCATAAGCCATAACAGACTTGGTGGGAACGAGTAACCGAAGGTTGGCAAAAAGAACTACACTAAGGACATCAGGACGAATGCGAGAGAACCCACGACTGCCCAACAACTCTCATTCAAATGAGGTCCTCATGGCTTGCCAGCACCCATGCATGGTAGCTGTACAAATACCCTTCCTCTATGAACCCGGAATAGTGACTGCACCGAAACGTCTGCTCCAAAACTCAAAGGCAGTGTGCTGCAGGAATGGCCGAACAGAAGTAGGGGACTCCATAAGGGCAGACAAGCCATCAGGAATATCTTGGTCTAGCCCAAACTGCCTCCTCACCCTATTAGCAGAATAGTGCGCAAATCTAACACTCTCATCGGCCAAATAAGGCAACCACCCAGCATTAGTGGCAGCCAAGTAAGTGATACCCCTCTTCTCAAAGCCAGTCAACGGGGTAGTGGTCCCAGCAATGTCAACAAACGAACCCATAGTAGAATCAACACATGTAAAACCCATACCCAAACTCCAATATGCTTTCCAAGAAAACCCAACTCCTTTATCAAAGAACTTAAGCCCTATTGGCTTCAAACCAACCCAACGAAAAGCCAATAGAAAATTAGACTCAAACCGGCCACAGAAATCAATGATAACTCTCAAACATCACTAGTATCTCTCTTTGGCAAAGCGAATAGGCTTACACTTTGCCAAATGCCATAACGCTCATACAACAGATGCTGCAAAATAGTACTATAAACGGAGGAAGTAACTTTATGGCAGGAACCCGCCTGATCCTCATCACTCCGCAAGATATCCAACTGATCATATAAATGTCCTAAGAACATGGGCGTCAATGACAAACTCACCTTGTGCCTCCTCCTCATCGGAATGGTTCGATTCAGAATGAACGGTCTCTTCGCCTACGGATCACCGGAAGCAATCTCTTTCCCTTTATGGCGGGAAGAGCCTTGGCTTTTCGCCAGCATCATAGTGGAGTGGTTGATCGGAGTAAGTGGGTGATAATGTTTGGGAGAGAAGACACGGTAAAAAAAGGGAAAGGGAGAATGTGTTTGTGTTTGGAATGTGAATGGAATCTCTCTTAAGTACCAACATCATTAACACTGACACGGAAGGATGCGATGGGTTAGCCATTGGGTAAGGGATGAAATTAATGAAGTGGAGGCTGTGTTTCAGAATGACTAATAAACTGGGAAATTCGAAGAGACAACACTGTTCATGGTAAGAAAAGAAATATATATATATATATATGATAAGTTGGGGCCCACTGCTCGAAAAAAGCCCGCGAAGGGAAAGAAGAAGGAAAGACTGGAGGGAGAAGAAAGTCTTTTGTTCGCATATGAACTGTAGGAGCACTTCACATGCTCAGGGGGCTAAATGTTGATGCTCATTTTGAAAAAGCCCAACAACAGGAAGAAGCCCAACAGCAGGAAGAAACCCAACAATATGGGTAGAAAAGAGTTAGTGGATTGATAGGAAAAAACCATTAAACCCAAATGGCAGGAATAATGGATCATAGGCCCATAAAATAAATAAATGGGCCTTAAGGAAAGCAAACGGGCCCAATGGAGCCCAGAGAAGGAAGTAGTAAACCCATGTACATTATGTGATATAGAAAAGCAAGAATGAGCCACAGCAGGCCAAAAGGAGCCCAGAAGAGGAAGTAGTAAACCCATGTACATTATGTAATGTAGAAAAGCAAAAATGAGCCACGGTAGACCCGAAGTAATGAAGTAAGAAAGTAAGGGGTTGATGGAAAGTCCATGAGTCCCAAGGATGAAGGATAAAGTAATTAGGCCAAGGAAACCCAAAAAAGTTAATGAAAGCCCATGGAAATGAAGAATTAGGAAATGGGCCGAGGATGCCCAAGGAAGGAAAATGGGCTAAGGATACCCAATGAGAAAGAAATATGCCAAAGGAGCCCACAAGCAATATAATGGGTCAAGAAAGCCCAAAAGTAGCATGAGTATAAGCCTAATGACTAAACTGGGACATTGTAACCAATTGAGAGAAGAACACACAGCATGCCCAAAAAAAGCCCAGCAAGCACGAGTCAAATAACACCACAGCAGGAAAAACAAAGTAGTATGACAGGAATGACAGCAAGACTACGAAAGAAGCAAAGAATGGGCTAAAAGAGAGAAGACCCACAATCAAGTAAGGCCCGGTCCTTGAAAAGAGAAAGCCAATAAAGAATGAAAAAAATTAGAAAACAGTTCACGCCATAAGAGTTCAATGATGAATGGCAGAATGCACAGACTAGCCTCCAGACTATGGCTAACGCATGAGCAGCGAACAAGCTTTTGGAGTACACGAGAAGTGAAGCACGCGTAAAGCCCAGGCACTACCAACTTATACCCAGCCAATATAGGAGTGGTGAGTTATGAGTCAAAGGTAAGAGGGGGTATGGTCTGGCGGTGGAGAGAAGGGAAAGCCTATTCTAAGGTTCTCACTCAAACTCTTTTGGGGGGAAATATCCTGCTAGGATTACATACCACCCAAAAGAGTGAGGATGATTTGGAACCACTAGGTACATGCCATGAAAGACAACAAAAGAGAATACCCATGTCGTGGACGATAAAAATGCCACGGCGAACAAGCAAACAAAAGAGTCTTCCTTGTCTGGTAGTGGGTAGTGGCATAGTCAGCATAGGTAAGTGGTGGTGGCTGGGCAGCTGATAGACCAGTGGGTGGTCGGGAATGACACCTAAATCCAGACAAAAGGAGTTAAAGGGCAAAATGGTAAAAAATGGTCACAGAAGGCAGTATATAAAGGGTCATTGCCATACACAGTATCATCAATCAGAACGATAGCAATCACTAAAAAAGAATCACAACACCACTATCACCATAAACACCACATGAGCAAGCATTAAGGAAGAAAGAAAAGAGTGGAGGGAAAGAATCCTAGTAACAGAACGGAGAGAAAAGAAGAAAAGAAATCGTGTGTAGAACGGCAGACATGCACCAATAGGCTAATCCCTTCTCTCCCTCTAAAAGCCTACCCCCTGTTGGGGATAAGGAACTCGTTTGGGCATAAGTCATTCAAGCCCGTTCCCTCAAAGCAGATAATGTCTATGGCAGGATTATACCTAGAGATTATCCGCATTGAGAAAGTGGTTCCTTTCTTAGTCTCAGCTCCATAACACAACTTCACATGGCAGACTAATCTTTCCCTTCTTTGATTCGATTATTATTATTTCCTTTATATTTTCTACTATTCCATTTACCATGTGTTTCCTGCTGTCGCATTCCTCATTTTAATTAAGATTCCTTTATTTTTATTTTGTCTAACAGCAAACGTACTGCTTTTATTATCTTCTGCCTGTTGTATCTTTGCTATAACCGTTACGCCTGCCATGGGCATGTGATTAAAGTCTCAGTAGGAAGGGGCATAATTTGTGCACAAGTCGGACCAAAGTGAGATGCAATTGGATCGGTCCTAACTCTCCTACCCAGAATACTTGGGCCTCAGTGCAGCAGGAGGCAGCCCAGCCCAGCATCTCAAAAAGGCGCACCACATTTGTTATTTTTTTATTATTTATTTTTATAATAATATGACGTGAGATGTTATTATTGGAGATTGTAAAAATTGATTTTTAGGCTATACTGAGTTTATTATCTTTCCGATAATATTTTTTTTTTAAGTTTATTCTCTTCATGACTAGTAAGTAGACCACCGTACGCCCTTGGCGCGATAGTCACTTCACAAGTATAAGTGCTTTTGGAGTATGAGGGATAAGGACTGAGGTTCAAATATTCAGGAAGAAGCTTCACACACATATATACTTAGATTAATCTTAAAGAATTTTCATTAAAGGTGTTAAAAATACTAAATGCTAATTTTTTAGCATTTTTAACACCTCAAATCATAAGAAGCCATCTTTATCAAGGGTGCCAAATCTTAAAAATTTTAACAAATTGCTACAGTGAGATTTTATTTCTAACACCTCATTGTAGCAAGCTGCTACTATTTTTTATTATTTTCTTTCTTTCCTTTCACACTCTCTGTCTCGTGCTCTCCGTCTCATCTCTCTTTCACTCTTTCCGTTTCCTTTTCTCTCTGCATCTCGAGTTCGTGGGTCTTGGGTGTGGCCGGGTTGAGTTGGCGTTCTTGAGGCAGACCCTAATGTCGGCGTTCTTGAGGCAAACCCTAATGTTGGCGTGATTGGTGTTCTTGGCTGGGGTTGAGATCGGAGAGGTTTGGCCGCTTGGTGGTGGTCATCGGAGAGGTTGGGGTGGGTTTTGGTTGCGGTTTTGTGGTGGGTTCAGATCAGGGTGAGTTTGATTTGATTTTGGGTCTTTATTTGGTTTTGGTATTTTGGGTCTTGATTTGGTTGAGATAGGTCTTGATTTGATTTACAATGCGAAGAAGGACGACAAGCCGCGTCGTAGAAGATGACAATGGGGAGGGAAGTGGTGTCCGTGTCCTGTGGGTTTGGTTCGGCGTGATAGGTCTGCTGGTGGGTTTGCTAGTGGTGACGATGGTGGAGGGTTTTTTTTTTTTTTTTTTTGTGGTTTATGGTGGTGAGTGGTTGTGGGATGGATGTGAATGTGGACGTGGATGTCAAGGTTTCTTTCTGTTGTGATTTTTTTTTTCTTTTTTTGTTAGTTGTGGCATGGGTGATAGGTTTATGGTGTTTGTGGTATGGGTGGTGGGTTTCGTGTGACTGTTAGTAGTGTGGTGGTCGGTGGTACTGAGAATAGTTGGGTTGAGAAAGAGAGAGACAGAGGAGAGAGAGATAAGGAGAGAAATGAAAAATAAAAAAAATGAATAAAAAATAATAAAGAAAGAATATTTAAATGAAATGATAAAAAAATAGAAGTTTTGATGTAAGTTATATTGTAAAGTGACGTATTAAATGTTATAAAATTGATTTTTGATATGCTAAATGTTAAATATTTTTAAAATTTTTTACGAAAATACTTTAATAATAGATTATAATTTTTATCTTGTATAAATAAATAAAAAAATTAAAAAAAAAAGTAAGTAAATTCTTTAAAAAAAAAAACAAAAACTAGTAAGTACTAACTTCTGTACGAACCGTAGCGTAGGAACATAACTAGGAGCCTTCCCAAATCCCAATGTCAGATCCTTGAGTCTGACTATAACACGGAAGGGTCAAGTGGTCAACCATAATGGCGAACCCACTTCTTCCTCCTCATCATTCTCATCCTCAAAGTCAAAACCCAAACCCTAGATTCAAGCCTCACCACATTCACAACAATGGCGTGGAGGCCAGTGGTGGGTCTGATCCTAATCTTCGCTCTGGTCATTTACGAAGAATGGGTCTCCATCCCTTCCTGCAAACTCGTACCAACCAGTTCCACTGACCTCGAACTTGACCTTGACCACCCTGACGACCTAAAGGTTATGTTGGTCGCCAATTTGCTCTTGTTGGGCTCCGAATCTCCTTTCTTCAACTCCAACTTCAGAGACTATTACTTGTCCAAATTCTTTCGGGTATTTTCTTTGTTTTGCATAATATGTACTTCAAAAATGTATTTAGTTATACCTTAGTTTGATTATAATATCTTATCCTAGATTTTTTTAAGAATTAGCGTATCTTTGTCGTGTCGTGTACTTATATTCTGTATCTATGTTAGTGACATAAATAAACTTCTATGTAAGATAGATTTTTAAACAATTTGACAACAATTTGAAAACCCATTAATATGTGTATATATGTTCTAATGTTGCACTTGCATCCATATTTATTAGCATTTCGTCACTGTATTAGATTTGGATCCTACTCTTTTAGATTTTTATTGTATTCTAACGTATTCGTGGTTCCTAGTGGACAAAGAAACTGCCACAATCTTCACTTCCACTACCTTTATTTATTTGAATTTTCTTTAAGTCTTTTACTTTTGATACATTACTGCAATCAATTCTCCTTGTCCACAGCTCCACCAAGTATATTTGAGCTTATTTTGTGTGTGCGCGCGTGCTTGTTTTGATAACCAGTTTACAATTGTTGTTGTCAATTATTCAACTTTGTTTAACCCAAAACTTCTTTTGAAAAATAAAATTTGAGTAATAACTGGAAACAGAAAATGGCGAAAGTTAAAAACATATGAACCCGGCCTTAATGGATTAAAATCCACGGTAGAATTTTATTAGATTAATAAAACTTAACAATGCTGATTTACGTTTGCAACATCTTATAAGTAGTAGTAATTATTCACATCTGATAAGAGAGTGTAATTGATTGTTTTGAAAGTAGATGCAATAATCTCAATAACAACTCATTGAATATTTGGAGCTTTGACCCTTTTTTTCAATGTGGCTATCATGGAAAGAGCAAAATAGTTGTATTTTTATGATACAGAATATGTGGCTCAGTTGAAATCACTGTTGATTCGAACTCTATTCAATTGGTCTTGTGCGTGGGATCTACAAGTGGCATTTTCCATTTAGATTTCACATGATCACTTTGCTCTTGTTTATAATTCTTTTCCAATTATTTTAGGTTACATTGTATTCATCATCGCAATCAGGAAGTAATTTTTCAATTAATAAAATATCGTTACTATATATATAAAGAACCCTGCTGTTCTTCTTGATTTTCTTCTTTGAAATTGATTTATTGATTGATGCAGTCTGCTAACATGTCTACCAGAAATCTTTTGAAAGTTTGAAGCCTGATATGCTGCTAGTCTTGGGAGATGTTTCTGCAAAAGGTTCAGAGTTGACGAGAAGTAAATGGGTCTCTGTGCTCCATCAGTTTCATGGACTGTTAGGCCCTTTTATTGGTCTTCCTTATCATGTTATTCTCGGTGACAGGGACATAGGAGAATGCAGCGAGTTAAATGTAAAATCAGTTAATTGGATGGCTAGCAATTTCCCAGGATTGGACTCGGCTGGTTGTGGTGCCTTTGAAATTAGTAACATCAGCTTTGTCTCGCTTAATGCTGTAGCTTTACTTTGTGGCAATAATAATCTACGGTTTGGTGTTGAAAAAGTGGTAGAGAGAGAAAGTGTGGATCTACAAATGGAAACTGAAAGTGCAGCCGACGTAATGAATAAGGCTAGCAAATTGCGGGAGACAGACAATAACTTTGGTTGGAAAGAAAATTCTATTTCATCTGGATCTGGTCCTGCTCTCCTACTTCACTTTCCTTTATACCAAACAGTAGATTGTAACTGTAGTGGGTTTAATGCTTTTAAGAGGACTTTGAAACATTCGCGAGAGAGTTCAAATATGCTGGGTAGCAGGTGGGTGTATTTCTTTCAATCACATGGCATTTTCATTCTTCATGGGAGTTTGATAGAAACAATTTATCATTGCTTCTTGTAGTAACCTTGCTTTCGCAAAGAAGTTCTTTGCAAATTTTGTTTTGAGTTTGATGATAAGCTTAGAGCATTGCATTAAACCCACTCTCCTGGCAGCCAATGCCAATTCATTGAATCATTGACTGTTTTCTATTTCTCTATTTTATCGATCATTATTGCCTCTTAAAAATTAAAGTTGTGAGGAATGGTGGGAAATGATGTTTCAATAAAGACATTAACCACTTCCACCCCAATTTCATTAGTTCATTTTGCCAGCTGTAATACTGATCTTAAGACATGCATGTGCTATTCATTTACTGTGTCTTTCAATTGGTTTCAAGCACTTATAAAGCTCTCTTTGCTTTATGATGAACTTTTCCTTCAGGAGGCTTGTTGAGACTGGGCCATACAAGTTATCGCAAACTCTCCCACGAAATGCTACCGAATATATTTTTCAGGCGCTTAAACCAAGGTAACTCCATGTGCTTTTGATTTCAGATCCATGTCTTTGAATTCTTAAGACATGTATATTACTCACTCCTGTTTCTTTCTTATATTTGCATCTCATCTGTTTGTTAATCTTCTATATGTTTATCCTATATAGGTTATTGCTAAATAGTCTTTATGTGGTAATATACTTTAGATTCTCTTCAACGTGTCCCACATATAGTCACATAGTCCATTAACTGTGGTGTAATGTAGTTTGGAGATTTAGTCTTATAGTTGAAGTGTGAAAAGAATTCTTTTTACTGCCAAAATTTCAATGGTCGTGTCAGTGACCTCTCTTGATTTTTTTTTTCATCTTTTTTCTGTGTCTTTTAAAGAATATACCTGTGGGAAAGAGGTGTTCAGTGAAATATACACTATTCGATAAGCAGCTTATTGGTCATGGGCATAAAGGTTAATTGTAGAATTTTTGCCTTTTGTCATGATAATCCTTTAGATGTCTTTTCTTTACAGCAGTTGATATGTTGTGGGCTTTGTGGAAAATGATTCAGTGGAATATAACTTTTCACATTTTTTTATGCTATTCTATAAGCAGCTTATTAGTCATGGGCATAAGGGTTCATTGTAGAATTTCTGCCTTTTGTCCTGTTAGTCCTTTTAGGTGTCTTTTCTTTTCAGCAGTTGATATGTTTTAGACCTTGAGGTAAATCAAAGAATTGAGATTAGGGACAGAGAGTGCAAAAAATTCTATTATGCTTATAGAGGAAGGGTAAAATGTTATGATGTTTGTTTTGTATTGAATTTCTTGATATTCAGACTTTGGTTTTACATTTTCCAAAATTTTCTATGGTGAAGTGACAGATGATTTCCTGACTAGAGTGTGCCAGCAAGACATGATTTAATAACCAGATAGATGACTTCCTTGGTTATTAGAGTTGACCATGGCTTAGACACCAAATACATCTTTTATTCTATTGCTCGTATACTTCATGATGCAATGGTTTGGATATTAAAATAATAGCCAGATATTATTTGACTGTGAATGCATGATTTAAGTTAGTTTTACTATTCTGCTTAACCTTTACTCTTAATGAATTTTCTGAAAAAATTCATGTTTTCCCTTAAATTTTGGGGAAAATTGCTCACTGCCCCTGAATGTTAAAGGACTGTATACCCCTGGAATGTTTAACTATCAAAACAAGTTAAGTCTCTTAGCTAGATGCCATTCTGGATGCCTTTTTGAAGTTTCTACTGCTTTTGTAGGTGGGACTTTTTTTTATTTTTGGTTGGGGATTTGGGGGGTTGGGGAGGGGGGGTGGCGTGGATGGATTGATGTTGGTTAGGTATCATGTTCTGAATTTCAGATGGTAAAGTCATTTTGCCACAAATTACACTGATTTAATCTGCAATTTTTGTTGTACTCTTTAATAAATTTGTGCAGCTTTGGTGCGTAAAAATTTTTGTTACAGCATTCTTTTTAAATAATTACAGGAGAATGGTTACAAATTTCTTAGTGTTTGGCTATTTTTTTGTTTACTGTTGTGCATGGAATCTGTAAGTAATTTACTCAATCACGCACATATATTTAAATGGCTTTTGACATTTTTATCAAATGTGGCCAACCCTGACTAGTCTATTGAGGATCCATAGCCAACCCCAAAAATGTTGGGACTAAAAGCTTGGTTGTTATTGTTGTTTCTTTCAGGTAACATGGCTTACAGATCTTGATTTGATCCCAACTGTAATATATAAATCATTGTTGGTGTGATTCTGATTTTGAGTTATTTACTTTCCATATAAATTTATAATGTAATTATTGTCAGTCATTTGATGCTTTCTGTAGTCAACCTTTAACCGTGTGTAGTGTCTACATATGTAAAATTAGTGCCACTTGCAAGTTTGATTCCCACTAGTGTCGATGGTAGGATTGACTTAAAGCTCATTTGCATCAAAACTGACTAAGTAGGGAATTTTTGTTCTCTTTGATACAATTTACCTATTTTGATACTGGTTTCAAATGGTTGGTGCCCAATTCTTTTGCTCTAAAAGATGCTTTGTTGATGAATTGCTCTATTCCTCCTTTTATCACTCAAGTACCATGCCTATGTCTTGAGATGTCTCCATTTTCACATGTAATTTATTGTTCATCTTTCCTCTATTTGTAGGATTGTTTTCAGTGCACACACCCATGAATTCTGTGATCAACTTCACTCAGATGGGACCCGTGAGGTCTCTGTTCCAGCCATGACTTGGAATGCAAGGGACGACCCTGGATTTGTTGTTGCCACTTTCCATAGGAACAGAAGGGCAGTAAGTGTGAGCTATTGCTCTCTTGCTAGAGAATCTCACGTTATAATAGCCTATGTATCTTTTATAGTTTTGTTTTTGTCAACTACACCTCTTTTGAGATATCTAAGAATATTATAAATTAATAATTCTTCATGTGTTGAGCCTCAATTGAGTTTTGTCTTTTCAATTTATTCCCTCTCCCACCATCAACCTATCTAAAAAATAATTCATGTGTTGTGCATTGTTTTCATAATCTCTTTTGGTGTGTACCAATTATGTAATATTTATTTTAAATTAAATTATTTCTTCATTTATTAAAGATCCTAGGAAAGATAAAGCTTACTGCTCTTTTTTTGTTTATATTTTTTGGTAAATGAAACTGTTGGGTTTTTTTTTTTTTTTTTTGGGTGGAAAATCAATTCAGGGTGTTTCTGCCTATTATTCATTTCTTTGATAGTCCTTGCAATCCTTTTTATAATAGGTCATTGTCTGAATTTGATTATTGGTAAAATATGTTATCTCAAGATGCGATTCAGACCAATCATAGACTTTATAGGTAGTGGTTTTTGAGGGGAATGGTTGGGGGTCTCAAGCTTAATCTGTGATTAGGCTCTAGAAGGGCGAGAATGGAACCTGCCTCAGAGGTTGTCTTAGGCATGGAAGCGCAGCTGAATTCTCAGATTGATTCAAGGAGGATTGTCTGTTTAATCAGTTCAGTCAGTTAAGAAGAGCTGATAGGAATCCCAGGAATTAACTTTTTCCAGAATGGAACTGAAGGGTTCCTAGAGTTCCTTCATAGACATCCCAACAATTTGGCAGCTATCGTTTAGAGCCAGGTGTGACCGGCCAATATTTGTTTCAAAGAATCTGTTCAAACAAGCGAGCCAGAGGAACTTGGAAAGTAACTTGCATGCCAGAGAATTCGTGAGGTAACGATGATTCTATTTCTAACTGCCACTTTCAGGAGGACATGCAGAGAGGAAAGTGTTGGCTATTGCTCTATTACTGGCTATTCTCACGTAGATTGTCTATATTATCCCCTCCTGTTTCTCATTTGAGGATTGTAAGACAATGATGACTGAAAAAACCTGTTTACAACAGAATGATGTACATCATTTCGATACAGTTTTCAGCTGATTACATAGATGATAGGCACGAACACTAAATGCTACATAAAACATATTTTTGGAATAGTGGAATTGCTTTTATTGCTAAATGAGTATTTCGTTCAGCTTGAATATTTGAGGTTCAGCAAGCAATAACTGGGTTCATAAACCATATGAACCCAGACTTTTGGAACTTAAATCCTCAATTTCAAACTATGGTGGTAAGTGGGTATTCTTCATCACCTACAACCAAGAAATGCAATCCTGGTTCCATCACCATCAAACCAGCTTCGTTGGCTCTACTAAGGTGGTCGCAAGGGCTTAACTCAAATTCAACTTCAGCTCTTTCCCCAGCCTTCAAAAAAATGCTATGGAACCCAAGCAACTGTTTGATTGGACTCCCATTGCTAGGTTTTGCCTTTCTCAAAAATAGAAATACCGTATGCTTACCCGCCATCTCCCCTTGATTTTTTACACCAACCTTGACTGAGAACTTCTTCTTGTCACATAGATCCTGACCCAGCTCTGAAACTAACTTGTAATCGGCTACAGTTGATGATTGATTTAAGTGGAGCACACTTTTTGTGATAGATGAGACTTCATATGCATACTTTGAGTAGCTGAGTCCATAACCGAACTCAAAAACTGTTTCACCTTTGTAGAAACGATATGAACGCCCAGGATAGCCTGATGAGGGGTCTGACCTCATCCTCATGTCTGTCATTGGTACTTTGACGTAATCTTGTGGATACCAAGTCACAGGCAATCTTCCACCTGCATAGCAAAATGAAGTACACTGTGAAAGCTACACTTGAGGGAAATGAATAATCTTTCTTCTTCTATAATTAGTGGAATTTCTTTTATAAAGTGTGTAAAGGAAAATAGTAAAATTATTACCGACTTTATTACAAAAGGCTTAAAAACTGATGTGAGAATAATGTGATAAGCGTTACTTCGATAACATAAAATTAAATTTTTTAACATTTTAAGAGGGTTTTTTTTTTTTTTTTTTTTTTTTTTTTTTTTTTTTTTTTTGATTGATAGTACTTCAATTTGTAAATGCATATATAATAAAGTAAATATCCACCTGGATTGTGTTCGCCAAAGATAATATTTGCAAGGGCAATTCCTCCAGCTTCACCAGGATAACCAGCCCACAAGATGCTACCAATGGTTTTGTCATCCTTGGCTGAAGATATATCAATTGGACCTCCAGAAAGGAGAACCAAAACAACTGGTTTCTTAGCTGCTCTTGCAACATTGGTTAAGAGTTCCTGTTGCTTCCCAGGAAGCTCTAAGTGCACTCGATCATGCGATTCCCTCTCTTGAGTTTGGTCCAGTCCCATAATCAAAACCACATAATCCACCTCCTTTGCTATCTTGACTGCTTCATCAATTGTAGCTGAAGCACATTCCACATTATCACATCCCGGATGGTAGATCGTGTTCTTAACATAGCTCTGCAATGCTTGAAGTGGGCTAATAGATTTGCATGGAACGCCTGCATAGTTACCTAGAAGTGTTTGTGGTGCATTGGCATTGGGGCCTATTACAGCAAGGGACAAGGTTTTTGATTTTGGCAATGGGAGTAATCTATCAGGGTTCTTTAATAAGACAATGCCATTTTGAGCGGCTTCAAGGGCTAGATCTTGGTGCTTTTTGGAACAAACTTGGTCTGGACCAATGTTGCCATAAGGCAGTTTAGCTGGATTGCCATCAAACAGTCCTAATCTCAATCTAATAGAGAAAATGTTACGAAGGGCTCTGTCTATTTCAGACACAGGTAATTTTTTTTGCTCTACTGCTTGCTTTGTATGTTCTTTCAAGTATGATCCACAATTGAGATCCATGCCTGTAAAAATAAAAAAAAAACTGATCAAATCGAAAATGGAACTATAAATCCTGTGTGACACAAATCCATTAACAAAGAAAGGCCCAAGAAACAAAATCCATGGACAGTAAAAAGACAACAACTTTAACTTCTTTCTGCTCAGAACCACAAGAGTCCAAATTCCAAAGAGAAGTACTACAAAGACCATTAGAAGAATGCTAGTCCTACTAGGAAAGGGCCCATGATAGAAGAAGTGACGCACCAGCTGTTGATAATTATTGACTTTTGCAACTGTTTAGGACAAAAAACTAAGCACATCTTGGTGGGCCACACGCTAAGCAATGGTCCACATTCATGGGTTTTGAGCATGTGTACAGCCAATCGAGGGTCCAATCGATAGGAAAAGGATAAAAGGAGTAAAGTAGGAATAAAATGACACGAAAATTTATGACAAGAGACAGACACATGCAAATAGATAAAGAAAATAAGATATATGGGTACTATAGGAAGATTTAATTTCTTTTCATTTTTTATAGAATTAATTTGATTGGTTATAGTGGTGTTAATGATTATCCTTTTTACCAAAAAAAAGGTTAATGATTATCCTTAAAAGTTACGTTATATCTAGAAATTATACTGTTTTTATAATAGACCACGTCATTTATCCATCATCCTATTAAAAGATTCTTATTTGTTTAAAATTGTTAAATTAGTAATCAATTTCTGTTTAAAAAAATTTTCAACTCAACAATTTTAAACAAGTAGAAGTCTTTTAGTGGAATAGTAAACCACATCACTTGCCTACTATGAGAACCTTATAATTTCCTGGTTATTTCAAAACCATATGGATTATGACAAAAAAAAAAAAAAAGTTAAAAATATTGTTATAGTCTCTATATTTTGATAAGAGCCAATCTGAACTCTATCATCAATTCAGCCATGAAAATTGATTACAAATTAAAAATAATTGAGACCAAATTAACTATTAAATCTCAAAATTGTAATTTTTGTGATTAACAAAAATAAAGAACAATATTTGTTTCTAGCATACCAGCTTTCAAGACATCAACAACAGCATCTTCTGGTGTTTTGGTATATCCATGACTATCGAACATGATTTTGACCGCATCACAATCTGACACTATGTAGCTGATCATTTTTCAAAAGCAGCAATTTAGTCAACAATTATTTGCATGCAAGGGTTTTCAACTCCTCAAATAATTATTTCAAACAACAATATTTTGCACAAAACTTTTTCTTTTTTTGGTAATCGTCTTCACACGTTGTAATTGATTAATGCATAGAATAACATAATAATAATAATAATTACCCATTGAAACCCCATTTTCCTCTAGCAGTTAAGGACAAGAGATTGAAGTCGGCACAGGCTGGGACCCCATTGACCCGGTTGTAGGCACACATTATTCCGCTAGCTTTCCCCTGCTCTACGCAACTCTGGAAAGGAGGTTGGTAGGTGTCTGCTAAATCTTGCAATGACACCTGAAACCCAGGTAAAAAATTAGTAGCTAAAAAGCTGAATGTAACTGCTATTACAGTGTTATAGATAAAGATTTTGTACAGAAAATCTGTTGTAGTGAGACTGACTTGACTTAAACACAAAAGAAAATGTTAATTAGATAATTTTAATACAATGTTTGTTGGTAAAATATGAAGGCATCCGGTTAATGTAATCTATTTTAGAAATTTTTATTGAAAAAATTGTCCACCATAATTAGTTTTTTATAAAAATTTTCTTAAAATGATTTACTAACATAGATCTTAGGTCGTGAGTTAGTAAAAACCAAATATGAATGATGTGATAACGATTATAATTTGATGCCAATAATATAATAAAAAAATATTTTTAATTATTATTTATTTAATCTTATACTCAAAGTTAATGCATTAATTTATAAAGTTCAAATAATTGTTTTATTTAAAAAAAAAAATTCGGGTTCATGCTATGGTACATAGGAGTAGTGCCCCATAGTATTACTCAGGTCGGTAGAGTAGTCTAGTGAGTGTTAAATTCATTAATAAAACTTTTTCACAAGTAACCAAACAGGGTTACTTGTAAAGACTAAAGACAACACTGTCGGTCTGTCACAGGTTAATTATAATTATATACATGTTCATTGGAAATATCTACCTTGTCCCAAATGTACTAAGCTTTCGTAAAAAAGAATCCCATCTCTCTAGGGGCTTGCTTTTCTTTTACTAGTTTTCTTTCGAAATTGCTTTTTTACCCCCAAACAGACGCTAAAACTTAAAAGAAAAACCGATGAAAAACAATTATTTCTGTCATTAATTAAGAATTAATTAAACAAAACCCACAAATCATGAGCAAAAAACGCCATGAAACAATTAAAGCCCATCCACCAATCTAATTTGCATTAAATTCATTTTAAAACAAAAAAGGTAACGCACTTGTATGTACCAAGGAGGAATCATTGAAACAAAAACAAAAAAGAAAAGAGCAACAAAAAAAAGACATTCTTGAAAAAGTAGAAACACTTACACGAGCATCAAAATGAAACCTGTCCACACCATTCCAATCGTCCAAATCATAAGCTGTAAAATGCTTGCAACAAGCCGAAGCTTGAAGATGCTGATCAGGGTTTCCTTGCTCACCATTTTTAGAGTCTCCTTGAACACCTCTCACATAGGCCACTGCATATTTCCCTGTAACCAACGGATCCTCTCCAGGTGTCTCTTGCCCTCTCCCCCATCTTGGGTCCCTAAATACATTGATGTTTGGAGCCCAAAACGTCAAGCCATTTGCTTGCCCAGCATTGTACACTGCTCTAGCTTCAGTTCCAATAGCCTTTCATTCAAAAAATTCACAAATAACAATAAAGATAACACTTTCCAAACATTGACAAATACTAAAAACAAGTAAAAATAAATAAGATCCACTGTCTTTAGTGGAGTATAAAGTGAAACACTGACTCACTTGGCCTATACGATGCCAGAGACTGGTATCGAAGGAAGCAGCGGTGAGAATGACTTGAGGGAAGCTAGTGGCTGCCTTGATAGTTCCATTGAAATGGATTCCAGGGCCAGCGTTGGCAACGCCGTGTAAAGCCTCCGACCACCACTCGAACCCGGGAATACCGAGTCTGGGGATCGGAGGGGCTTTGTTAACGAGCTGAGAGATTTTTTCATCCAATGTGAGGCGAGAGACGAGGTCTTGTGCTCTTTTACTGATGGGTAGTGAGGTTTTGCAGAAAGGGTAGGATCTGGTTGATGGGTTGGAAGAGTCACAGGAAAATGGAGGCTGAGCTGACTCGGTATGGACAAGGGGTAGAGAAAGGAAGAGAATGGTGGTTGTGAGAGAGATAAGGCTATGGAGTCCCATTTCTATGGTTTGTTGGGTGAAGAAATGAATGCAGAAAGCAGGAGACGGTGAAAGTTATGGACTTATAGGGCGAAAGGTCAGTGAAAGCAGTACGCTTTTGTCTGATTGGATAAGCACTAAAGCATGTCATTCTTTCCTTTTCTTTTTTGTTTTTTAACTGAATTACTAATAATTAATTAATAATTAAGGGTTGGAAATGAACGAAATGAATCGAGCGGGTAATAGACAGCTTCATCTTGACTTCGAGTGGATTCGAATTATGCCTCGATATGATATAAAATTGTTATGGTTTTAAATGAGATTTTTCTAAGGCTTAATATATGGAGAGGCTGTTAGGGTTGAAAGTTCAAATAGCATATAAAACACTATAAATGTTTAGACTCTCAAATTACAAATAATCAATTCAAGTTTTATATCAAACGATGAACGTGCAAAAAAAAAAAAAAAAAGCTTAAAACCGAATTGATAAACAATCTAAGTCAAATAAAATCACATCTATAATAGAAATTAAATAACAAAGATAAAGGGAAAAGAGATGCAAACACAAGAACAACACTCAATGTGTTATCGAAGAAGAAACCGAAGCCCTCGGCGTAAAACCTCTCCGTCGCCCTCCAAGCAGTCAAATGATCCACTAAAGAATGTATTTGGGATACAAGGACAGCAATAGACCCTCCAAACCTAATCTACCCAGTGTACCTAAGCCCTCCAAGCTTATTGCTCCAACGAGGTTACGCCAAACTTATTTCTTCTTTAGCTTCCCGGATCCCGCTACTAGCCCATAGCATCAACCAATATGAATTAGTCCCTTCCTAACTGCTTCCCAAAGCACCAAAGAGCCTACTCACTAATATGGGTATGGTAAGAAAAGGATTTGGCTAAAGAACCTCTCAAGGATCTACAATTGAGAGGGTGAGAGTAGAGGAATTTGAAGAGTCACAAAGTAAGGATTGTGGATGAATCAATCTTGTTTTCCTCTAGGGTTTCTCTCTCAAAATTCTCTCTGGAAGCGCTCTACATTTCGTAGGTATAAGGGGTATTTATACTAGTGCGTGTTTGGAATGTGAGGAATCTGTTTTTCCAAAACAGAGTTGGCTGGCGGCTTGGCCTCGCAGCTTAACTGAGTCGCGAGTCTAAGCCGCGAACTAACTGAACCGCCAGACTGGAATTTTTTTTCCTGTAGTGCAACAGTTGGCTGGACAGTTCAGCTTCTGGCGGCTTGTCAGTAGCAAGCTACCTACGAGACCAGTCGCGAGTTCCACTCTGCACGCTTCACTCATGTGCAACTTCTGGCTGCTTGCCAGTCGTGAGATACCAGCGAAATCCAGTCGCAAGTCCCTGTTCTGCTGCACAATCTTGAGCATTTCTTCACACTCTCTCACACACTACCCTTACATGATCCCCACTTAAAATACAGGATTACTAAGTACTGAAATACAAGCAAATTGGCACGGAATAAAGCCAACAAAATGGTTGATAAATTTCAACCTTACAAGGGTTTAGTGTGTTCTTTTGAGAGAGAAAAATTGTATTGTCGTATTTTGTATTTTTCCATGAACGTAAGTAAATTTCCAAACCACGTAAATATTGTTCTGTGTGATTACTTTATTTGATAAATATATTTTCTCTATTTAACATTTCACGGATCTAAAAATTTTGTGTATATTCCCTACATGACTTAGTAAGAAGTTTTGTTCATGTTTATTTATCTTGACCTTTAGTTTTAAACTTGTTAATAAACAAGCTGAACCCAAATAAAACAAAATTGTTCATAAATAATAGGGCTCAATAAAAAAAAATTCAAGTTAAGCTGAGGCTTGTTTATAGATTTGGTAATAAGCTTGATAAATAAACTCTTATCTTATTTAGTCTTTAATTAATTAAGAGTTGGATCACTTGCTCAAACTTGATAGGCTCGATAATGTACTTATATTGTATTTCAAGCTCAAAAACTCGATATCGAGAGTGAGTTTGATCTTGATATTGAACTCAAGCTCAACTTGACTAATGAATCAAGCTAAACTCAAACTTTTAAATTTTTTTTGACAAAGTTGAGCTTGAATATAATATTTAGGCTTGGTTTGAGCTCAAGCTGAACTTGAATATTTTACTTTTGCTTTTTTTTTTTTTAGAGAATTTTAACCTATGGCGTCTGCTTTTGAGAATTTTATCCTAAGACATCAATAAGTTTTTAGTATAGGTGGGGATTGAACCTCAAATCTCTTATACAACCATCAAAGACTTTGCTATTAAGCTAAGCTTGAACAATTACTAATCAATAAAGCTCGGTTCATTTACCATCGTAATTAGGAGGATTCTAGCCTTTTACCCCTATTTTTAAAAATATTTGGCAATATGCCCCTGTTTTCAAATTATATAGATAAATGCCCCAATTTCGATACTCGATTACCTTAAAATCGAGTTTCAATGAAATACTCGATTGGTACAAAATCGAGTTATGCCCGATTAAACTTAAAAAAAAAAAATTGCATGGAACTCGAGTTTTGGAAACTCGAGTTCCATAAAAAACGCCGCTATAGGTGTTACAAAACACCGCTATAGGTGTTCCTGAATGCCACTATAGCTGATCAAACTAAAAATATAATTGCATGGAACTCGGGCATAACCTATAGCTACGTTTTTGTTTTGCTATAGTGACGTTTTTAATGGAACTCGAGTTCTAAGAACTCGAGTTCCATGCAAATTTTTTTTTTAAAGTTTGATCGGGCATAACCTATAGCTACGTTTTTTTTTGTCCAATAGCGGCGTTTTTTATGGAACTCGAGTTTCCTGAACTCGAGTTCCATGCAATTTTTTTTTTTTTTTTTTAAGTTTGATCAGGCATAACTCGATTTTGTACGAATTGAGTATTTCATTGAAAACTCGATTTTAAGGTAATCGAGTATCGAAACGAAACAAGGGCATTTGTCTATATAGTTTCAGTACAGGAGTATATTGCTAAATTTTTTTAAAAATAAGGGTAAAAGGTCAGAATTCCCTCCTAATTAGAGATACTGACCATTAGAAAATGCAAATGCAAGTAAATATAATATTAACGTTTTTAAACTCATAAAACTTTTATAAAAAGAAAAAGTAAAAGTGGAAGTGCAACAAGTAATAATATAACATATATAAAAGTATGTTTGTGACTTTGACTCTATGTTAAGGGTTTTTTTTTTTTTTTTTTTTTTGGGGCGGGGGGGGGGGGGGGGGGGTTGTTATAACGTATTTTAAGGGATTATATGGTTGGGAAAGTGAAGGGAAAGTTTACTTAAAATCTTAGGGACACAACTTGCTACCTAAAGGGTATTGATGGGTGATTCTCAAAAAAAAAAAGTATTGATGGGTGATTCTCAAAAAAAAAAAAAAAAAAAAAGAAGGTGTTGGTGGGTTATTCAGCAAACAAAAAAAAAAAATAATAATAATTAAAAAGGGTGTTTGTGGGTTAGGAATGAGGAGGGTGATTGATATTAATAGGTCTTTCATTTTTGATAACAAAAGCTACCCGGAAAGTCTTGTCAAGAAATGAAACGCCATGGATTAAGACACTGAAGGCAAAAACTTCTAAATCAATCTCTTGGCATTGGAGATTTTTTATATGATAGAGACCTTGGATCCCATCGATAAAAATTGCAATGGAGCTTGTACTACTGTCTGGAATGACTCTTGGATCCCATCAATAAAGATTTCAAACCCAAAACCAAATTCAAACACAAATGTAACCAGGGTGTTGGAGTCATTTACAACTGACTGTGAGATGAAAAAAAAAACAGTTTTGAAGTCATGGGTCGAATTTCGCCTGTTAATGTAGTGGACAATTTTATCTTGACTCCTAGTTTGGATGGTCACTTCTCAACTAAGTCAGCCTTTCCTGCTAACCAAAAGCCTTCGTTTTTCCTCTCCAAGCCTTTTAAAGAAGGTGGATTGGATTGGAATAAGTTATGGAAATAAACAGTGAGAGCTTATGTTATTGTTTCAAAGAGGAACCTCTGTCGAATAATTCGACATGTTTCAATTGGCAACCGTTTAAGCCTTTTGCACACATAAGGGATCGAATCAATTAACGAGATGTATGTGGAGAAAACTCCTGAACAGTACTGCCTTGGCTACTCCAATTCACAGAAGGCCAGAGAGGGAGTTTGATGAGACAAGCACTCAAGTAATAGTCTAGATGATCAATAAGTGGAAGGCGGAGATCAATTAAGGGGAGGTATATAATGAAAAAAAACCCCCTCAGAAGGTGAGAGAGAAGAAAAGAAAAAGAAAAAGACTATAGTATCAAGAACAGACTTTGTAATCAACCTTGAAAACAGTATAACAGAACCAACCTCCTCGGACTATTGCCGAGGACAATTTTCTTTAGTTTAAACTTGTTTATTTTCTTTCTTTATCTTCAAGATCTACTTTATTTGTTGTCCGATTCACTAAAACTTAGTTTTCCAATCCACTCTCTACAAATTCATTGTTTTGGACTTTTTGGGCCTAAGTCCATCCACCTTTTGGGCCAAGAAACTCGAAGAAGATCCTTACAATATATTAAATGTGGATATATAATATGAAAATGTGAACATTTTTTTTTTTTTGAGAAACATGAAAATGTGAACATTGAATGTACATTATGAAGGTGAAATCATTGACTCCCTATTTGCACTAAGCCATAGCAATGAACTCCATAAAAATGTGGTAAGACTTTCGCCTGTTGATAGTTTTTAATTTTTTTTTTTTCAAGATCAAATGTTTAATTCATTTCAGGATAAACTAATAAAAATAAGGGTAAATTCTGGAAAACACTCTTGAGGTTTGGATTAATTACAGTTAGGTCCAAGATATTTTAAAAATGACCAATTTAGTCCTTAAAAGACAAAAAAAACTCTTACACTGTTATTACCATTTTTAATTCCTCCGTTACTTTTTTTTTTCTCAATCCTGTCTGTCTCTTTGTTTCCTCTCTTCTTCCTCTCTTCTTCCTCATACCTCTCCTTCTCCCTCTCATCCTATCTCTGTCTCCAAGCCGATCCACTCTCCTCTCTCTCAAGCCTCTGTTTCTCTCGTCCATGCCTCTTTTTTTCATAGTGATGCGTGGGTTTGGTGTTGTGAGTTGTGGTTTGGGTAGTTTTTGCGGTGGTGGTGCGTTTTCTAGTGGTTAGTTTTGGTTTGTTGATGATTTTTTTGGTGGGCTCTGATGTGTGGTTGGATGGTTTTGGGTTTTTGGGTTTTTTTTCCTTTGGGTTTTGTGGCCGGCGGTGGTTTTCGGTGGTGGTGGAGGGCTGTAATGTGGTTGGTTTGTTTTGGGTTTGTGGGTTCTTTTTTCTTTGGGTCTTGTGGCCAGCGGTGGTGGTGGGATCTGATGTTTGTGTGGTTTGTTTTGGGTTTTGGGTTTTTTTTTTTCCTTTGGGTTTTGGGGCCGGCGGTGGTTTTTAGTGGTGGTGGTGGTTTTCGGTATGGGGTGAATTTGCAATGGAGGATGCTATGGTTTTTTAGATTTGTAGTGGAGGATGTTTTAGGTTTTTTGGATTTGGGACTTGATGCTATGGTTTGGCTGGGTTTTATAGCTGGTGGTGGTAGTAGTAGATCTGAGGTTAGAGAGGGAGAGTGGGGTTTTGGCTGTGAGAATCAAAGAAACCACCGAGAGAAAGAGTGGGAAAGTAGGTCTGTGAGGAAGAAAGACAAGAAAAGAAAAGTGTAACAGAGGGTTAAGAGAAATAACTGTGTAAGGGTTTTTTTGTCTTTTAAGGACCAAATTGGTCATTTTCAAAATATCTTGGACCTAACTGTAATTAACCCAAACCTTAGGGGTGCTTTTTGGAATTACCCTAAAAATAAAGTCCATCAATAATAAAGCTAAGAGTGGTTCAAACTTTCAAACATAGGGGAATCTTCGAGTGAAACATCAAATAGAAAATAGTCTTATTACAACATTATTATTGGTGGTGTTAAAAAAAATATTTCTATTTTTAGCACCACCAAATACAAAATTATGGCTACATTAATAGAGCCAAAGCCAAATAATTTGGCTCCACGGCTACCGTGCACAACCAAAAATAGGTAAAAAAAAATATTACAATATTAAATTGTGTGTTCACACTGCTTTATATTTAATATATTATTTTATTCAAGTGTTCACATTACTTTGTACTGAATATATTATTTTATTGTAGTAATATATTATTTTATTGTGTTAAAAGCTAAAATAAAATCACTGATATTGGGTGTTTTGTAAAATAAGAAGGTAAGATAGATAAAATAGTTTTTTGTGGAACCATATTACTAAATTTATGGCTCCACCAATGTGAATGCTAATGTGGTGTTTGGTATGGTGTAATGATTTAGGATTTTCAGAAATATTTAAAAATTCTCATATTTGGTTGCAAATCACGTTAAGGAATCAAATGCTAGAGGAATCTAGATTCCCCATTTAAGCCCCTCTCAGTAGAAATGTGGATTCCTTTTGAAACAAGTAAGTATTCAAATTCTCAGGCTTAAAGGAAATCGTATTTTTTATAAATTGATAATTTTAACCATTTTTCCTTATCATTTAAGCAATTAAGATAAAATATAAAACAAAAATCATCAATATATTTTCCGGCCAAAACAATATAAACAGGATAGACAACTCTGTTGATATATTCTTTAACAAAGTTCTATTTAAGTATCACGTATGGAGAAAAAAAAGTTTAAAGGATACCCTCCATTATTGCTAGGCATAGATTAAGCTCTTTTAAAAATTATTATTAAGAATAAAGCATTTGAGAATTTAAATAGTTATTTTTGTATTATATTTGTTATTTTGAAATGTTAGACTACAGTTTTAATGAATTTGTCATAATTAATAGATTATATTTTGTTTTTCATTATTTATTTAGAGGAATATTTTTTTTTAAAAAAGACTTGATAGTTCACATTTAAATCTAAAGATAGAATGAGAAAAATAAATAATTTTTTAAGATTCCTAAAAATAAACCAAACATTATTATCTCATATTCTTAGAAATCTTAAGAGATTTCCAATGAAACCAAACATAGGAATAACTACATTCTTAGGCATCCAGATTACAAGAAATCACAATCCCAAGAATCTAGATGTCAGGAGTAATGTAGATTCTCTCGTATCAAATACCACATTAGAGTAGAACGATGGACTAATATGAAAAAGAGGAGAGGGCAGGGGAGTAAATTCTACAATAATTTTTTAAAAATCTAATAAATTGATGTGTGAGTGATGTGATTGAGGCATAATAAATAAGCTTTTGATTATTGAATTACTTTTCTATGGATCTTTAAAAATATATAAAAAATAAAATTATATAATTGGTAATATATTAATTTATAAAATTTATATAGTAAAATTTGTGATATTTATTACTATGACTAAAAGTATGAAAAAATATGGGCCCATTATAATGGATGTGAATAGACCAAATATTGGCGTGTACATATATTCATAAATTCAAGCCCCAAATTATCATGTCTAAAAATTATTTGTTAACATGACCAAGGAAACTTATTTAAATGTTTCATAACGAGACACGTAGATCTTAAAAGTCTTCAATCTCAAATAATAATAATAATAATAATAAATTAAGAATCTTATAGTTCAATAGGTGTTTACAACAAATATGAACAATGTTCAAATTATCTCTTATCCATTGTAACTGAATTTATCAAATTAAGTTAAATATATGCTTGATTCCTATTTGCATAGGTGGAGGAGACCATGTAATCCGAAGCAATCACCTCAACAAAAGCAATTATCATAACAATTATTCCCACCAAAATCGTCCAATTTCATTATTCCACTATTCCAATTCCACTGTTCCCTGTTTTGGTCTGTTCTCTTTGTTAATAAAAGCATAAAATATCTTTAATTAAATTCTAAACAGTCACTTTTGAAAGTAAAGAATGTACCAGTAGCACTGTAGCAGTAAGGCACCGAAGACAAGCCCTTTTTTTTTCTTTTTTCTTTTTTGTTGTGTGTGTGTGCACATCTTTCAAGTTTTAACCCTTTTTTTTTCATTTAAAATTTTTGAAGTTTATAAAAAAAAAAAAATTCAACTTGGGCATTTTCAATTTCTATGACACTATAGCACACTATTAGCGTAATGATCATTCTACAAATATAAATGTAAGGACACAAATCGTGGATCGGGCCTTTGAACAGAATAGGTTGAGGCCCAAGCTGTGTATGGTATCCTTAGAATGAATTTGTAAAGAGAGTGGGCTGAAGAACACTTGACTGAATTCGTATGAGTTGGAGGCCCAAGTATGATTACGACCAAATTTGTATTGACAGGATATTTGATTGATACAAGGTTCTTCTCGGCATAGTCCGAGGAGTATGCTTATACAAATGCTATGAGTACTTTTCTTTTTCTCTCTCTCTCCCGATTGTTCTTCTCCCTTTTCTTTTTTTTGTATCCCCCTTCTTTTGTTTCTCCCTCCTTCTATTTATATGCCCTTCCTCTACTACGTGGGCTTTTCTTGATACTTGTCCCATCAACCCCCATCTGGAGTCTTCATTTGGCAGCTGCAAAAGATGAAGGTCATTGTTCAGGTGTCTTTTCCCATTAATGCGGCCATGATGTTAGCTGCAGGATCATAAATGCGGTGGCAGCAGCCTTTTGCTTAATATCTGATCCTCGCCACATGTCCTTTTTGTCCATATAAATCAGGGGATTTTTCGGGGGAGCTAGGATTGATGTTGGAGCATTCATCCGGGACACCCTTTCGACAATCCGAGCAAGCAAGGCTCCTCGGACTAGTCCTTCTTTCGCGCGACTTACACTTCAGAATCGAATTGGGCGGGACAAATCCCTCAAAATTTGTTGTCCTCAGATGTATAGGTCTCCTCAGACAGACCCACGGCCCAAGATCTGGCATTGGGCCTTTTACCCCTACAATAGCCCCTCAAAATTCCGGTTTTCTTCTCTTATCCGAGGAGAAAGGCGGGATTTTGACTTCTGCAGGGGTGAAACCCATCAAACCCCTTAACTAATCCACATGGAGGCGCTGTTTCGCGAGACTTTCGATTTCCAAACACGCTTCGGAAATTGTAGCGCGTCATTTATAGCTCTGGGTGGCGCTCTGTCTCCTTGATCAACGGCGAGATGCAAATCGTGTGGCTGAGATTTCTTCGTGAATTTTCGAGCGGGATAACTCCCACTCATTTTCCTCCACTATATAAGGGGCTCTGAAGGAGCAGTTTGATTCATTTGATACATCAGAGTTTTCGAGTATCCTAGCCCTACTATATCACCCGTACTAATAGCTTCCGAGCACATTTTCACGAAGTATCTTAGATTTTTCAGAAGTCACCGAACCAAAAAAACCTACTGATCTTGTAAGTACTTGGTTTCCAAGTCTCTTTTCTTCTCGGCTGAGCACCTCGGCCGTTGTCTTGTTACGTTTCCTTGCCTTAGGAGAGTCTCGTAGCACCCTTTTAGACATCGATATGGGTAGGTTTAGAAATTTAGTCGATACCCCTGTGGCCGTAGAGCTTTTTAAGGCGAAGTATAACATTCCCGAGGGGGTTAGCCTCCGTTACTGTCCACCGGAGAACATTTTAACCTCTAGGAAGACCGGTGAGGTGGTTATTCCTGTAATCGCCTTTCTGGAGGGGGGAATGACCATTCCTATGGGTAACGTTACTAGGGAGTACCTTAGGAATCACAGACTGTGCCCGCACCAATGTGCCGCTAATATGTTTAGGGTCTTGGGTTGTGTAGACGCCCTTAACGAGATGATGGGTCTATAGCTTACCTGGCATGACGTCATACATATGTACGAATGTCATTCCTTGAAGGAGGGGGGGTACTACTTGAAGTCCCGATCTCCCGTTGTGAGGATGATATCGTGCCTTCCGAAGTCCAACAAAGGCATGAATGACAATTACGTCATCGTCTCCGGGGCGTGGCATGACGGTCATCATTGTCCGACCACGAAGGGGGAGCCAGGTGGGGTATTCTAGGACTAGATTAAGATAATCATAGGGATTGCGGTTTAGATTTCATTTTATTTTACTGCATATGCGTTTGGTTTAAAGGTGTGATGACTAACCTTGTGTTTTTCTTTTGATTGTGGCTGCAGATAGACAGTTTGTCGCCCCCAAGCTCAGTCTCGTGAACGTGCTCGGCCTAAACCATCTGCTACGATCTGAAGTGTTTGCTCACTTGGACGGCAAGCTGCACGCCGTCCACCTGATATTGGATTTCGCTCCAATATCGGATAATTTCCAAGAAGTCGGGGATTCCATCCGAGCGGGGGACAAGAGACTTCGCCGGATAGACGTTTCTCGGCCTGGTTTTTTGGCAAACAAAGACCTTCCTCCGGTTCCCTGGCCGCTTCAACAAGTTGCCCCTCAACCCATTATACCAAGGGAGGAGTCTATTACCTCTCCGCCATCTTTGGACACGGAGGTAGACCAGTTCCATTTCGAAGAGGAGGAAGAAGAGCAGACCAAACCCCTTAGCCCTCAAAGTTCTGAGACTTCAGAAGACGCAGAGGAAATGCCTTTGCAGAGAAAGGGACTGAAAGCCCTCGTGGCAGGGCGGAATGCGGGTTCTTCGTCCAAGGAGGCCCCCAAAGAGAAAGATGTTTGCAAATTGCCTCCCCCTCCTCCTCCTCCTACTGCGGCACTCGGTCTTCTCCCCATACCGGATCTGAAGAGGAAGAAGAAGGTCGTTGATTTGGATGCCGAGTAGGGTGAAGTGTCCCCTCGGCAGCAAAAAGGGGCGAAACAACAGAAAGTGGGGAGAGATGATAGGAGGGGTTCCCCACCCAGACATAGGAGTGACCCCCATCCGAGGGAGGCTCAGCAACCACCGGCTTGGGCTCCGCGGTTGGATCTGGATGGGGCTCCCATCCCTGCTACCGCATCCATACGGGAGTTCCAAGGCGGGCATTCGGGCTACATCGTCGAGGCCTTAGAGCGCCCACTGCTCTTGCCGCGGGACATGGATGCGGTGAGGTCCTGGAGGTAGGCCGATCTGTTTATGTCCATGAAGAGGGATTTGGCCATGGTAAGTTCTTGGTCACCTCGGTGCACATAGGATTTGTTTATGTTTAAACTGTGTAACTTAGTTATCTTTGTGGTGACGTAATTTTGTTTTTCCTTACTGTGCAGCTCACCCAGCAGATCTACGTGGCAGAGGATTGGGTTAGGGACGCCCGTAATTTGGCTAGGGTCGAGACCCAATCTCGCAAGGAGGTAGAAAAAAGCCTGGGGGGGAGCTATAGCATCAGAAGCTGGAGTTAGCCAAGAAGCTAACTATTGAAGAAAGAGAGAGAAGGAGCGCGGAAGCTGGGCTGAAGAGTGCCCAAGACCAGGCTGTAGATTAGCGAAAAAAGTTGCACATGACAGAAATAGAGCTGGCAACTGAGAGGCAGCTGGTCTTGGAGCTTCATGCCCGAGCTGAGAGGGCCGAGAAGGCTGAAAAGAAAGCTCTGGAGGCGCTGAGGGCTGCCGAGGCCGAGAAGGAGGCCGAATACCTCCGCGGCATCGAGGAAACAGAAAAAAGGCTCGCGGAGGAGGTCACCGAAGTTTGAAGGGATTACTGCCAGTCCACTTGGGAGGAGGCCCTAAACATGGCCGGGGTCCCAGCCGACTCGGAGCTTAGGCAGCCGGGGAAAACATACTTCCACCCAGACCTCGCTTTACCCCCGACTGACCCCTCCTCCTCGCCATGCGCCCCGGAGCAAATGAGCCAAGCACTCATCCCTCTTGAGGCCGCTCAAGAGATTCAGGAGGAACAAGTTGCTCCGGGTGCCGCTTCTGTGACCGTGGATGCCAACGAAGCTAAGGAAGCAGTTCCCTCAGCGACCGAGCCGAGCGGTCATGACAGCGCTCCTCCTCAGACCGACCAAGCATAAGACTAGGGTTTAGTTATCTGTAGTTGTAGTTAGTTTTTTTTTTTTTTTTTTTTTTGTAACAACCACTTCAGGTGGTGAGCTAATGTAACTTACCTTTCCTTTTAATGAGAATGTTTTGTTTATCTTCTTCTGTTTCCAGTTTCATTCATTTGCTTATTTTGTTTCGAAGTCCTTAAGCCTATGGAAAGTTTAAGTCTACAGAATGAAGCAGCAATAGAAATAAACCTGTATTCCCACATAATGAAGAGGACAACGGGGGTACGAAAGCCTTAATGATGATATTAAAATCATTCAACCAATTCAACCCCATCTTAATAAATTTGGACAAGTTCAAACAAACGTGATCCCTAACTTTCCCATTAAAGTTGAGTGGAAATACTAACTCAGAGAGGATGGTCTGAGTAAATATGAAAGACAAGGTTTTCGCAGGGTGTTCAATGATAGGTATGGGGTAGTGATAAGACCTAGGAGATAGGATCCGAGAGATTTCGTAAGTAGAGAAGAGTTGACTTACCCAAGATAGGTCGTCCGAAGAACCAGACTTGATCATGAATCTGTTTAATATTTAGGGGTGTTAATTTACCCAAGGTAGGTGGTCCGAGGGGCCAGGCCCGACCAAGGTTCTGTTTAACACTTAGTGGTATTAATTTACCCAAGGTGTGTGGTTCGAGTGACCAGGCACGACCAAGGTTCTGTTTAATACTTACGGGTGTTAATTTACCCAAGGTAGACCTGATCATGAATCTGTTTAATATTTAGGGGTGTTAATTTACCCAAGGTAGGTGGTCCGAGGGGCCAGGCCCGACCAAGGTTCTGTTTAACACTTAGTGGTATTAATTTACCCAAGGTGTGTGGTTCGAGTGACCAGGCACGACCAAGGTTCTGTTTAATACTTACGGGTGTTAATTTACCCAAGGTAGGTGGTCCGAGGAGCCAGGCCTGACCAAGGTTCTGTTTAACACTTAGTAGTATTAATTTACCCAAGGTGTGTGGTTCGAGTAACCAGGCACGACCAAGGTTCTGTTTAATACTTACGAGTGTTAATTTACCCAAGGTAGGTGGTCCGAGGGGCCAGGCCTGACCAAGGTTCTGTTTAACACTTAATAGTATTAATTTACCCAAGGTGTGTGGTTCGAGTGACCAGGCACGACCAAGGTTCTGTTTAATACTTACGGGTGTTAATTTACCCAAGGTAGGTGGTCCGAGGGGCCAGGCCTGATCAAGATTCTGTTTAACACTTAGTAGTATTAATTTACCCAAGGTGTGTGGTTCGAGTGACCAGGCATGACCAAGGTTCTATTTAATACTTACAGGTGTTAATTTACCCAAGGTAGGTGGTCCGAGGGGCCAGGCCTGACCAAGGTTCTGTTTAACACTTACGAAATAAGCAGTATAACAGACTTCAATAAGAGAATGGAAATTTTCATTAGTAGTAGTACCTTTTTAGGTTATTTACATTCCAGGGGTGTGGTACAGCCCTTTCATCTAAATCCTCTAAATAAAAGGCTCCTATTCCAGCTACCGATAGGATACGATAGGGGCCTTCCCAATTAGGTCCCAGTTTTCCCCAAGCCAGGTTCTTCGCAGTGCCGACGACCTTTCGCAAGACCAGGTCTCCTGGTGCAAGTGATCTCAGTTTGACATTGGCATCATACCTCGGCTTGAGTTTATGCTGATAGTAGGCTAGCTGAATCGCAGCGTTTTCTCTCCGCTCGGCAATTAGGTTCAGATTGTCCTTAAGCAATTGGTCATTATCTGCCGAGGTAAATGAATTGGTTCTAAGTGTGGGGAACCCAGTCTCTATGGGGATAACAGCCTCAGCACCGTAGGTCATTGCAAAGGGGGTCTCCCCGGTAGACCTCCGAGGAATTGTCCTGTAGGTCCAGAGTACATGCGGTAGTTCTTCCACCCATTTCCCTTTGGCATCATCCAACATCTTCTTAAGGCCACTTACTATGACTTTATTAACCGCTTCAGCTTGGCCATTGCCCTGAGGGTATGCAGGGGTGGAGTACCTATTCGTAATGCCTAGCCCACTGCAAAATCTTCTGAATGCTTTACTGTTAAACTGAAGGCCATTGTCCGAGATGAGAGTATGTGGTACACCAAATCGTATCACGATATTTTTCCATACAAACTTCTGGACATCTACATCCCTGATGTTGGCCAATGGCTCGACCTCAACCCATTTGGTGAAGTAGTCTGTTGCGACGACCAGATATTTCTTACTCCCGGCTGATTTAGGAAAAGGGCCTACAATGTCCAGGCCCCACTAAGCGAAAGGCCATGGACTTGACAATGGATTTAGCACTCCTCCTGGTTGATGTATGTTCGGCGCAAACCTCTGGCATTGGTCACACTTTTTTACGTATGCCTGTGATTCCCTTTGCATGTTTGGCCACCAGTAGCCCTGAGTTAAGGCCCTGTGTGCTAGAGATCTTCCTCCTGTGTGGCTGCCACAAATCCCTTCGTGCAGCTCTTCGAGAAGTAGTTCTGTGACTTCAGGATGTACGCACAATAAGTATGGACCAGTGAAAGAACGTTTGTATAGCTTACCGTCACCTGACAGCCAGAATCGAGGGGCTTTTCTCCGTACCTTGTCAGCTTCGGCCTTGTCCACTGGTAAGACGTCATCCTTAAGGTAGGTTACCATGGGGTCTATCCAGCTCGGCCCTACTCGAACTTGATAGACGTTGAGCCCTTCCTTTTCCTCGGCATGCCTTTGTACATCTTTCACCAGGATAAGGCGAGGTAGCCCTTGAGCTGAGGTGGTCGCAAGAGTAGCCAAGGAGTCAGCGTGCGCATTCCCACTCCGAGGAACGTGCTGCAAATTGAATGACTTGAACCGCAATTGCAGTCGCTTGACCTGCCTTAGATATTTCTGCATTCTTTCATCACGAGCTTCCAATTCTCCCATGACCTGGCCGACGACCAGCGCGGAATCTGAGAATGCCTCTACCGTGCTCCCACCCATACTTTTTACCATGGTCATTCCGACCAGCAATGCTTCGTATTCGGCTTCATTATTAGTTGTCGAGAAGTTTAGTCTGAGGGATTTTTCGATGACAACGTTCTCGGGAGATATTAAAACTAGCCCTACTCCTGAGCCTCTCTGATTGGCTGCACCGTCTACGTATAATTTCCAAGGTGCGGAATCTTGCACAGAGACGAGGCCAACTGAATCTCCATCCGTGGGCGCTGTCTCGGTTTTCCCTTCTAACACAGGTTCAGCGAACTCGGCCACCAGATCGGCCAGTATCTGCCCCTTGATCGAGGTGCGAGGCATGTACTTTATGTCGAAAGCCCCTAGTATGGTACCCCACTTAGCGATCCTTCCCGTATAGTCTGCACTTCGAAGCAGTGATCTGAGCGGGAGTTGGGTGAGAACTACAACCGTATGTGATTGGAAGTAGTGAGGGAGTTTACGAGTGGCATGAATTACTACAAAGATAGCCTTCTCGAGTGGTAGGTAACGAACCTCGGCCTCGTGAAGGGATTTACTCACATAGTACAAAGGCTTCTGGACGCCATTGTCGACTCGTATAAGTACTAGACTCACAGCATGGGTGGCTACAGCAATGTAGGCGAACAAGACCTCATCTGTTGCAGGACTGGACATGATGGAAGGCCGAGTTAAGTACTCCTTCAGTTGCTGGAAAGCTAGGACACATTCCTCATTCCATTCGAATCCCTTCCACTTGTTCAGCAGCTGGAAGAAAGGCCGACATCTCTCCGCGGATTTGGAGATTAATCGATTGAGAGCGGCCATCATTTCGATCAATTTATGGATCTCTTTTGGGTTCCGAGGAGGCTGCAGGTTGTTGATCGCCCTTATCTGGTCGGGATTGATCTCAATTCCGCGATGGGTGACCATGTAGCCCAGAAACTTTCCTGACCCCACGCCGAAGGAGCACTTCGAAGCATTGAGTCGCAGTTTGTGTTTCCTTAAGATTTCAAAGACGATTTTGAGGTCTTTGACGTGGTCGAACTCCAATTTGCTCTTGACCACCATATCGTCAATATAAATCTCAATGCATTTCCCCAACTGTGATCCGAACATTTTTGTCATCATTCTCTGATATGTGGAGCCTGCATTCTTCAGTCCAAATGGCATCATCTTATAATGGTAGTTCCCAATGGGGGTCACGAAGGCTGTTTTCTCTTGATCATCCGGGGCTAAGGGAATTTGATGATACCCTTGGAAGGCGTCCAGGAAACTCATTCGTGGGTGCCCTACGGTGGCATCCACCAGTTGATCAATCCGTGGCATGGGGAAAGGGTCTTTTGGACAGGCTCTGTTCAAGTCCGTAAAGTCCACACATACACGCCATTTCCCATTCTTCTTCTTCACCACTACTGTGTTGGCCAGCCACTCTGGGTAGAAAATCTCCTTAATAGCCCTTGCCTGTTTTAGTTTGTTTACCTCATCCCTGACAGCGTCCGAATGTTCTCTGAACGAGCGCCGAGGTGGCTGCCTTTTGGGAAGGGCAGCTGGGCTCACATTAAGGTGATGGCAGATGAACTCGGGATCCACTCCTGGGGCCTCGTAAGAGTTCCAGACAAACACGTCAATGTTTCTCCAAAGGAATGCCAGCAGCTTTTCCTTCTCTTGAGGAGGTAATAGAGCCCCTATCTAGAAGAACTTATCTGGGTTCTGCGCGATGACAACCCTCTCTAGTCTTTCGCATTGCTCCTCGTCCGGCTCTACAGCTTTGGGAGGAATCGGGAACTTTGGTTGCTACGAAGGTCCGACCGAGGTGTTTGCTAGCTCGGCAGCATGCTGATGTGAAATGGCAGCTATGAGGCACTGCCTTGCCATGGGTTGGCTTCCTACAATTTCCTCCACTCGTCCCTTAGATGGGAATTTAACCCTTAGATGCAGGGTTGATGAAACAGCCCCCAGGGCGTGGAGCCAAGGTCTGGCCACGATGGCCGTGTAGGGAGAATATGCATCCACGACGATAAAGTTCACCTCGACCACTTCAGACCCTGCTTGCACGGGTAGCCTTATCTGACCCTTAGGTATGACGGTCTTCCCATCAAAACTGACTAGGGGTGAATCATATGCTGTCAGGTCTTCAGGCCGTAAACCTAGTTCTTTGTACAGATATGGATACATGATCTCGGCTCCACTCCCCTGATCAACCATCACCCTCTTCACATCATACCCCCCTATTCTAAGGGTGATGACCAGAGCGTCATCATGGGGCTGTATTGTCCCCAATTTGTCTTCATCCGAGAAGCTTAAGACTGGTTGGACCTTCATCCTTGCCCGTTTCGGCTCATGGCTAGCGTCCTCGACAGATGCTCCAGAAATGGACATCACCCTGGAAGGGCATGATCCAGTTCTTCCGGGGGCCACGAAGATAACGTTGATCGTGCCCAACGGGGGCCTTGAGGAGGCGGTCCCTGAAATTCCCGGCCTGATATGATCTCCCTAGTTATTTGGCCGATAGGTGAACTGCTGTAGCTTTCCCTCTCTCGCTAGTTGTTCCAAGTGGCTCTTTAGAGTTCTGTAATCTTCTGTGGTATGCCCTCGCTCTTGATGGTACTGGCAATGAAGGCTCTGATTGCGCTTCGTGGGATCTCCCCCCATCTTGTTTGGCCACCTGAAGTATGGCTCATTCTGGATCTTCTCCAGAATTTGGTGGATTGGCTCTCGAAATATGGTCTGGACTGCCTGCGACGCAGCAGATCCGGATTGCGCACTGTAATCTGTCCTCGGCCTGCTGTTGCTATACCTGTCCGACCTGAAATCCCTCCTCTCCTGAGGGATAACCTTAGCCTTTCCTTTACTAACTAGCTGGTCTTCCTCGACGCGCTTATATTCGTCAATGCGATCCATTAGCCGGCGCACACTTCTTACCGGCTTTCTGGTCAATGATTTTCGCAGGTCGTGCTTGGCTGGTAGGCCGACCTTGAAGGTTCTTACTGCCACATCATCAAAACTCCCTTCGAGCTCATTAAACATTTCCCAGTACCTGTCTAAGTATGTTTTCAGCGTCTCCCCCTCTCGCATGGACATGGACAGCAAGGAGTCTAGTGGCCGAGGGACTCTGGTATTCGTCACGAACCGAGAGCAGAAAGCCCTAGTGAGCGCCCTAAAGGACCCAATAGAATCTGCCGCGAGGCCATCAAACCACCTCATGGCCACAGGCCCTAAACTGGAGGGGAACACTTTGCACATAAGAGTCTTGTTCCGAGAATGGATAGCCATTTTCTGACTGAAATGGTTCACATGCTCCACGGGGTCAGTCCGTCCATTGTATGCAATGAAGGTAGGTTGAGTAAAACGCCGAGGAAGGCTTCCTCCATCGATGCTGCGTGTAAAGGGCGACCTAGAAATTTGGTTGAGTGCCCTTGTCATGGCATCACTCCCAGCACCCCTTGAATACGTGTTCCTACTCCTACGGTCATGGTGATGCTCTTCCTAGTGGGAGAAAGCCTCACTTGGAGGCGTCCTGGAGCGGCGTCTATAACTGGTATCATCATCATCATCATAAGAGTCATCAGTGATGGATGGGCTGCTAGACGGACTACGCTTCCTTCGCGCACGGCGCAACTTCTTCTTGAGGCGATCGATTTTGCGTTGCATGCCCTCATGAGACTTGTCACTGCCATTTCGACGTCGACTCCTGGCAGTATGAGTCGTGTGCACACTCCCTTCGCGGTCTCTTTCACGCTCAAGGTGCAAAAAATGGTCAATATGTTGAGAGCCATCTGACTCCGCTCCATCTGATCTAACCATGGTTCAAGCCTCAACACGCAGATACAATAGTAATCTCCCCACAGACGGCGCCAATTGTAAGGACACAAATCGTGGATCGGGCCTTTGAACAAAATAGGTTGAGGCCCAAGCTGTGTATGGTATCCTTAGAATGAATTTGTAAAGAGAGTGGGCTGAAGAACACTTGACTGAATTCGTATGAGTTGGAGGTCCAAGTATGATTACGACCAAATTTGTATTGACAGGATATTTGATTGATACAAGGTTCTTCTCGGTATAGTCCGAGGAGTATGCTTATAAAAATGCTATGAGTACTTCTCTTTTTCTCTCTCTCTCCCGATTGTTCTTCTCCCTTTTCTTTTTTTTGTATCCCCCCTCTTTTGTTTCTCCCTCCTTCTATTTATATGCCCTTCCTCTACTACGTGAACTTTTCTTGATACTTGTCCCATCAACCCCCATCTGAAGTCTTCATTTGGCAGCTGCAAAGGATGAAGGTCACTGTTCAGGTGTCTTTTCCCATTAATGCGGCCATGATGTTAGCTGCAGGATCATAAATGCGGTGGCAGCAGCCTTTTGCTTAATATCTGATCCTCGCCACATGTCCTTTTTGTCCATATAAATCAGGGGATTTTCCGGGGGAGCTAGGATTGACGTTGGAGCATTCATCCGGGACACCCTTTCGACAATCCGAGCAGGCAAGGCTCCTCGGACTAGTCCTTCTTCCGCGCGACTTACACTTCAGAATCGAATTGGGCGGGACAAATCCCTCAAGATTTGTTGTCCTCAGATGTATAGGTCTCCTCGGACAGGCCCACAGCCCAAGATCTAGCATTGGGCCTTTTACCCCTACAATAAATGATTGTAGAATGGAGGGATAAGAACTAAAATTCAAGTTTTCAGAATGAAACCTCACAATTCACACACATATACTTAGATTAGAGTGAGGTAGGCTCTCTATATTAGATAGAAAAAATAATTAAATAAAAAATCTATGGCCCAAAAATTTATATGAAGTCGACTATGGAAGAGGATGGAGAAATTTTTTTATATTTTTTTATGAATAGGGGAAGGGAAAGGAAATATTTTTTATTTTTTTTTAATTTATGAATAGTGGAAAGAATGATCTAACATCTAAGGAGTGTTAGGTACTTCGTAATTAAAATTAAACAATATTAAGTCTAGAGAGTACAGACACAATATTATTTCAACGTTAATGGTTGTAAAAAAAAAATTATCTTAACATAGAACATAGTTTGGCAAGAAGTAACATACATAATCAGATAATGCACTTTTATTCTGAAAAAAAAAAATAATAATCAGATAATGAATGTTTAATTGTGCAACTAGCCATCTATTTTTGAGGTCAAAAGGCAATTTGTTAGTAATATTCCTCCTCCAAGGAGATGCTTCCATCTCTTTTGGAATTGAGTTATTCTCAAGTAAAGTGTCACAATTTTTACAATGATGATACAACAGATTGTAAGTAGATGTTTATCATTTTTACATGAACCTATTACATTTTTTTCCAACATTCACAATCAACACATTAAGATTGTAATAAAAGTTGTGTCCACAAATTTCCTTTTTTGGAATTGAAGGAAATGATAGGTAAAATGTTGGCCATAACTGGGTCATTGTGTACGGGCTTAGTCTTTCGTGATGGAAACTCTTAGTCGATTTGTTGAATGACCTTGTTGAGAGTTCAAAAAATAAGTTGACGAACACACTTAATTTTACACGTAATTAACATATTAATGCATAATAAAAACAATGTCAATAGTGAAAACGGATGTTGCTTTCATCATAAATTAACAACTTAGCATGATATGACATTGGTGGTGTCCATGGTATGGACAATGTACTAAAGATTCGTCTAGTAAACAAGGCAAAGGGTTGTGAATGTTTCCCAGGCTGAAGAGAAAAAGTGTCATCTAAGGGGTAGTAGCTCCAACTCAAAGGCCCAAAAGCCTGCTTATTCAGCCGTAATAAACTTTAGTTGGGCTTGGGCTGAAAAATTCTGATGATCTAAACTTGACAAAGCTGAAAACATGAATGAGGATAAGATTAGCATGGAAAAATCTGGCACGTAGTAGATGGTTGGATTAGATTATATTTTAACTCTTTTGGATAACTCCATTACGAAGTTTCTAAAATTAAATCCATCAATTTTTAGTTCATTACCTTTTTTTGGCTCTATTTTAATTTATGAAATAAATAATGAATTTACCAGAAGTGAAAAAAAGACCAAGAGCTTTATAGTTTAATTAGCACATCTTTATGCACCTAATGCTTGGGGGGTATGAGAAGAAAGGATTGGAGATACATGAGTAGGAAAAAAAGAAAAAAAAAAAAGAAAAAAGAAGAGAAATTGTAATCCTAATTTGAGAGAGTAAGAACCAAAAAAAAGATAAGAAGTAAAAAATCATTTTACGAGAAGGATTTTGAAGACATATCTTTCACAATACATGTGGGTTTTACATGTTACCAAACAAAGTCTCATGAGATATTTTTTATAAAAAAAGAGGTAATGAGCAAGTGGTTTGTAAGGGGATAAGAAAATGAAGTATGTATACGTATGCACCATTTTAATTGCAATTAAAAATACCTTAGTTGTTTTCTTAATAATTTTCTTTAGGACTTGAAGAATTTTTTAGGAATTCTACCAGATTAATTCTTCATAGTTTCTTCTATAATATAGTCAAAATTTTACCTGGGTTTAGATCTTATTTAAAGATCCTATCAAGATCAGAATCATTGAAGAAAGGATAAGGATTATTTTTATTTTTATTTTTTGGTCCCTTTTGAGCTAATAAAGTGGTAATCTATCTAATAAGAGATATTTTATTTATTTATGTTTGGCTGTAATACTGGTGGTAGCACTAATGGAATAGTTGACTCTTTTTTTTTTTGGCAAAGTGTATTGAGTTTATTTAATTTTGATTTGACTCATAAATACATTATATACTAATTTGATATAAAGTGATGTTATGGACATGTCAATTTTTACCTTGTAAACTATAAAATGGTGTGTTGGTTCAATTTGCTCAGTTGGTAAAGTTACTGATGGTTGAATAAGAGATTTGGGGTTTAATCCCTACCTACACTAAAAACCAAGTGATGTCTTGGTAATCTGATAATAAAAAGTTATCATCAGAAGTGGACGCCATGAGTCGGAACTCTCTAAAAATAATAATAATAAAAAAACTATAAAATGGTGTTATGAATAAGTCTTATAAACTAATGTATCACCAGCACAAAAAGTAGTAGATATTAATTTATTATCTTTTTGAGTTGGTATCAATCTTATTTATTTTCACATTAGTTTATAATTTTTTTTTTTTGTAGTAAAATATGTAGTAGCTTTAGTATTTTTCATAAAATAAAATCTAACGGAGCCTAACAAAATGTCTAAAATGAAAATAAAAAAAACATGGTTGGTAAAAAAATAAAGACTAAATTGCAATTTACATCCTAAAAGCTTAGGGTAATTTTGATTTTGCTCCTTAAAGTCTCAAAATTCACATTTGTATCCTTAATGCTATAAATATATATATATATATATATATATGTATATATGAGTTGTGAGGCTATTGCTATGATGACGTCTCCATTAAGTGTCACCTCTATCTTATAATAATTATGGATCCAAATTTTAAAATTTTAGAGAATAAAATCAAAATCAGCCCAAATTTTCAAACTATTGATTAAAATGACAAAGTTTTGAATAAAAAAAGACATTGTTTTGAGTTTAGTTGATACTTAGTGGGCACCTTATCACAACGTATTGGTGGAAAAAAAAAATTAAATCTAAACAATATATAACCTTTGTGTAGATCCATATTTTGAAACTTTAGTGAAAAAAAAAAAAAAAAAAAAAAAACAAACTTCAAGGATGCACATTGTAATTTAGTAATAAAACAAATCATAGAAGTATCCTTGACTATTTTATCCTATATAAATCCCCATTAATCTTAAACACACTATGGGTCAAACCACATACTTGTAATGCCTATTAACAACTCTATATTGAGATTTGAGATTACTCTCATGTTGGGATTTTTGTTTTGGTCCTAGGAACTCGAAATATTTTCTCCTGTAATATTTAAATGTTGCAATCTAAGCTGCTCATTGAAGTTGAGATAGGCCCATAATCATCCTTTTATATCTTGATTGGATCTTTTGCCCCGAAGGTAGCTAGAGATGGCTCTTTCTTGATTAATATAATTATTTTAATTATAAAAATAAAAAATTTTGAAGCTTCCACAACTTTTAGAAGGTTATGCTTTCAGAATATCTTTTGTAACTTGAAGCTTGTTTGCTCTTTTAATGAATGAGAAGCTTTCACAGTCATGGGTACCCTGCATACTCGAAAAACTGATAGCTGATTCTTCTCAACATAGAACTGTTTTTCTTTGTTTTGCTTTTTTCTGTGTGTGTGTATATATATACACATATAACAACTGTTTTTATTTCAAATTAACGTGAGCAATTAAACTCTTTAAAATTAAATTTTCAGGAAAACTGTTTAAAGAGTATGTAATCCTTTATGGACCCTATTGGCAGTCACAAACTCATGCTCATTACACAATACACACAACCAAAATGGTAACTGTCCATATTAAATCAACGTACCAGTACTCTGTCACTGATCTGTCTTATTCTTCTTTTTTCTCCTGACTAATAATGAAGTTTCGTCGTCTATAATTGAAAACTACGTAGAAAGATTTCATTACAAAACAAGAAAAGAAATAACCAACTTGTGCTTGTCTTCATCCAGCTCCCAGAATCCACATGCTTTTCCCCTAATTATTCTCTTTCCTTTCTCTCCAATGGGATGCTACATTCATGCATGTAGATAACGATGCCTTGCAATTTTTTTTAAAAAAAAAATTATACCATTCATTTGCAATATAAATATATATCTGTTTTTTTTTTTCCGTTTGATAAATTATTACAACAAATGGGAAATTCTCCAATTGTTTTAATTTATAAATCAAATTATACGTCATTGAACTACAAAACCATAGCATAAATACAAAACATATATATTATTCTACAAAACAAAACCCCTCGCGCTTCATTTTTATTTTTATTTTTGTGTTTTGGGCCATGAATATGTTTATTATATTAATATCTGCTTTCCAAAAGCGTATATCACATTTAAGAAGTACAAAGTAATAAAGCTTCGGGGAAAAAAAAAGAAAAGGAAGTGTATCAACGGTGATCAAGAGAATCAAAATATCAATTGTCGAGTTATAAACATGCCAAGATATATATTTCTTTAATTTCATCATGGTGTCCCATATTGGATAAAATATGCATGTAGGTATAGTAGGGTTAAAAGATTCCAATAATGAGTTCTTTGGGCTATATGCCTTTTTCCTCAGAATTTTCTTTTTGCCCCCATAAAAAAAAATAATAATAATAACTTATGGTTAATCATCATCATAACAAAAAAACAATGAAGTCAAATCGATACTGGTTATTTTTTTTGTTCGATATTGGTTTAAAACTATTAATGAAATGCTTCAAATTGAGCACAAAAGCAACAAATGTACGTAATCATAATTAGGGCTATGACAATGACAATGTTAACCCTTGAAAATAAAAGGGCTTGATCATCTCCAAGTAAAGTTGTTACAAAAATAAATAAATAAAATCTCCTAGCCGCAGTTGGTCAATTTATTATTGATGATTAAAATAAACTAAAACTGGGTTACCTTTAATATTAATCCTTGAATATTTAAATGGAAACTGTGGGGACTATTTTTGCCGGTCCTCGGCAAGGCCATGGGCGCAGTGCCGAGGAGGCTCATGTTGCCGGTCCTCGGCAAGGCCATGGGCGCAGTACCGAGGAGGCTCAGATGTCCCACATCGAAGAGAGCTTCCCCCACTTTCAACCTTATAAGCTGTGAAGCGAAGGAAGTAGTGTACCATCGTATTCTCGTATTCGTATTGGGCGCAGTACCGAGGAGGCTCAGATGTTCCATATCGAAGAGAGCTTCCTTTTATTGTGGGGACTATTTTTTCCGGTCCTCGGCAAGGCCATGGGCGCAATGCCGAGGAGGCTCATGTTGCCGGTCCTCGGCAAGGCCATGGGCGCAGTACCGAGGAGGCTCAGATGTCCCACATCGAAGAGAGCTTCCCCCACTTTCAACCTTATAAGCTGTGAAGCGAAGGAAGTAGTGTACCATCGTATTCTCGTATTCGAATACGAGAATACGATAGTACACTACTTCCTTCGCTTCACAGCTTATAAGGTTGAAAGTGGGGGAAGCTCTCTTCGATGTGGGACATCTGAGCCTCCTCGGTACTGCGCCCATGGCCTTGCCGAGGACCGGCAACATGAGCCTCCTCGGCACTGCGCCCATGGCCTTGTCGAGGACCGACAAAAATAGTCTCCACAGAAACATTTTTATTTTTATATTGAGAAAATTTATACCATATGATATTTTTTTTTGCCTGTTGTTTTGTTTTGTTTTTTCTAGGTATTTGTCAAGGGTAAGGAATTCCAAAAGATCATCAATCAACATAAAAAATATAAAATGCTTGAATATTCTAAGAAAAGACAAAAAGCTAAAACTTTTTCAGGTTAAACAATTATAAAGTTCTATTATAGTTCTATAAACTCAATTGATAGTTACGACAAGTGACAAGCCGTTACACTGGATTGGGCTCATTATCGTGTGTGAAAGATCGAGAAGTGATGTCCCATTTTTTATTTTTCGTAAACACTGGTTGAGGGGAAGTTAATGCTTATCTCTTATGGGTCAATTTTATACTTTCATTGGCTAGGTGGCTACCTTGATTTAAAAATTGCAACCCGTTGCCTTTCTTATCATGCCCCTTCCATGCTCGGAATGAGCTCCTAGAGGCTCAATCAACTACTTACATAAGCACATAGAATGATAAAACAACACTTTGAGTGGGGATCTCTTTTTGAAATAGGTGTAAAAATATGGAAAATAAATTATTTAATGTGACAGTCTGACGGGACCTCATTCTCACAACATATAAGAAGATCTTGTTAATAAACTCTATATACTTCGAGATCAAGTAGGTGTTGTCTCGCAAAAGACATGGTATACACGTAAGAGGATCTCACAAGTAAATTCTATATACTGTAAGACCAAGTAAGTGATATTTTCGCAAAAAGACACCATCTAGCTTGGTCCCCCCTGTAAAATGGAGAGACCTCGATCAAAAGAAAATTTATTTCCATTGGATTTAGATATAACAAAATTTAGGTACAGTATTTTAGATGTTGTTACTTAAGTTTCCTTCTTAAAATTCAGCCACGTGATTACTTAACTAAAAAATACACTTCCATCCCATAACAAAAAATTCACATGACAGAATCTTAAGAAGAGTATCTAAAGAACATCATTTTTTGCAAAATTCGGAATGCACCAAAGAAAATTTCGGAATGCACCAAAGAAAATTGAACAAGTAACACGTTAGTCACGTCATTTTTTGCACCCAAAAATAATAAAATTATTCCTTCTCGCTTAAGGTACACGATTGTTCACACTGGAACTAAAACTAGAGGCCGACCACGGGATCATCGTTGAAATGGAAATTGGGCCAATTAATTATGTTGCTATCATGCTATGTCACATTTACTTTTTCGAAATATATTCTTTATTTTTCTTCTGGCTGGAAAAAGTGAACAAGTCAAGTTAGTCATCACTCATCACCACCTCCAACTGATGTAATACATGCTAGCTAAAATAAAAGATGTTTCCAAAAAAACAAAAAAATACACTTGCGGATTTTAATATAATATTTTAGCCACTATAGGCCAAAACGATGCTTGATTGTATTGTATCCCCACTTCCCCCAAAAGAAAAAAGAATCTGGTATGGTTTTTTTTTTTTTTTTTTTTTTTAATAAGGTTACAATAAAATGAAAAAATTGAATAAGAGGCTTTCATTGAAAACATCAAGGCGAATGAGTTGAATTACAATACTTTTGATAGTATGAAATTATAAAACCACTTGCCCCCAAAGAAAAGTACCTAAATAGGACTAAAATCTCGTTGGAAACTTCTTTTTGCATAACCTAGCTAGTGAGATTCATTATTATACTTTAGAATATTGTATACATATTAGGGCAATAAATGAACCAGACTGTCTATAAACAACTCAAACTTGACTTAGAAAAAAACTTGTTTATGTTCGTTTGTTTAGAAAATAAACCAAGTTCAAGCCTTAAGTTTTGGCTCGATTGTTAAACGAGCCAAACTCAAGCATAAAAATGTTTCATAAACAAGCTCGTAACATGAGGGCTCAATTTAATTATATATAATATTATATTTTTATATGTATGCTTTCTAAAATTTATCTAGATAGATTTAAAATTGGATTATATAAGTTTGTCAATAGTTTCATATAATAATAAATTATTATTTGTAACTTATTAATGATATAAAGAATTTATTTGTAGGAAAAAATCGAGGAATTGTGGAAAGATAAACCTTACTCTCTATTCTTCTCTCCATCCAACCTTCCAAACATAGTGTTAATGATAAATGTTAAAGAAATCACAATATTACGAAAATGAGTAATATAAAAAAAAAAAAAAAAAAAAAAACAAATTGATTGTTTTAAGACGTTGTAAAATGGTAGGAAAAAAACTTTTTTTTTTTCTTTAAAGTCTATTTAAGGAGGAAGACTAGCTATATAGAAGGGTTCCCCATCATCTACAAATCACCAAATTATTCTTTCTTTATCCTAGAAGTAATCTGCTAGCTTTGTCTCTTAAGTCTTAAGAGTAGGCACAAAAGTTGATCCTTCAGTAGTGTAAAATTGAAATTTCATGCACTTGTACTAGAATTTCGATTGAGATTATCTCGAAGTGTTTTGTACTATCTTCTTCAATTCATTTAACTAATTAAGTACTAGAAAATTATTTATATTGATTGACTTGCATTACTCTATATATCTGTATAATAATAATAATAATAATTATTATTATTATTATTATTATTATTGTGTTACCAAAATTCTCTTAATTGATACAATATCTAACCCATCCATTTGAGAAGAATAATTTAAAATGAGGAAAAATTTTGAGTAAAATTAACGATTAGTGTCAATAACATAGCCCAAGTCTTAGACCTATAGGGAAAAAAAAAAAAAAACACAAAACACAAAACAAAATGCATATGTTTGATCTAAATCAAGACATTAACTTTAGAGATATAACTATATATATTAACTTTAGAGATATAACTATATATATATATATATATATATATAAATAAAAGAGGAGACCTTAGGAACAGCATTTAAGTATTGTACTTAAGTCTTATCCATATAATATATGAGTTGAGTTCAAGTTATACCTAGTGTAACTCTAAGCAATGTTACATCACCCAATAACTTGTTACTGAATTAATATTTTGAAAATCCAACCGTTGAATTACATATTCTATATGTTCTTAATATGTATGCCAATTTTCATATCAATCGGATACTATTTACCATTTGATCCATAAACTTATATTTTATGCATTATTTTAAACTACAAAAATTTGAATTTTAACAATTGATTGATGATATGGATATTAATTTTTGATCACATTGAAATTTTGCAAGCATAAAAAATATACAAAGATAATGTAATCTAACAGTGGGTTTGTCAATATTCGCATTCAATTAAAAAATATTGAGTGGTGTAACATTACTTAGAGTTACACTAGGTATAACTTGAACCCAACCCATAATATATATATATATATATATATTGATATAAAAAGATGATAAGTTGTTAACGATAAAGTGTAGCTTTTATAAAATAAAAATAAGAGAAAGTGGTGTCAAACCTAGTCAAAATCAACAGCAATTTACCAATTAATTCACCCGATTGTAAAAACTGAAAAATATTGCTTAGGACCTAGGTAACGATACTCAAACAAAAAACAAATTAAGAAACTGAAGTATGACACAGAAACTTACCCATAAGAGTGAAGCAATAGTCAAGACATGTAACACTAGCTGACAGGGATGCAGAGATAGCTTACTGTATATTCAAGATGAGAGGGTACAAAAAGGGATGAGGTAGCACCGCGTTGGGTCGGAGGAGATCGCCCGTGACATATCAAGGAAATGGATCGTGTTTCTTCAGATTTTGTCGGCGCTACTGGGCTTTGACGGAGGAGATCACGTCGCCAATACACGTCGGAGAGATGGGTGAAGTGGCCCTGGTGACGGTGGAGATCAGCGTCCAAGCTTCTTCTATTTTTATGGGTTTGGGTCTATGTTTTGGGTGAGGCACTCTATTGAAAGGGTGAAGGGGAAATGAGAAGTGAAGGAAATGGGGAATGGACTCTACTAGTAGGCTAATAGAAGGGTCTGACTTGGTGATCAGGTATAGGTCCCACAAAAAGGTTGAAATATTTGAGTTATTTGAAGTGAAAACAATGCCCAAATGGATGGGGTTTAAGAAATTGAGATATTTTAAATAATGAGTGACAAAAATTAAGTAAAAAGTGATTGTTTTCAAAAAATCAAACAGCCCTTAAGTCCCCCATCGCTTGTGACATACCAAATTAAGTTGCTTCAGCGTTAGCACTTGGAAGCACTTATACCCTTCTTTAAACAGCCCTTTATACTATTACTTTTACAAAACACCCACATCAGTTTATCTATTATATACACATTTTTATTAAAATAATATTTTTCCTCACTTTTTTTATTATTTCCCACCTAACCCCCAACAAACCCTTCTTTAACCCTTCTTTTTGGCTAATACACGGACACCCTTCATTTTTGTCTCCGCCTCTCAGTCTTCTCCTTCTTCTTCTCTTTTTTTTTTTTTTCTTCACATCTTCTTCACCGGCCGGCCGATCACGAACCAAGCTCCACATCTTCTTCACCGGCCGGCCGATCCACGAACCAAGCTCCACATCTTCTCCTTCTTCTTCTCTTTTTTTTTTTTTCTCCACATCTTCTTCACCGGCCGGCCGATCACGAACCAAGCTCCACATCTTCTTCACCGGCCGGCCGATCCACGAACCAAACGCCACATCTTCTTCACCGGCCGGCCGATCCACGAACCAAGCTCCACAGCATCTTCACCGGCCGGGGGTGTTTCTGTGTTAATTTGTGTGTGGATGTGTTTGTGTGTGGGTATGTTTGTGTTCATCTGAGGTGAAAGAAGACGAGGAGAAGAAGATGAGGAGGTCGTTGTGAATGGAAAGGAGAGAGAGAAAAAATGGTGCGAACGGAAAATAATAAAATAATGTATAAAGGCGCTACAGTAACCGTGCATATATGCATGGTTACTATAGCAAATGTGCAAAAATGCACAACTTTGCATGCACTGATGTGGGAGTTTTTTGGGGCCAAAATGTGTAAAAACTACCCATTTTTCTATTTTGCAAGACTTTAGCCGAGCTGATGCAATTGCTCTTAGTCAGGTCAATGGTGACTGGGTTGAAAAAATAAAAAGTCCATTTCAAAAAAAATATAATAATAAAATAAAAAAGTCATGAGATTGGTTTTTGTGGCTTTCTGCGTGTAGTCCATGTCTCCTAGCACAAGTGGTACTCCAGGCTAAGTCAATGATCCTCGTGAATATACAGTACGCAACATTTTATATATAAATATATAGTACATAACTTTCTCAAAAAAAAAAAATATATATATATATATATATATTTTGTACATAAGAAAATTCAAGACGAATACTTTATTTGATTTATTTATGTGTAATTATTTATAAAAATGGATATTTTAAATAAAGGTTTTTTAAAACAAATTAAAAATTACACATTAGAGTGTAATAACAGTTTTAGAAATATATACAAAATCAATTCATTTTAAATAAATTAAATGATAAATGACATTTTATATGCCTTAATAATAATAATAATAATAACAACAATAATCTTTTCTTTTGTTTATGGGTGACGAAGTATAAAAAGCTCTTAATATTTTAACCATCGTAGCATATGTTCTTTGTTAATGCCAACTTTGGCAAGAATGTCCAATAAAAAGAAGAAGCTCAACAATATGGGATGTAATAAGGAAGAAGAGTTAGTAAAGAGAGAAGAAAACCATTAAACCCGAATAGTAGAAATAATGGTCCACAGGCCTGTAAAATAGTAAAAAGACCTCAAAGAAAGCAAACGGGCCCAAAGAAGAAAGTAGTAAGCTCATGGGAATTATAAAAAATAGAAAGCAAGCAAAAATAAGTCGTAGGAGCCCAAAAGAAATGAATTAGCAAATGGGTTGGTACAAAGGCCAATGAACCTCAAGAGTAAAGGATATGGTAATTGGGCTGGGGAAACCCAAAAGACGTAGCAAAAACCCATGGGAATGTAAGAATGAAATGGGCCAAGGATGCCTAAAGGAATAAAACGGGCCGAAGATGCCCAAATGAATGAAATGGGCCAAGGAAGCCCAAGATGGTAAGGGGATTAACCCGACAGAAACACTGGGCAACGTGAATTGAATAAGAGAAAAGTACATGAAATGCCCAAAAGAGGCCCTGCAAATACAAGTCAAGTGGTAACATGGTAGGAGCAATGGAATGGCGTGGCAGAAACATTGGTCGACCCACAAACCAAAAGTAACCAAAAGTAAAGAAAGATAGGGGCCGAACTGAAGAAAGAATGGCCCATACCCAAGCAAGACCCAGCCCAAAGAATGAAATGAGGTGCAAAGAATGAAGATCCAGTGATTCATCCACGCCACAAGAGGTTAAGAATAAATAGCAAAACGTGCAGCAATGACCAGACAAGCCCCCAGGCCATGGTAAACGCATGAACAGTAGACAGGCCATAGACTCACATGAAAGTGGAGCACGCACAAGGCTTAGGTATCACCCAGTTGTACCCAGCCAATACAAGGACAGTGGGCCATGGGTCAAAGGTAAGAGAGCGTATGGTATGGCGGTGGGGAGAAGGGGGAAGCCTATTCTTGTAGTTCCTGCTCAAGCATTTTTGGGATAAATGTCCTGCTAGGATAATATACCACCCAAACGAGGGAAAGATGAGTTAGAATCACTTGTTGCATGCCATAGGAGTTAGTAAGAGAAAATACCTAACCCTTATTCGGATGAGAATGCCACAGAGAGCAAGGAAACAAAACAAAACTATTTTTTCTGGGAATGAAATGTGGCACGGCCAGCACAGGGTAATGATGATGGCTGGACAGCCGACAAACCAATGGGTGGTCTGGGAAGGACACCTACACTAGGCCAAAAGTAGTTGAGGGGTAAAACATTAAAAACTCATCACGTCAGGCAGTATAAAAAGACCTTAGCTGTGTATAGTGAAGGTAGCAACAAGAAGAGAGAAAGACAATCAAAAAGAGCAAGGAAAAACAAGTGAGAAAAATAGCAAGAAACGAAAAGAAACGAAAAATAAGGAAGAAAAGAGAGAACATAGGAATAAGAAAGAAAATGAAGAAAAACAGAGAAGTGAGGAAACAATAATGTGATAAGGGCATGCACTAATAGACTACTCCCTTCTTTCCCTCTTAACAGCCTACTCTCTAGTAAGATTAAAAGGATCTGAGGATAAACCATTTAGGCCCATTCTTTCAAAGTGAGTAATTTTCATGACAGGATTTCCCTGTGAAATTGCCCACATTGAAGAATGATTCCCTTCTTGGACTTAAATCTTCTAAGGAACCAAGCATGGCAAACTAACCACTCCTTTCTTTAAGTTGATCAAGCATTAACATTACTTCTTTTCCTTTATTATTGTCACTAACCTATTTTTGTTGTACTCATATTACTATGTTTTCTTTACTAGGAAAGTGATTTAATCATTGTCAGCAAATATATTCTTCTTGCCTTGTTATATTATGTCCTCCTGCTATAATATTTTTGTAACAGCGTCTTCTATCATGGGCACGTAACAAAGATCTTAGCAAAGAGGTCTTAGCTTTTGCACAAGCTAGCTTGAGGTGAGTTTCAATCGAGCCAGTCCCGACTCTCCTACCTTAGGACTATTAGGTCACAATGTGGCAGGAAGCGATCTAGCCAATAAGTGCAGAAAGGCCCACCACATTCTTCTGATATCAAAAGATAAAATAAATTAAAAGCATAGAACAATATAATTTTTGATATCAAAGGCATTATTGTAGATTCACTAAATTATAGAATCACTTAGGGGTGTGCATGGGTCTGGTTAAGGGGATTTTATAACCCAACCCACCATGGTCGGTAAAAAAAAATTAAACCCAATCCAACTCATGTTGAACCCATGGGTTGGACAATTTTTTTTATTGCTATTATTATTAAATTGAGCAGAAAAAAATACATCACACTTGCCACATGAGTTGATAAACAAAATATACATTAATATAGAAATTAATATTCCAACTTAGTTGTAAACAAAATATTTTAAGTATTCAACTAAGTTGATAAACAAAATATAAATGAACTAGTCCTAATTCACTTATAAACAAAATATACATGAGTTCCTAACTTAGTTATAAACAAAATATATCTAAAATTTTTAATTTTTCATTAATTATATAATATATTTAAATATATATTAAAAGAACTTGTAAGGACACGACTTTGATTCTTTAGGCCCAAGATTGTATGGACCAACCCAAAGGGCCCAAAAACAATGAATTTATAGAGAGTGGAAAAGGAAAGCTAGGCCAGATTGGTTTAGACAATCAACAAGATGAGTTCAGGTCTTAAGGAGAACGAGATGAAGAGTTTGAGTTCAAGAAACGATCCTCGGTCAAAGTCCAAGGAGGTTCACTTTTGTATATCTTCTTTCTTATGTGTAGAATATCATCCCCTCACTATGAGGAATTCCTTCACATTATATATGCCCTTCCAAATCATCCTGATCCTACACTTGTTGGTTATCTGGATCTTCACTTGAGTGCCTGTCCTATCCCATGCCCTTTTTTGACCTTTTGTGAGTTGCGGTGGCCAAGATTGCACTGTTCATGTGTCTTCTCCACATAAATGCGAGCCAGGGGATTAGCTGCAGAGTCATTCAATGCGGGGTTGGCAGCCTTCCTTTTTGATATTTCTCTAGATATTTTCTGGTGTGCATATCTCTTACATTCATCTAGGCCAGCGAAACCTTCTGGGACGTTTCCTCTGACCGAAAGAGTTTCGAAGTTCATTCCAATCTCGAGTATCCGAGATGGTATTATCCTCGGCGTTATTCTTTGGACTTCTCAATTTGGATTTGTATTCCATACCATCCATCTCGGGCGTTATGGGTTGAGTGGGATCGTCCTCGGACCGATCACTATCCTCGTCGTGGGTTTTGGGCCCAAAGCGCAGGCTCATTTCTCTCGTTGGCCCTTTGCCCCCACAGAACTAATTGGATTTTATATTATATATAATAGTAGGAAACGAGGAAGTGCTCTACAACTTTTTTTTTAATTTATTAAATATATAATATATTTTTAAACATATATTAAAATATGGGTGGGTCGGGTTGGATTTGGCGAGTTTGTAATTTTATGACCCAACCCTAACCTAACCCGCTATAAAAAAAATAAAAAATTTTGTAACCCAACCCAACCTACCAAGTCCTAAAAACCGACCCAACTCGACGGGTTGGATCGGGTTGGGTTTGGCGGATTGGCAGGTTTTCTGCACACCCCTAGAATCACTCAATAACTGTAGCTTTTAAGGACGTCACTTAAAATCAAATTGGTAGTAGAAATTTTTACATCAATTTTATACTATATAACCTTCTCATAAGCACAACGAGCATGTTTTGAGACGTTTTTTTTTTTTATCTTCGTAAAAGAATGATGGGGCACCAAAGTAATAATAAATAAATAAAATTTTTAACTAATTTAAGTCGGCCACATAGGAAATATCAAGAATTTAAAGGGACCCATATATTCTTTAAAATTTAGATAAATATAAGGGTGAAAAAATAATTCTTGAAAAGTATGGACGTTAAGTACGATAATATTATTCTTTAACAAAATCAAATTCAAAACATAAAATAAAATAAACCTTATTGGGAGGTATTGGGCACAGCCGCACATGCATCCAAATCCAATGGCTCAACGTAGCCTTGTCAAAATGACAAAAGGGGCTAGGCATTTCGTCCCCACTCAAATGCTTTCTCGAATGGACAAACTTCCAAAAAGGACCCATATTAGTGGGCCCTATTAGGACCGACCTAAAGAGAAGAGAAGAGAAAGCGGTGGACGCTAACCCATCAGGGCCATCACCCAACTAAACCAATCTCTGTATTTCGGACCCACAGCTAACCATGGTTAAGAACTAACGGCGCCGTACACCAAGACCAACTCCGTCATGACGGGAACATGGAGGCAAAGAGACTAGGGACCCATCATCTTGTATAGCCACGTGGTGGGATCTGGGTTTGCCAAGCTTCTGGAACTCGTGCTGTGAACCACCCACGTGGATCAACCGTATCGTAGCGAGTGGACTCTAACACTGTACCTAAGCCTGGAACTGACAGCTGTCAGGTGTTCAGGTCTACCTCGCATTAGCTCACAGTTTACTAGGTCCGGACTGATTCGGTTAGTCAAACTGTATAAACTTTAACGAGGATTCGTTGGGTTAGAGCGTCCACATCAGTCAGTAGATAATCTTCTATAATACAAAAATACCTTTATTTTACATATTTTAGTCAAAAAATCACCCACGTCAGTGTTTGTAAAATTGTGTATAATTGTGCAAAATTATACAAATGCTATAGTGACCATGCATATATTCACGGTCACTGTAGCTCGTGTATTGATTATTTTAATAATTTTTGTTCGTTCCATTTTTTTTCTCTCTTCTCCTACTGCAAACTAACCCTCCCTCTCATCTCTCTTCCTCTGATAAACACATTCCACTGATACACGCATTCCACAGACACAAAATCAAAAATCAACTTCAAAAACCAACTACAAAAATCAAAAATCAACCACAAAAGAGAAGATCGGTGTTGATGGAGATCGGTGATGGGTTGACGGAGATCGGTGATGGGTCCGATCTTCTCTTTTGACGAAGATCAGTGATGGAGATCGGTGATAGGTTGACGGAAATCACCCTTCCTCTCATGTGGATCGGTGATTCAGAGGAAAAAGGGGGTGTTGATGGAGAGCTCTATGACGGGTATTCAGAGGATCGGCGTTAACTTGTGATGGGTTAACGGAGAAGAGGGAAGAAAAAGATTTTCAAAGCAAAAAAAAATAAAATAAAAAAAAAATAAAAAAAGAAGAAGAAGAAGAAGAAGAAGAAGGAGAAGAAGAGAGAGCGGCGGAGAAAGAGATAGGAGAAAGTGAAGAAGAAGGGGTGGCATTCAGAAGAAAAGGAAGGGTTAGGTGGGGTAGGTGGAAAATAATAAAAAAAGTGAAGAAAAATAATATTTTAATAAAAAAGTGTGTATAATAGATAAACTGATGTGGGGGTTTTATAAGAGTGATAGTGTAAAATAGAAAAAGTAGCTTTTTTCGTGTAAAATAGATAATAAATTTACATGAACTGGTGTGAATGCTCTTAGAGTCGGTGAAAATTGCAATAGTTTAAAAGGATAATGTTAGTAACATCACTTTTGTCTTAATTTATACACATGGAAAGTTGTGATTAGTGAAGTCATAGATCTATTACTTTTACTTCATCAATTACAACTCACCATAAGAGCAAATTGTAGCAAAAATTTTGATAAAAGCTATGGTTCTAATATTAATCACCATTAAAAAGCAAATGACATACAAAACAGGGATATGGAGAATGGTACTACTTAATTTTTCCTTTCTCTAAAATTCTTTTTCCTTAATATATATTCCTTTCGTCTCAATTTGTTTGTCTTATTTGAAAAATTCAACTTTTTAAGAGAACATTTTTTATTATCTTGTTTTTTGTATAAAACGATATAAGTTTTTTATTCATGCAATTTCTCCATTATAATGAACGAGTATCTTATGAGCACAACTCTTAAGACGATGAATAAATTATTATATGCATTTGACATGTATTAGATACACTATATATTATATCTTGCAATGACCAACATTTTTTTAAAGGGACTTTTAATCTATGGCGTTTACTCCTAATGATATCTTTTTATTATCAAACCAAGATACCAATTAGTATCCTACAAGAACCAACATTTTTTTTTAAAGAGTGTTTCAACTTATAACGTCCGATCCTAATGATAACTTTTTATCATCAAATCAAGACATCAATCAGCATCCTGTAAGAACCAACATTTTTTTTAAAGAGTGTTTCAACTTATAACGTCCGGTCCTAATGATAACTTTTTATCATCAGATCAAGACACTAATCAGTTTTTTATGTAGGCGGGAAATGAACCCCAAATATTTTATTCAATCATCAAAACTTGATCAGTTGAGCTAACTAAAACCCATCTACAATGACTAATATGATTATAATGAAAAAATAAAAATAAAAAACACTAAATTTCATGAACAACTAATGAGCATTTCTTTTTAAATATAAAAGACAAAAAAGGTAAGTGATGTTGGTGGACAAAAAGATTTTAGTGTAAGAAAGGAATTTTCCTTACCCAAAATTGGAAATCAAATTTTCCCATTTTAATGTCACTGTTGTGGCAAATACCATAATAAAGTATGATAATAATTTTTATTCACACCTTATAGTTTTAGTTAGTCTTATTTAAATCATAGAGTTTTGCGTAAGTTTCATTTAAACCTTGTAAATTTGAAATAAATTTTATTTAATCCGATCGATCACGTGAAGTTTAATCGAGTTAACAAAAGAATGTGTTAGAAAGTTTAAATAAAAAGTTTTTAGATTCTTTGATGTTTTGTGAATTCTATTTCGCTTAACTGGTAAAGTCCCTGATGATTGAATAAGAGATTTGAGATTCAATCTCCGCCTATAAAACCAATTAATGTCTTAGTATAACAATAAAGAGCTATCATTAAGAGCGGATACCATAAGTTAAAATTAATATATATTTCTAACTTGTAAATTTTTGTTGTTATATTGGACACTGCAACAAATTTTTTTTTTTTTTATCATAGTAGTAAAATTAGAGAAAATACGTGAATATAATATTTGTGCCACAACTTTTGTATGACAAACTGTGAATAGTAGAGAATTTTTGATAGGTTCATATACAAATTTTTTTTTTAGTGCATATAATGTATTTTCAATTATTTAAACTTTTCTTATGCATTATTTTAACAACCAAATTTTTGAATAGTAATAATAGTTCATTTACAATATTATACATTCTCATTATTTTGTGTTTTGTGAATCATAGAGTATTTAATGTTCTTAATATTACTGTATTTATTTTTTTTAAAAAGTTCCAATCTATGACATCCGCTCTTGATTAGGGGCGTTTGTGGTGCGGTACGGTGCAGTTTTGGACCATTTTTAGCATTGCACTTTGCAATGCGGTTTAGCCAAAACCATAACTGCACTGCACCTTTTTTCTGCTGTCACATGTGCGGTGCGATGTGGTGCAGTTTAGAGCTTGGCCAAAATCATAACCGCACCGCACCTCAATTTTGTGGTCACATATGCGATACTATGTATAAGATGCAGTTTGAAGTCAGTTTCTTACTCAGTCTAAACCTAATTTTTTTCCCTTTTTTGGGCCAAGTTTTAAATTATTAAGCTAGTTTTTCTTTATTTTGAGTTGGCTTTTCTAGTCAACACTTGCTATGGTTATTAAACTTTTTTTTTTTGAAAACTAGGGTTATTAAACTATTAATAATATATTTAATATTAAAAAAAAATATATAGAGAGGGTGCGGTGCGGTGCGGTTTGTGTGGTTTTTTAATTATAAACCGCAAACCGCACAGCATCATGCGGTGTGGTGCGGTGCACTATGTGGTACGGTGTGGTGCAGTTATGTCATTTTGCGGGTGATTTTGGTGCGGTTTTTGCTGTTTGTGCGGTTTATGCAGTTTGTGCGGTTTATGCAGTTTGGTGAACACCCTTACTTTTGATGATAGCTCTTTATCATCAGATCAAGACACCAATTGGTTTTTGGTGTAGGTGAAAATTGAACCTCATATCTCTTATTCAGTCATCAGAGATTTTATCAGTTGAGCTAATTGGAACTCACAAATATTACTATTCTTAATAGAGTAGTTCTAGGATTATAAATTATTCTATAATTTTTTGGTCACATCTCTGACGTGACAGACTGTGAATACTTAACCATCACTTATACAGGAAGTCACTATTTTTTCTTCACTAATCACACCCTGCTACCTCATAATTGTGGCAAGAGGTTGTGAAAAATTTTGGTGGTTATAAACTTTGTCTTCTTAGACTGAGTTTGGATAGCGTTTTAGGCTTGGCATTTAGTGTTTGCGTTTCATTTCTGTAAGTTCTGTGCACTGTTCATGAGATCTACAAATACAAATTTCAGTAAATTTTTCTTTAAAATTGAGTCCAACGATACTATTTATAAATTTAAAAATTATTTTACTATATAATATTTTTAATTTTCAGCAACAAGCGGTATTCATTCCTTAATATCATCTTTATTTATTCAGTGTACTGAAACGTTTTTAACAATATCAGTACAATGTACGTATTTGAAAGGGCCAAGCCGGTCAAAAAGGACCGGTTGATTGGGACCCAGCAGGCAAAACCCGGTCATTCCAATTGATCCTAAACGGTGGCTTAGGCACTGGTCCCACCAACCCCACCACTCTTAACGCTTCACTCGCACCCTCAGGTGATCAGCACATTCTCTCTATAAAGTAGGCCAGCAAGCCTCGCCAACTCCTTGCTCTTTTTCGCGAAACCTCTCTCTACTACTGCTCTCTGGACACTTCTCTCTTCCCGTCGTGTCTTCACTCTCTGTTGTCCCCACACACACACACAGTGCCTTTGTTCACAAAAGTGAACACACCGTATTCCTGATTCTTGTTTGTTTCTCTGGAAAATTCTTTTCTACCTCCTCCTTTTTTCCGCTTTGTATTGCATTCTGTTTGATCTTTCGCTTCCAAGGTCTCTGTTTCACTCCGATCTAACAACTCTTGCTATAAGGAGGTAATTTTTCACATATATGAATTTATTTATTTATTATTATTTTTTAAATTTCGTCTGAATATACACTTCCAAATTTAGTTTTCACCTAATTTTTTATTTCTTCGTTGTTAATAACTCTGTACAGGTAGGTACGCGTTTGACTGTAATGTCGTTGAAGCTCTTTGTTCAAACTTCTCTTTGAATTTTCCTCCAAATTTGAATACCGTTTACGGTTGTAGGTTAATGGCGCAATTCGACAACGGCGACCACGAATATGTCGTAGACGAGTTATACGACATGACCGGTTTCGAAGACGAGTACGACAACCCTTTCGCCCAAAACGAACCGGAGACGAACAACGGTTCCGATCCTCTGGACTCCGACTTTGAAGACGACTTCGAATCGGTACAAAGCCTTGTTGTTGTTATTACATGTATTCAATCTCTGTTTCAAATGATGATGATGATGATGATGAAATTGAGTGCGTGGTTTTTGACAGAGTAAGTCGAAGTCTGATACATCAGCTTTAGAAGCGAGGAATGGGAAAGATATACAAGGAATACCATGGGATAGGCTCAATTTTAGCAGAGACGAGTACCGCGAGACACGGTTGAAGCAATACAAGAACTACGAGAACCTCTCTCGCTCTCGCGAAGACCTCGACAAGGTATATATATATATATATTTTTTTTTCTTTTCTTTTCTTTCTTTCTGTGTGTGTGTGTTTGTGTTAGATTTCAATTTTCAGACACGGACCTTGTTTTTTACAGTGTGTACTGTACTGTAGTGATTGGGTTTTTCTCCGAAAAACAAAAACTTTGATTTTATTTAGTTGTTTATTTAAGGATTAAGTTGCGTGTCTCTTTAGATAATGAAGTAGTTTAGTTGGTTATTTATTTATTTGCTTATCGGATATGTGATCATATTCTTTCGTTGTTTCAATATTTTTTTTTATTATGCGAATATGATATTCGTAGGAATCGACCAAGTAATAGTATTTTTAATATACACAAACCAGATCAGGCCATATGTCTGTAATTGTGAAAAAGAAATCTGTGGTCCTAAAATTTATTTTTTTATGGATCTGGGGTGTTTTGTTGTCTGGGATTTGATGCATAAGCACCTCAACAATGGACTTTTTGTGTCATATGGGTTTAAGTAGCTCCTGTAATTTTTGCCATGCCAAAAGTTAATCCCCCTGTATTCTAACTTTCGAATTATCAAAAATAAAGGTCGCTCGTGTGATTTGATGGTGATATGGGTCAGTATAGAGTTACCCCAATATAAAGTCAAAATTTTGTGAATCACAGTAAAGAAACTTAGCCCCCACTTTTATTTCATGTTGTGGATACTTCACTTATATTGATTTGGGTGGGTAAACCAAGGTTTCTATATATTTTTTAGAAAAAATAAAAATAAAAATAATTGTTTCTCCATCCTTTGGAGCTAGTTGACACGATAATACTGGACTGATTGATTTTTATCTGGGTTTACTATATATATCTTTTAGAAAAAATAAAAATAAAAATGATTGTTTCTCCATCCTTTGGAACTAGTTGACATGATAATAGTGGTCTGATCGATTTTTAGGCATACTGCAATTTTTTTTTTCATGCTTACGACTTAAGGAGTATGCGCAATATTCATATTTATTCTTGTTTATGTTGCATCTTTCTTTGTGTTTTCTTGCTAAAACATCTATGTTTACAGGAGTGCTTGCAAATAGAGAAGGGAAAGACCTTCTATGACTTCCAGTTTAATACAAGGCTTGTCAAATCAACAATAGTGCATTTTCAGGTAGAGGTTCTTCTTCATGGCTCTCTTTTTTCTTTGAAATGGTTTATGTTTTGTTGTCAAAACTAGTTTCTACCTATTTTGGAGTCCCAAGCATTTGATTGTTTTCATGTGTTGTGTTTCCTTGGGCTGTTCCTCTCCCTTGTATTTTGAAGCATGTCTCTTACACAGATTACTGTGATAAATTCATAATAGTAGCCATCTTCTATGGTCTATACGTTACATATTTTTAAACTTGATGTCCATGTTGCATAAGCACATTTCATTTTTCTTCTTCTGTTTTCTTTTTCTTTTTCTTTTTTTTTTTTTAATAAAAATTCTTATTCTGGAGTTTTGAAATTAGTATTACTTAGATGCTCACTTGTACTTCTTTATTTCATTGCCTAAAATTCTATTTTATAGCTCATCATAGATATTCTTGCTAATAGTGTTTCCTAATACGAACTGTAGAGCACATTGACCAGATAAATTTTATTTTTTCAGAGTTTTTGGTGGTTCTTTTGAACTTTGGTTATACACATTATCGATAGTCTAGCAGTCCTGCAGGTCTATAATAAAACCATTTATGGGTTTTCTATATGTGATTATAGCATGTGCGTCAACCATTAATTGGAAGGTATGGAGTTTACAGTTGCTCTCTTATATTAGGTTTAAGTACAGACTACAGATTTTATCAGCTGACATATGCTTTATTTATCAACAAATAAGAGGTTAGAGAACTTCTCCAGAATTATCTACAGGCAAGTGAGGCCGTCATAATAGTCTCTTGTAAGGCCTACAAACTGGTGACAGAATTTTCCCTGATGTGGAGATAAATCTTGAATTTTATACCTAGGCGAAGAAAAAACTGTGTGATTAACTTGAGTTTTTGTGAGGATTGTGCTTACTTCTCTCATAACAGAAGATATGTGAAATGTTTCAATTTGTAATTTACTAGTCTTTGTACCAAAATTCTTTTTGAATTATGATATCATGCCCCACTTAAAGGCAGCAAGCTGGGGTTTGTATTTACAAGATACTTTTTTTGCAGATACATGATGAAGGATGCTTACTTTATACTTGCTCTTGATAACTGTTCACCAAATCTTAATAAAATTAAAAGATACAATATGTTGAAGGTATAGTCTTGAATATGTGCCAGATTTATTTATGGACAGATGATTTGATGCAAGTTATAAATATTGGTGCATCATGACTATGGTATGACTTGGCATTTGTAATGATTGCAACATGATGCTGGTGTTGGTGTACTTGTGAATTGCCATGAACACACTATAACATTAAATAAAAAAGGAATCTTTTTACGTATTACATCGCATACACACATGCATACTATTGCAACGTTTGAAACATCTCTAACCTCATTACCATTTTTTCTTTAATCAGAGCTTATTTTGAAAATTGATAGGTTGAGCTCTGTTATAAGCTGAAGGACTGTCTATACTCTCCTAGCTGCTATTAGAATATAAATGGTTTGTAACTATAATCTATTAATGTAAAAAAAAAAAAAAAATGTAGAAAGGTAAATAGTAAGTTAGAAAAACAAATTTATAACCTATAGAACTATCTATGTAGGCACTACCAATTTACTACAGTTGAAGCAATTATTGAATAAAACAAAGAAATTGAGAGAATAAAATGAGGAAGCATCTGCAACCTGTTGGCTATGTCCAGTTTGTCTCTTCAATAATAGTTATTTTTTGTTTCAACCTGTGTGTATTAAGTAGCCTGATGGGCGTGTGTTCATCATCCTTAAAGTCAAGTTGCATTAAGTCAGAATCTGTGGTTTTTGTCCTAACATTGTATGCTTTAATAATTACTTACTGATTTCATTAATCTTTGAATTCAATATTTGGTTGTGAATATATTGTTTCTGTTGATATCAAATATAATTATATTGCTTTAACCCCTTTGTGCATTTAGGATTGCTACTTCTCCCTTTATTTCAGCCTTTAAAGCAGGGTGCAGAGCAGCTGGCGCAGCGTTGTTTATATGGTATGATAGGATAATATCTGAGCATTTAAGAGGCCTCTGTGGCAATTCCTGTAATTTTGTAGAATTGGTGTTCCTGGTGATAAGGGGCCTGACTAGTACTATCATTGCACCTCTTCATGTTGGATCGTGTTTAGAATTTTGAGATTCATTGCAGGCCTTGACAATCGTTGAATATTTACATAATTTCATCTTCATGCTGTTGTCGTGATCCATCTGATATAGTTTTTGATGATCTTTCTTGCAAGCATGTTAGTTGTGTTGTTAACATGTTTGCAAGAAATATCGGTTTAATTGTTTTGGATTTGTCTTTTTCATAGATCATTTAATTTTTAATTTTGTTATGCAATTATCTCTTCTTTTATTTTTTAACTCTTGAAAATGCAATGCATGATGATTGTGAATTTAACTGGTTTTGTTGTAGTTCAGGCATAATTGTGTTGTTATTACTTTCTTTCTTGTCTAGTGAGGGGAAAACATTTTGTCTGGGTTCAACCGTTACTGTTCTAGCTTTCCTAGTTGGATGTATCAGCTTTACGAGTAAAATCTCTTTTGTTAATCTTAGTTTCTTACTATTTAACATTCCACCTTTTTGAATCCACAAGCTCACGTGTTACTTCTCAAAAAAGAAACCCCAAACTCATATAGCAAATGTGCTAGTCTGGTTTCGCGTACTGGTAACAACATGTATACTGTTTATTCACTTGTATATTTATACTTGGACAATATGCTACATGCATCATTTTTATTTTTTGTCACTTAAGTGCAGAGTCAAGCTCTCTTACCTAATGGCATTCCATATTTCACATCCCTGTGTTCTCTAAACTTGTTTGGTGAGGGCAGTGAATGAGGATCCAAATGTTTGCATGGAGATAAGACGGTCCAGTTGGAGATTTATATGTATACACCGCTTTTTTTTTTTTTTAATAATTTAATTATTTTCCTTATTATCCTTTTTTCTTGTTCTTTTTGAATTTTTTATCTTTTAAATATATTACTTTTGTTTCGGTGATGAATGCAATGGGACTAAATGTTGCATGGGGATATTGCTGACCACCAGCCTATTATCTTGTTCATAAGATTTTGTTTTCCATTTTTTTTTTCTTGCTCTCTCCAGAGGTTAAAATAATTTAAAATTTTGTCCAGGTCTGACTGGGTTTACTTGCTGTCTGGAGAGAAATATTCATTCAATATGTTTTTAGTGTTATATGTGTACACCTATCACTTTTCTTTCCTTATTCTCCTTTATTTTTTGTTCAAATTTGAATCTTTTTAACTTTTGTGTTTTGGTGATGAAGGCAAAGGGACTCAAAGTTGTGTGCGGAAATTACTGACCACCATATTTGTCCATCTTGTTCTTAAGATTTTGTTTTTCATTTAATTATTTTCTTGCTATTCTCCAGAGGCTAAAATATCTGAACTTTTGTCCAGGTCTGAGTGGGTTTACATGCTGTCTGGAGACTCATTCATAATTCATTCAGTATATTTTAGTGTCACTGGCACTTATACCACTTAGCTGTGTGTTAGTTTGTTAGGAGTTCGAAGCTTCTATATCAAAATAACAAACTTCTTGGGGATTTTAACTCCTTGCATATAATATAATATACATACTATTTACTGACTTGAATGTTTTGCAAAAAGATAAAGAAAACCGACCATACAGATTCAGCATTTTAATTGACTGGAATGTCTGTTAATATTTGGTCAATTTATTTGCATTTGTATGCTTACCTTTGAATATAGCTTCTTCTATATGGTTGATGGTCTCATTGTGTTGATTTTATGTATTTTAATGGAATGCTAGACGTTATTATTGAATGTACCCATCAATGGTTTGTTCTCCCGGTGCAGCTGAGGAATTTGTTATGGGCAACATCAAAGCATGATGTATACCTGATGCAGAACTATTCGGTCATGCATTGGTCCTCATTGCTGAGGAGGGGCAAAGAAGTGCTTAATGTTGCTAAACCTATCGTTCCCACCCTGGTAATCAGTGACTTCTTTGACCAAGATAGACCTTGATTTTTGTAGCTCAGAGTTCCTAGTGTTTTATGGTTCTGGACTAATTTAGAATCTTTTTTTATCACAGATGCACCCAGGATTGTTGTCTCAATCACTCTCAAGAGTGCAGATAAGCACCATGGCTGTTAAGGAGAATTTTCTGGTGGCAGGTGGGTTTCAGGGGGAGCTGATATGCAAGGTATGGGATTGAGTTGATAAGTGCCCTCTTTAATGAAAAGCAGCAGTTTATTGTAATTTATAACTTGGTTCTTGTATGTGCACCAGAACCTGAATCAACCTGGAGTTGCATTCTGCTCTAAAATTACAACAGATGAAAATGCCATCACCAATGCAGTGGATGTTTACCATAACCCCAAGTAGGTCACTTTCTTACCCCCAATTAAAAATAGAATCTGTCTCTGAGTGGACATGCAACTGAACCTTCTGTCTGCAGTGGCTCAATGAGGGTTATGACTGCAAACAATGATGCTCAAGTCAGGGTTTTCGATGCTGAGAATTTTACTTGCCTGAATCGCTTCTCCTTCAATTGGTCTGTCAATGTGAGTGTTATGTGCAGAAACAATACTTAACAGTTAGGGTGTTATTTGTTGCAATGTTTCTCACATTTGTGCACTTCTTCGTAATGGTTTCTTTGCAGAACACCTCTGTTAGTCCGGATGGCAAATTGGTTTCAGTTCTTGGTGACAGTGCAGAGTGCTTGATTGCTGAGGCTCGGTCTGGAAAAGTAAGTCGCTCGCTTTGGTTGTTCCTTGGCTCCTTGCTTGCTTCTTCATTTGTATGTAAGAAATATGTTCAGTTCTGATATATGGATTTGGAGCAGGTTGTTGGGAACCTCAAAGGGCATCTGGACTATTCTTTTGCCTCTGCTTGGCACCCAGATGGACAAATTTTGGCTACTGGGAACCAAGACACTACCTGTAGGCTGTGGGACATAAGGAATCTGTCCGAGTCTGTAGCTGTAATAAAGGGAAGGATGGGGGCAATAAGAGCTGTAAAGTTCAGCTCTGATGGCCGGTTTATGGCAATGGCTGAGCCGGCAGACTTCGTTCATATTTTTGACACAAAGTCGGGATATATGCATGGACAAGAGATTGATATGTTTGGGGAGATTGCTGGAATATCTTTTAGCCCAGATGCTGAAGCTCTTTTTGTAGGGGTATCTGATCGCACATACGGCAGCTTGTTAGAGTTTAACCGGAGGCACTATAACCGATACGAGGACTCCATCTATTAGTGGTTTGCCCCCCTAAATCTAAAGCCAATCACTCCACCAACTTGGACTGATGGATGTGCGGGTGTGTTTGGATACCGCTTATTGTTGAAAATTGAAAATATTATAGCAAAATAATTTTTAAATGTGTGAATAATACCGTAAGACCCAGTTTCGAAGTTGTTTTTTTGAAAAAATACTTGCGAGTCCCGTGAACAATGCATGGAACTTACATTTGAAAATGTGAAACGTAGACGCAAGTGCTTTTCAGCACCACCCAAACATACTCTTTAAGAATTTTCGGCTCCTCCTGGTGACACATTTGGGTTGTAGTCTTGTATTACCTCCTGGTTTTGGAGACTAGTATTCTCTCCTGCCTTTGGGGGAAGCAGGTTTTAAGTCATGGCTTTGGGGAACTATTCCTAGGGTGTCGTTTGGATATGTAGAACATAAATTTTGGCCTTTGTAAAGCGTTTTGCGGTTGCTCTGTATATGGCAATAGTTATGTCTTATCATTTATCATTTATCAATTATTTTATCTTTTTCTTTTTCTTTCAGTTACCTTGTTATCTTTTAGTTCAAGTATCAGACATAAATGAAGAAAATAGAGAAGCGCATGCTCTTGTTTTATCATACAAGGTAATTGGAAAACATGTAAAATTGTGAGTACATGGAAGATTATTGTCGAAGTGCACTAATCTGTGGCCTCTCTTCAAAGGATGTCAAACATGTAAAATTCTTGGTTTCATTAACTTTATGTCCGCGTTTCTTTTTCTTGGATGAGATCAAAGTTAATATCATGGCCTAGAAATTAAAAACGTATGGCACCTTAAGGCTCACGATGAATCTGAAAATTGGGTCTCTAGTATAATCCTTGGACCCTTACATTCAGAGAGACATTTTCCCTATCTGTAAGGAAAGCATCCACGTGTTATTCGATTGCTACCCATGTTTGGTCCAACATTAACACCCTTCACTTCATGCATTGTTTCGTGTAGATAATAATAAAATCATTTTCAGATCCCCTGATTACTATCGTCAAAGTGGGACAGCATCTGAGTATTGTGCTGACAATTTCTGTTGAATTCTTATGCCGTGTGGTGTGGGTATAAGAAATTGGAAGTTAAAATTGGTTACCAGTGAAGTGCTTAACTCAACCAAAGTTTGATTAGACTTGATAATTTCTTATCTTAAAGATACATTTGGATAATGCTATGACTCCAAAGGCAGCAGTATCAGTAGCATCAATTAGAAACTGTCTTTGTTAATGACCCAGCCAAGAATACGCTTCATCTGCTATAACGTGCCGCTTATTTTGAAATTCACTTAGAAGTAAAAACAAACGTTCAAAGTGGCTTTCAAGTTTCAACTACTCAAAATAATTTAACATAATCTTAACTTGTGGCTTTCCCTTCTCTCTCAGTGTGAGAAGTCATTTTTTAATAGACAGTATGTTTGAAAGTAATAACTTTAGTCTAAGAACTATCCTCAGTCTAAGAACTATCCTCGGTAGTTGGACGTTGTTTCCTTAATTTCAGTTGTAACTTGTAAAGAAGTCGGTGAAACGGAATAAATATTCGAATTTTTTAAAGGCAATTATCTATTCTAGCTATAGAAATTAGACGGTGTCCAATTTTTCATTCTTGTAAGTTATTCTATAAGGAGTCAAAGTTCAATCTTTCTTTTTCTTCTTTTTTTTACGAAACGTCAAAAGTACAATCCACATGCAAGGAAATGGTGCCGTGCCCAGTTTCTGCTTATTCTAATTAACTGACTTGTCAAAATGGTTGTTGTCTAATTAACTGCTTATTCTAAATAACTGTTTTCTATGGCACATTTGCCTACACACTTTGGCACAATTGGCATATTTGTTATGTGTGATTGGATTGCATATATCACTTACACACAAATCCGCCATTGATACTTATTGAAAAGTAATCCAATTATTGGTTGTCACGTGTCTAAGTTGTGTCAAAGTGTGTGGTCTTAAACTTTTTTGTTGTAAAAATGTGAGATTTTGTTAGGCTATAAATAAATTGAGTTTTATCAAGTAGTGAATGTTCGAGCTTGGCTCAACAAAAAAAGTAAAATGTTCAAACTTAGCTCGAGCTCAAATCAAACCTACAAATAATGTTTGAGCTTTAACTTGTCAAATTTTCTAAAAGCTTAATCTTTTGATGAAACTGTTTAGATTTTGTTGTACTCTATACTTTCTCGCTTAATATTATTCATATACCATTCTAGATTTCTGGGAAGTCAAATCCCAAATTTGAATCTAAGAAGAGATTTGGGCTTTTTTGGTGAAAGAGATTTGGGCTTTTGGCCCGGTTGCCTTCTAAACCCAAGACAGCTTTTTTTGGATCAGCACCGAGCTATTCATTCAAAAGTCATTGGACCTGTTAACTACAATCATTCCAATCAAGGTGCCTCCAAACTCGTTGCGTGAATATGTTATATGTGCACCACCGGTAATGGAATATTTCATTCAACCTTGCACCAAAGATTAGGATTCCAATTCTTGGATGTGGACCATAAACTAGGCCTAGGCATCTGATGAAATATTGGCGCCTTATGAGTTATGATTATCACCTCTAGCATGAGTTGTGTAATGTCAGCCTAACCTTATGTAGGGATCAAGCATCAAAGAGCACAGTTTTATAATGAAAAAGCCTAGAGATATAAGTATAACTATTGCCGATGTGACAAATTGTTAGTGGTAGACTGGTAATTAAAAAAATGATGTTAGTAAATGGTCTAGGTGAAATCCAATAAAGTTTGCCAATTCAACTAGTGTAAATTTATTTATTTATTTATTTATTTATTTTTGCCATGTAGCAATACTCTTTTATAATTTAAGAATGTTATAAGGATTTTGACTTTGAAAGACCACGGTAAAACCTACGTTGTTATAATAACTATCAACAAGCTACCACCTTAATTAACTATAAATATGTTTAGCTCACTAATTAAACACGACCTGTAAATATGTTTAGGAATGTTTTGCTGAGTAACATATAACCCCTATTTTTGATAAAAGCATATAACCCCTATAACTCTTGTGACACATGTCACTTTAATTTACTATAAGCCCTCTCATTTCACTTAAATTCTGGCTATAAATTGAGCCACCAAGCAAATAGAGCTAGGTCATATAAAGTGGGATCTGAGACAACCGACCACAACTTTCAAACATGTCAGAAGTGTCATTCAAGATCTTGCATTCAAATTAAACCAAATGTTTCTTACCAATTAAAAGGTGGTCTGGTTGAATAAGCGGTCAAATGCATTGGTTAAGGAAAGAATTTTATTAAAGTCCATAAGCTATGTTTTAAGGGGTCAAGTAACTTTCAGTTAAAAGAGATTTGTTCATTAATTTTTGTTACTTTTCAATGCATTAGAACCCACTCAATTCTACATTATTGGGTGTACTTCAACACCTATTAACAAAAGCCTTGTTATAAAAAAAAAAAAAAATACTCATTTATCCTACTTCATCAAAATATTCACTAAATTATCTCATGTTAAAAGAACATTAAGTAACAAAAGGAATATTGTCAAGAACTTTGTAGTTTAGTAGCATTGTCTACTCTCCTTTATAAAGAAAACAATGATTCAAATCCTACTCCTCCACTTATTATAACTAACTGGGAAAAAAAAAAAAAAAAAGTAGAAGAAGAAGGGACTTCCGAACTAGGAAGGAATATCTCAATATCTCCATTTCTCGGTTCTGTTTTGCCCAAAGTCCGGCCCAATACTGTCATAAAAACATTAAAATATGTTTGGGCTAACGTTGGCCCAGCTCAAAATGTTTCAAGTATTCTAGCGGTATAAAGGAGCAAGGGAAAATGATTCAAGTACTTTCAGGTAGTCTGAGAAAAAAAAAAAAAAAAAAAGTTCTTCTTCATCTAATATTTATAGGGGATCGATCATAAATTTAAGTGGACCCACTCTAAATAAATAAATAAAAATATTATTTTCCATTCTACTTAAGAATTACTCAAAAGTTCGGACATCTATTATGAAAACAATTAAATAATGTGTCGGCAGTGAACAAAAAGGCAACCCAAAAAAAGTTGTCGGCGGTTCTTTCGAGATATTGAAGTCTAGCCGTCTAGGGAACTAAAAAAATAGCATCACTATAAAACAGAAAATGCAATTTTCACCTTGAAATTTTGCATTTTGTTGTTTTTATAGTTATTGCTATTATTTGTCTAATACTCCAACCAAGCTGTATCATTAATTTAGCCACGGGACTCTTGGCCTGGTCTAATCTTTTGCATTTATATTTTTTCTTCTTTTCACCTACTCTTTTTTTTTTTGAAAATGTTATATATAAGCAAATAAGCTAAATAAGATCTATAAAAAATTCAAACTAAACACACATTAAATTAACCAATATAATCAAGTATGGGCTAATAGGTCCTTAATGACCCATTCATATAAATTTTATCATAGCTTTTTTCAGCTTTTTTCAGCTTTGCAATTTGAAAGACAAATAAGATCCATTCAACACTTCTCAAAAAAAATATATATATATATACATATATATATATATATATATCCATTATTCCATTCAACATCACGTCAAAAATATTCAAATAAAAAGAAGAAAAGAAAATAAGAAGGACCCATTCAACATAATTTATATCACACCTTAAGTACTCTTTTGCAGTTTTGTCAATGGGCTTGTAGCGAATGGCACATTCCCCAACTCTTTTACATTTCAATTCCCATGTTGCTGGTCCAAACTAGTCGGCCCCTATCCTTCCAAACCAACCAAAAAAATAAAAAATCACTTTTTCCCATTATTATTATTACTTTATATAAACTCCCCCATTATAACTAATAACAATACATGGTTATTTTCACCAAAAAAACAATACATGGTTATTATTAACCTTGCCCGAGAAAAAAAATTCATATAGAACTTGACTAATCAATTATTATTACTAACTAATTAGAAATCAGTTGTAGAGTCAGACTATCTTGTTACTGTTTTTTATTTTTTAATTTATTTATCATTAGAGAATCAATTTTTGTTGCCCATAATTTTATCAACTGAGCATTTTTGTAATTTTGTGAGAATTATTCTTATCTCCTCTCTTTTTTCTTTTTGTTGTGACCTTGAAGGGAAAGAAAGATAGGGAAAGTTGCATTAATGTTGTAGTTCTTGTTTTACATCAATCTCTTTATTCATCACGAGGGAAAAAGAAGTCAAAAAAAGAGAGAGAGAAAAAGCAACAATAAAATTGTTAAAATGTGAATAGAATGAAGGTGATTGCTTAACGTTTTACCAACAAAAAAAAAAAAAAAAAAAAAAAAAAGTCTATTGCTTAACCAAGTTAACTCTTTCAAACTTGGGTTGTAATCTCCAATACTCTTCTTCTTTTTTTTTTTCCTTAATTTATTAACTTTTGAGAAAGTCTTTGATTGAAATGATTTAAAGAAAAATTAATGGTGATTTTTCATAAAAATATCATATAGGAAAAGGAAAACTTTTGATTTCAATTCGATTTGATCTTGACGCGCCCCTGATGCTCAAAAAATGAACTTGATATCAGATATTTAGGTAGGTAGGTAGGTAGACACACAAGAACAAAAAGATAATAAAAAAATATTTTTAAAAAAAAACTTTATTGGGCAATTCATATGCTTACCTTTTTCGCAACATTCCAACTTAGGTCCTAATTTATTTTATATATAGATATTTCGTAGGGTTAAGTTTAACCAAAGCCTATTTGGTCACCAATTGAATTTTGCTTCGTACAAAATGTGAACCAACTTCTAGCTCTGATGTTAAACTTTGTACCCACTCAACAAAAAAGAAAGAAGCAAGATCCTTAGCCTGCGGAAAAATAACAAAAGAAGCTTAATGGAAATAATCAGTATAATCACCTACAATGCAAAGCCATATGCATAATCCAATGTCGTGAAAAAGTGAAATTAGAGACTCCCCCACAAAATCACCATGAATATCTTTAGCTATATAATGACAGAGGAACTGCCCAGAAAATGACAAGATTTTATTGCTTTGCTTATGGTCCTAAAAATTTATTGACACAAATCATTTGTCAATTACAGTGTCGTCCCCTACCTTGCCAGCTCAAGTCATGAAAATGGGACAAAAATTTGTGCAAGAAATTCTAAGGAAAGTAGTAATCAATTTGACCTCTTAACTTTAGGACAAATCATTTGTTGTTTCATTTTGATTCTGTATCCTGATTCTTGGTTCTACTTGTGTGTGGCTCAGGTGGCCAAATTGTAACCTTAACTCTATCAAGGTTGGTTTTGAATTGGTCAAGACATTTGGCCAAACTCTCATGCTGAAAATTTTGCAGGCTAGATCTAGAAAATCAGGCAACATGTCTTATGTGTCCTCGGGTTTGAAGCCTTGAAGTCAGAGCTGCTCTAATCTAATTGTCAAATTGATGTTGGAGTGTTCCCACCTCTGAGTTTGGTATTATATTTGAGGAATCTAAGGTTTTTCACCATTACTAAATGTTGGAGCATTTTTATTGACCAAAAACAGAGGTACATATTCAATTCATGCGTAGAAAATTAGGTGATTTCTGAATTGAGAGGTTCCTAAGGGTTGAGAGTTGAGAGGTTCCACTGGCGAAAACCATCTGATAAAGGATACATGAATTAGTAATTGTTTAATAAAATCGTACAAGACTTATGGAAAAACTTTCAAATACAAGTACTTCTAGGCCAACAAGTAGGTTGTAGGACGGAATTGTACAATTTTAATGACCTATTTAATAGATTAAGGGTACATGACTTAAATACTCAATAAACCCGGAAATTTTGTAATTTAACTGATATTTTATGGTGTTTTCAATAAAAACATGCATGATTCAAATCACATCTCTCCCAAATATCAAATTATATAATAATAATAATAATAATGATGATGATGATGATGATGGACTCTAATATGTAATATCTTAACAAAATTTACTCAAATTTAGAAGTTAATTACACTTTCCTCTCTTAATTTGATGTCTTCTTTTTTTGAGGAGAATTTTGATGTTGCCTTAAACTTCAAAAACAATGAACTCTCTGATTTATTTCTAGTAATTACTTTGCCCCATATCATTAAAATTTTCGTCGAGTCGGACTCAAAAGTCATTTAAAAAAAATCCATGTTAAACAGAAATTGATTTTTTTTGGGGGGGGTTAAATTTTATGAAAATCTTAATGATAAAATTGCCAAAAATTTTATAACTCAATTGATTATCATCTTATAGTATTTCTAATAGAGACATTTAATGTTCAAATCCTCTCACCCCCAACCATCAAGTTATAAAAAAATTAAAAAAAAAAAACTACAAGAGATAAAATGCTTATTTCCAATAAATCAAGAAAGACATTACTCAATTTTGAAGTTTGTCCTAAATTTTATGAATTTTCAAATTCTAATAAGAATATTGCAATGCAGCAAAAGTATGAATTTATCACAATTAGTTTATTGTTTTTTTGTAAACCAGACTCAATGATATTTGGATGCTGGGTCTTGATCTTTTTATATATAAAATTGGAACCTATGAAGTTGACCTAACCAACCAAACGAACAGTTTCCTTTATTAATTTTTTTTTAAGTGATCATGTTACGAATTTTCCCAATAAAACATATTTTTAGCCTTATTTTCCAATAAATAAATAAACAGTGTGAGTTGGACCGAAGCTCTCAACCTACCCTCTTCCTTTTCGTCAATCATCACCTCGCTTAGATATTATCACTTTATCAGTTGGGATATCAATTATTAGCTCCCATAAACTATCCTTCATTTTGGGTTGATTATATATCATGCTAAAACGTGCTTCTTAATTTTTTTTTTGGCTAAATTTACAAAAGCATGCATAAAAATAAAATTAGGAAGAACTACAAGTCAAGCTAAAACAACCTTCCCTCAAAGCCAGTATCAAGCAAGAAGGGGAAAAATTAGAGCACAATTTGCGTGGAAAATTAGATTCAAGGGGTAAAAGGTACATCTTGTTGACCATAAATGTATATAATTATTCGATAATAATAGACTTTACCAGTTGGAATTCACAATTTTAATTAATAGGCATGAATCATAAGTAATAACTAATAAGGAAAGAACCGAAAAGATGGGATCTTATTTATAAAAAATAATCCTTGTAATGCTAAAAATGCAAAACTAGCTAGTGTGTATATGTATTCTCAAAAAAAAAAAAAAAAAAAAAAAAACTAGTGTGTATATGTAACTCTCAATTTTTTGTCTAATTGATATTTTGGTTTAATATTAAAAAATTATCATTAAGAATAGACGTCATAGATTAAAATTCTTTGTTTTTTTTTTAAAAAAACTTTTAGTTTCAAAACCATCCATTTAATGTTGGCAAGAGTAATGAGAGGGAGCTCCAATCATAGACGCCAGCTTGCTGCATAAAAAAAAACTTTTAGTTTCAAAACCATCCATTTAATGTTGGCAAGAGTAATGAGAGGGAGCTCCAATCATAGACGCCAGCTTGCTGCATAAGTTTAGTATTGCTTTTCTAGAAAGTTAGATTAAAAAAAACAAAAGAGTGCAGGATAAGTTTTCTCAAGAAATACCTTTCTTCCCTTTTTGACTAAAATCAGCCAATCAGGTATGTATTTCTCGAACAAGTATCGGTCCACTTGTCACAAGAAGGAAAAAGAAGATTATGTAGATAAATTAATAGAATATGAAGTTCCTTCAACAGTATAAATCTTGGTTTAAGGTCTGATTGGGATCTAATTATTTTGTTGAAATTTTTTTGTTAAAAATACTGTAAATAAAGGTAAAAGTTAGCTGAAATAGTATAGTGAGATCTATTAATAATACCAAAAGTGTAGTGAAGCCTATGAATAGTAATAAAAATAAGTTGAATAGTAAAATAAATTGACAAAAAATAAGCTATCCAAACGTAACCTTAGTCTCCATTTGTCACAAGCTTTTCATTTAATTTTTAACTTATTTTGTTTATATACAGCTTCGTAAAACTACTAGTATATTTTAACCTAACTTTAATAATAATAAAAAAATTAAAATTACTTGATGCCCATCGGACACCCAGTGACATTTCTCAACATTCTATGTAGGGTATAGCTTGGATTTGGATATTGGGAAAAAATTGTTTGAAATTGATCAAAAAAAAAAAAAAAAAAAGATAGTATAAAGAGGGAGGAGGAAGAAAAATATATTTTTTAATCATCAAATTTGTCACTTATTACCACTATTATAGAAATTAAAACTTCAAACAAAGAAAAAGTTAACTTATATTTTTCTTTTATTTTTATAAAAGATTTATAAAAAAAATAATTAAATATTGTTGACAATTTTTTATATTTCTTATTAAAAAAGTATCAAAATTTTCTTAAACTTCTTAAAATTGCTTTACTCTCCTACAAAGAGAGGTAATAAAAATGCTCACAGTTTAGCTAGATTTTCAATTAAGAATCCGTTTATTTTGCTGAAACTAAAAATTTTTTATTGAAAATACTGTAGATAAAGGTAAAATATAACTAAAATAGTACAATAAAACCTATAAATAATATCAAAAAGTACAATTAAGTCCATAAATAATAACAAAAATAAACTTGTGACTTTCACCAATGTCAAACGCACACTAATTATCCAAATTGTATTGTATAGATAAAAGATGTTTCGCCGTCCATTTATCCTGTACTTCGATCGACACAGCTAATTTGATTTAATAAGGTTGGATAGCTTTCTTCTCAAAAAAAAAAAAAAAAGAATTATTAATAATTACAACAAAATACTTATTGTCAAGAGGACTACAATTGAAAATAAAAAAAATATCATATTTATAATATTTTTATAATATTTTCACGACCAATAATAAAGAGTTAAATGGTAGGTAAATTATGGCAGTTGTTTCCCTGGTGTACATGTCCTGTTATTGTGATCGAAGTCACATTTGCCTGAGCTCCGGGTCAGTCTACAGCTAGCTAGCTAGCTAGCAGGCGTAACTTAGAAAACCCATAAATTAAATTCTGACACAGTCAATAGAAATAGATCTGGTGGCTTAAAGTGTAGCATTAATGTGAGGGTAAGAGAAAGTCCACAACCCGCAACGACCATCACTCTCCCCTTTCATCAAAAAGTCCTGCATCCCGTTTTGTGAAGAACACGTGGCAACGTTTTAGCGGTTGCGGGATTGAAAGAAAAAGAGCCACAGCGTGAGACAAGTGATACACTATTGACTATTATTGAATTATTATATAAAGACTGATCTGAGATGAGACGAGGGAGAGAGAAAGTGACCCAAAACCGCGTGAAATTTTTGCTTTGCTTTGCTTTTTTCCTTGGTGGGTGGGTCCCACCTAAACATTCCAGACAATTTCGCTTCTTCCTTACGCTTACGCCTTTATTACATGTCTGCACCGCCAATTTCTCTTCACTCTTCTCGCCCACTGCAATATCGATCAATTTCTCATCATAAAGCAATTGCTAATATATATATATTTTTTAATGAGCAATGCTGATGTTGGTCACACAGCATTTTTCACAAATTAATAACATCAATGATTATTTTTTGAATAAAAATTAGTACTAAAAATTTTGTGTCCAATACTTATTAGTTATTTTACCATTAGATGTCATTTTAAGACATCTCTTTTCCACCATTAAGTCGAAATCATACCTCATCATTGGGTTTAACTTTTAATCCGTGTTTACAGCTATCACCAATTAGGCAAATTGGCTTTTCTTTTTGCCTTTGGCCATCCATTTTGTCTCATTATAAAAAAGGGGAAAAGTAACGAATTCTAATGTTATTAGTTTAGATAATATTTTTAAAAGTTTTTTTATAAAAAAAGAAAAAGAAAAAGTAATTGGTTTTTGAAAAATGTTAATAGATGCTCTTAAAATAATGATTAATAATTCATTTAAATAAAGTTTTTATAGAAAAAAAATATTTAATGTTTTGACAACTTTTTTCATTTTCTATAAAAATTGTGTCAAAACTTTCTTAAAATGGATTATTAACCATTGCACTAAATTGTATCAAATTTTTTTGCCATTTTTTTTATATTTTTCATCAAAATTGTATCAAATTTTTTCTAAAATTGTCAATTAATAAATGCCTAAGGACACCCATTAACCTAACCTTTATAACAAATATTTTGAATTATATATTCCTTTTTTCTTTGGTAATCATCCAAAATATATGTCCATTTTTTCTAAAAATTAACTACTCAGTCTTTTTGAAAGTTAAAAGGCAAATTGTAAGTATAGGACAATTATAAATTAACTCAATTAGTGAAGTCCTTTGTCGTTCAATAAAAAATTTAAAACTCATTTTATCACCTCCAACAATAATCAATTAGTGTATTGCATAAAGAACAATCATTATTGGTTTTGAGAGACCAACTCACGAGGATAAACAAGGAGGGGTACATTGATCTTAGACCTGGCTCTTTAAGAACATTTAAGGCACACAAGCAATCCAAACCAACTCCCACAAAGCCAAATCACTATGCACTTGAATAGGCGACCAAGGGAATCCCTCAGCTTCTCCATATGGTCTTTGAGCATCTGATTGAGTTAATAAATGCGAAGTCCTTTGTCATATGAAAAGACCGTCTTCACCATCGCATTTATAAATTAACTCAATTAGTGAAGTCCTTTGTCGTATGAAAAGACCGTCTTCACTATCAATTGAAAATCGTAACTTTTATGAAAAGACCATCTTCACCATCGCATTTATTACTCTTACTTACTAACAACCATCCAAAATTAAATACTTAATGACCCATTTAAACGGTAAGGGAGACTAATTCAAGTTTATAAAGTATAAACCCTTCCTAAACCTAGCGATGGCATAGATGATGAGGAGAAATATCACTACTATAATCCTTTATTTTTAAATGGGGATTTGATTTTATTTATTTATTATAAGAACAAAGAGATAGGGATTTCTATGTAATAAATTTTTGTTCAAAATAAATAGGAGTGTAAGCACAAAAAGAGGTGTTTACTTTCTAGGTTTCATCATGGTTTCACCGAGATAAATAAATATAGGGAAAAGTTAATGAATGCCTTAAATACATTAGTTTAGAAGGTCATTTTAGAAACTTTTTATAAGAAAAGATAAAACTAATTGTTTTTATAATAGTTTTGTACATTTCACATAAAAGCGATATTAAAATTTTAATAAAATTAATGACACTCATAAATATATTCTATTAAGTTTTGTTTCTTCCTGATTCAACCACACAACAAGTATGGCTAGAAGATGATCTTGCTTTGCTTGTAAACCAACTAAGGGTCTGTTTGAGATTCGCTTATTTTGCTGAAATTGAAAACTTTTGACTGAAAGTATTATAAATAAAAGTAAATGTTAGTTGAAATAATACAATAGGACATTTAAATAATACCAAAAAATGCAGTAAAACTCATAAATAGTAACAAAAATAAGTTGAATAGAAAAATAAATTAACAAAAAATAAGCTGACCAAACAGACACTAAATATTAATGCAGAGTATCAATAAAATGATATTCTTTCTTCAATATAAAAATTTAAACTTAAATAGAAATCAGTATTAGCTTTCAAACAATATCGTCTCAATAATATTTTCTCTCATCCACTCATTTTATACCACTTTAAAAGAGAACGTAAAAGATAGGAACAGAAAATAGAAAAATACTTTTAACAACAAATAGGAATAGAAAGCAAATAATACTGCTTCTAGTCGTATAGAATAATGATGGAGTTTTGAATTTTAGAATAAACGTGACTTTGAGGAAACACATGACTCAAATGTTTGAAAATTGCGGCTCCACGTTCCCTTCGGACATGACCCAAGATTCATTCCGGATTCTCTCAACCCAATTTAGTCAACTAACCAAACCTAACCGACACTCCCGGGTCTAGTCACCCAGTTCACTCTGAATTCACCTGCGCACGAGCACACAAAATAACTCCACCAAAAGAAAATCGTGCGCCCTCCGTCATTTCACTGCCAACGCGATCTCCTAAAGTGTGATCACTACCTTCCGTCTCGTATATATCGTAAAAAAATATTTATCTCAAGAAATCGTCTTATGAAACACTTTCTCACAAATAAAGAAGGTTTTGGTTCTAATACTCTATTTGATAAGTGATGCTTAGCCCAAGTTCTCTTGAATATTAAACTATATTAAATCTCCTATAATGGTGATATGTGATTATTTTTATTTTTCTAAATGGTTTACATTGTGTCGAGTTTAATGCATTAGCGCTTCAACCCAAGCTGGACCCCCATTTTGTTTTAGGAGAAATAAAATTTAAAACTTTTCTCTCACTTGTTATTACATTTTATAATTGAACTATTTGAAAAAAAAAATGTGGCATAAAAAAAGTATTTTAAACAAAAAAATTGTCTTATTTATTTAAAACCGTTTTATATCTCATTTAATCATTCTAACATGGGTTTACTTTAATATGACGTGGTGGAATGTTTGCTTATGGATTGGTTAATTATAAAAATTTGCCCTCCATAATTCTTAAGAAATTATACTTTAAAATATATATATAATTTTGAGAAAAGTAAACAGATGTTCCAAAAGTATTTTTAGTGAACTATTTTAAGAAATTTTTTAAAAATAAATAAAACAATTAACTTTTTAATAATTTTTTTGTATTTTTCATAAAAATAGTATCAAACTTTTTTAATATAACTTATTAACAATTATCATAAGTGCAACTATTAATATAACTCTATAATTTTATCTCTTTATTTTAAAATTAATGGATTCAATTTTATTAAATTATTAATATAAAGATTCAATAATACTGCTTCTTGCCTTCTTGGTCGTTTATATTAATCATGAAGATTAGTCCCCGGTCTTTATCAAGAAATACTCTTCCAATTTTGACGTGTAATTTGTTAATTTTTCTAGCAAAGGAGAAGGGATTCTCTTTTGTTATGCGCCGCGCGTGGGTCAATGAGTAATGTCTCGATCACACGATCCGCAAGATCCAAGGGTGTATCTTGCAGCATCTGGCGCCGCAATAGTAGAGCTTGTTGTCCTCCTCGCACGTGACGTGACATGCCCACTTGGTGCTATCTTGCGCCGTAACCCCCGCCCGCCGTAACCAAACTAGGGTCAACGAAATTAAACCATGGTTTGAACTGTTCGTTTTGGTTTTTGAGACTGTCATCCCACGTTTTTGCCCCAGGTGAAGTGAGTATTAGTTGGTGCCTTTTTGTTAACGTGGGTATCCTCGTAGACGTGGACCACCTCCAACGTGGGATATGGTCATCATGTCGTCAGATCATTTTAGGTGGGGCCTCTTTTTCATCGAGCGGATGTCGTATCACTTGGCTTTGGATTCTTGAACTTTTTGAGTCCAGGTCAGCGTGACCCAACCTAATTACTCACCTTTTTTTTGGGTTTCGGGTTAAATGATGTTGACCATTTTCGTTTAAATAGGCTGATTTTTTATTTATTTTTTATTGGAAAAAATTAACTGAATATTAGTTTAAGAAATATTTTAAAATTTTTTATATGAAAAAAGAGAAAAATAACTATTTTTTTATTTTTATTTTATAAATATAAAAAATTTCTTAGAATTTTCTAATAACAAATGCCCTAAAAGCATATGTTAACATGATGTTTATATATTTTTTTTATTTATGGCAAATCATCACTTATTTTGTTTTCATTTATACTTTTATCATTTTTTTTTTCTTATTTCACTTGAGCTCCTTATATTTATGAGATAATTTCAATTTTATTTTTGTTGCCATCTATCTCACAATAAAATATTAAGGTAGCTAATGGATTGTTTATGTGTCACTTAATGACAATAAAAAATAATTTAAGTAGCATTAAAAAGGTTACTTTAATATTTATAACAACAAAGCCATAGTCCAAAGTTTTGAGGTCGATTATGGATCTTAGACATATTAAATCAAGTTAGCTACATTAAAAAAAAAAAAAAAAAACTACATCAACATTTCAAAAAAATTTGTAGAGAGAGAGAGAGTAGTTTTTCTATTAGTAGAAGCTTGGGCTAGAAGTAACGAGGTTAAGGAGTAATGATGGTAAGGAAATATTTATGTACCCGTTTGGGAACAGCGGAAACGCAGTCTGTGTTTTAGTGTTTTTTTTTTTTTTTTTTGACCAGCGCCTCTTGCACTGTTCATGGGATATGAATAGTGCATTAAGGTAAATGAAAAGTGTTTGTGAGTGTGAACAGTAACCGAAAATTACTTTTTTTTTTTTTTTATTGTTTTCAGTCTTCAGATTTCAACAAAATAAGCTGTATCCAAATGCATCTATATAGCAATTATTGTGGTTGAAGGAAGTGTAGTGAACAATGTGCGGATCTTTTTAAGTAAGAATGATAAAAGATAACTCTTAAGCTAATCGATAATTGACATAGTTTTTATTTTTATTTTTATTTTAAAATTCAATTGTTTGGATGGAAAATTTAATTCATGAATGCTTCTACTACACCATTAAAAACACAATAATGTACCTGTTAAGCAATAAGACTCTTATCAGATTTGTATAGTTAATTGTTGTCACTTTAGTTTGTGAAGTATTTATTGGAAAAAAGGGCTTAAAAAAAAAACTCCAAAAGATACATGTTATCATTTTAATAAGTCCAATACTCCTGGCCATTAGACCTAAGCCTATAAAGTTACATTGCAAGGAGGATAAGATGTTTGTCATTGTTAACTAATGAGTGAATTTAATGAGCTTTAGCTATATTTTTATATTTTTATTTAAGAGGCTTCTCATTATGGGTCAACTTTTCTCAAAGAGAAGCTCTCAGTTCTCTTGCTTCAGATTCCTTTTCCCACTTATTGCCAAAAAGAATATATATATATATATATATATATTAACTATTAAGGATCATATTCTTTATCACAAAACGAGAGAAGAGAATTACACCATGTTCAACACATTTAAATCGGCCTAGCCAAACTTTTAAGCAAGACTTAACTTAAGAAACTACTTTTTGCATTTTAGTTACTCATTTTCAAATGCATCTCACATTTGACTCAATTATTATTATTATTATTATTAATTTTTTGTAGGATTTGAAATGAAAAATTTGAATTAGACTAGTCCAATGAATAATGCAATATAAATGCTCAAATGGAGCGGCTGTCATACTCTAGCTATCTAATAAAAATATTCTTTCAATTAGTCAAACCTAAGATGGAAGAAGTAGGGAACTCATTTTTAGAACAGAAGCCCTCTATCAACTTCTCTTCACCACTTCATCGTGTGGATAGTATTTTATATTATATCATGTCTAATATTTATAACAAAAAGAAAAGCAGTATTTTATATAAGTTGTACATTTTAAATCTTTAGTTAATAAAAAATGCTAGAGCATGTCCATAATAAAATATATGTTAAAATGTAAATTGTATCATCTAAGTTTGACTGAGATATGTGGATAAAATTTTATATTATATCATGTCTAATACTTATAAAAAAAAGAAAATGTAGTATTTTATATAAGTTCTACATTTTAAATCTTTAGTTAATGAAAAATAATATAGGCTAAAATGCAAATTTCAGTCAAATTTAGAGAGTGTAATTAACTAATTTTGACTGAAGTTCATTTCAATCTTCTAATTTTAGTTTCATTCAATTAAATCTTCTAAGTTTTAAATTTAATTAATTCAAGTCATTTGTTTAGTTCCATTAAAAAAATTGTTGTTAAGTATGCAATTAACAAATGAAAAATATTTTTCAAAAAACAATCCTCACATAAGAAATCTATAAAATTCCTATATATAAAAAAGAAATCTATAAATTTTTTATTAATTTTACATTTATATATGTATATATAAAATGTGAAAATAATTTTTTTAATATCAATTTTGTAACAAAATTGGACAAAAAAACCTAAATGTATTAAATTTGAAATTTAAAGAACTCAATTAAATGAAAATAAAGTTAGAGTACTAAAATGAATTTCAATCAAATTTAAATGATGCAATTTGTATCCTACAATGCACGGATACGAACACAAACATAAACATAGACACAAGTTCAAGTACAAGTACAGGTACAATATGATGAAATAAGCTATTTTAAAAAAATTATAACATAGTACTATAATCAAGATACCATTACAATACTTGTACAACACGGATACAATACGAATATAACACTCCAAATAAAGAATAAAGTGTTCATACAACCTAGTTATATCTTGGCCTAAAATATACCATTTTTGCCACACCTTATGATGTGAATCACTAAGAGCCTGTTTGGTTCAATTTTTTTCATCACTCAATTTTCGTCATTCAATTTTCATCACTCATCACTCATCACCCATCACTTATCACTCATCACTCTAAAATGTCACACCCAAATGGTATTATCACTCAGTTACCATCACTTAATATTTTTCACACTATTTGTGGATCCCATATCTGTCACTGTGCAGCTTTTTGATTTTTTTTTTTTTTTTCACTGGGTTCGGTCTGCAATTGTTCTTCTTTCTTTTTTTTCATTTTTTGTTTCAGGATGAGTGCAAACCGAACCCAATCCAGTGAAAAAAAAAAAAAGAGTGAAGACGTGAAGACCGAACACAGAAAAAAAGAAAAAAGAAAAAAAAAAAGTGAAGACCGAACCTAGTGAAAAAAAAGAAAAAAAAAAAGAGTGAAGACGTGAAGACCGAACCCAGAAAAAAAAAAAAAAGCCCAGACCGAACTCAGTGAAAAAAAAAAAAAGAGGTTGACTAGTCAAAAGTTGCGGCTGAGTGGGTCTCCTATACGTGTTTAATTACAAAAATGCCATTAAGTTATGAGTTATGGAAACTGAAAACAGTCAAAATGTGTTTTCAGTTTCCATAACTGACAACTCAAAAATCAGAGAATTGAGTGATGGAAATAGAGTTATGAAAACAGAGTTATTTGCTCTCAAACGGACTTCTCATTATGAATCCCACCATTTTTAAGTTATGAGTTATGAAAACTGAAAATTAAGTTATGAAAACAAGTAAACCAAACAGCCTCTAAGTTATTTGTAAATGAGACAGAATTTGTGTATCTTGTTGCGGTATACTGGTTGTAAAAGCAAGTGAAAACAGTAAAAAAGTGTGAAACGTGGAGGTGCAATGCACGGTGTTGCGATTTTCAACAGAGAAAGAGAAAGCAAAACAAATGCATTTAACATCCCAACAACCAAATGGAATTTCAAGTGTGAACGCACTCACATGTTAATGTAGTCAACAAGCTTCGGACAAGTTAAGTCTCATGGACCACTGACACCTGACGGTTTCACCAGGACAGGTGTCGGTTTTTGAACAAAACCCATGTACGTGTAACAACGCTATTGGTCATAGATCGTCAGCTTGAAAATGCTCACGTCATGAATCGTAGCTGGCTAAACGAGAGGAGGACGTTACAATTTTTATAGTGTAAGTGTGGTTTAGAGTGAGATAATTAAGATTTAGGTTAAAATAATCTGAGATAACTAAGGACCAGGACTCCACTATATAAGAGGGCAAACGAGCTAGCCAAAGAAGCAAAAACAAAGTGAGGTTGAGAGATATATTCCCTGAGAAAAAAACTGAAAGCAGAAAAAAAAGAGAGTGTTTTTGAGTGTTTTGGTTTTCTTTTTCATTAATTCCCCCCCCTCTGAATCGCCCCGCTTCTCTGAATCCCTTTCTGTTAATCATCTGTCTTTCAAGTTTTGATTTTTGGGTTTGTTTTGGAAATGCAAAAAAAGCAAACTTAGAAGGATTTTCTAAAGCCAGGTGTTTTCAGAATCGAGATCCAGGTTTTTTATTATTAAAAAAAAAAAAACTTTTCTCTTTAATTTCTAGTAAATTTTAGGTGGGTTTTTAATTTTTCTAATTATTTTTTCTTTGAATCAGCTTGGAGGGTTAATTTTTGGTTCCTTCAAGGTTGTTTTTTTAGGCTTCTAAAAAAAAGGTTTACAAGAGGTTGTCTATTTTAAACCTCTTTGATCTTTCTTTGTAGAAAAAGGTTCTATTTTGATTTTGATTTTCTGGTTTGTGTTTGAAACCAATACCTGTTCTTTAATTTTGATAAGAGCCAGGTTGGTGTTATTTTTTCTTTGTTTGGCCTAATTAAATATTCTGAGTGTTTTGAAGGCATGGCAGCTACAATGGATTTCTACAGTTGCAGACCTCTTCAGTCATCAGTACCCTATGGGGGTGAGCTAATGGAAGCACTTGAACCTTTTATGAAAAGTACTTCCTTAACACCCACAACAAGCTCTCCCTCAGACACCCAATCTCCATTTCTTTCTTCTTCTTCTTCAGCACCTTCTGTCTCTTCTCCTTCTTACAACTACAACAACTATCTTTCTTTCTCTCCCTCAGTCCCAACCCAAACCCAGCCCTCTTCTTCATACCCAGATGGTTGCTCCACCTCGATGACCCACATGTTTTCAGACGGGTTCTCGACTCAAAACCTTATAGGTTTCGAGCAACCGGGTTTAATTGGGCTAAACCAACTAACCCCATCTCAGATCCACCAGATCCAAACCCAGATCCACCTTCAAAACCAACACTTGTACCCACAAAATCAACAGCCACAACATGGTTCTTGTTCTTCAAATACCCTCAGCTTTTTGAGTCCCAAACCTATCCCAATGAAGCAAGCGGGTTCCCCTCCAAAACCAACAAAGCTTTACAGAGGGGTCAGGCAGCGACATTGGGGCAAATGGGTCGCTGAGATTCGGCTCCCAAAGAACCGAACACGGCTCTGGCTCGGTACCTTCGACACAGCTGAAGAAGCCGCTTTGGCTTACGACAAAGCAGCTTACAAGCTACGTGGCGACTTTGCCAGGCTCAACTTCCCAAACCTTCGTCACCATGGCTCTTGCGTTGGCGGCGATTTCGGTGAGTACCAGCCTCTCCATTCCTCGGTGGACGCTAAGCTCCAAGCCATTTGTGAAAGCTTGGCTAACGCGCCGCCGAAGGCAGAGAAGCAGAGTAAGAAGTCGAAGAAAGCCGAAGCTGAAGCTGAGTTGAAGAAGAAGAAGAAACAAGAGGAGGAAGTGGTGGTGGAGTCCAAGGTTTCGGAGAATTGTTGTAAGGTGGAGATTACATCCACGTCACCGGTTATGACCGAGAGTGACGGGTCGGTCGGGTCTTCACCTTTTTCGGATCTCACGTTCCCGGATTCCAATGAGCCAGAGTGGGAAATTGGTTCAGATAATTTCATGTTGCAGAAATACCCTTCTGAGATTGATTGGGCTTCTATTCTATCTTAAAATTTTCCTATGTCATATATTTATTATGTGTAATCTGTCTAATTGTAATTTTCTTTTTTGTATTTTTGGGTTTTGGGTTTAGTCTCTATATGTGTCTATTTTAGTGAGGTTTAGGTGTAGCTACTGCAATGGAATTTTTGGCAATTGCAGGGCTACTCTTTAGGATTTGGGGTTAGTTAATTTAAGGGTACAAGAAAATATTTATGTTAATATGATGTAATTCTCTACCATGGCTAGCTGGTTTTTTTTCTTTGCTAGACCAGAAGAGAGTGACTTTCATTATGTGTCCTTTCCAAGCTGGTGTTAGTAACAATTTATTCTTGTAATTGAATCTTATCCTATTTATTGTCATTAAATATATAATATTTAGTTTGCTCTAAATATCGTTGCCCTTCTGTTTTGTTCAAGATTTTGATTTTGAAATATATTTCTTTTTTAGGATAGGAATAGGATTCAAGATTGTGATTTTATCTTGTCTGGATAATATTTTTGTGGTACATATCTGAAACGAGGACATGGTTGATGGTACAAAAATATTATAATTTGGAATATTCGGTGGTGGAAAGTATAAAGTATGAACTTCTATGAAGCTGCCTTGTGTGTTTTGTAAAAACAATTGAAATTAAGATTGAGACTTGAGAGTGACACGATTTTTAAAACATTAACTTAAAATTATAAAAATCATTCATTATATAAGAAATTTAAAGAGATTGTGATATGAGAAGAACACGTCGAAAATCTTCATGATTGTGAAATTCATTTATCCTAATAAAGCATATAGTTCCATCACATCAATTATAAATCAAATACTAATTCGGATGATGCACCGATTATTAGCCAATTCTTTTTATCTTATTTTATTATACATATTTGTCATGAAACGTTATTTTTTAAATTATCTTCTCTAAAATCAATATTAGACACAACTCCAAGCCATTGCTAAGTAATTTCGCATGCAAAAAAAAAAAAAAAAAAAAAAAAAAAGGCTACATAAGAATTGATGATCAATTAAAAACCGAAAACCACGATTTGAACAATAAAACTATTGCTAAGATTTTGGTGATTACAGAAAAAAATTTAGTGAATGAAAATTTGAAATAATCGTAGCTAGAAGTGTGAACACTAAATTTTTTTTGACGGAATATATTGGACATCCACAGATGTGAATTAATGGCTTGGTGGGGATGTTGAAGGTATGTGGATGAGATCAATCTTCAAAATTTAAAGGCTTTTTAGAATCGGAAAAGATAATGAGGTAGCCATCGATCTTAGCGTGATGTTTGAGGGCATGGACCATGAAATTAAATAGAAAAAAAGACAGAAGGAGTGATGCAACAAATTTTCAAGAGTTTTGAGCATTGAAAAATAAAGAATGAGGTAGCTATAGCTTTTGGGGTGGAGTTTAAAGGAAAGAATCATGAATTTCATGATTCTTGCCCCCTACACCCCACAAACATTTATACTAACTACCGCACTGTCACTGCACCAAGAGTGCGTGGTGGTCAAAAGAACAAAAAATTTAAAAAGGTGTAATGTTATTATTATTTTTTGAGTAAACGTAATGTTATTAATAATTCAATACTATGAATTTATTAAATATGTTTTACAAATTAAGATGTTAATTAAAATAACATAAATAAGTCAATAAGTGATTATTATTGTAAGGTCACAATTTGGTTCTTAAACCCAAAAGGTAAAAGGATCTAGGTCCAAAGAGCCCAATACAATGAATTTGTAAAGAGTGGATTCGAAAATTAGGCTTTTATGAGTTCAATTTTAGTGGGCCCAAATGACAAGAAAATAAAGATAAACTAAATTTATCCAAAAATATTCGTCCTCAGCACAATCCGAGGATATTAGTTCTTATATATATTACTTTTGAATTTGATTACAAGTGTTGATCAGATGGTTAATCCTTATCCTTGTCCCATTAGCACCCTTATGAAGTTTTTTTTTAGAGATAGCTATAAGGCTGAATATTACTATTTAGGTATCACTTCCACATTAATGCGGTCAGAGAGTTAGCTAAAGAGCATTAAATGCGGTAATAGCAGCTTTCTCTTAAATATTTCTTACCTTTTCGTTGTTCTATCCCTTCCTGATGATTATCCTTACTAGTATAATTGCCTAGAACGCTGCTTTTGATTGCAAGCCCACCCTCCTGACCTTTGTTCTGACAAGCATGAGGTGTCATTTGTCCTCGGGCCTCTTTCATGAACCCTCATGACCCGACCCCTGTTTTCATTCACTAATATGGACTTCCGCGCTGACGTCTACCTGTCTTTAGACTATTAGATGTCCTCAGACAGGACTCACGACCCAATGTACACTACTGAGCCTATTATTATTATTATTATTATTATTATTATTATTATTATTATTATTATTATTATTATTATTATTCATTAGATTATTGACGTGGAGTTGATTATATTTATTACCATGACAGCTTGTAACTACATCCCATTATTTTCTTCTCACAAATGAACAAAATAACCCATTAAAATAAATAAATAAATAAAATAAATAAATAACCACTTGAAAGATAAAGTTTTTCTCATCAACATAAACATATACCTAAACTTTCAACTTAGAATGGTTAACAATTTCTAATTGAAAAGTTCATGAACATCTCTATTTATCATTTGCACCAGAAATTTATATATAAAGAACTTTCATTGAGATGATAAACTTCAATTTTTTAAAATTTATCAATAAAATAAATCATACTAAATCCAAACTTGTTCAACTCATCCTAACCCAAACTAACTTATTTGAATATGTCATACATTTTTTTTAATCTAGCTTAACTTTTTTAAATCAACCATAACAAATTAAAAACATTATCCACCCAACATATCACAAAATATTTCTATTCCTTTGTTTCGTATATGTTACATTTTTGGGTTTGATATACTTCCTTCTCTTGGATTCTCTAGGGTTTTTATTTTGCAATGATTTAACTTTTCTAGTGATCGACATATAGGTATAGAGGCTGGAGCTTTTTCTTTTATTGTTTTGCAACTATTCTTTTCCACTATTTCAGACCTTTTAAGTTTTAACTACATTTTAGTTTTCAGTCACACTAGCTTAGTAATTTGTAATCCACCTTTGCTATTGCTATTGCTTTTGCTATTGCCACGATTCCTTTTATGGTTGGCCCATGCATGAGCTTGCAAGTTATCTCTTTCTTCTCGAGGTGATGGGTGTGACATGTTGAGCACGTTGAATAACTTAGTGATACCATTCATAGCATGTTGCCTTTGTTGCTAATCAGAGATGAGGGGGCTCATGCCCAGGCTTTGATACCAATTGTTATGAGTGATACCTCATAGATGGACAAAATCATCACTTAAAAGAAAACAATTGGTTTTCTCTGAGGGTAATCTCTAATTAGACTAACTAACAATTTGTAGTATGGAAAATCATCATTGACCATATCAAAAAATATATATGAACTTTCAATGAGTTGATAAACTTCGACTCCATAAAATTTATCAACAAAATAAATCATAACTCATTCTTATCCAGACTAAACTAATTTAACTCATCCTAATTCCAACTAACTCAATTAAATCTATCATAAAATATTCCTAACCTAATCTAGCATGGATGTTTTGTTACTTAATGGTGGGTTTTATCTTCTAAAAAAAATGGTGGGTTTTAGTTAGTTTAACTAATAAATTTTTTGTTCTCAGAATAAAAAATGCGTGTCTTGGCCTGAATCTCAATATTAATAATCACAAATAGGGATGGAAAAAATATCCTTTCCAGCCTAACCCATGCCTCATATGTATTTTCCTTGCCTCAGAGAGGTAATGAGACCATGACGAGTTTTGCCTAGCTTGTCTTGACTTGAATGTGTTTATATATGTTTTATTTAATATACATTTAAATTATTTATAAAAGTAATTTAATTTGTATATGTTTCATTTATGATAATATTTATATATGTATATATTATATTATTCTTCCCCAAAGCATTTGATTTCTCTCTTTTAACACTTATGATTAACTCTCACATTTTTCTTTTATCTTTATTTTATTAACGTTGAAGCCATTTCATTAAGAATGAAAAGATATATTAAACCTGTCGTACCCTTATCCTACAAAGGTTCTTTTTCGTCTCAGAGTGGGGACATGATACCCTCAACTTGACCTCGCTCCACTTTGTTGTCATCCATAATCAAAGCAAATGTTATGGATTCAATTTCTATCTTATCTTATGGGATAAAAAGGAAAAAAAAATATATAAAAATGAATGGTCTACATCACCAAGTTTTGGTGGTGTCCAATTTGATATGATTAGCTTTGATACTAATAATGGATAACACTCGTCTCCAAATTCATAAGGTGGCACTATGCTGGTTAATAATTTTACTTAAACCTTTTTCTTTTCTTGTTTCACAAAGGAAAAAAAGAAAAAAAAAAAAAAAGAAAAGAAAAAAGGAGAACCATGGAATCTCCATTTCGTAAGCTTTTATTCCCCCCCCCCCCCCCCCCTTCCCCCGTTTTTTCATATTTTTCCAATTGTCATCATTTTCCCGATTACTATTTTCATTATCACGCAGCACCACTTTTAATCATTCCCATCCATGGTTATCAAAAATCCCGCGAAATCGTGACTGAGGTCAAGACAAGCATGATTTATATTTTTCCTCGGACTATGCAGAGCTCACATTCATTTCATATTGATATTTGAAGATGCGTGGTGCTTGGGAGTTGGGAATGATGAATTAAATGTCTAGACTTTATTTATGAATACGAACTTGTTCAATGGATTCTTCTCAAAAAAAAAAAAAAAAAAAAAAAAAAAAACCTGGTTCAATGGATCTGCCCAAGAATGCAGACAACTAGAAAAAGTTAGATATTCTTACGAGACGGCCTTAAATTAAAAATGGCACTGTTCATAGAATTAGATACTTTTACTGTAGACGCATATGATATGAGCGAGGTTCACATGTCAGTTTCTTCACTCCCATTGGCCATTGTGTTTGTAACTTTGTTTGTTTGTTTGTTTGTGGTTTTGGGTTTTTTCCCGGATTAAGCCAATTGCGATTTTCATTTGCGTGCAAAAGCCCTAACCATTCATCATGCTTCAGTTGGAGTTGGGAGCCTCCTTCTAAAATTAGCTATTCATAATTTCACTAAGTATGCGTTTGGATTGCGTCTGAGTTGAGCGTCTTGCATCTGGCATTTGGTTATAGGTTGGACCCACACAAACAGTAACAAAGAAAAATGCCAAGTGTGGAATTTGAAACGCGTTGCTTATGTTTCCTTTAATATGCACCGTTTCAATAAAACAATGCATGCGTATATTGTTTCAATCAAACTGGGCATGTACTGTTACTTTTCTTTTCATTATTTTTTTTTTTGAAAGAACTTGTACTAGTACCAGTCATCAACCCAAAAGCTTCTTCATCCAAGAACAAATTATCAGTCTTTTTCAGTGCGGTGTGCACCACCACCAACATCGCACCAATCAACAGTGCCACCAAGATGTTCAAACGCATGTGTGTTCTTCATGTTCTTCCTAGAACATGACAATTCATGTTCTTGAAACCCAGCAAACCCAGTCATCAACCCAGAAGCTTCTTCATCCAAGAACAAATCATCAGTCTTTCTCACTGCGGCGTGCACCACCACCAACACTGCACCAATCAACAGCGCCACCAAGATGTTCAAACGCATGCATGTTCTTCATGTTCTTCACAGAACATGACTATTTGTGTTCTTGAAACCCAGCAAACCCATCGTCAACCCAGAAGCCTCTTCATCCAAGAACAAATCATCAGTCTTTCTCACTGCGACATGCACCACCACCAACACCACACCAATCAATAGCGCCATTAAGATGTTCAAACGCATGCATGTTCTTCATGTTCTTGAAACCCAGCAAACCCATCAAAATAGAAGATCAAGATAGTGAAACCAAAACCAAGACAGAAGCCACCAATCTGAGATTAAATTGATCAAACTCATATGAAAAAAAAATCAAAACCGATCAACCCATCAAACCCATATGAAACCCAAAACCAAATCAAACCCATCAAATCCATATGAAACCAAAACCAAATCAAACCCATCAAACAGATCTACCCAGCAAACGGAAATCAAACCCATCTCTTCTTTCAATTAGTGTTGGGAACTCCTTCACACTGGGCCTCCAAGACCTAGATGACATTTCACTTCTCAATGCCGAAAAAGCTAACTATTTTTTTTTTTGGGTTCAAATTTTTATGTGGCTATTGGGAAAGGAGTGAAAAAAATAATAATTAAAGAACAAAAAAAAAAAAAAAAAACAAAAACGTGCTACAGTAGTTTCAGCCCCAAAAAATCAGCTGGCATTTAAAATTATTTGCTACAGTGTTTTCAGTTTTCAGCAAAATAAGCAGTATCCAAACAAACTCTAAAGCTGTTTGATCCTACAGACTATAGAGTAACAAATGCATCAAGTTTAATTTGGGAAATTACTTTGGATTATTTGTTTCTTCAAAGTTTTCTTCCACTAGGCTGTAGGGACAAAATCTCTCAATAAGGTCACAATTATCCTTTTTACTATATATATATATTCTGATTCATCAAAAGAAGGATCGTACATGCTATGTTTGTTGTAAAACATGAATTTTAAAAAAAGAGCTGTGCTTATAATAGGTAATAAAATACACTAATTAACTGCAAGATTGTGAGATTTTTTTCTCCTAAATTTTGAGGACAAAATAGGCTCTTGAACTCATTAATAGGTTCAAGGAGACATCTCATTCCTTACGCGTAATTGTGGAGGTGTGTTAAAATATGTTGAGGCTCTAGAAGCCAAGATATTTTGTATGCCAATACTGGTGTAGTTTTTTAATTTTTAAAAACTAGATTGGACTGGCCAGTGAAATTGGGAACTTAACCCTCAATCGGTCTAGTAAAAACCGTAAAACCGATGGTTCAACCTGTATAAACCAAGAATCAAGTTCTTTTTCAGTTTTTGGTCCAAGCTGATTTTTAAAACCATGCTATATATCCATTTCTTAGGATTCATTGTAACACAATTCATTATAGTAAAGATATAGCCATTGCGAGCTTGGATATATGCCATTAAACTGAACCATGTTAGTTCCTCCTTCACTTTCCACTTCCTTTAGCTTTCTCTGTCTACATTTTGCACCAAGTTGTTTTAACACCAAAGATTACATGGCTTGGGTGTTAGGCATATATCCACTGGCAATACTCTTACATTTAACACTTATTCTAATATAGATTTTTTTTTTTTTTTTTTGACATTCTTCATTAAGTTTGTTTATCTAACCATGATTTCACTAGGGCTCATAAACTCTCCATGCTAATAGTAACAGAGGCTTATTATTCATTCTGAAAAACCCTAACCAATCACATGCAAATCGCCGGTTCCTCAAGATTGGGGGGAAGAAGTTCAAATTGACATAACCTTTATTTGGTCCAAAAAAGTGTCACTTAATAAAAAATACGCCATCAAAGCCTTAGAACTTAATGACGTTATTTAATTACAAGCCTATATTTGACACCCAATTTTAGAAGATAGAACTAGCATAACTGAAATCATGACAGTTGTAATATTACAATTTGAGTCCCAGATGCAGCCATATATTTGACTCCAAATCCGAGTAGCAACAATATATTTTAATTCTGTCTGGGTTACAGACCTAACCCAGTAATAAAACAAAAACCATATTTCTCATAAGCTAAGACTTATATCAATTCCTAAGAATACGAGTGATCAAGGTCAGGCGAAGGTTAACAAAGTAGAAAGAATAGTTCATCATTTGTCCCTTCCCCCCCTCAACTGGGAGAAATCAAATAATATAGTCCTAAATTATCTTTCCTAAAAGCTTGATTTCTGTCTTTAACTAAGATACTTTTGTAAGTTTGCTAGCAAGAAATGAAAGCTCCAATTAATCTTAGAAAAAAGATATCACATCAACAAAGCAGTTAAAATTTCATTATAACTTGGCAAAGAGGAGCTGTCAGCTAGGAATTCAACCTTCTGTGATCAAAACGATACAATGAGAATTCCTCAGTCGTAAATTGTGATCATAAGAGCCCAGTCAACCACAGGGAGAGAGTCGATTAGATAGTTCCTTTTCCCTTAATTTCATTCTCTCCATAAAGCCATTTACTCGCACAGCAACCAAATACAACAGAACAAAAATTGAATCAATTATCAACTAAATTTACCAAGTTCCATCTTTTTCTTGATAGCCCTTTGACCATGATATATAAATGAATCTAGTATTCCTGAAACAGTGAAAACTCCTGAACACAACAGCCAAAAACCATTGTTATGCATCAAATCAAAACACTAGAAATAACAACTTTCATCAATAGATTCAAGTGCAAGGGATGTTTAGTAATTACCTCCAACGATAGCGCACACATTTGTTAGGAAGTGTAAAAATGAGGTGTGTTCCTCCTTATAAGTCACCTACATTATACAAGTCAGAGAAAATACAAATGAGCCCAAAAGTATAATCCACGTGCCAGAATTACACTGGAAAATTTTCAACTCAATAGCTTCAGCATCGCAAGTATATTTAAAAACTAGATCTTTCCTGTGAACAGCCATAAGCAGAAACCCTCACCTTAATTGGAGAAAGATCATAGAAGAAGAATACTCCAGGAAGGGACTGAAGGTGGCCTATTTCTGCATTCCTAAAATGTTCAGTTACAGAGAACTGCAAAATTCAGATTAAGTGTGTTATTTTCTACATATAAAAAATGAAAGTAACATACTAATGGCTTCTATGAGTTTTACTGAACCTGATTTGATTGGATTGTGTGCCCACTCACATCTGTGTACACTGTAGGTACAACCTGCAAAAAAGTGAAGCAAATTTGTAAAATTCCTTAGAACTGATAGTTTCTCAATTATTCCATGGGTAAATATGTACTCATACTTTTCTACAGTCAAAAACAAAATGCTGACTTCAAACCTTTGCAGCAAGAAAAGACAAAAGCCCGGTACTCTTCAAATAACCATAAATTTTAAAAGGGGGGAAAAAAAATCAAAGGCCAATACAAAACATGACTACAAATGAGGGAAACTATATGCTAATGGGCAATACAAAGCAGCAAATGTTTGCAGCAGGAAGCTATTATAGAATTCAGAAGCTAGTATAAATGCATTACATGATAAAATGTGCATTTCAATTAGCTCTTTTGCTGAATACTTATTTCCTCATTTGCTAAAGGTTTGTAAAAGCTACGAGTCTATGACACATGGATACAGACATAGTCATGGGACACAGTGACACAAATTCCTGAAAAAATTTGGACATAACAAGGTGGGTCATAACAATTAATTAATATTTTTATTTATTTATAGGTATATCTTATGTTTATCTTAAGTTTTAAATAACAACTTTCAAAATCTTTTAAAACATATCTGAAAACAAGGGATTTTAGAAAGGAAAAAAAAATCTCTACCAAACCAATGCACTAAGGACATGCATGCAAGAGTGTCCGAAACGGACACAATTGGGGATCTTGGCGTGTTTGTGCTTCTTAGGGTAAAATTACAGTTTTACCTAGTGATAATTGTTCCAAAAGCCTAAATTGTTAGGAAGTAGTGAATTTAATCATTTAAGCTAACACCTCGAAAAAGTGAAGCTTTAAAAAACTATACATAAGCAAATGTAAAATAATCCTTCCAGGGGCATTAACACAAAATTGAATTCTTAAAAGTCATAAGTCATAAAATGATATCATTTGTCTAAAATCATGGAAGGATTAAATGAGTTGCAATATGCTTCATCTTTCAAAAGAGTGAATTATTAAACTAATGCGAAAGAGAGTTTTGAATTAGAAAGGAGTTATAAAAGGCAAATATCTAGAGACGTTAAATTATCAAAATAAAGTCTAGAGGCATTGTATAAATCCCTTGGCTTCAATTAGATAAGAAGATGGGGCAATCATCTAGGATACTAACCTTAATGAAATATTGATACATCCCACTTGGTGTTTGTTGTGTCCATTTCACACTGAAAATTAGAATAAATAGAAATAATGCATTTCAATATATAAAATGTCACAAATAGACAAAGTAGAAGCATTGAAATTTTCATGACCCACTAGACTTGGATGAAAGGAATAAAAAGATCTTACTTGTCCAAAGGATTCACAACACCAGGGAAATAGTCTCCAAAAGATAATCTAGTGATCTTGTGACTTACCTGTATCACAGAAATGTATTTACAAGACATTCATCAGAAAGGATGATGAAGGATTTAACAAAAGAATATATGGGAAACATGAAAGTCAAAGATTTCACTTTCACAGAATGCATGGAGTATTATCAATAATAAAACAACCAGAATCATCATGATCATAGCTTACATTAAAACTATCCTTTTGAAATGCTAGCAGATCATGTACATGAACACCTGATTGATGAAAGCTTTTTCCAGGTGCAAAATGAAAATTTCCTGCCACCTTATTAACTTCTATGAATCCATATATATTACATCCTTCACCTTCTTCATCTTTAATCCTTTGTAGGAAACCTTCTCTTTTGCACTGAATGTCACATGTAACAGTTGAACACCAAAGACATCATAAGATCAAACTGATGATTAAATGTTCCCATTGGAATAATTGATGAAATGAGGATACAGATAAAGATCATCTTATTACTATGCATATGGGGGGGGGGGGGGGGGGAGGAGAGAGAGAACCATCAGGTCAAGAGAAGTCAAAAACAGAATCTCAAACATAGCCAAATATAAAACCATCAGACAGAAGGTCCACAATTTTAATTAGCATTTTTTTAATATTTTGAAAAAAAAAAAAAAAAACCTGTTTTGGTAGGAAAGTTTGTTGTTTAAGAACAAGATTTCAAATCTAATCTGATGTAGAAACAGTTGCCTGTTTAACCAGATAAATACTGGAAAAGGATTCAAATTATAGAAAATGTTTTAAATCAGGTACGTCCCAAATACTGCCAATGAAGACATTAAGCATTTTCAGATCATTTACATGTTTTGTGAACAATTAACCTTGCAACATAGCTATCCTCAATAATTTAATTAAGAAAGCATTTTGATCCATAAGAATCTGGTGAATCATAACTACAAATAACAAGTGTTCTGAATATTTATAGCAATACTTTTGCTAGTAAAACAATCCAATTTATGCTTGTAAAGGCCTCATGCAATTAGCATAATGCAGGCATGAGATCATTTGGTTAATAAAAGACAATATTTTGCTCTTGTACTTTGGAAAAAGCATATTATAAGAAGTCTGTTTTAACTAACCTCAGTTTTGTAAACTCTTTAATATCCCTCCAGGTTCCAATATGAAAGTGGTGGGAGCAATTACAAACCATCTCCATTAATGTAGTTGTGCGTGTGCTTTTTTTTTTTTGGCCGCGGGGGGGTGGGGATTGGGTGGGGGGGGGGGGGGGGGGGGGAAGGAAGGGACAAGCTGTCTATCTAGAGCAAAGTACTCTCTAAGATCAAATGTGAAGATGCATGCTTAGTCAAATAATAGCGGAAACGATATGAACATGAAGTTATCTACTTGAACACAAAAGCACCCAACAAGATGAATTAAAAGATACACACATCATGGAGGCAGAACAATAAAAGACAAAATACAAACGTTATTCTTCCAGCATCAAGCTACTCTTCCATGCTATATTTTTAGATTCAAAATAGATATTAATAGGTAAGCTTTCATGCAAACAGACCTGGTCAATCACATCAGGGTTTGACAGTGCCCAACCTTTCTTCCGATATGCTTCACGAACATCTTCACAATTATTACAACATTCTTCATCTGACTGCAATAACAAAATGGGGGGTGGGGGTTGAGTAATAAGTAATACAAATATTTGGATAAGAACATCTTTGATAAAAAATCAATTTTCCATTTATGATATAGAACAAAGTTCAACCATGTTCACCAGCTCAGGATAAGGAAATCATAATAATCAACTTAAAAGATTGGATTTTTTTTGGGGGGGGGGGGGGGGGTGTTATTCTTTTCTCTCCTCTCTTCTTTCCCATTTTGATGGTTAAGGCTTTGTAATCAGTTCGATATTACACATAATTTAGCCAGGAAATATTGCACAAACTTGAGCCCAGACCTAGGGTCCAATTGGTTGGGTGGATTTTAGAGAAGATGGAAAAGAGAGGAGAGACAATGGGAGAGGAAATTTTCATTGGGTATTTGGTTGGGTGAATTTTAAGGAGGAAAAACTGGTAAGGCCCGGGTGTTTTCTCCCCAGGCCCACCAAAATGCTATCTCGAGAAAACAGAGAGAAGAGTAGTTGCAGTCAAATTACTGAACTACCCCTCCTCATGTTTTGGTTGTTTCTTACTTAACTTTTTTCTTTTGTACTGGGCATGATTTTTATTTTTTTAATAAACTTGGGTGATTGCCTTTTTTTTTTTTTTTGGTTGGTTGTTAAGCTTTAAAAAAAAAAAAAAGATTTTCCATCCTACCGCTTTTCCACTCTCCCAACCAAACACAAATAAGAGAAAATAAAATCTCTTCTATACCCCCACTTTTCCATCCCCTCCAAATTTTCTATCCTCTCAGTTTTCCATCCTCTTAACCAAATGGACCCTTAGTAAATAATTATATCCCTACATCCAGTTACCTTTTTATTAAAGAAGGTGATAACAACACGTGGTTCTTTCATAGAATTGCCAATTCCCATAGGCGAACCAATTAGATCAGGGAAGTGGAGGTGGATGGCGTTCGTTATGAGGATGAATCAGATGTTACGGATCAGGTGGTGGATTTTTATAAAAAATTATATCAGGAACCGGAAGCTTGGAGGCCTACTATTGACGGGTTAGAGTTTGCTTGTTTAGACGAAACTGAAAGGTCTATGTTGGAGAGGGAATTTGAGAAGGAGGAGATTATTGAGCCTCTCATGGAGGCGGAAGGTGATAAGGCCCCTGGGCCAGATGGGTTTTCTATGTCTTTCTTTCAAAAGTGCTAGAGTGTTTTAGAAGGGGATGTCATGGCATTTTTCAAGGATTCTCATAGCCAATGTGTTTTTGAGAAATCTCTTAATGCCACTTTTCTGTGTTTGATCCCCAAGAAGACTAATGCAATTAATATTAAAGACTTTCGCCCTATTAGTCTTGTGGGCAGCCTTTACAAGCTTTTGGCTAAGGTGTTGGCTCATAGACTCTGAGGGGTTTTGGATAAACTAATATCCGATTCTCAGAATTCTTTTGTGGGAGGAAGACAGATTCTTGATTCGGTTCTAATTGCTAATGAATGTTTAGATAGTAGGTTGAAGAGTGGCAATCCGGGTGTTATAGTTAAATTGGACATTGAGAAGGCATATGATCATGTGAACTGGAATGCATTATTTTACCTTATGGAAAGGATGGGATTTGGGGCAAGGTGGAGGGGATGGATTAAGGTGTGTATTTCTACAGTTAAATTCTTAGTTTTGGTCAATGGGTCTCTTGCTGGTCAATGGGTCGCCAAGGGATCCTTTGTCTCCTCTATTATTCCTATTAGTTATGGAAGTGCTGAGTAGACTGCTGAAGGGAACGAAAAATGGTGGTTTTCTTTGTGGTTTTCAAGCAGGGTCCCATAGACAAAGGGGTGTGCATCTCTCATTTTCTTTTTGCTGACGATACTGTTTTGTTTTGTGATGCTTCTAGGAAACAGTTATTATACATTCGGATGGTGCTAATCTTCTTTGAAGCTATTACGGGCCTAAAAGTTAATGTAGGTAAGAGTGAGATTGTTCCTCTTAGGGATGTTGGGAATTTGAATGCTTTGGCCCGTACCCTATGTTGCAAGGTGGGCACATTGCCTATGAGATATTTGGGCATGCCTCTTGGGGCCCATTATAAGGATGCGTCGATATGGAATCCTATTATAGAAAAGATGGAGAATAGGCTATCTGGCTAGAAAAGACTTTATTTGTCGAAAGGTGGCATGCTTACTTTGTTAAAAAGTACTCTCTCAAGCCTTCCCACCTACTTTTTATCTTTGTTTACTATCCCTCAGGCTATGGCAGCTAGAATAGAAAGAATTCAGAGGAATTTCCTTTGCGGGGCCTCAGAGGATGTTTTTAAATATCCTTTAGTTGCTTGAGATAAGGTAAGTTTGCCTGTTGAGAGTGGTGGTTTGGGGATCTGAAGGATTGGGTTGTTTAACAAGGCCTTACTTGGGAAGTGGTTGTGGCGTTTTGGGAAAGAAAGTAACAAATTATGGCGTCAGGTTATAGCAGCCAAATATGGTGAGGGGAGAGGAGGCTGGTGCACTAAAGGGGTAAGAGGTTCTCATGGGTGTGGGATGTGGAGGAGTATTAAGGAAGGAACAAAGAAGTTCTTTAGTCAAATTCTGTATAATGTGGGGGAGGGTTGCCGTGTTAGTTTTTGGAATGATCCTTGGTGTGGGCCTATTCCTTTGAAGGAACTTTTTCCTACCATGTTTGCTTGCTCTCTATCTAAAGAAGCATGGGTCTCTGACTTGGTAATGTCTAATTCTGAAGGAAGTGGAAGGAGCTGGAATTTACTTTTCCGTCATGGTCCTCAGGATTGGGAGGCAGACGCTGTTTATTCCTATTTTGAGCTTATTTATTCCTCTATGCCGAGGGGTGCGGGGGATGATCACCTGGTTTGGAGATTGACTACGTTTGGGGTATTTGATGTGCGCTCTTTTTATAAGTTGTTATCTAGTCCTAGTCCTAACACCGATGAATTTCCTTGGGAGGGCATTTGGTGTGCAAAGGTGCCTAAACGGGTGTCTTTCTTTTTATGGACTGCAACTAATGATTGGATACTCACCATTGACAATCTTGTCTGGAGAGATTGGTTTCTGGTTAATAGGTGTTGTTTATGCTACTGTGATGGGGAATCAGTAAATCACCTTCTTCATTGTAAGTTTTCTCATGCCCTATGGTGTGAAGCTTTTGCAATGTTTGGGATCCAATGAGTAATGCCAAGGTCAGTCAGTTCATTTTTCTTTATGTGGAGAAACTGGTTTGGAAAGCATCGTTCAACCATTTGGAATATGATCCCGACATGTTTAATGTGGTTAGTTTGGCAGGAACGCAATACCTGCACTTTTGAAGACAAGGAGAGAACATTAGATCATCTAAAATCTCTCCTCTTTGGTACTCTGTTTCTTTGGGCTCATATTTGGGGGTGTACGAATTGTATTTCTTTATTTGAGTTTTTAGTCTCTATTTCCTTTGGTTCTTGATTATATTTTATCTGTTTCTTGTTCGTAGTGTTCACCATCGTAAATATGATGTTCAATATTTTCAATAAAAGTCTTATTACCTATCAAAAAAAATTCTGTTAAGAGCACTTAAGTGTCCATAATGTAGACAAACAAACCAAAGTACTGAATTAATTAGCTGACGTTTACCAGTAATCCATAAGGTAACTAACTCATATCATACAAACAACATCCAACAATTTTTGTTCAACAACTCTCATACAGCTTCCAACATATAATTAAAAAAATTTTGAATCAGCAAGGAGTCCAGAGACAGACAACTATACCGTTTCTGCACCATAACAGGAGCCACAGTATGTCTCGTTATGCTCGAGCCTGCCACCATGTTTCTGTAGTGGTTTTTCAATCTGATTCAAACAGAAAGAAACAAAAGGTAAAAATAAAGAAGAAAAATTATCACCTGAATTGGCAGAAAGAACAGAGATATATGAGCTACATAGCATTTGGGAGGAAATTTTCACTTAATTTCACAAAGCCACCTCACTCTGTTGTGGTCCTAGACTTGAGCCAGGTTTGGCAACCAAAGACACCTTATATTGAGAGTTCCAACTCCTGGCTCGTCTAGCTAAAAGGACGGATAAAAAGAAAAAAGGGTACAAAAAACCACTACTCCAGGCATCATCATGCCCCAAATGTAAAGCTCAGTTCTATCCAAAGAAATGTGAATCAATTTCGGGAAAAAATAAAAATAAAAATGTAAGAACTAAGAGGTGAACTTCCAATCTTCCAGCAATACTGCATTACAAACCTTAGGAGAACCAATTACATCTTGCCTTTCTTCTATAACATCTCCATGAGTATCTAATCTCTTCTTGAATATGTCATGTTTCTGCAAGATAAATAGGTTGTAAAAAATTAATTCGAACTCAGCAGATGGTCACAAGCAATAAGTGTGGTTTTTTCTGTTTCTATACATCTTATTGTCAGCAGAGAGAGAGATAGAGAGAGACTTAATCCCTAGCATCAGAATTTACAACTTTTATTTGGAAGGAAGAAAGAATACGCATGCAGATATACATACGTATAGGTGTACATATCACTGATGACGTAGGATGAATTTAAAAATATATAAATATTTGAAATGCATACCACATCAAGGTGTTGCTCTCCACTGATGTCCATGGCATCAAGACTGAGTATAGAACATGGAAGGGCAGGAAATGTGACATCAAACTGCATTTTCATATATCATATGGAGCATGAATCAAATTCTGAAGTGGACGATCGTAGTGCATCACACAAGTACAAATTTTATAAGATAAGATTACCATAAATACTATGGGGAAAAACACTAGGGAGATTATGCATCATAGACTTTCCTGAATCATATATTCTCAATTTGAAAGAAATATATATATATATATATATATATATCTTAATACAGATTCAGGAGCTCTCAAAGACAAAGGACTCCTAATGTTATATAAAAATGGTTACACCAGCACCTCGAAAAAATTTGAAGTGAAATCCTGGTTTTATAAAAAGAGAAGAAACTTATTTTTTTTTTCCAGAGAAAAGAGAACAACATTACATTGATACGTAGAGTTTCTCCTCTGGAAGTATCTACTACAAGTGTTGTGTCAGTTACAGCATGTAGATACAATCCTGTAACAAGCAGAAAATGCATGTCGAGACACAATAAAAAGCATAGTTAGCAATTTAGACAAAAAGCCAATTATTTACTATAAAGCAATACAATGGTAGTAACCTTTTTTTTTTTTTTGGGGAGGGGTGTGCGTAATTATGGAATTTTATTGACAGAAAGAAACAATTTGTGTTCATTATGATGAACACAAAGTATTTGAAGATTACACACAATTAGATAGAAAACCCTAATGAGTTTGGAAATCAATAATAGAATTATAAAATGTATAACCCCATGTCTGAAGCCAATCAAGCAAGGGGCAGATCAACAAAAATTGCAATTAATTAAGAGATCTCTTGGCATCTTCATAATACGGCTATTCTGTTTCTTCCACACAAGCACATCATTACTACCACTCCCATTCAAGCACCATCTCATCCTATCACCTCCCCCCCCTACGCACATGAAAATAAATAAGATCAAAGAAGGAATACACCGACTCAAACTCTCAATTATGAAAATCTCAGTCAAAACATAGACAGGTATTCGCTCCAATGATCATACCAAAAACCTTACTCAATTGCCATCACCTACTTCAAATACCAACTCGCTCTTATACTACACCACATACTACATCCATGCGTTCCTCTACCAACTCTCTCGTACACCATCCCCATACTTAGATGCTATCACCCAACACCACAATATTTGGTCATTCCACACTAAAACCATTCATATTTCATACAGTCCTCGAGCAATTTCGAGGTTAATAACAAACCAGAATTACAACCTTTCCGACTAATTAATTTTGCAAATCATTGCTCCCTAACCAAACAAATAAATACAGCAGGGGCGAACCCTAGCTAAATATTCAAAGCCCTAGCCGATTATTCAAATTTCAAAGGTTGACTTACATATCATAATCAATTTAAACAGATCATATTCAAATTCACATAGACCAATTAATCGTTAACACAAAAAAAACCTAGCAAAATAGAGAATTGAACAAGTACGTAAAAAGAGAGAGCGAGAGAAGAATCTTACGGAGCTCGGAGAAGAAGAGCAAGAACATGACAATGGAGGAAACGAGAGTGATAAGGCCACCGGAGAGTGTACGGCTGTAGAAATCCTCGTTGATTTTCGGATACGCGTCCAGGCTCCGAAGTTTGCTCATTATATTGTCCATTGTTGCTCCTCTTATTTCTCACAAAACAGAGTTGCAGATTTTGATCTCGATCTATTTATTTATATCTAAAATCTCTAATCTCTCCAATTTTAAAATTAATCAATACCTACCCAAAAAAACTGAGTAAATAGAACTATAAAAATAATATGAGGATTCTAAAAGGGAGGGTTAAGCAGCGACCTTTAAAACTAAACCCCCGCTCGCTCGATGGTAAACGAATTTTTGCTCTGGAAGAACTAAACGGGGGCGTTTAATAAGATCATTGGAGTTGGGGCTGCCTGCCTTCCTTTTAATCTTGTTTTGTTTTTCTTTGCTTTTCTGAAGACAATTGACAAACACAAGACCGAGGAGACTCTTTTACGAAATTGCCGTTCGCTGTACCGGTATTTACGGATACGTAAGTATGATTGCTTCTAGTTTTTTTTTTTTAATTTATATTTTAAAGATGTTTATTTATATAATAAATAAATAAATTTGGGTTGAGAAATTCTTAACCCAGGTTCTAAAGATAAGCCCAAACCTTGGATTTTCACTCAACCATTTAAGTGCATTATCTATAAATGATTTTGATATATATATATATATATATAATTAGATTTAAAATTCCAGCTTTAGTAAAACTAAAAGTTTAAACAAGGAGTTTTGGATTAACAAAATAAATCAAACTAATAAATTTAAATTGGAGGGACTTGAAGTCTTGAACGTGAAAATTATGAGATAGGCCATCCTGGGCCTAAAAATAAAGTTTCGAAACCATAGGCCCAATCACACCAATAGTCCTATAAAAGGCATCTCAGATGAGCAAATGGCCTAATCGGATGGCATAACGCCATTACCTGCCATGTACTTATAGCGGCGGAAAATTTAAATTTCACTACTAGTTAAAAATCACTATTTCAATAAGCCCTATAATCGGATTGAATAGTTATAGACCTCTTCAAAAGAGCGACCTGGAGCATTGACAGTAATATCTCACATTTCAACAATTATTAATGCTTTGTAAAAAATGTGTTTTCAAAAAAAAAAAAAAAAGCTTTGTAAAAAATGCTGAATCTTTTATTTACTAGGCACTAGCTAATATAATTTTTTTTTAATTATTAAAATTTGTAACCTAATCTTCATTACATTGAGCACCCACGTATGTATTTGTTCACGTGTAAATAATAATAATAATAATAATAATTTATTGGGAAGCAATGAGCCAATAAGACAATTGCTCTTCTGACTTTTTAACTTAAAATTGACTTGATTGTTGGCTTGATTCTAAATGTAACTCCTTCATAGATAGAGCACCAGCTCACCTCAAACGGAACCTCCTCCCTTTGAAAATGAGACGTGCCCCTTGAAAGTTACCTAAAGTATAGTATAATACAAGTCTCACACAATAAAAGTGAGCCCAAAAGTGTAATCCATGCACCATGATCACATTGTAAATTTTTTAGCTAAATAGCTTCTCGGTTCAGCATCACAAGCATAGTTAAAAACTAAAAAGATCTTTCTTGTGAATTACCACAAGCAGAAACCCCACCTTAATTGGAGAAAGATCATAAAAGAGGAACACTCCAGGACGGGAATGAAGACGGCCTAATTCTATATTCCTATAAAGTTGAGTTACAGAGAACTACAAAATTCAAATATATTTAGTGGGTGCGCCATTTTCCATATATAAAAGATGAAAGTCATAAACTAAACTAACTACCACATGTGAGTGTGGCTTAATGGTAGGAGTCCTCGTTTTGCATCTAGAGAGGAGTGGTTCGAGCGATAGTCTCAGCAAGGTCTGTGTGGTATACATGGTATTATCCATTGTTGTCACGTGTGCGAGGTAGATGAGCCCACACTAGAAACTCCCTTTTTTATTCAGAAAAAAAAAAAAAAAAAGTCATAAACTAACTGCTTCAATGAGTTTTAATGGACCTGATTTTACTGGATGGTGTGCACACTTACATATGTGTACACTGTAGGTACAACCTGCAAAACGTGTAGCAAATTTGTCAAACCCTTAGAACTAATAGTTTCTCAATTATTGCATCCATAACATGCACGGGCTCTTACTTTTTTCCCCTATGGTAGCTACCACAGCCTCCACCCATTCTTACAGGTAGAAGTATAATTTAGGATGCACAAATACGAATACGGGTACGGACATGATATAGTGACAAACAATTTTTGAAAAATTACAATATAACATGGTAAATAAGATACCATTACGACACGGATATGACACTCCAAATAAAATTTCTATACATCTTAGAGTAGAACCCATCGGCCAAAAATATTCTATATATACCAAAAACAACTCAAAGGATATGATATAGGGGCAAAGTCCTACTATCTAAACGGCTAGGTAGAGAAATTTCAATTTATGTATTTGAAAGTAGAATAGTCCCTTTTTTTTTTTTTTTTTTAATTCCTTGCATTGCTATTTTTATGCAATGTTTCAACTTTGAAACGAGAAGTGTATAACCAATATTTAATATACATCATAATTAGAATTAACCATGGTCTTACTCTTCTCAGGTTGTTTGAGTGATAGAAAAACCAACTCTACCAGTAACAAAAATAAGTTATCTTTTATGAATGACCACACCTTTTTTTTTTTTTTTTGCTAACATGAATTGTAATATCAAAAGTCATTGGGCCTACGTATTTTTTATTTACTTTTTATTTCTCACCTAGCTTTCCTTTTTATGTTTAGGGATCTTGTAGCTTAATAGGGGATTGCATCTGGAATTTTAAGTCATTAAACTATTGTGCGCGCCCAAAAGGAGTCGTCGATGGACCAACCTTCACTTGGACTCACAATCTATTTGTGATATGATATGGGCTTTAGATTTCCTCTCTGGGTGGTTCCTTACACGGAGACCCATTGGCACTGCCTCCCCTTGCTCCTATTGTTACCGTGTTGGTTTGATACGCTTTGGTTTTATATACCCTCAGTTTCTTTGCGAACCTCTCAACAACCCTTTTTCCTCTTTAGCTTGTCATATTTATAAACCAATAATTAGTAAGGAGTTATAATTACTCTTGTGGTTCGTGGTAAAGAATGTCCAATGTTATTATTGCTAAGTGGATGTTCAGGTGGGAGTGGAGTGTGGTATGAGTGGCCTTGGAACTAGTTCCCACCTCAGTAGCGTTGCTCGGCAAAAATATGAGCTAAGGCATTGCCAGGTAGCTGAGAGGTGGTTCACCGGGCGTGATCCAGGTGATGTAGTGTGGTATGTGCTGAAGATTGCTTGCCCAATGGGCTTTAGGGTGGCCTAAGGCCTGGGCCTAGGGGCAGTATGGGCCCTACTGTTGGGTTGGAGCTCAAGGCCCAAATGGGCCTGGGTATCCCAGTGCTGTACATTAGTCCCCCCTTGATTTGTGCTCGGTTCTCGGGGACGAATCAAGGAATCCAAGAGGCAATAACTATCTGGAAGGCTCAACGGGTAGATATTGGACGGTCGAGAAACCCATTAATGCGCCTTTAAAAGGTGCATCGCATCTGAATGCTGGTTCAGTTGTCATCATTGCCTAACGGTTCGTGAACCGAGGCAGAGAGCGTGTGACAGTTGAGATAGGGATTCGTAGGGTTTCTCACTCCTTATTTATTAAATATCATTTATTTTCCCCCTTTTGGTCCCTATAAATAGTTCTCTCCGGAACTCTACTTTTCTTTTTTATTCTTCATTCTCTAAACTCCCTTTCTGCTGTGCATATCTCTCTGTGCGTTCATCCTTCAGTCCAGAACACCCTACTTTCCTAGAGCCCAAAGTTAGTTTCCTTTGTCTTTCCTCTTATTCTTTCCATTTCATTTAGCTTTCTCTTGATCGTAGATTAGGGATCTAGTTCTGGAAATGGGCTTTTCTCATCTTCTTTCTTCAAAAGCCACTTTGACTACTTTTAGGATTGCCTATAACGTCCCTGAGGATGTTGATATTGCCTACTGTCACGAGGGCGATATTGACATCCAATGGCACCGTGGTGTAAATACAGTTTTCTTTCCCTTAATGGCAATTCTTGAGGGTGGGGTTAGGTTTCCCGTTGACCCCCTCATCCTAGGTACCCTTAGATTTTACGGTCTCTATCCCGACCAACTCCCCCCTAACTTTTACAGAGTGGTGAGTTGCGTCAGTAGGTTGAACTAGTTGTTTGGATTGCAACTGAATTACCATGATATCAACTTCATGTATAGTTTGTGCGACAACATTAAGTCAGATTATTACTTAAAAACCAGGAATATGAGGGTAAGGCTCATTTCATGCTTACCTGACTCCAATAGGAACTCTGCTGGGGAGTTTGTATGGGTGAGCGGCAACTGGTTTGCCGAGGAGCTCCCCTGTGCGTTCTCACCGCGCGAGGTTGGTCGGTACCGAACATGCTCTGTCAACTGCATTTCATTAATTTTGATTCAATCAAGTAATTACTAACTAGTTTTTGTGTTGCCTCCGTGTAGAGAGCAAAAGCTTCAAGCCAAATCTCAGGGTAGTATATGTTTGGGACCTAAATTTTGTGCTTAGGTCAAAAATTTTTGTTCATTGGGACGGATAACTCCGAGCATCCCATTTAATTCTCAGTGTTGAACCTGTGTATTCCACTTGGCAAGCATTCAGCCAAGCTCTGCTAGTTGATAGTCCCCTCCTTTCTTATATTGACGTACGACACGCGAATTTCCTTCCTCTAAAACTTACAGTAGGTGAAGCTCGTGATCTTGGTCCGCAGTATACTTGCTCAGACGAACTTGCACCCTTACGGGACGAGTTGGCTGAACATGTGTCTCGACGCCGCCGAGAACAGGCACACGTGCTGGTTCAATCTGAAGCACCCGTTCAGCTAGAGGCTTCTGTTGAACCGGAAGCTCCCGTTCAGGAAGCTAAGGAAGAAGTTGTTGAATCTGTCAGCTCTACAGAAACCGAATTTGATCAAGGTCACGATAGTGACAAGAAGGACGATGACAATAAGTCGTTTTGTGCTCGGTGCTCGGCCAACCATGCAACAGCAAGAACCCCAAGGCCGAGATCAAACTCCCCCTTCTCCTCCAGTTCCTTCTGGCTGCTCCCAGAAGAGACAACGGGTGGCCGAACAAACCCCTACTGGGTCAGGTGATGCACCTATGAGGACTCTTCCCCAGCTATCAGAAGGTATCGTCATCCGGGAGCCAATGGCTCAAACCGGGTTGAACGTGACGTCCACCTCTCAAGTCGCGTCAGAATAGCGGCCTTAGTTTCAGTTGGACAACAAACCCCTTCCTGCGACTATGAGTGTACGAGTATGGGAAAAGGGTGAGGGGGGTCGTGTTGCTCGAAGTTTGGTGCATGGCCTTTTGCTGCCGGAAGACGTGCATGCTTTTGAGAATGGGACGGACGAGTCACTGGGTAGGCGGTTGCAATAGCACACCATTGTAGTAATCTCTTGTCCCCTGGTTTTCTACTAACTTTTATACATTATTTTTGTTGTTGTACTTATCACTGTTATTTCACCAGGCTGCTCAACTGACTCATATTCTCGATGAACGGCTGAAGGAGCTTGTCGAGGATGCCGAGCGGGAGAAGGCTTTTAAGGACGTGGCCGAGGTGACTACAAAAGAGAAGACCAAGGTTGTCGCGACTGCGAAGAAGAAAGCTGTTGCATCTGAGAAGGCCAGGGCGTCCGCAGAGAAGAGGTCCTCAGAGTTGGAAGCTAAGCTAGGTGAAACCGAGCTAAAACTAGCTGAGACTGCGAACCTGAACATTGCGCAAGCCGAGGAGTTGGTTGACTTGAAGGCAGCTCTAGAGGCCTGCGAAAATAAATGGTATAATGAGAGATTCGCGGACACGGAAAACTCGGTAGAGCTTATCATTCATGAAGCTCGAAGGCTTGCCTTTGAGGAGGGTTGGTTGGCTGCCCTGCAAGCTGTAAGGGTCCCCAAGGACTCTCCTCTAAGAAACCCCAGCCAAATCCCTTTCCCGGGCCCTTCTACTACTGCATAGAACCCTCTTGGTGCCACTGCCGAGGAAGAGACCTTAAGCATGAGGGAGTTAGTGGAGGCAATTGACTCTCGCGTAGAGTTAGTTGACCTGGAAGTCACTAGCAACCTTCGTGCTGGCGGTCAGCCCGGTGAGGATGTTCAGCTTCAGTCCCTCTTGGCAACCCAGCAGCCTCTAGAGATCACCGCTCAAATTCAGCCCACTGACCCTACAAATTAATTTCTGAACCAGATTTCCTCTGTTTTACTTTACTTTTTCCTTTTTTAAATAATTGCTCTCTTTTGAGCAAGTTTGCCTATGTCACCGAGCTGTGGTGATCGAACAATTATTTTTTTGGATTTAACTTATCTATAGTCACTGAGTTATGGTGACAAAACACTAGTTTAGTTCTTATATGTTGGCTTTGTTTGATTAAGGTTTAATTACCGAACACTTGTCTTAGTCATGTTTATGAATGTTTTAATACTGTGTTGTTTCTTTCGTTATATTCTTTTATTTTTGCGAGCATATATATATATATATATATATATAAATAGGGCAACAAGGGGCGGAAGCACCGGAAGCACATAGATAGTATAATAAACAAGGTAAAACCAGCCAAGGAGGCGGTACAGGAATTAATAATCAAAATAATTTAAACAAGTAATAAGGCTGTAGAACCAGCCAAGCAATATATCATCAAAACAATTAATAATCAGAGTAATTTGAGCAATTAATAAGGCGGTAGAACCAGCCAAGCAATATATCATCAAAATAATTGATAAACATGAAAATACTTGATTAATATTGAAAGTAATGAACAAGGTACAAGATTAATAGTTACAGGATTACAAGATAAACAAGGATAAACAGTGGTAGTGGTGGCTACCTGATTGTTAATACACTCAGATCTTGAGGAAGGTTTAAGAGCGGGAGAGGAACTCTCTAATATCTCTAAACTCTCTCAAAGATATTCTGAAGTGGAAGACTAGGAGAAAATTAGCTTGAAAAACAATAAGGGACAACCCCCCTTATATAGGAAAATAAAGCAAAAAGTGAATAGTGAACAGTGAAAGTGAATAGTGACTTTTTACTGTATACATCAATATCTGTGAGTGAACAGTGATCTCGTGAGTGAACAGTGAACAGTAATCTCGTGAGTGAACAGTTGGCAGAGGATGACATTTTGTCGTCTTGTGCCGAAAGCAGTCAACAAAGTAATCAACAGGTTCCCATGGGGGACAGCTAGAGCAATAGGCAGAGATAATCAATCAGTATCACAGTAATCTGAATAATTATCACGAGGATCCCATGTGGGCTCATTGTCGCAGTCATGCTCATGGTAAGTGGTGTACTGGTTGCAGAAACCACAATATAGCAGGTGTTCGTAAACAGGTTCCTTCAGAGGATTGGCAAAGTTCTTTGGGTTAATATAATCAGCAATAGAGAGGTGTTGTGTAGCAACTCCGTAGGGCTTGAGACCAAAAACAGTAATTCTGTCTGTATTCCCTTCGAAGTGGTAATCTTTCCAAAGGTTTTGGATAACCTCTAGAATTTGATTATTGAAATAATTCTTCCAACATTCAGCCAGAGAACAAGGACTTTTGTAGGACAGGTAGGAATCTCCTTTGTACCATGGTCCTTGGTGAGTGTAGCCGTTAACAAGAACAAGATGCTTAGATGGTTGCACATTCATCCAATTGTCAGTGTCCTAGTTTGGAAGAGTGCTCCAACATCTAATAGTAACAGAGGGGCTCTTGGTGCGAGCAACAGCTTGTTGAATAATTTGCGGGAGTTGGTTGAGTTGATCACGATTTGAGACTCGGATCATTCTAATAAAACCAAACTCAAACATTTGAGATAATCAGTCTGGATCCATGACTTCTTCATCCAGCTCATCATCTTCATAATTAATTAGGAGACCAGGAAAAGGGTGAATCTTTCTTTCGTAAACACGGGAACTTTTCCCAAAGTATTCTTCCCAGTCTAGTTGAATAAAAACATTATCATCCTCATCCAGTTCATCTGGATCTGGAATAGTTGCGGTTACTAGTTTTTTGAAATAATCAAACCATAGATCAAAGGACGTAAACATAGCCTTGCTTTCAAAGATACATTTCTGTATATCAGAAGGCAACAGCACATCTTACACTAAATTGAGTCGTAAGACTTAATTTGGCATAATCAGTACCCATTAAAGTCGTTTTATCCATTGAATGGATTTCCTCTTTGCCAGAGAGTTGACTAGTGTAGGGTTCCTGGTGAATAGAATGGCTTGCAAAAGCCTCATATTGAGAAAGAGGTTGGTTAATAGGGTTTTGCTGCATTTGAGAATCAAGTTTAATAATAAGATTTTCATAAATATCATTTTGGGTGGCAAGGTTAACAAAATGAATTTCAAGAGCCTGAAGGGTTTTCTGGAAAAGTTTGCGATTGCTAGTAGTATAGGCTGCTTGAAGGTTATCAAGGAGAACTTTAACAGGAGTGGGTAGATCACTGAAGTTTCCATTGTGGAATTGCAGTGCTTTGGAAATAACTTCCTGTAAAGTAATATTCATATCACCACTGGAAAATGTCACCTCTGCCGGGACAGTTTCCTGAAGGGATGTTGATCTACTAGGATTTCTCCTAGAAGATGCGCCTTCATACATTACAAAAGAGTGTTCCGCCGGAATTCTTTTGTCTTGAGGAAAGTTCCATGCAGGTTCTTTCCCCTTGTTCCTCCTCGCTGCTGAGGAAGTCATAATATTCCACTTGCACGTGGTAGCGTATATCCACTTACTAGTGGTATTAGTAGTAGCAGCAAGAATCCTTAGGGATGGATCTGCAAAGTTAACAGCAGGGTTAATATCAATCTCATTTTTTGAAACAAATTTGAATTTTACATTCTGTCCAAAGGGATCAGAAGTAATTCCATTGTGGTCAACAAGAAAGGGATACAAAGTGTTAAGGAAGGGAAGTCCAAGGATCACTTTGTCATGCATATTTTTAACAAGAACAGAGGGAATTGGGAAAGAAACATTATTATGGTGAACATAAGCTTTAGGAAGTTCATGTTTAATTTTCATTTGGGAACCATTGGTAGAAATGAGTTTCTCAGAGGAATATTCAAAGTATTCAGGAGGGATTAAATCTTCTCGAATACAATTCATATCTGCACCAGAGTCAATCATAGCAATCACATCAAAATTGTAAACAGGAGAAACAACAATGTTTAATATCGTAAACCATTTTGGAGGAATAGATTTATTCAAAATAGAGTTAATAGTATCAGTAATACCTGTATCAGAAAGAAGAGCGTGTTGACTGGAATCATCTCCATCTTTAGGCTCATCTTGTTCATTATCTGAGTGATTTTTGTCAATAGGTCTATCCATTTTTAAGATTAACAGTTCTTGATTGATGTTAATATTATCAATTTTAACAGTTTTAAGTTCTTGTCTTAAATATTCAATGTTTTGTTCAACAATGGTTAATTTTTGTTTTAAGTCTTCAATAGTTAATTCTTTAGGTTTTTTCTTGTTAAATCTTTCTAAGACTTCTTCAAAACTGATTGTTGATTTAAGTTTTTTAGAGTCTTCATTCTTAGTAAGATTTTTCTTAAACCTATCCAGATACTCTTTTTGGAGTTCAGGATTTTGAATTTGGTTAATTAAAGAAATTAACAATTTTTCATTTTCTTCATGTTTTGTGAGAGTGTTAATAGATGTAATAGTGTTACAACAAGAATCTCTGCATCCAAGTTTAATATTAGGTGAGTCAGAAGACTCATCAGCAGAATGATAACAAGAATCAGATGAAGATAAATCATCTTCCAAAGAATCAGACGAATTGTTTGATTCAAGGATTCTGATCAAATCTTCTTGATCTTTATCATTAATGTTTAACATGTTGAGCTTATTTTTAAATTTTCCAGGTTTGGCTTTACAGTCTTTACTGTAATGACCAGGTTTTCCACAATTAAAACATTTACCTTTAGCAGGGTTTTGGTGAATATGTTTTTTAGAAACAGTTTTCTTTTTATCATAAAAATCATTTGGTTTAACAAAGTTGGTTTTATGTCTTTTATGGTTAATATTTTTATGAACAATTTTATCATGTTTATCTCTTTTTTGTCTCGAAGGAGCAATAGGAGGTAAACCAAATTGTTCGCAGAAATTTCCCATTTCATACTTAGCTTTTGTTTTGTTTTTTAATTTGTCTTTTAACAATTTTTCATCATTACACATGTTAATACCAAGTTTGTTAATAGTGCTTAGAATATCACCATAAGTTAAATTTTCATAGTCAATAGAATCATTTTTACCAATTAATTCTTGTTTTACCTTATGAGCAAAAAGAGGAGGCAGACCGTCAATAAACTTTTCTTTCCAATACGGCTTCTTGCAATCTTTACGAAGCATCACTCTAGAAAGAAAGACAGCATGGTACCACCTGTAATCAGACATAGTAGGACATCTCAAATTATTCAGATAATCAGAAACTCGAGATGAAACATTAGTAATGGTTCCAACAAAATGTTTTAATATTGTGTGAATAAGAGTGTTAACACCATCAGGGATTCCAGAATTCCTTTTTTCATCAAAAATAGGAAGACCTTCATCATTCAGTTTAACAGCACGTTTAATAGATTCTCTGGAGTCTTCAGTGAGATACGAATCCCACCATCCACGAAGAGTGCCAGTAAAACCAGTAGAAAGAAGTTCAACAATTTCAGGATGATCAAGGTCATGGTTATTCATATAAGTGATAGCAACCATGGACATGTGACCCATTTTGTTAATAATTTCCTGTTCAGAAAAACCATCAATATTCCATTCATACAGTTTATCAGCAGAAACAGAGAATTGGGATTGAAAAATCCTTTCTTCAAACTGCATGTCAGGAGGAGTAGGTTTAGTGTACCAGTTTTTTGTAAAAGACATGGGATTAGATCCCACAAATATTTTAATTTCTGGTAGACCATTATCAAAAACATTTTTTAAGTCAATAGAAGAGGATGATTCAGAATCTGTGTTTTCAAAAACAGGTTCTTTATCATTTCTTGAAATAGCAGCAACATTAGAAGTAGAAGTACCTTCAGATTTAACTTTTAAATCAGAAAGCATTTTGTCAACAATGTCAAGGGTTTTTGACTGAGAAGTTTTAAAAGCAATTTTTTCTCTTTGACTGGGTAAATCAATCAAAGGTTTCTCAGTTTTTTCAGAAACAGTTTGTTCAATAATTTTTTCTTCAATACGGTCAAGCTGTTGACCAATAATATGCAAAGACTCATTTGTAAAATTGTTTTGTTCAATAATTCCAGAAGCAGGAGTCTCAGCATCAGCAATCTTGAAAGGAGAAGCTTTCACTTCCGTCTTTTGACAAGTTATCATGACTGTCTCAAGAGGAGGATGGCTAGACCTTACAACAGTTTTGTCTTGTTTAACAAAATTTGATTTCTTGATTACGTTCAAATGATTTTGTTGAATAGGATCTTTTGAAACGTAATGATTTTGAAGAAAATCATAAAACAGAATATTTTTCTTTAATAACATCATCTTTTCTCTCCATTTTCGTTTAATACGATCTTTTTCAGATTGAGAGAAAGTATCTCTGTAATACTTTCTTATCTCTCTGTTTTTGGGAGAAAGACTTTCTTTAGCCAAGTAAACAAGATCCATTTCAAAACTTTTAGGAAGAGCAGTTAAAACTCTTAATTGGTTTTGAAAAATAGGAGGTTCAACAGTAGCAAAATCAGAAGCAGCAGGAGATACAGATTTTGTATCTTCTTCTTCTTCCGCAGGTTTTTCATCCTGTTTGGTTGAATAAAAAGCAGTACTAATTTGGGAGTTATCACTTGAAACACCCTTTAGCTTTAAATCAGGTTTAACAAAACTTTTTTGTAAATATTCATCAAGATCAAGATCTCTTTTAGAAACACTTTCAGATCCAGCAAAGGAATGTCTTCCTTCATTGATTCTTAAAGGTTTCTTATCAAGAAAACTTATTTTAACAGTTCCATCAAGATATTGTTGAATATTTGTGAGATCAGTTTCATGGTAAATAGGTTTAGCAGGAGGCGAAACGTTTTCCAATAACCATTCTTTAGGAAGGTTCACATCTTCCCAACGAATCATTTTTGGAACTTCAATTTTCGCATCAGAAGTTGAACATTGAATTAACATAGTTTTACCAGAAGGATCTTTAATATGAGAGCCTCGAGGATTCAACTGGGAACCCACAAGTCTGTAGTAAATACGGTAAATAAGAGTAAAAGGTTTACTACCTTCATCCATATCATAACCAGAAGTTAATACATTTAAAGTCAAAGCTTTAACAATATTAGGATCATCAAGAGCAAGACATATATCAGGGTAGACATCAAAGTAAATAGGACCATCATACAAAGATGCAGTAATCATGCCAAGAATGCTATCTTTAAATTGTCTAAATCTAGCATCTCTTAAACACATTAAAGCAGAAGCATTAATACCTTTTCTTGTGAGAGGTTTAACAGCAACTTGAACAAGTCCAATATGTAAATATTTTAACTTAGTAGCAAGAAATTCGTTAATATTGGTTTTTGAAAACAAACAACATTTTTCATGGTGTCTGAAAATAGAAAATGTTTGTTCAACAGTTCTTACTCGGTACTGAGAAAATCCAGTATTCTCATGCCAAGAAGTATTGTAAATATTTTTAATATTAACCTTGGGGATATTCCATCTTTGGAAATCCGGAATTTCTTTCTCTTGAACAACTTGATCATCTTCATTGATAATATCAGGAGGACACTCAGTCCTGGAGCTAACAGAAGAGTTGGATCTCCACATCTTATCCATGCACTCCAAATTTTAACACTTAATTATCATGTTTTCTCTCATAACCGTTGCATTTCGTAACACATACCCTAAACAACCGTATACCCTCACTCTTGCCCTCAACGCCTGTCCGTCGGCTTACACGGGCCTTACAGAATCTCGGCTCTCGGAATTCACTTTACGTCTAAGGTGGCGCCAACGATCACAAGATAGAACACAACAACGAAGCACCAAAGGATCGGAATAACATAAACAAGGGAGCAAAGACACAACACAACTACCAGCGGCCAAGGAAGGAATGGCTCTGATACCAACAAGGAGGGGGAACCATTCCTTCCTTGACCGCTGGTAGTTGTGTTGTGTCTTTGCTCCCTTGTTTATGTTATTCCGATCCTTTGGTGCTTCGTTGTTGTGTTCTATCTTGTGATCGTTGGCGCCACCTTAGACGTAAAGTGAATTCCGAGAGCCGAGATTCTGTAAGGCCCGTGTAAGCCGACGGACAGGCGTTGAGGGCAAGAGTGAGGGTATACGGTTGTTTAGGGTATGTGTTACGAAATGCAACGGTTATGAGAGAAAACATGATAATTGAGTGTTAAAATTAGGAGTGCATGGATAAGATGTGGAGATCCAACTCTTCTGTTAGCTCCAGGACTGAGTGTCCTCCTGATATTATCAATGAAGATGATCAAGTTGTTCAAGAGAAAGAAATTCCGGATTTCCGAAGATGGAATATCCCCAAGGTTAATGTTAAAAATATTTACAATACTTCTTGGCATGAGAATACTGGATTTTCTCAGTACCGAGTAAGAACTGTTGAACAAACATTTTCTATTTCCAGACACCATGAAAAATGTTGTTTGTTTTCAAAAACCAATATTAACGAATTTCTTGCTACTAAGTTAAAATATTTACATATTGGACTTGTTCAAGTTGCTGTTAAAAGAAAAGGTATTAATGCTTCTGCTTTAATGTGTTTAAGAGATGCTAGATTTAGACAATTTAAAGATAGCATTCTTGGCATGATTACTGCATCTTTGTATGATGATCCTATTTACTTTGATGTTTACCCTGATATATGTCTTGCTCTTGATGATCCTAATATTGTTAAAGCTTTGACTTTAAATGTATTAACTTCTGGTTATGATATGGATGAAGGTAGTAAACCTTTTGCTCTTATTTACCGTATTTACTACAGACTTGTGGGTTCCCAGTTGAATCCTCGAGCTGCTCATATTAAAGATCCTTCTGGAAAAACCATGTTAATTCAATGTTCAACTCTTGATGCGAAAATTGAAGTTCCAAAAATGATTCGTTGGGAAGATGTGAACCTTCCTAAAGAGTGGTTATTGGAAAACGTTTCGCCTCCTGCTAAACCTATTTACCATGAAACTGATCTCACAAATATTCAACAATATCTTGATGGAACTGTTAAAATAAGTTTTCTTGATAAGAAACCTTTAAGAATCAATGAAGGAAGACATTTCTTTGCTGGATCTGAAAGTGTTTCTAAAAGAGATCTTGATCTTGATGAATATTTACAAAAAAGTTTTGTTAAACCTGATTTAAAGCTAAAGGGTGTTTCAAGTGATAACTCCCAAATTAGCACTGCTTTTTATTCAACCAAACAGGATGAAAAACCTGCGGAAGAAGAAGAAGATACAAAATCTGTATCTCCTGCTGCTTCTGATTTTGCTACTGTTGAACCTCCTATTTTTCAAAACCAATTAAGAGTTTTAACTGCTCTTCCTAAAAGTTTTGAAATGGATCTTGTTTACTTGGCTAAAGAAAGTCTTTCTCCCAAAAACAGAGAGATAAGAAAGTATTACAGAGATACTTTCTCTCAATCTGAAAAAGATCGTATTAAACGAAAATGGAGAGAAAAGATGATGTTATTAAAGAAAAATATTCTGTTTTATGATTTTCTTCAAAATCATTACGTTTCAAAAGATCCTATTCAACAAAATCATTTGAACGTAATCAAGAAATCAAATTTTGTTAAACAAGACAAAACTGTTGTAAGGTCTAGCCATCCTCCTCTTGAGACAGTCATGATAACTTGTCAAAAGACGGAAGTGAAAGCTTCTCCTTTCAAGATTGCTGATGCTGAGACTCCTGCTTCTGGAATTATTGAACAAAACAATTTTACAAATGAGTCTTTGCATATTATTGGTCAACAGCTTGACCGTATTGAAGAAAAAATTATTGAACAAACTGTTTCTGAAAAAACTGAGAAACCTTTGATTGATTTACCCAGTCAAAGAGAAAAAATTGCTTTTAAAACTTCTCAGTCAAAAACCCTTGACATTGTTGACAAAATGCTTTCTGATTTAAAAGTTAAATCTGAAGGTACTTCTACTTCTAATGTTGCTGCTATTTCAAGAAATGATAAAGAACCTGTTTTTGAAAACACAGATTCTGAATCATCCTCTTCTATTGACTTAAAAAATGTTTTTGATAATGGTCTACCAGAAATTAAAAGATTTGTGGGATCTAATTCCATGTCTTTTACAAAAAACTGGTACACTAAACCTACTCCTCTTGACATGCAGTTTGAAGAAAGGATTTTTCAATCCCAATTCTCTGTTTCTGCTGATAAACTGTATGAATGGAATATTGACGGCTTTTCTGAACAGGAAATTATTAACAAAATGGGTCACATGTCTATGGTTGCCATTACTTATATGAACAACCATGACCTGGATCACCCTGAGATTGTTGAACTTCTTTCTACTGGTTTTACTGGCACTCTTCGTGGATGGTGGGATTCGTACCTCACTGAAGACTCCAGAGAATCTATTAAACGTGCTGTTAAACTGAATGATGAAGGTCTTCCTATTTTTGATGAAAAAAGGAATTCTGGCATCCCTGATGGTGTTAACACTCTTATTCACACAATATTAAAACATTTTGTTGGAACCATTACTAATGTTTCATCTCGAGTTTCTGATTATCTAAATAATTTGAGATGTCCTACTATGTCTGATTACAGGTGGTACCATGCTGTTTTTCTTTCTAGAGTGATGCTTCGGAAAGATTGCAAGAAGCCGTATTGGAAAGAAAAGTTTATTGACGGACTGCCTCCTCTTTTTGCTCATAAGGTAAAACAAGAATTAATTGGTAAAAATGATTCTATTGACTATGAAAATTTAACTTATGGTGATATTCTGAGCACTATTAACAAACTTGGTATTAACATGTGTAATGATGAAAAATTGTTAAAAGATAAATTAAAAAACAAAACAAAAGCTAAATATGAAATGGGAAATTTCTGCGAACAATATGGTTTACCTCCTATTGCTCCATCGAGGCAAAAAAGAGATAAACATGATAAAAATATTAACCATGAAAGACACAAAACCAACTTTGTTAAACCAAATGATTTTTATGATAAAAAGAAAACTGTTTCTAAAAAACATATTCACCAAAACCCTGCTAAAGGTAAATGTTTTAATTGTGGAAAACCTGGTCATTACAGTAAAGACCGTAAAGCCAAACCTGGAAAATTTAAAAATAAGCTCAACATGTTAAACATTAATGATAAAGATCAAGAAGATTTGATCAGAATCCTTGAATCAAACAATTCGTCTGATTCTTTGGAAGATGATTTATCTTCATCTGATTCTTGTTATCATTCTGCTGATGAATCTTCTGACTCACCAAATATTAAACTTGGATGCAGAGATTCTTGTTGTAACACTATTACATCTATTAACACTCTCACAAAACATGAAGAAAATGAAAAATTGTTAATTTCTTTAATTAACCAAATTCAGAATCCTGAACTCCAAAAGGAATATCTGGATAGATTCAAGAAAAATCTTACTAAGACTGAAGATTCTAAAAAACTTAAATCAACAATAAGTTTTGAAGAAGTCTTGGAAAGATTTAACAAGAAAAAACCTAAAGAATTAACTATTGAAGATTTAAAACAGAAATTAGCCATTGTTGAACAAAATATTGAATATTTAAGACAAGAACTTCAAACTGTTAAACTTGATAATATTCACATCAATCAAGAACTGTTAACCTTAAAAATGGATAAAACTATTGACACACATCATTCTGATAATGAACAAAATGAGCCTAAAGACAGAGATGATTCCAGTCAACAAGCTCTTCTTTCTGATACAGGTATTGCTGAGACTATTAATTCTATTTTGAATAAATCTATTCCTCCAAAATGGTTTACCAAAGTAAACATTGTTGTTTCTCCTATTTACAATTTTGATGTTATTGCTATGATTGACTCTGGTGCAGATATGAACTGTATTCGAGAAGATTTAATCCCTCCTGAATACTTTGCACTATCCTCTGAAAGGCTTATATCTGCCAATGGTTCTCAAATGAAAATTAAACATGAATTGAACAATGCCCATATTAACCACAACAATATTTCTTTCCCGATCCTTTCTGTTCTTGTTAAAAATATGCATGACAAAGTGATTCTTGGACTTCCATTCCTTCACACTTTGTATCCATTTCTTGTTGACCATGATGGACTTACTTCTGATCCTTTGGAACAGAATGTAAAATTCAAATTTGTTTCAAACAATGATATTGATATTAACCATACTGTTAATTTTGCAGATCCATCTCTAAGGATACTTGCTGCTACTCCTACTAATACCACTAGTAAGTGGATATATGCTACCACGTGCAAGTGGAATATTATGACTTCCTCAGCAGCGAGGAGGAACAAGGGGAAAGAACCTGCATGGAACTTTCCTCAAGACAAAAGAATTCCGGCGGAACACTCTTTTGTAATGCATGAAGGCGCATCTTCTAGGAGAAATCCTAGTAGATCAACATCCCTTCAGGAAACTGTCCCGGCAGAGGTGACATTTTCCAGTGGAAATATTCACATTGTTTTACAGGAAGTTATTTCTAAAGTACTACAATTCCACAATGGAAATTTCAGTGATCTACCCATTCCTGTTAAAATTCTCCTTGATAACCTTCAAGCAGCCTATAATACTAGCAATCGCAAACTTTTCAAGAAGACCCTTCAGGCTCTTGAAATACATTTTGTTAACCTTGCCATCAAAAATGACGTCTATGAAAGCCTAATTATTGACCTTGACTCCCAAATACAGAAAAACCCTATTAACCAACCTCTTTCTCAATATGAGGCTTTTGCAAGCCATTCTATTTACCGAGATCCCTACACTAGTCAATTCTCTGGCAAAGAGGAAATCCATTCAATGGATAAAATGACTTTAATGGGTACTGATTATGCCAAATCAAGTCTTACGACTCAATTTAGTGTAAGATGTGTTGTTGCCAACTTGCCTTCAGATCTACAGAAATGTATTTTTGAAAGCAAGGCTATGTTTAGATCTTTTGATCTATGGTATGATTATTTCAAAAAACTAGTAACTGCAAGCATTCCTGATCCTGATGAATTAGATGTTGACGATAATGTTTTTATTCAACTTGACTGGGAAGAATATTTTGGGAAAAGTTCCCGTGTTTACGAAAGAAAGATTCACCCTTTTCCTGGTCTCCTGATTAACTATGAGGATGATGAGCTGGATGAAGAAGACATGGATCCAGACTGGTTATCTCAAATGTTTGAGTTTGGTTTTATTAGAATGATCCGAGTCTCAAATCGTGATCAACTCAACCAACTCCCCCAAATTATTCAACATGCTGTTGCTCGCACTAAGAGCCCTTCTGTAACTATTAGATGTTGGAGCACTCTTCCAAAATGGGATACTGACAATTGGATGAATGTGCAACCTTCTAAGCATCTCGTTCTTATTAACGGCTACACTCACCAAGGACCATGGTATAAAGGAGATTCCTACCTGTCCTACAAGAGTCCTTATTCTCTGGCTGAATGTTGGAGAAATTATTTCAATAATCAAATTATTGAGGTTATCCATAACCTTTGGAAAGATTACCATTTCGAAGGGCACACAGATCGGATTACTGTTTTTGGTCTCAAACCCTACGGAATTGCTACTCAGCATCTCTCCATTGCTGATTATATTAACCCAAAGAACTTCACCAACCCTTTAAAGGAACCTGTTTACGAACACCTGCTATATTGTGGCTTCTGCAATCAGTACACCACCTACCATGAGCATGACTGCGACAATGAGCCCACATGGGATCCTCGCGATAATTATTCAGATTACTGTGATACTGATTGATCTCCGCCTATTGCTCTAGCTATCCTCCATGGGAACCTGTTGATTACTTTGTTGACTACTTTCGGCACAAGACGACAAAATGTCATCCTCTGCCAACTATTCACTCACGAGATTACTGTTCACTGTTCACTCACGAGATCACTGTTCACTCACAGATATTGATGTATACAGTAAAAAGTCACTATTCACTTTTACTGTTCACTATTCACTTTTTGCTTTATTTTCCTATATAAGGGGGGGTTGTCCCTTATTGTTTTCCAAGCTAGTTTTCTCCTAGTCTTCCACTTCAGAATATCTTTGAGAGAGTTTAAAGATATTAGAGAGTTCCTCTCCCGCTCTTAAACCTTCCTCAAGAATCTGAGTGTATTAACAATAAGGTAGCCACCACTATCACTGTTTATCCTTGTTAATCTTGTAATCCTGTAACTATTAATCTTGTACCTTGTTCATTACTTTCAATATTAATCAAGTACTTTCATATTTATCAATTATTTTGATGATATATTGCTTAGCTGGTTCTACCGCCTTATTAATTGCTCAAATTACTCTGATTATTAATTGTTTTGATGATATATTGCTTGGCTGGTTCTACCGCCTTATTACTTGTTTAAATTATTTTGATTATTAATTCCTGTACCGCCTCCTTGGCTGGTTTTACCTTGTTTATTATACTATCTCTGTGCTTACGGTGCTTCCGCCCCTTGTTGCGCTTGGTTCCCCCTCCTTGTTGGTATATACCCCTAACAATCAGGTAGGGGTATGCACGGTGTCCGAGGTTGGATTGGAATGGAAAATGAGTTAGCTCATTGACAATTGAAACTCCACTTAGTATATGTCTATCCACCTGCTCGGTTATATTGATCGAACCAAGAATCAGGCTTCTGCCTCTAGAGAGCTTTTAGTGTAAGGTTTCCGCTTGGTTGATGATAATGATCGCACCAAGAGGCAGGCTTCTGTCCTAGAGGGATTTTAATGTAAGGTTTCCTCTTATTCAGTGATAATGATTGTACCGAGAAACAGGCTTCTGTCCTTAGAGGGCTTTTAGTGTAAGGTTTCCGCTTGTTCGGTGATAATGATCAAACCGAGAAGCAGACTTTAGTGCTATGAGAGCTTTTTAGTGTAAGGTTTCTACCTGCTCAGTGATAATGATCAAATTGAGAAGCAGGCTTTAGTCTTTTGAGAGCTTTTTAGTGAATGGTTTCCACTTGCTCGGTGATAATGATCGAACCGAGAATTAGGCTTCAGTCCTTTAAGAGTTTTTTAGTGTAAGGTTTCCACCTGCTCGGTGATAATGATCGAACCGAGAAGCAAGCTTCAGTCTTTAGAATGGAACAAGCTACCCGTCCCCATAACTTTCTATACATTCGATGTTCAGCAGTGCCTTTAATGAATTGACGATAATAAAACTAAATGCACTTGCAAGGATAAATACAACCTTCATATTAAATAAAACATATACACAAGATCACATTTAATTCGCACCCCCGTGTATGAATAATCAGTGATAAAATTTCTTCAAGTTGTGGACATTCCATGGCCGAGGAAGCGGTCTCTCGTCTAGGTCCTCTAAGTAGAATTCTCCCGCACCTACAATAGAAGTAATCCTGTAAGGCCTTTCCTAGGTTGGGGCCAATTTCCCAGCATTCGTATCTCGCATTACATCTCGGTTACAGTGCTGGGCAAGCCTTTGTTGATACTCCGCTAGCGGTACGGTCACTGCTTCTCAGTATTCTTCCAGCAAGTCCAGGTGTTCTACCAAAAACCTGTCATTCTGGGTAGGGGCAAACCCTGCAACCCGTGCACTACATAAATTTACCTCAGTAGGTATTACAGCTTCTGCCCCCATACGTTAGAGAGAACGGAGTTTCTCCAGTAGACCTTCTAGGAGTTGTCCGGTACGCCCACAAAACGTTGAGCAGCTCCTTGGCCCACCTACCTTTTGCACCATCTAACCTTTTCTTCAATTCGTTCACGATTGCCTTATTGGTGGCTTCTGCTTGGCCATTGCTCTGAGGATATGCCGGGGTAGAGTACTTATTCTTGATGCCAAGATCACTGCAAAACTCACGAAAGGCCCTACTATCGAACTGCAATCCATTTTCAGATATATTAGAGTCTGGCACCTCAAATCTCGTAACTATATTCTTCCAAACGAACTTCTTAACATCCACGTCTCGAATGTTGGCTAATGCCTCTGCCTCCACCTACTTGGTGAAGTAATCAACGGCTACTAAAACAAACTTCCGATTGCTCGTGGCCCGGGGAAATGGGCTGAGAATATCCGGCCCCCATTGAGCGAAGGGCCAGGGGCTGTTGACCGGATTTAGGTGGCCAGCCGGTTGGTGGATCAAGGAAGCATGCTTTTGGCACTATTCACACTTATGCACATACTCGCGACATCCCTCTACATCTGTGGCCATCAGAACCCCTAAGTCATTGCTTTGTGTGCTAATGAACGTCCCCCCACATGACTGCTGCACACCCCACCATGTAGCTCGGCCAAGATTTCATTAGCTTTCTTGGGGTGTAAACACAAAAGGTACGGCCCCTTAAAAGACCTCCGGTACAGCATATGATCTACCGACAACCAATACCGAGCAGCTACTCGGCGAACCCTATTAGCTTCCTTCTCATCGTCAGGGATTCGATCCTCAGCTAAGAAGTCAATGATCGGGTCCATCCAACATGACTCATTCATCAAAATTACTGCAACACCGACGCAACCCACGGCATTAATGCTTGGCTCCGCTATGATTTCTACCTTGATCAACCGAGGTACATCCTCTGTCACTGATGATGCCAACGTGGTTAAAGAGTCAGCATGTTTGTTCTGTCCCCAGGCCACTTGGGCCAACTTTGCCGTACTAAACTTGCTCATGACTTGCCTTACCACCCGTAAGTACTCTTTCATTCAAGAATCACGTGCTTTAAAATTGCCCTGCACCTGGCCTACTACCAACCGAGAATCTGAATAAATCTCTATATCTCGGGCACCCATGCCCAAAACGATTCTCAATCCGACAAGCAAGGCCTCATACTCGGCTTCGTTGTTAGAGGCCTTGAACCTCAACCTAAAAGAATGCTCTAACCGTATTCTTTCTGGGGTGATAATGACAATCCGACACCAGCTCCCATAGCATTTGATGCGCCGTCCACGAATACCTTCCACGGGTGACATTCAACATGACAAACCATCTCCCCTTTGTGTTTAGTAGAAAATTCTACGAAAAAATCAGCAAAAACTTGGCCCTTCACCGAACTTCTCGGCTTGTGCCTTATATCGAAGGATCCTAACTGAGTCCCCCATTTAGCTATCCGGCCGTAAAATCTGATCTTTTCAATAGCGACTGCAAAAGGTACTTGGTCAGGACATAGACGGTATGAGTTTGGAAATAGTGAGGCAATTTTCTCGTAGCGTGCACTAGTGCTAGCACCAACTTCTCCAAGGGTAAATACCTTGTCTCCGCGTCGACCAAGGTCTTACTAATGTAATACACAGGTTGCTGCACTCCATGATCCCTTAATAGCACGGTGCTTACAGCATGATCAGGCACTGAGAGGTACATGAATAAATTTTTCCCAGAATCCGGGGCTATTAACATGGGCGCCCTCGCCAAATACTCCTTCAAATCTTAAAAAGCTCTTTCACTTTCCTCATTCCACTGGAACCCCTTCCATTTCTTCAAAAGTTGGTAGAATGGTCGACAACGATCGGTAAACTTAGAAATGAACTGATTATGGACAGCTAACATTCCAATCAACACCTGCACTTCCTTCGAATTGCCCGGTGGCTTGAGGCATTGCACGGCTTCAATTTGATCGGGATTGACTTCTATCCCCTGGTTAGTGATTAGATAACCTAGGAATTTGCCGGCCCCCACCCCAAAAGCACACTTGTTTGTGTTCAGGCGCAATTTATGTTGCCGCAACACTTCAAATACCCCCCGAAGATCTTCTGTTTGCCACGTCTCTTATTTACTTTTTACCATCATGTCGTCAATGTTTACTTTAACCGTACGCCTGATCTTGTCCCGAAACATTTTAGTCATCATTCGTTGATATGTTGCCCTGACATTCTTTAACCCGAAGGGCATCATGGTGTAATGGTAGTTTGCATCAAGAGAGATGAATGCCATCCTTTCCTAGTCCTCGGCAGTTAGGGCGATTTGATGATAACCTTAAAAGGCGTCTAGGAAACTCATCCTCGGGTGCCCATAGGTGGTATTGATCAATTGGTCTATCTTTGGCATAGGGAATGGGTCCTTTGGGCAAGCTCGACTCAAATCTGTGAAATCTACACAAACCCTCCATTTGCCATTCTTCTTCCAGACCACCACGGTATTCGCCAGCCATTCCGGGAAGAAGATTTTCTTTATCGCCCTGGCCTCTTTTAACCTCCCGACATCCTGTCTCATTGCCTTAAAGTGTTCCTTAGCTGACCTTCTTGGCTTTTGCTTCTTTGGAGGAAACGACGGGTCTACGTTAAGCTTGTGAACGATGAACTCGGGATCAACCCCGGGCACCTCAAACGGGCTCTAAGCAAACACATCCACATTCTGTATGAGAAATAACAATGTCTCTACCTTATCCCCGTCCCTCATACTTGTCCTTATCTAAAAATACTGCTTGACATCCGGTAGAATCTTTACTCTGACTAGCTCCTCGGCACAACTAGCCCCCGTTCCCTTTCGGGGCTCCCGTAGTTGCTATAAGGGGACTTTCCCAGTGGTTTCCTTCTATTTGCTCTACTTGTGGTTCTAATCGACCGCGGCCACTAAACATTGCCTGGCCGTTTGCTGACTCCCCCTTACTATAACAACGCCTTGCTTGGTGCGAAACTTAACTTTCACATGCAGGGTGGAAGGGACTGCCCCCATCGCATGGATCCACAGCCTTCCCAGAATGGCCGTATAAGGAGAAAACGAAGCTATAACAATGAAGGCCACTGTTACTTCTTTTCCTTCCATATTCACGGGAAGTGATATTTGTCCCTCAGGAATCGCCACCTGGCCATCAAACCCGATCAGAGGCGTGTCGTATTTTGAGAGGTGCTCCTTCTTTAGTCCGAGACCTCTGAACAGATCTGGATACATTACATCAGCCCCACTTCCTTGGTCTACCATTATCCTCTTTACTATGAAACCGTTTATCCTGGCTGTCACCACCAACGTATCATCGTGTGGCTGAATTATTCCTTCTAAATCATTGTCATTAAAAGCGATGGGTTCTCGACCAATCTTCATCTTCTTTTTGGGGAGTTGCATGCCCGAGCAGTTTCCCACGGGTGCTATGGTCAATACTCCTCTCCTCTCGGCCACAATAGTATCCCTTGGGGTGGCATGGATGACTTCAATTACTCCAAATGGAGGCGGGAGAGGGTTCCCTCTTTGCTGAGTACCTTGCCCAGTACCTTTATTCCCTGAATCCACCACGAATTCTTTCAGATATCCCGCCTTCACCAATTGCCTTAAATGGTCTTTAAACACTTGGCATTGCTCGGTGGTATATCCCTTATCTTTATGATAGGCAAAGTGCAAACTTTGGTTTTTCTGAGATGGGTCACCCCCCATCTTGTTCGGCCACCTAAAGTATGGCTCGTTCTTGATTCGATCTACAATCCTGTGCACCGGCTCCTTAAACGTCACGTTCACCTCCCCTAGTTGCAACTCTGGTTCTTATATCCTTAAATCTTTTCGAAGTCTTGGCTTAAAATCGCTCTACTGAGAGCGGTTAACTAACGGGGCCTTACCCTTACTTTGCAGCCGGTCATCTTCCAAGCGTTTGTACTCCTCAATACACCTCATGAGCTGCCTAATATCCTCAGGAGGCTTTTTTGTCAATGACTCCCATAGCCTAGAGTCCTTGGGCAGCCCCATCCTAAGGGTGCTCGCCGTAATTGCTTGCTCATTCCCAAGTGCAGGAGATCGTAGCAATATAATTCTCGGAGTACCGAGGTTGAATCACAAGGAGCAGAGTATATTCAAAGACAATATAATTAAATAACAATTTGGGTGAAGAAGAAAAATATTTTTGCTTGGTGATTGTTAATAAGAATAATAATAAAAACTGATTTAATTCAATAATGTAAATACTAAGGCATTGGGGTGTTTCCTTATATCGATATGAAATTCTTTGTGATCTAAGAAAATATATATTTCATAATTGATTGCTCTTATACAATAAAAAACTTATGATTCGATTGAACTAAGTCAATTTAAGAACGCATGATAACCTCGATTAATGATGAGGTTAGAAAAGTTTTCAGAAAAACCCATTCACTTTAAAACCTTATTTTTATTTGAAACTATTAGAAATTTATCTAAACAATAAGAAAAACATGATTGAAATTATTGAAAGCATAGAAGAACTAATACATCAAAAGAAATCTAATTGAACAATCAAATATGTCGTTGATAAAATCTTAGAAAGAATCACATTGAATATTCATACCATATAAAAGAAACATATCCCTAGCCCTAGCAAAGAGTTTAGGCTGCCATTAGAGAAAGAAAAATACAAGGTTTTCTCTACCAAAATTCGTTCTACACAGCCTCCCTTCCAAACCCTTATGTCTAAGTGTCCAAAGAAAATAAAACTTTTACTATTTTAATTTCCGTCCAGTTTTATAGTAGTAATTTGTGAGTTAATTTCGGCCTTCAAAAATTGAAAATTTCAAAAAACTAAAAACTGAAAAGTTGTAGATATTTAAGTCACGGTTCCAACCCATCTGGCTTGTGTCAATTGGATTTTTGAGGAGAGAGATACACCCAAAATACTGATCAGTGCTCAAATTAGATTTTTCCTTTTCAGATTCTGCCACTTTGATTTCTTTCCTTATTTGAAGCTTCCAATCATGGTAGACGATCCAAGCACTCCAGCTGCACCTCCTTAGACATTTAAGCTTGGTCCTTTAGCTCCACTTTAATTCTAGTTTGGCCTCAATTCTCTCACAAATTCCTGTAAACTCATCTTTCTCACATGATTTCCTGAAAGTGAAAAATTACACACAATGAATGACATCTTATTCAAGAAATTATGTAAAGATAAATAATAGGAACTAATGCAAATAATGGCTTAATTATGCAAATTAAGCATAGTAATAAGGAGATAACGCCCACATAAATATATAACAAGTATACTTTTTAAGGCGTTATCATACCCCCCAACTTAAATCTTGCTAGTCTCTAGCAATCCACAAAGCACCCATGTCTACTAAAAGTGAAAAATTAAAACTAAAATACAAGCTACTTTCGTAGGCTACACGACTGCACTTCCCATGTGTAGCAAGTTTTTGAACTCCTAGGTCACCTTAGTGGACGAGTTTACTCTCTTGAGGGTTTGCAGTGACTCTACCCATAAAAGTCAAAGGTTTCCTGAAAATTCCTGCAGCAAATGTTAGTCTGCTTTATCATTATATCATACAAATGAACTTTCAATTTTGAGTTGGGATACTGTTCATCATATTAAAGAGTTTTCACTAGCTTCACTTTTGGAGTGTGTGTCTGCATAGCCCATCCAATCAAACCAACTTTTCCAAACATGCATAGTCCAAGAATAATCTAGATTAGAGCTTCTACTCCAAAACCTCTCTTAAGTCATTAACACTTTGAAAGAACACACATAGAAGTAATGATTTCACTCTTCAAATCACATGTGAACAAAAAGGAAAGAAGACGTTTTAAGATTATCACATGTGTATACAAAAACAGCCACTTAAACAACGCAAAAAGATCTTTTGGAAAGGATGTTGAATTCTTGGAAACATGAGGTTAATACCATTCTCATCTCTAGTTTTTATCCCAAACACATACCGGCCATGCACTTTTAGGATCAAGTAAGACTTTAAGCTCAGTGGTAGTATAATCTTATGAAGGCAAACTGCTCTCTTTGAAATATGAGGTATATGAATTAAATGCAGAAAATTCAAGCCAAACCCAACTCATAGCGATAACGACCAACTTGAATTAAAATAACCTTTACTCAACCATATAACACCTCTGAAATACTTGAAAGATGTGTAAGACACTAATGATTTATTGATTGATTATGTATGTCTCTTCTTTCTTTTTCTTTTTCTTTTTTTTTTTGGAGAAAAGAGAGACAATGGTAGTATCTAAATACATCAATTTCTCAAAACTTGAACCCCCATGAGAATACCCATAGATAAAACTGTTTTGTGGAATTGTAGAAGTATTTCTTCTGGCTCAAATGATGGTGACAATGGTTAATGTAAATGTAGGCTTAATATTTGTTTAGTCGGTGACAAAAAATTGGTGGTCTTAGGCTCTTATCTCCTAAAATTCCACATAAACCAGCATGCTTAAGGACAAAAATAAGTAGGATCATGATATATCTCCCCATAATTTAGAATTTCTCAATTTTAATTGTTTTATAATATTATTTACCTAACCAACCACAAGACAACTGAGTTTTGATTGGGTTGTGTGGGCTTTACGTTTAAAAAAAAAATGCGTCTTAAAACCGTGTAAAATGCGTTACACTTTTAGGAAGCCCTTAATTCAATTTAATTATTGATTCTGTAGATTGATACAATGAAACATTCATCTTCTTTTTTTCTACATCAAAAATTAAGAACTCATTAATACATTTGTATATTTCATATAACTTTTATTTTAATGTCACATTGTGTCGTCAATTTCATTATCACCCATTAAACTATTTTTTGATAAAGCATCTTCAACTCTTTCGTGAAAGCAATTAATGTTGAATTTTATATCATTCCATTAAAAATTGAGATGTCTCATTTTATAAAATATTTTGAAAATGAATTTCTTTAATCTTATTAGAGAAATTAAATTTATCTCACTATGTAACTTTTTTTAAATATATTTATAATTCAATAGTTACAACAATGGATGATAGTTTTTTATTTTATATTTTATAGTTCAGTAGTTACAAAAATGGAGGATAAGAGATTTAAACACTAGTTCTCCTAATAAAAGAAAACAAGCCATGTTATTGAGTTACAAGTCTCATCTCAGTATCTCACCATATAAATTTCAATTATCTTTAGGACAAAAAAATTATTATTACTCAATTATCACATATTTTTCATTTTAATTAATAATTCAAGCCAATTGGTATTTTAAATAAAAATGGAAAATAAAAAGGGAACTGGTGCCAATGATGCAAATATTTGGGGGAAAATATCTCTAATATGATCATAAACAATTCACCTTTTGAAAAACATCTAAGGAATTGATAAGTTGAGCTTTTATCACCAAGAGCCTTGTAAACTGTAGCTCAACCTCAATTGATACATTTTGATATTTTTAATGAAAAATTATAGGGCTCAAATCCTTCCTAGGAGGATTTGACCAAAATTACAATTATAATTTGCTTACATGTGTTTTGACCGAAATTTAGGGTTTAATTGGTAGGAGGATTTTTGTTTTTATTTTCAAAGCAGTATAAAAATAATTTTCAAAAAATTGAACTTAAAAATAGTTTTTCAGATAATAATTTTTATATTATATGTGTTTAGTTCTCACTTTTAAGAACAATTTTCAAAATACTAAAAATAAAAAATAATTGTTTGGGAGATCATTTCTATTTTTGAGATTAAAAAAAAAATATATATTTACCAAAAAGAATGTGTAGATTTTTTATTTTATTTTTAATAATGATAAGGGAATAGAGCTCATCATTGACTTTTTTTTTTTATTATTATAAGTTTCAAATTTGAAGTGTAGGAATTCCTTTTGTGATAAAGATAAGCTCTTTAATTTAAGATATAAAAAAGAGTTTAGATAATATGTGGGGTCTATTGTTTTCAATTTATCTACAATTATGTCATTAAAAACATTTTTTGTATCCTGAAAACACCCCTAGCCGTTTTCAAAATCCTATTCTAAACTAGGAAAATAGGATATATGTTTTTGAAAATTGTATTTAGAAAATATTAGCCAAACAATAAATTCAAGTGTGAGACTCACCATTTTATGAATTGCAAAACAAAAAATTATATTTAAATATTCTTACCAAATAGGCCATTAAGTTGCTTATCTGTGATTCGAAATTTGACATTTTACCCACCTGAGGTTAGTTCAGCTAGATTTCTATAACCCACCTCTGTTAAAAATAGAGTTAAACATGTAATTTTGCTCCATTTTTATGTCTCTTCATAAAAAACATAAAAATACAAGATCAAAAACTATCCATCGGAACATTTGCATTATGAAATTTCAAACTACAGATAGACAACTTTAAATTTTTGTAAACCTTATGTGGATAAAATATCAAATTTTAAACCACTGATAGGAAACTTAAATTTCAATTAAACCACACGTGGGTAAGTTGTAAATTCTATGGTCTACAGAGAAACCGACTTTGGATTTTTATCATTATTAATATATATATATATATATATTTTTTTTGGATAAACGAGAGATATATTAGATAAACAGAAGTTTTACATACAAAAATTTTACAATAGGACTACAGTGCAAGGAAACACATCAACACACCAACTAAATTGAAGCAAACTGAACACAATCCGAACAATACCAAACCAAAGAGAGGAATAGTTGAAACTAAACAAAACACCACTGGATCCTTATTAACCGTAAATGATTATGGGATGAGACAAAACCTATGGAGTCCCAATATAAACATTGCCACAAAAAGGTGGGGGCATGTATCATACAACACTTCCCTTTCCAATTGAGAAGCACCCCTCTTTGCCAGTAAGTCTGCACAACTATTCGCCTCTCTCTATATATGTTCAACGCGCTCCTCCCAGTCCCTGTTGAGGAGCCACCTGCAATCCAAAATCAAGTTAGCAAATTTCCATAGGATAATCTTCACCATTTGTAAGCAAGAAGAGAATCTGTTTGAAGACAAACTTGGTGATGATCCTTGGCCCATGCTCGAGCCAACACCTCTCTAATACTCCACATTCAGACATATGGTGACTTCCTGGTGTAAAGAGAAACCCCACAAACATTCTCTATTGGCTGAGCGTGCCACACCACCGGCATTAGACTCTCTGTGGTTACCTAACGAGCTTCCGTCTGTATTAAGAGTTACGTAAGGAAAAGAAGCCAAGCTCCACCTAATGTATTTGAGGGACGACGGGGATGAGTGCCCCGACGGAATGGTGCTGAGGAAGAAAAACTCTGTGGCATGAGATATAGCGTTTTGTTTTAAAATGTGAGAAGGGATGAATTTTCTTGTAAATATCAAAGAATTTCGACCCAACCAGATCGCCCATATGGTAAAAGCGAATATAATGTTCCATGGGATATAACACGAAGGGGAATTAAGTTTGGAATTAAGTTTACACCAATCATGGAGATCAAGCTTGAAAAAATTAGCAATAAGGAAGTGCACAGGAAAGGAGGACCAAATATGATGTGCAAAGTGGCAATCACACAGAACATGGAATTGGCATTTCAATCTCATTGCAATGGGGACACACTTGGTCACTCAGGGCAGAATGAGGGAAAATGACCAATTTGGTAGGAATACGATGGTGCACACATTTTCAAACAAAAAGTTAAATTTTAGGAGGTATTTTTATTGGAAAAATAGCATGGAGTGAATAAGAAATTGATGTTTTCTACGTACACTTGAAGATGTTATTAAAAGTGGTAAAAATCCTGAGTCCCACATAGGAAAGGAAAGAGATAATATATGAGTTTATATGCTCATGAGTTCGACATTAGGTTGGGCCTTTGGTATATGTGGACTGGGCCTACTTGTCCAAAAAATAATATTTTATTATTTTAATTTTTGAGTCAGTTAGTCTGTGCACAGCAGTTATTACTGAAACAGAGTGTAGTTATTTCTGAAACAAAGTGCTTGTTCAGTAACATATAATTTTTTATAGTCCCTCATTCATAAAAACTACTTTTCAAAAAACTCTCCCAGTGAGAATATTTTGTACATTTCATTTTGTGTCAAAGAGAGAGAGAGAGATATTGAGTAGTTCGCAAGAGCACGACCTTGTGTGCTTCATTTTTGTGCTATAGATCATTTTATCTTAGTAGACAGACGTCCGTAAGTCTCAAAGCAACACAGTGATTGTGTGAGGGGCGAAATCTGCTTTAAAGAGATTGTGTCAAACACAAGACTTGATCTGAATCATTCATCCTTCACGCATTTGGTCTGTGAGTTTTTAATTATTTGCAGACTTCTTCTTATATATACAGTATCTATTTATTGTTTTGTCTATCATATCTATTTGTGTTATTACTTATATTTAGATATGCATGTTGTTCTTGTTGCTTAATCACAAAGTAAATTGTTGATATATATCCAGCAATTTTAACTTCCAAATCCAAGACCATGTTACCGATGTATGCCATGTAGTCTCGTTGGATTGAGGTAAAAGAGATTGGTAAGCGGATTTTATTGAGCAAATATCTGCGTGATGGTCCCAGACACGGTCATCAGTAAAAGTAGCAGGAGAACCAGGAATAGGCAATGGTTGCGCATAAATTAATTGGGTTATTGTCGATGGCAATACCATACTAAGAGGTGTGAAATCCCATTGGTGAGTGTCAGTGATCACTATAGCCACCTAAAACTCATATTCGTGAAGAAGAAGTGGGCCATGAATGAGACCTCAGATTGGTCCCGGGGGCAGCCAATGATCCATCCAAAAATTTATATTACGGCAATTACGAATAATCCGACCACCCTACAAGAGGTCCTACCCCTGTAATAGAGCCTTCCACAAGTGAGATCCAGTATGCGAAGTGGTTTGCAAGAAATCAGTTGTTCGGTGATGCTTTTGGGGGAGAAATTTGGCTAATAGAAAATGCGGGTTCCGCCATATTCACCATGCCTGATTCATAAGAAAGGCATCATTGGTAGTTTTGGAATCCCTAATACCCAGCCCACCACAGACCTTAGGCTTGGTGAGCGTGTTCTAGTTAATGAGGTGCACATGCCGTTGTGTCGGTGTGTCACCCCATAAGAAATCTCTTATGGACTTGTCTATAGTATTCGTAGTGCTCCTAGGAAGGACAGTAGTTTGCATTTGATAATATGCAAGGGGCGAATGGACGGATTTAATCAATGTTAGCCTACCCGCCTGTGAGAGTAGCTTAGATTGCCAGGCGTGTATGCCTATGTGAATTTTGCCTAGTAAGGGTTGGAAGGCCAGAGACGATTTTCATTTAGTAAGAAGAGGCATGCCTAAATATTTTCCAAGATCTTGGACAATAGGCATGTTGGTGAGTGAAGAAATGCTGTGCTGGGTCTTCGAAGGAGTGTTTCGTGAGAAGAATAGCTTAGAATTAGAAGCACTACAAATCTGACCTGACACCTTACAAAAGTGCGAAAAAAGATTAAAGAGGGTCGCGCAATCCTAAATATTTGCCTTGGCAAATAGGAAAATATCATTCGCAAACATGATAGGGTTAAACTTAATAGGGCGACGACCAACCCGTATAGGGGAAGGTTGTTTGGTATGTATCACCTAGTCTAACAATAACGACAAGTGATTTAGGCAAACAATGAAAAGATATGGAGATAACGGATCTCCCTGCCTAATACCTCGGGATGGATGGAAGGGTGTACTCGCCACCCCATTCCATAAAATAGAAATTGAGGATGACGAGATACATGCCATGATTAAATCTATAATAAGAGTGGGGAAATGGTAGAACATCAAGGTTTACTTAATGAAGGACCATTCCAATTTATCATATGCTTTTTCTAGGTCAATTTTGGCTACCAGGAGATTTGTTTTCTCTCGTTGGTGGTGAATAAAGTGTAGAAGTTCTTGCGCAAGGATGTAGTTATCCATTGCTCGTCTACCCGGGACAAACCCAAATTGGGCAGGGTGAATCATGGCCGAAAAAAAAGGTTTAAGCCTATTGACTAAAAGTTTAGTTAGAAGTTTGTACAACGTATTGCACAAACCGATAGGCCTTAATTGAGACACTGATTCGAGATTAGGAGCTTTTGGAATGAGCACTAATTTTATCTGAGTGAAATCCTCTGGGATACGTGCTGTGAGGAATAGTGTTTGAATGAATTTTGCAATATCCTCACCCACAATTTGCCAATTGTGTTAATAAAAATAGGCATGGAAACCATCCGGTCCTAGAGATTTTAAAGGATGCATAGTAAATAGCATGGCACAAATTTCTTCCTTATCTGGAAAACAGATGAGAGTATCACACATAGCCTGAGGGTCGAAGTCTAAGGAAGAGAATATCATCTGTGGGGGAGGCAACGATGCACTCAACAACCCAGATTGGAAAAGACACTGAAAGTGAGTGGTGACATGATTATGAAGATCAGAGCCCCGAAGCCATTCCTCGGACTCATCTTTTAAGGTGGCAATATGTTGACGTACGCGTTTAATTTTTGCTTGGACATGAAAAAAGTGAGTGCTGGCGTCCCCATAAAACAACCACAGAATTCTAGATTTCATCTGCCAAAGCAAGAATTCCTGGTATAAAATAGCATTATACTAAGCGATTAAATGCTGTTCTAGTTGTAGTAAAAAGTGGGAAGGCCGGCGGCATAAGGCTCGTTGGGTACCTAAGAGCCGAGCATGAATGCGTTTATTATTTTGGGCAACTTGACCAAAAACTTTAGTATTCCAATCAGCTAGACAACCTTGAAGGTGGTGAATTTTTTTATAGAAATTAAACGTGAAGTTATCCAATCCCATAGCCTGGGGTTTGTGTGTGAACCAACACGTGGGAACCAGTTGTTGGAAAAGAAGGTGGGTAGAAATGGCAACGGGTCGGGTTCAGGTCGGGTTTTACTATACTCGGACCCGACTCGCGGGTTGAAACCTATAACCTGAACCTGACCCGTTTAATAAACAGATTTTTTATTCGAGCTCCAGATCCACCTTGTCGGGCCCTGTCCAGCTAGGCCAGATTTGGGCCTAATTCTCAGCCCAAATCATGGCCCAATCACAATCTATTTTTTTTTAAGGTCCAAATGCCAAAAATAGTCCCAAAATAGGCCCAATCAGTTTAAAATATGAAAAAAAAAAAAAAAAGAGAGAGGAGGAAAAATCTTACACTATGGCATAATTAAGAATCCATGATGCGTATACTTATACTGGATTGTCTAATATATATAGAAACATAAATTAGCTTTTTTTTTTTTTTTTTTGCTCTTCTTTGTTAATATAGATTTTTCACTCATCAAAAAAAAAAAAAAAAAAAAAAAAATACACATCACAATCCCAAACATAAACAGAAACACAAATTAGCTTCTTCTTTTTTTTTTTTGGCTCTTCTCTGTTAATACAAAATTTTTACTCAAAAAAAAAAATCACAAATAGAAAACACAATCCCGTCCTCCGATCATCTCATCTCTCTCAGATCTGATCTAACAATCCCGTGCTCCTTCGTGACAAACAGCAGCGACCGCGAGATCCGTGCTCCTCCGCGACTGGGTGAGGGTCGGTTGAATCAAAATTTCAAAACTAATTTGATTCAACCATTACCATCTCTTTGATGCACAAATGAATCAAAATTCCTTTAAACAATAGTACAAAATCACATAACCAATTTGTGACATTTCAGTCTATACTGCCAAAACAAGAAAATTAGGCAACACGCAAAAGATGCTTCCAAAACCAATTTGCTTGACTGATTTTCAGAAGTGAATGGAAATTGTAAATTCGATTTTATTTTTTTCTTACATTTTCTCGGTAACCAAACAGATAAAAAAGCAAGTAATTGAAAGAAATGGAATTGGAGGAGGACGAACCTAATCGGAGCTATCCAAGGCTGTGATGGGTCTGCGACATGAGTGGTCGCGATTGAAAGTGATGGAGGAGATGTGGAACAGAGTGCGATTCAAAGGGAAATGTCAGCTTCGGTGATGAAGTGGCGGCGTTTTGATGGTTGGAGGAGTAAGAATTTGGGTTTGAGGCTGGGGGTGAGTGAGAGTGGGAGAGGAGAATGAGTAGGCGGCTAAGTGATTGTGTTGTGTGAAATGGGATTACGGTTTGTTTTTTAAGTTAAATATATATATATATATATATATATTTATATATATGGGGAGGGTATTTTAGTATTTTTCAACTTATATATAAATGGGTAGGGTCCGGATCCGGGTTTGGGCCGGGTTTTTCTAAAAACCTAGACTCGACCCGAACCCGCTTCGGGTTTAAAAAAAAAAAAAAAAACCCATACCCGACCCTATAATTTATTAGGCCGGGTATCCACGGGTCGGATATAAATTGCCATCCCTAAAGGTAAGTCTGCCACATAGGTTGAAAAATAAACTGTTTTATTGGGGAATGCTGCTCCCACCCCTGGTGGACATAATAATAGGATGATGATCATAATGAAACCTAGGTAAAGTAAGACAACGACCTTTTGGAAATAGCACTTGCCACTCAGCATTTATAAAGGCCCTATCTAATTTTTCCCTAATGTGTCGCCGCCAATCCCAATTCTTATTTGTCCAGCTGCAATTAGGTCCACTAGTGGCAAGATCAAAAAGACCACACTGGTTTACACCATTCTTGAAAAGCATGCACACGTGATGCTATAGGTGGTCGTCCTCCTATGAAGAACATTCTTAAGATGTGTCCATAAATGCATGCGTTTATGAAGAACAGGGGAAGCATAAATAGCAGAAAATAACCAGGGTGTATATTGGGAAAAAGAGGGTACCCTGATAATCATGGCCACACTTTGCTTAGTAGCACGAACAACATCCACATTGCACTGGCGGTCGTCTCACAACACCCATATCCCACCAGAAAGACCTATCGGATCCACTCAGAAAAGCCTAGGAAGGTCCATCTCCCACCTTCCTTCGACTCCGACTCCCCACCATCTTCACCAACCCACAATCCCAAACTTCCAACTCTAGCACCCTCAACCCCGACACACAACCGGTTTTATCCTTCAGCCCCAGTGGACTACCTGACCTCCCACATGTCCCTTATCCACCGCCCTTGCTCGCCACAACCCATTCCGATCCTTCAAGTAGCTCTCCATCCCACCACTCCGATACAATGGCAATCACACATCATTCCCACTCGCATGGACAGTTCCTATCCATCTCATCAAGATTATGAGGAGATGATGACTCAGGAACTGGTGCCTCCCACACCACCTCCCTCCCCAAGAGCATCTCCGGTTCGAATACATGAGCTCCTCTTCGGTCAAGAAGTTGAATATAGGAAAGGGTAACTCTTCGCTTCCAATCCTGATGAGATGGATAGGAACTGTCCATGCGAATGGGAATGATGTGTGATTGCCATTGTATCAGAGTGGGATGAAGAGCCACTTGAGAGATCAGAATGGGTTGTGGCGAGCAAGGGGGGTGGATGAGGGACATGTGGGGGGTCAGGTAGTCCACTAGGGCTGAAGGATAAAACGGTTGTGCGTCGGGATTGAGGGTGCTGGAGTTGGAAGTCTGGGGATGGTGGGTAGGTGAAGATGGTGGGGAGTCGGAGTCGAGGGAGTGTGGGAGGTGGGGATTAAGATTTGGCATGATGGCTGTCTGAAGTATTGAATTTGTGAGACGAAGAAGAATGAAGGAGTGTAGGATCTTTCGGCTTAGAAATATGAGGTTGAGTGCATGTAACACTACAACCATGAGGGTGAGGCACGTCCACGTGTTCTTCAATATCAGCTGAGGTGGAAGCCAAAGAAGTAATTTGTGTCAAGGAGGTGCTCTCTTCACGTGCCGAGTTCAAGTCGTCATCCGAGAGGTCTGCCAAGTGAGAGAATCTATTCTGCAGCGAGGCATGATGGCGTGAATCAGGATCATGAGGCTTAGATGGGGATTGGTTCACTTGATTGGTGTGGGGCAAAGGCTCAGTTGGGCCAACTGGTGGAGTGGGCAAAACCATTATACCACTCTAGGTTTGGTGAAGGATATGCTCAGCATGCCATGTGGTCAGTCCAGCTGTCCTAACAGGTTTACTCCTCGCCTTAGGACGTTGCTTAGGTGTTCTACGCGCCACTAACATCCATGGACCGAACTCTTGAGAGGTCAGGTCTTTGTCGGTTCGCATTATTATTTTTTTACTTCATACATTTCCACCGCCTAAACTACCTATAAATATCCACCCTGCCCACATATTTCGTTACTTTGTTTTTTTATGAGTTAGGTTTTGTATATTCTGATTAGGTTTGGGTAATTTCTTGCTTTATCTCTAAGTAATATTTTTGTTTGATTTCTTGCTATGTCGTTCAGTAATTCTGCAATTCTGAGTTGCATTCTTTAAATATTATTGCTCTAAATGTCAGAAAAGGAAAGTATTTCTTTTGTAGAGAAGAATTTTCTAATTGTTTTTGTAAGGACCAATAGATCTTGCGGTTCAAGTCCATTTAGAACAGTGAGTTGTACAGTTCAACTTTGGCCTAAATCAACAAAATTTGTAAGAGAGAGAAACGAACAATAAGAAAGGGCTTCGCCTGAGGAGGGAAATAAAGAAGATGGGGCTAATCTTATAGAACAAACGAGCACAATGTCTCCTTACACGCCTGCCCGAGGAGGCTAATATCACACAGAAAGTTACATTGTTCGTTCTTTTCTCTCAATGTTCTTCTTGTTTCTCTTTGATACTTTTGTCTCGATCCCCTCTTTTGTAAAACCCTTTTCTCCTTATATACTTCTCTTTCTTTCATATCTCAACCATCCATCCTTACCTAACATACCTTCTATCATGACACTTGACTTTTTCTATCTCTGAAGAAGGTGGTGAAAGGAGTCTACTTAGCTATGATTTTCATTGTTCAAGTCACCTCCTCATCAATGTAGCTGATAAAGTTGTTTCCCACCATTTAATGTGAAGGCCACAGGCTACCCCAAATTAGAAAATTCCCCTATGATAACAGACTCTCTCTCTTCACACCTCTCTTTCCACTTGAAATATCTCAGAATCCTACGACTCACCCCTTCTTCTCCTTGGATTTCCTTCCTCCTTGAGCCCGTGGCCCGTGGCATTCCCACACCAATACCGCAATTCTACAGCTTCATCCTCGGTCCTCGGGCATCCACAGTTTTATTTATTAATTTTTATTTTTGGCAATTTCTGCAATTTGGAGTGTATAACTTAAGGGTGTCAATGTTTGACCCAACCTGTGAGCACGACCCGAACACAATACAGGATTTTGCAGGCTAGTCTTAGGGTTAGGCCTTAGCGGGTTTTGGTGATAAATGGGTCGACCTGAAAGTGACCCGATAAGAAAGGTGTTATAAGTGGGTCAACCTGTGTGACCCGCAATAGATATGTTTGACATGCCAATTTAGTTGTATCAACCCAAAATAGCTCATTTAATACAACCCATTTAACTCATAGTATAACAAAAAAATATTCACCTTATTTTGGATTGGTCAAATATCTTTTATATTTAACCTATATTTTAAACTTAAAAAGAAAAATAAGAAATTACAAAATATTACAAACGATACAATTGTAAACTGAAACTTTATAAACCCTAGTCATGACCAGTATACTTTTTACACTAATTCTTTCAATATTGATATTTAGCATTTGGCAAGTTCTGTTTGTTGAACTATGTTATGTTTGTTGAACTATGTTATTTTAAATTTAGGTTGAAGTGCATGCACTTCTTTTGGAGTTTAAAGATTTTATTTTTAGATGAATGTTATATTTTTGTTGAATTATGTTATTTTTAATGTGGGTTGAAGACTTAAAGTGTATGTATTACTTTTGGAATGTAAAGGACGTATTTCTATATAGATGTTATATTTAATATTAAGCAGGTTGAAATAGGTTGTGTTACGTTCGTGTCAACTTAACATGACTTATTTATTAAACGTGTGGGTAGAATCGTGTTAACCTACTTCATTAACAAGTCAGGTTAAGGTTGAACTATGTTATGTTTGAGTTGGGTTTGAGTTGAAGCATTTGATCTAGTACTCCTATCTCGACACGACCCGCTATCTCGAATTTGAGAAGCTAGTAATGTACGTTAAAATTTCAATCCGAATTGAGAAGCTAGTATGTGCAGAGGAAGCAGATTTTTATTTTTTATTTTTTGGGTGCTTGGTTGCTTAAGTGGTGGAGTTTGATTTGCCGATGATATTTCTTTTCTTCCCACTTTCAGTTATTCTCTCTTACAATCCTAGTCTCATTCGGTTATGGTTTGAACTTACATTGAATTCTTTTCCCTTTGTACTGCAATCTTGATTCTGTCTTGGTTCAAATGCAGTAATGCAGGTAGATTGGTGGTGGTGATCGTGACCCGACCATGGTTGCCGCAGTAGAAAAATATTGAGTATGCTTTGCCCTGTTGGGCTTTCTAGGAATTAAATGTTTTTAACTTTGTGTCTTTGGATTTGCACCATAATTCGTAAGATTAGCATGTTAACTTGTATTTGAATGTGGTTATTTCTCTTATTTGTGTGGGGCAGGTAGATTGACGCCGGTACTGTTGTTGCCAAGGGAGAATTAGTCAGGTCATTGGTTTGTCCTGTGATTGGCATTAGTTGGGCTTTCTGTGAATTAAATGCTTTTAGCTTATGTCTTTGAATTTTGCATCATTATTTATGAAATTTGTATATGTTGCTGATTGATTTCCAAGTCATAGAAAATGAGCGAGCAGATGCTATCATGACTTCTTTATAAGCTGGTGATGTGCTAGGGGAATGCTTGAAATCAGACACTTTTGCCATGAACTAAGCTTGCCCTCCGATTTAAGAACCTGCTTCTCCTGATTTTGTCCTTAGATGTTTGTTTTATGGTTTTGCAACGAGTACTTTCCTAGCTTCTACAATTGTTTGTATGTCGAGACAAAAAAGTTTGATTATTTAAACTTGATATGTATGCTGGAGGGGAAATTGTACTCATAAAAAAAAAAAAAAAATGCTGGAGGGGAAATTGTCATTTGGGCTTTCTTGTACATGAGCAACATAGTTTTTGTAAATGTCTTACTTCAAAAATCGTGCTTGGGCTGTATAATTGAATTTGACAATGGAAAAACCCCTTTTATTCTCTCAGCTTCACTCTTCTCTTATATATATCTTTTGATATTCTATTCCTCGAATGTGTTTTTCTATTCCTGGTTGTTCAATTTGTTTTATAGATTTTGGTGCTTGGCTACTTTTCAAGCCATTTGTTGCAGCAAATTCTAGGTCAGTTTGGCTCTCTTGTATAGGAGGATAAATATGGTAATTATTGTTCTAAAAAGTTAAAATTTACTCTGTAAATGAAAATTGGTGCTTGCATTGTGCGTATTTCAGGCTTTATTTGTGTGGTTTACTTTTAACTAACTTAAAACTTTCTTTTCTCTTATTGTTAGCTGGCTGGTTATGTGTTTAAAATATTAAAATTCACCATGGAAATGGCAATTTGTGGATTGTGTATATTTCAGCTGCATTTTTCCGCTTTCAACTAACTCCAGTGCTGCCAGCATTTTTGTTCTGCTTCCGTTTTCTGTTGCCATCAACTTGACTTATACAACTTTTCAGAAATTACTATCATCAATTTGTTAAATTACAACCTATGTATTTTTGAGCTTGTTCAGTATTGTGATTTATTTTCATTTAGAAATTATTGATGCTTTTCTCTATATAACTACTTGCTTGACTCCTTATTCTTGGTTATCTTTTACTCTCTTTTTTTAGGACACATTTCAATTTGTATTTTTTTAATTTGAGACTGGATTTTGTGTATTGTCAGTCTGCATTATCTGGATTTATCTATTTGTATGGGTCTCGATGCAATGCATGCATTTTCAGTTTACTCTTGTGGGAGATTAATGCCTGCACCACTGAGTGATTGTACTTTCATTTAGTGCTTGTGCATTTGTCTTAGTGTCTTGTTTCTGTGGCTATTCTCTGCTTTTATTGATACTTGCTCCATATCTAATTTGGATTTTAATCTGGCATTGCTACTTATTGGTTACAGGAAGTTGGATTTTTTTCCTCCTTTGGGCAGCTTAAGTAAGTGGATTTGATTTGGCAATAAGCTCTCCTTTCCTCCTGTTTTCGTTGTTCTCTCCTACAATCGTTAGAATTATAGGGAATAACTTCTTCTTGATTTAATTCTTTCTAATATTTGGGCCTGCGATTTGTTTTCTAGGCTTTTGTTTCCAATTGGATTATAAAGGTTTCTTGGAATTACATGGATTTAACTTTTGTCCCTGGATATCATAGATTTTTTTGATTGATGCCCTTGTGACTGAATGTGAGTGAGCCAGCTGCATCCCATGTTGAACCAAGTTTGTTATTAGTTTGAAGATTTCACAACTATCTACTTGAGCAACAGAATCGTAGGTCTTTCCTGTACCTTTTCACCTTTTGTTTATAAGTATTTGAATTCTTTTCCTTGAACATGATCCTATTTCATTTTAATTTATTGTAGTGATTTTGGTACTTTTCAGCTTTTAAGGTGTTTGTTGCTGCAAAGTAGGTTTTATAGATTGATCTGATTTGTCTTCTTTAGTGGCACAAATAATTAAATTTTCCTTTCCCTTATTGTTGGGTGGCTGATTCTTGTATTCTGTGTATTTCAGGCTGCATTTCTGCACTATTAACTGATTACAGCACTGCTCAGCATGTTTGTTACTGCCATCTACTTGAACTTATTACAACTTTTTAGAATTTAAGAAAATTGATTAATTCGTTATACATTAAAACCTCTTATGGTTTTTGGAGCTTTGGTAGATATGGTGATTATTGTCTTTGGGCAGTCATGGAAGATAGCAGTAGCTTTGTTTTAAACGTGTCTGCTCTTTAAATGCCCTAAAAGTACAGGTTTATGCTCCTCTTTTAAACTTTTTTTTCCTTTTACTGTGAGCTGGCTGGTTACTATGGATTTAGAAATTGATATTCTCTTTTTAAATGACAATTGGTGCTTCTATTGTGGGCATTTTAGACTGCATTTGTGTGGTTCTAACTAATTCCAGCAATCTCTACATGTTTTTTTCCTGGTTCCATTTGTACTCATCACTACTTTTTAGAATTTCTTAAGATTTGCAAGTTAAATTTGTCATTTGCTCAACAATCTAATATGATATTTTTTGGTTTAGTCAATGGTGATTTATTGTCATTGGCAGCCGTGTAAGACAAGATCTGCATGCTTTAAACATGGCTGTTCTCTAATTACCAGAGAAGTTTAGGTTTGTGCTTCCTTATACTCACTCTATAGGTGATTTGGTAGGGTTTCAAAGTTATGTAGTTTTCTCATGTATTGTTGGATTATGCTTTGGGATATGAGGGATTTATGATTTTGTTACTCCTAAATCAATCAGTTTAATATGTGTAGGTATGGTATGTCTACTTGGGATGGAGTTTGATGAGGACCTAAGGAAATTATCTCTCTTTATCAATTGATTTCATTATTCTCTTCATAATAGTTGCATAATAATGTTTCTGCTTGTGTGTTTTTTTAGTTTGTCAGCCTGCAGCTTCATTTTTGTTAATTGAAGTCTTGCTATTTGCTGTCTATTTCATCATCAATTGTCATTTTTTGTTAGCCTGCAACTGGAGTTTTATTATGTCTTGCTATTTGTTGTTAGTAAGTCTTGAATCTTGATGTATCTACAGAAAGGGAAATTGTGATTTACAATCTTGATGTGTCTACAGAACTGGAAATGGTGATTTACTTGCGCAACAAAGTGCGTAGAATCTTTATATGAAGAACTAAGGCAATGATCTCTTTTTATTAATTGATCTCACTATTTTCTCCCCAATATGTGAAGAATAACGTTTCTGCTTGGATGTTTCTTTTGTTTGTTGGCTTGCAACTTCATTTCTGCCCCAAAATATCCCTCCACACAGTCCAACTTCTATGAATGTGGTTTGTATAGTTGGACTGTGTGGGGAGATATTTTGGGGCTTATGTCTCTGTCACCCCAATTCTTGTGCTTAAAAATTGGATGCTGTATATCAAATTGAGTGACAATTTGATGGGGGACCTCAGGCAATAATAAGCTCTCATTGTCTTGATTTCATTATTCTTTTCCTTTAATTTGAAGTTTTAAGTATTGGAATAAGATATGTATCAGTTAGAATAACAATTTGTTGGACTGACTTTGGATTGAGAATAGGCTTCTATTGTTGTTGTGTTTTAGTTTTTGCTTTTGATCCTATTAGTCCCTTAATTACTTGCTTGACCCTGCCGAGGTTTTTGGTTTTCTCTTATATATTTTCTTTTCTTTCTTTGTAATCTTTTTTTAAAATAATAGTAACAATCATAATGATGCTTATTATTTTAATCTACATTTTTGTTAGTGGAGATTGGAAGTCTTCCCAGTTTGCGTTGTCAGGTTTTGTTTAATTTAAGCGGTGATGCATTTGCGGTACTTTAGCTAGGGTTGGTTTTGTTTTGTTGCTTCTCGATGAAACATGCTTTTGAATAGTGTTGCTCTTTATTATTTATATATTTTTTTCCTTAAAAAGAGTATTATAATTTAAAGTTGTCCTAAACTATGTAGCTGGAATTCTGTGTTTTTCAGTTTGCTCATGTAGGAGGTCAATGCCAGCTTAGAATGCATGTACACAGACATGAGTATGGATACGACATAGCGACACGAGCAATTTTTGAAAAATTATAACATGAAACGGTAAGTACGACTCTGATATGACACAGGTATGGCACTCTAAATGAAGTGTCTGTGCATCCTAAATGCTAGCACCACGAAGGGTTTGAGCTTTCATGTAGCACTTGTACATCTTTCTTCTTGTCGTGTTTCTATTGATGTTTTCTTGCTTATCCTGGAACCTGGTTATATTACGTTAGCAGCTATGTTTCTAGTTTGTATTGTCACATTGTTTGTATGCAGGAAACTAGAATTTTTTTGGGTGCTTTACAACTTAAGCAGCTGAGTTTGATTTGGTGATAAACTTTTTAAGGATAAGAATTTTTAGGATACATTTTTGTTGTTTTAATTCTGTCTATTACTTGGGTTTGTGACTGAATTTCCTAGGTTTCGTTTTCGAGTAGGATTATAATTCTGAGTCTTGCGAAGTGAGGGTTTGAAATTTCTATTGCAGTTCTTCTCCCTTTGTATTGCTGTATTATTTTATTTTTGGTCATTATGTGTTGGCAACCTCAATAATGAATTCACAGCTTAATATGGCAATGCCTCGTATTGGCACAGGCCAGAATTATTATTGTAGTGCGACTTGAATATGGTTGATGAGGGAATGCTTTTGCTTTCTCTTCTCCTCGCATTTGTTGGGCTTTTTGGGAGTTACATTGGTATGCATTGTAATTTGTTTACTTGGATTGTTGCTAATGAATTCCTTGTCCCCCAATATCTGGCAACAGAGAAGAGCTAGGCTTTCTGGGTTAGATGGATTTATCTTTATATATGTTGCATTCTTTGAAAATAGTAGTTCTATTGCTTTTTCTTCTCCTCGCAACTCCTGTGGTTCTTTACCTCCTACTTTCAATATTTCTCTTTTGCAATCATGAGAAATTAAAAACTTTTGCCATGTTTTAATTTCTTTTGAAATATATAGTTCTTTCACAATCATTATCCGGATTTATCTATTTGAATGGGCCTGATGTGATGCGTGTGAATTAAGGCTAATTTGATTTTGTTTCTTTTCAATCATACATGATTTTGTGTTTTGAGTGGTGTTGCTCTTTGTTTTTTTCTTTCCTCTTTAAAAAATAATTTTTATAATTTAGAGTTGTTCTAAATTTTAGCTTTGGAATGCATGTATTTTACAGTTTGCTCTTGGGGGAAATTAATTCCTGCACCACTGAGGGATTGCACTTTCATTCAGTGTTTGTGCATTTTTCTTAGTGTCTTGTTTCCGTTGTTAATCTCTGCTTTTAGTGATACTTGCCCCGTACCTTATTTGGATTTTAATCTGGCATTGCTACTTATTGGTTACAGGAAGTTGGATCTTTTTTCCCCTTTTGGGCAGCTTAAGTAGTGGAGTTGATGGCAATAAGCTCTCTTTTCCTCCTGTTTTCGTTTTTCTCTTCAACAATCATTAAGGCTAATAGGGAAGAACTTCTTCTTGATTTAATTCTTTCTAATATTTGCGCCTGCGATTGCTTTTCTAGGCTTCGGTTTTCCAAGTGGATTATAAAGCTTTTTTGGAATCACATGGATTTAACTTTTGCCTCTGGATATCATAGATTTTCTTGATTGATATCCTTGTTACTGAATGGGAGTGAGCCAGATGCATCCCATGTTGAACCAAGTTTGTTATTAATCTGAAGATTTCATAACTATCTACTTGAGCAACATAATTTTTGTAACATTTTAAGTCTTTATCGTGCCTTTTCACCTTTTTTTTTATAAGTATTTGAATTTTTTTATCCTTGAACATGATCCTATTCCATTTTAATTTATTTTAGTGATTTTGGTACCTGGCAGTTTTAAGGTGTTTGTTTCTGCATAGTTGGTTTTATAGATTGATCTGATTTGTCTTCTGTAGTGGAACAAATAAGTAAATTTTCCTTTCCCTTATTGTTTTGTGTCTGATTCTTTTATTGTGTGTATTTCAAGCTGCATTTCTGCAGTCTTAACTGATTCCAGCACTGCTCAGCATGTTTGTTACTGCCATCTACTTGGACCTATTACAACTTTTTAAAATTTAAGATAAATGAATTAATTCATTATACATTAAAACCTCTTATGGTTTTTGGAGCTTTGGTTGATATGGTGATTTATTGTTTTTGGGCAGTCATGGAAGATAACAGTTGCTTGCTTTAAACATGTCTGTTCTTTAAATGCCTTAAAAGTAGAGGTTTATGCTTCCTTATGTCTTTTGTATTGGTGAGATATGGTTTTGAAGTTATTACTGTGTGGGGGGATACAAGGGTTGTATGATATACTGTTTCCCCTAATCCTGATTTCTTTTTCCTTCCCAAATTGTGAAATTATAATGTTTCTGCTTGTGTGTGTTTCTTTTAGCGCGTCAGCCTGCAAATTGCATTTCCTGGAATTGGTTTCTGAGTGGTTTTTAATTTAGAAAACCTCATGAATGGAAATATTCTCCTTCCTTAAAGTGCTGGTGCTTTAGAAGTATTTGATTAAAAAAATTTAGTTAGCAAGTCTCTTAAAAAATTAATAATTAATAATTTTTTAATTTTATGTTGACTTTAGTTATCTGACATTTACTTTTTATATATTTTATGTTCTTTTGACATAAATATAGTATTCACTTCTCCCTTAACTACTTGACTTTTCAGGGTTGTTGATTTTCTCTTATATTCTGTCCTCTTATTTTGTTTGCTTGAGAATTATTGTATTTTTTAAATTAGTACTAACAAAATTTTATGTTGACCATAATTGTTTATGGTAACCTTTTTGTTTCTCTTGATATAATATTCATTTCTCCCTTAATTACTTTTTTTTTTTTTTTAATTTTTTTGTAATCTCCTTATTATTATTATTATTATTAATTCATTTATTTATGGAGCTTAGATTAAATGTATTGTCAGGCTGCATTGGGGCTGGGGTTATGATTCAACAACAAATGCAGTGTTTTAACTAATGCTGTTTCAATTTTGTTTCTTCCCGGTCGTACATGCTGAGGAGTAGACGACTCCTCTCTTTTTTTGCTTGTAAATATTCTTGTGATTTACACTTGTCCTGAAGTGCTTCTTGGACTGTGTGTATTTTCAGTTTGCTATTGTGGGAAATCGAGGCCATCACCTTTGAGGGTTTGCGCTTTCATACAGTCTTGTAACTTTGTCTTAGTTTCTTGTTTTTATTGTTAGCTTCTTGCTGTCAATGCACAACTTGATCATCCTGTTTTGGCAGCCCGTTTCCAGTTTGTATTTTAGCTTGGCAGTTCCATTTATGGCCTACAAGAACTGGATTTTTTGGTGTTTGGAAGCTAAAGTGTTTGATTTGGTGATGAGCTCTCTTTTCCTCCCATTTTTTCTTTTGGTATTTTCTCCTACAATCATAAGATTTAGATGTATAATGGTGTTGGCAGCCTCATGCTCGATTTGCAGGTTAATTTGGCAATGCCTCTTATTGGTGTGGGGAAGAAGTTCTTGCTTTATTCTGTCACAATATGCTGATTGTTTTCTTAGTTACAAAATGTGATTAAGCTGATGGCTCCTCCTTTTCTGGACTTATATTTGAGCATTGTGTACCTTATGCTTGTCTATATGCTGGGGATGTTCATTTTGTGATTTTGTGTTGAATACTTTTCTAGTTATATGCATTGGGGATTAAGTTTGGGTTAATTAAAAAATATTTATTGACAATTATTATTTATTATAAGTGTTTTGCTGTTATATTTTATATTTAATTTTGATCATAGGTATAGAACTAATTTAACTCTGCCTGTGTTTGTGCTTAATTGTTCGCAGCTGGTCCCAAGCTCGGAAAAAGGAGGGGATATAGTATTTATTTCTCCCTTAATTACTTGCTTGAGCTTATTTATTGATATTCTCTTCTCTGTGTTCTTTCTTGCTCCCTTAATCACTTGTTTTTTTTTAAACAGATAGTTGCTTATTTTTTTATTTAATATTTTTATAATAGAAGCTTGGATTATCTGTGACTTGCCAGGTTACATTTTTGGGTATCCTATAACAACTGCAGCCTTGTGCGGTGTGATTCAATTCTGGGTTTTTAACCTAGGCTGATTTTATTTTTTTCTTGCTTCTCAATTATTAGGCTATCAGTTTAAATTTTCTATACACTTCTGCTGTAAATTTAAATAAGAGCTTTCGAATTAACTATGAAATGAGTAAATCTTGTATACATTCCTTCTCTTTTGCATCTTGCAAATCTAATGTTCTATTAAACATCTATCAAATTTAGAAATTGAAATTTATTTTCCTTGTGTTAAGGAGTCCTCATAATAGTGACAATTTTGTCTTCTTTTATAGAATTTGTAGCATTTTCCATCTTTTCAGCTCATAAAATGCATAAAGAAATCAAAACATACCAAAGAACTGAGTGAAAATGTGTGTGAATAAGTTCAAGGTTTTCATATAATTTCTAATTTACTTTTGGCAGAGTGATAATTGGATGGGAAGGAGGTCAGACAGTGTCATTTCAGTAATCCAAAGACCATAGTCCATATACCAATAGACCATAGACCATAGTCCATGTCTTTTGTTTTGGATCTCCTGTGTCAATGTGTGTACCAGGATGTCACGCAAGATACTATGGCTTGCACCTTTTATATCTTTCTTCTTTTCTTAATTCTTCTTCGTCAATTGGTGTATAAGCACTTAATGCTTTCGAAATTTTCTGCACACTTTGAGTGCTGGCAGCATCAGAGATACTTTGGTGAGAAAGCATATAAAGTGTCTGGAGGTTATTTTCCTTTATTTGAAAGAATAATCTTAAGTCAAATATGCATATCAGTTTTTTGATAAATGTACTGCAAGATAATAAGAGCTAAGTGGCACTAAAATGAGTGATCACGTTATATTTTTATGGATATGATTTCCATCCTTTCACTTCTTTCTTTTTGCTCATCATAGTTTGCTCATTTGAAGCTTTGGATCTTTGTTTTTTGGAATAATGGGGGCCCGATTGAGTTGTTATTGTTTGCATTTGCTACATTTTATTATTGTTAGCTTAAGTAGTAATTATTTACTATGGATTGGTGGTTTGAACAGTCAAGAAAGGAACTTGAGAAATCATAAAATAATTTTATTATTATTATTTTAAAAATTTTACAGAATTGGAGGTATAGACTTTAGAGGGTAGGAAAGGAGAGGTAATAGAAGAGGACATGATGAAAGGAGAAGGGAAGAATCTAAAGAGCGCAACAGAAGACAACATGTTGAGCATTATGCAAGTTGTCTCTTTGTGGTTCTAATCTCATCGAGGTACTCTTTTTTCATTTTCAACTCAGATGCTTCTAGTGTGCTTCCTCTGTCTGTTTGTTCATTTGTTTTAATAATTTTTCATATTACAGATGGTGAATTTGGTTCTACTCAATATTGATTATCTGCCACCAAGGTTGATTACTACCAAACAAACATGGACCTCTCCTTCTTCCTCTCTACAAAGGAAAAAGGGGAAATGAGAAAGAAATAGAAAGGGAAAAAAGGTTCTCTTTGATGCAATTGGAGTCTCTGTAGAAAAATGCACCCAATTGATGATCTTCTCTATCTTAAGGATATTGTGGAGTCAAAGGTCCAATTTCTTTCTGAACATTCAAGATATTACTCTTAATTTTGAAATTAGAACCTACTTATTAATAATCTTGCACCAATCATCAATACTATGTATGTAATATTAACTATTAAGAAATTAAATTTCCAGACAGCTTTCATCTCTATTTTTTTTTCAAATTAATCTATTTCAAGGAAATTTTTAGATGATTTAGATAGACTATGATGAGATGATGTCAGTATTTTAAAGAACTCTAAATCATTCACATATTCCTCTCTATTTCTTAATTCCCGTTTTGTTTGTGGTTGTTCTGCTTTGGGTGGGTGTGTTTAGGTGTTTTGACAACATGTGCCTTTGGGTGTGCATATGAGTGTGCATTTAGGTGGTTTTGCTAAGGGGTGCACTTTGTGTTCATGTGTCTTAAGCATGCTCCATGATGACTTCCTTTTCTTTTATTGCTGAAGATGCAGACGGTTAGTTGGCAGATTTCAAAGCGCAGTTTGACTATATTTTTCATAAAATCTCAGACCCAGAAGTATGTTCCACCACAATTTTGATGATAAAATATATTTTGTATCTTCTATTTAATGGTGCTGACAGCTTCCAATTTTCATAGGATCCTTCTTTGAAAAGACAGTTTCAAATTTAGGCGTTAATTATTATTTACATTTGGGTATTATTTTGGTTCGATTGTTTATGATTTAGGTTTTTCGGTTAGAAGTTGTTGGATATTTTTATAAAAAAAATATTATATTTATTTTAATACTCATTTATGTGTATCAATTATCCCTTAATGTCAGATACGTTGATTGCTAAATTTTGAAATTCAAATATAATTCAAAATTTGAATATTCTTTGTCAATGGTTTTAATTAGGAAATTTATGAACATTAATGTGATATCAATACCATAATTGCCAGCATATTTGGTTTTATTTTATATATATATATATATATATATATATATATACTTTCCATTCTAAACGTTTTGTATTTAAACGTTCTTATTTAAATATGACATAATAACGTCATATATGGGAGATTTTTCAGCACTTTGTACAGCTATTGCTAAATTATTTTATGTTATAATAAGTTACCATATATACACAAGGTTTAAGGAAAGTCAAAACAAATAACAATATTTATGTATATTTGAAATTGTATTACACAGTTTGGCTTTTAATCTTCAGCCACCTTATGGGACATTTAATGTCATAGTATCATGATTTTTTCTCTTTTTGTTCTCAACGTACAAAAGGTTTTGACCGGTTTATAACATATAAATATATATATATATATATATATATATATATAAAGAAAGCCATTGATCACACATTGATTTCAATAATTTTATGATTATTTAAAGTTTTAAATGTAGCAAATGTTTTATTTTTTGGCTAAGGACAAGCAACATGTTTGGCCCTATATATATGGAAAGAAATAAAAGTTTTAAACACACACATTTTTGTTTTTTGAATTAGAAAGCTGTAGACTTTTCAAAAACAATTTTTTATTGTCCTAAAGACATACCATCTATTGTTTCTTACTACTCATAAAAATATTTTATCTTTTACAAAATTTTCTGGGAAAAAAAAGTACTATAGAGAGTTTATATCCTACGAGTAGTGTAGGCTCGCAAGGATAATCAGCAAAGGTGGCTGGGCTGTTGTATCCTGGGGACAACGTGCAGAAACTATTTGTCTAACTACATCGGATATACCATAGACGACACGATTTGTCTCAAGATAGTGACTTGGTCCATGCCTCATCTCTGCCACCTCTTTTTGGTAAAATCAAATTGTGTAATTTCCAAAGAAAATTCAGGTATTATCTCTCCTTTATTTCCAACAAAAGTAGTTTTCTTTTGGGTATTTTGGCTTTGCTTAAATTGGAGTAGGGTATCTCATCCATCTATGGTGTTTGTGAATGGGAATCAATTTTGCATATTTGGGTCGTCTTGATTTTGGATTGCACCTTCTAATTAAGAGAAAGATGAAGATTTGCTCTATCACTCAAAACACAAACCTTTTATCAATCAAAACTACACCAAAGTTTTATTTTAAAATTTAATTTTTTGGGCAAGGTGATGTTACTGAACCTTCAAAAATTTCTTTCAATTCCAACTAGTCACTTGACAAAATTTGTTATTAGGTCTCAAAAGGGTTGTTAATTAGTTCATGGCATTCCAAAGTGATTGGTCCCCTTTTTTAAGCCATTGGAAATATGCAGTTTAATCTTGAACCACAAGAAGTATTGTTAAGAATGTACCTTCATTTGAAATTGAATGAGAAAAATAAATTAGAGAAGAAGACAACCATTTGATGTTTAGAGTGTTGGGTCAAATATTTTCAAATATTAGCATCTATCTAGAGATTCTGTCTTCAAAAGTCTCATCTACTGTTTTTTTGTTTCTTAGTTATTTTTTTTTATATAAAAAGAAAAAGAAAATTAAGAAACAAAAAAAAAAAAAATGCTAAATCTTAAATCAGATTATACACATTCTTGATTCTTGCTATTCAGATTATTTACAAATAGAATGTACCTTTAACGGATAGTTATTCTTTCAAATTATTGTTGAACATTAAATTTATGTTTTATCTTGGTTCTGTACTGTACATGCATGTGTCTGCACCTACACCCAATAATTGACGAACATATTAGTGTTGAGGACTCTTTTTTCGGTCCACGTGGCACTACTTCATTGGCAACACATGCCACATCAACATATTATTGATTTTTTGGGTAAATATATTTAAAACCCAAAATAAGCTCATATTTCATTCAACTACATGAATTGGGCTTATATGGCCTGTGAGATCCTTACTTCAAGAGGCGGATTCATGGTCCACATTTTCTCTTCATCAATTGGATCATAACCCCACGACATCATCAACATCAACATATGGATCGGGCTTAAGCAATGAATCAAAGCTCACGGCTCATATTACCTATCTTACACTCATGGCAAGCGGCTTCTTCAACAAGAGCTCATACTTACACAAAATGACAACAAAACTCGAGGTACGTCATCTCATCTTCGGCTTATGATCCAAGCTCATAAGTCTTTTCGGGGAAACTTTGGGAGTCGTGGTTTGGAGGGCCAAGAGGTATGTTCAGTAAAGCTCCAGCGGTTTAAAGTTGATAAAAGAGACATGTTGCTTAGCGTGTCTTCTTCAACTCCCTGAACTCTGGCAAGTCCGTGTGTAACGGGTAACATATGGTAAGCATCTCTTATCACATAGCCCTTAAAATGATATAATTCCTCATTGCTCTTTTCTTACAACTTAATATTCATCATGTAACAAATGCTCAATATACCCAGCCATCTAACTGCTGGGAAAATAACTGTTCATTCAATCCCCAGCTGTTGCTATACAAATTTAGAAACTTCATTATATTATTCTACATAAATCTCATTATTATGTTCAGCTAAAATCCAACTCAAACACATGGCCTAATCTGATTGGCTATCTTTCATCTCTCTCTATATACAAAATATTCATGATATTTTTAATACCCAGCTGCTGTCTATCACAATCTGACCATATATTTCTATGCCAGCTGCTAGAGCAGAGCATTAAATACTCTTCTTGCTCACCAAGATTATGTCACAACACAATGAGACCTTAACTAAATTTCTAAAACTTCAGCCAATCCTTCTATTACTTGCTAGAAATGTGTTGTAATGGAACCTTGAACTAAAACACAAACACCCGAAAAAGGAAACATTTCCAACTGAACCCCAGCAGTGTATTCAGCATTTGACACCTAGCTGGAAGTGATATTATCAGCCATTTAATCCTGAAATCCCAGCAGCCAGCTATTATACCCAAAATAGCAAGATAACCTTCAAAGAGATCTTACCATTTTTCAGCCAAATCCAAGAAATAAATGCTGAATGTCCTCTCCAGTAGTTAGAATTCACCCACCTGACTTCATTTGCTTCTGCCCAAAGCCACAACTTTCTTATGACAGCTACCTCATGATAGCTGTCACAGCTTTTCCTGACAGCTGGGTCAGCCTTTTCAGAACAGTTGTGACAGCTGACCCAGCAGCGTAAGCATTACCTTTTTTCCTTATTTGGCTAAAACCAAAACCAACTAAAGAAACTACATTTCTCTTGCTAAAATACTTTCCTTTTCTGCTACTCTTTCCCCAGCAGCTCTTACCCAAAACATCAAGAATAACTTAAAGCTAAACATACCATATTTGGCCGAATTTTAAGATGGATTCTCTGAAGATTTATTGCTATTTGAGACAGATTTTGGCTGAGATTATTTGCTAAAATACCCCTTTAAACTCAGCTCTAAAAAGAACCCTTCATCAACCCCTCAAAGGGGGACAACAAAAGGAAAGAAGAACAACTCTCTCATGGACTTATCTATTGTCTCTCCCTCTAAGCTCTTGATGAAGTTCTAAGCTCTTGAGTTTTTAGTTTCCAAATCAAGAACTAAACTCTTCAGCCCTTAGCTCACAAATACTCTTTATAAGCCTTCACACATCCTCCAGCAGAAAATCCCAGCAGCAAATTCTAGCAACACTGCTAAACATACTACAACACTATTACCTCTCTTATACTCATTCTCTCACTCTCCATATTCAGAAAATACATATATCTCACTGCTCCTATCTCCAAATACCTAAACACATCTCCATACTTTTTTCTTACAAAATCTATCCTCTTGGAAAGCAATCTCTACAACTTCTCCAGCAGTTATAATCTCATATCTTTACTATCCTTAACCTCCATATCTCCCATACTTCCACATATCATACATACTACAAACACTACATCCCACAAAACATCTATATCTTTTACCATCTCCACACTTTTCAAGAGATGTCAAATACTCATACTAAAAGCCCTTCTCATGGAAGGCATGAACTTCTATTACTAAAGCCCTTTTCCTAGAAGGCACCAAGACCTCGTATCAAAACCCTTCTTATAGAAGGCACACATCTATCTCGTATAAAGCCCTTCTCTTAGAAGGTACAAATACTCTATAAAAAAGCCATTCTCATGGAAGGTAATACTATTCATAACTTCACAACAACTAAAAGAGCATTGTTAAGGGGAAAACTCATTTAAGTGCATGATGAGAGGGGCAAGCTTAACCAGCCCCTACACATAGCTGGGCATACTTTCTCTCCCCCCAGTTGCACCCATTTTCCCTCCTTAATCTTGAAGTTATCATGGCAAACTATCCCTCTACCGCTGGGGTCACTTTGTTGGGATATTATCAACTCACAGAAGCTGTATCGCTGGGACTGCAAACCATCAGAGATAAGTGACTCTGCTTTTATATCTTTAAATTTACTTCATTGAATACATGATTACTTCACATTTAAATACATATTACTTTATTCCAACTACTATTACAACTATTAACCAAGGCTTAAACTCATTTTAATGCATGATAAGAGGGGAAAGTGTAACTAGCCTCTGCCGCTGGCATTCTATTGAAATTCTATTAGCTCACTGATGCTACACAGCTGAAGCTATAAACCATGCAAAGATAAGTGACGTTGCTCCCATATCTTTAAATTTACGTCATTAAATACATGATTACTATAACTCTAAATAAATACTACTTTATTTCAACTGTTATTACAACTACCAATCAAAGCTATCATACCAAACGCGTATTACATATTTATTTGACATTGTGATTCTTAGACTTTGGCTTTAATGGCTTTGTAGGCTTAAAAGTACGCTGGTAGCCGTTGGACCACGTGGCCTAATGTTGAGTTCCGAACGCAACTCCCCAAAAAGAACACGGGTCTAGCAAGGTCACCCTTCCAAAGGACCACATGTGGCTTGGCAACCGAAAAAGGCCCCCGAACAACTGGATAATTTATGCTATAGTAATCCGATGAAGTTTATAGAGTGCAATTTAGCACATCAAGCACAATCTGTTTTGAATATATTTTAGTAGGAATAGAAGCGAGACGGGTTTCCTATTCTCTGCCCTTGCCCCACTTCTGCTTCAAGGCAAGTGTTTTTTTGGTCCCATTCTAATGGGTGCCTGCGTGTACCCATCCCACCATGCCCAAATTATATATATATTAATATATATTAAAAGTTTATTTTGAATGTATTATATTAAAACTTGTAAAAAAAAAAATAAGGGGTCTAACATTACAAAATCTCCTTAAAGCATAACAATACAACAATTAAAGTAATAAGAAATACAAAAACAATTCAAACATTGCAATACAACAATTAAAAAATATAAACAACATAAATATTAAAACATAAAAGTATAAATTCAATAATATAATATAAAAAACATCATAAATTTAAAGTTAGGAGACTAAAAATACATATGTATGTCTTATAAAAAATCTATAATTTTTTTATTATTATTTAAATATAAATGGGGCGGGTGTAGGGGAAAATGATAACTCCCATCCCCACCTCATTTGTTATGCAGGGTAGGTATACTCATTTCATTAAGGGTGGCTGAGGTAGGTATTAGCGGGTGTGGGTTTAATTGCCATCTCTATTATAGGGACCAGAGGCCCAAATACATATGTTAGGCCATGGGCTTATCCGAGGAGGCACATCTATCCGAGAGTAATTCAGTAACGAAGAAAACGTAAAGCTTTGGGCTCCATAAGTAATTGGCAAGCTGTGCAAATTGAGGAGAGATGTTCGAAGAGGGTGATGTCCTCAGCTAAGCAAAATGAAGGCCAGAGATGTGCATATTTGTTGTTGGTGATGATATATCAGAAGACTGCTAGTAAAAGTGCACATTGTAAACACACATGATAGGTGGAAGCTGAAAAATATCTTAAAGAAAGCTGCTACCACCGCATTAAATGCCCAGCAGCTAACTCTCTGGCCGCATTAATGAAGAAAAGATGGCTCAGTGACTTTTAACCTTTACAGCTACTATTTGAGGATTTCAAGGGGAGGCTGATGAGACAAGTATCAAGATGAACCATTTGACCAGCACGTGGAGGAGAGAGGTAGAGGAGGAAGGAGAATATAAAGGAGAAAGGGGGCAAGGGAAAGGGAGATGAGAAAAAACCACGGGAGAGGGACTGTATTATCTTAGAGTTAAAGTTGTAATCACACAAGAGAATTATTTATAAACTAATCTCCTTGGACTATGTCGAGGACAACTTTCTATAATTTAGACTTGTTTATTTCTGTCGTCTTATCATTTGAATTTGTCTTGATTATTGTTTAGCTTACTAGAAGCCCAGTTTTTCCAATTCACACTCTACAAATTTATTGTTTTGGGCTTTTTAAGCCTAAGTCCATTCAACCCGTGGGCCTAGTATACAATTGTGTTCTTACCATAGTTTTAAAAACCGGACCGAACCGGACCGGCCGATCTAACTGGTTCAATCGGGAACCGAAGCCAGTCCGGTCCGGTTAAAACCCTCAAAACCGGTCAACAACTGGTTAAAAACTAGAAAATTGGTCAAAAATCGGGTAAAAACCGGGGTTGAACCAGAAATTTGAAAAAAACGGTTGATGACCGATTCGGTTTTTAAAACCATGGTCCTTACATCTATATTTTAGCATCATTTATTATTTTGTGAGTTTTTCTTTGTTAATTTGCTAATTTTGGGTTACTATGTAAGTTTGTAGGTTTTGGTAGTTTTTTTTTTTTTTTTAATTTTTTTTTATGGGGTTGGGGGGGGGGGGAAGGGTGGGTAGAGAAATTTAATGCAGTGATCAATATCACTAACACAAGATTGCGATTAATGAAAATCAGAACAACTATGAATGGTTCAAAGGTTAAATTCAAATGTTTCGCTCAAAGAATAATGTTTATGGTAATATAGTGCCAGTTCAAATTTTATTGTCATTTCTTTTAGTTTATTTACAGTTGATAATTAAGTAACGTATATCACACAAATAAAGGTGGATCTTCCTCTGGAAAAAAAAAGGGATAGTATTGCATTTCATTTGCCTATAAAATCTTTTTTATTAATGCTTTGTTCCATCCACAACTGAAATTCTGATTCAGCCCCATATGATATGTTGATTACCAAAAAAAAGGAAAAACGGCCCAAAGCCAATGATCCCTAGCAAAGGAATATTAAAAGAATTGTAAAATTTTGGATAAGTTACAATCAAGCATCATCTATGTCTCCATCCATGAGTGTTTTAATTTCAAATACTCTCACTTTCACGATTTCATTTAATCATTCCTGGCAATTAATAGATGAACAAATTAATGATCCTTAAGCAATGTTTTATTACATTATCACATTGTTGGTCAGCACAAAAAAACCAAAAGGTCGAATAGCTTATCTATATTTTGGATTTGACAACAAGAATTAGCATGATTAGCTACAGTCGTAGAAAAGTATAAACAAAGGAGATCCAGAACTCGTGCAGCACCATGAGATCAAGCAACATGATTGATTTTTCAAGCATACTTGTTAAGACCATGAAAGAAGCGGTGTTTTCTACCCCTTGAGTGCTTTTGACAATCCTTTGACATGACGAAGGGGATGAAATGTACCTACATTGGCACAGCATATCACCATTTACTTACACAAGTACCCAAGCATTATATCTTGAGCAATAATATCAGAACAATTCCATGAATACACATATACAAGACAATGAAAGAGAGAACCAATTATGAAGAGAACTTATTTCATTTTGATCACAATATAGAGATTAAGGGGATTTGGATGTTCCACAAAATTTAACTACCTCCACCCTGTTTTTCATGGCCTTTGAAGATAGAAATGTAGTGAAACATTAAAGAAGCCTGATAAAATTATATGTTTTCATTGGAGCAGCAAAGTTTTAACTTTACCAACACTTCTAGGGAGGGCTCTCACTTTCCAAAATGGCTCAATGAAGAATGCAGATTCCTAATTTTTAGTTCTGATGGATATGTATGACAAAATGAAAACATAAAATTTTGTAAGTCAACTAGCTAAACGGCACTTCCTCCCCCACAAGTGTGGGTAGAGGATGCGGTCGTGTGTTTCAAATCCACTGGGTGTTTGTGAAACTTACCCGTCAAAAAAAGAAAGAAAAATTGTGAGACAACTAGATGCATCCATAGTTAACGAAATCATCAAAATGGAGTAGAAATCCATGGAAATCAAGCCTTCACAATAAATACGAGAAATTTTCAACAGGACATCTAGGTAGGTAAATTAAAGAAATGGTACCCACGCAAAATTTTTTTTGGAAGTTAATAAGGTATAGAACTAAACCTGAGAATTATTACGTATGCCATAATCCTGAAGCACAGAGTTATCATCAAGTAGCTTCTCCTTATTGTATGATAGGCAAAAATTTGCCCAAACATGCTTCCTGAACAAAGGTGACATACAAACATAGTACATCAGTATTAGGGGTGGCAAATGGGCGGGTTGGGTCATAAATGGGTTGGGTCATAAATGGGTTGGGTGTGTAATTACCCATTTATCCATTTATGACCCGTTTATATATAAATTAATTATCCATTACCAACCCAACCCATTTAATTAGTAACCCGCCCATTTAACCCAATATGATCCAAATACCTCTAAAACAACTTGAATACCCTCTTCACCTCCAAAATTACCAAAATACCATTAAATACCTAAAATGATGCAAATACCCCTACACTTTCAAAATTACTAATATACCCTTGGACATCCAAAATTATCCCCAAAATCTCTAAAATGAGTAAAATACCCATGAAACCTAAAAAATTACCAAAATACCCCCGAAACCCAAAAAAAGACCAAAATATTCTCGAAACCTAAAAATTACCAAAATACCCCTAAAACCTAAAAAATGACCAAAATACCCTCAAAACCTAACAAAATGACCAAAATATCTTCGAAATCCAAAAAATGACCAAAATACTCCTGAAACCTAAAAATTACCAAAATACCCCCAAAACCCAAAAATGACCAAAATACCCCCGAAACCAAAAAAATGACCAAAATACCCACGAAACCCAAAAAATGACCAAAATACTCCTAAAACCTAAAAAATGACCAGAATACCCCCAAAACCCAAAAACTGGCCAAAATACCCCCGAAATCTAAAAATTATCAAAATACTTCCGAAACCTAAAAATGACCAAAATACTTCCAAAACCCAAAAAATGACTAAAGTACCACCAAAACCCAAAAAATGACCAAAATACCCCCGAAACCCAAAAAATGTCGCAAATACCCCCGAAACCTAAAAATGACCAAAATACACCCGAAACCTAAGAAATTACCAAAATACCCAAAAACTCAAAAATGACCAAAATACCCCTGAAACCCAAAAAAATGACCAAAATACTTCCGAAACCCAAAAAAATGATGAAAATATTTCCGAAACCAAAAAATGACCAAAATACTTCCAAAACCCAAAAAATGACTAAAATATCCCAAAACCCAAAAAAATGACCAAAATACCCCCGAAACCTAAAAATGATCAAAATACCCCCCAAACCCAAAAAATGACCGAAATACCCCTGAAACCTAAAAATTACCAAAATATTTCCGAAACCTAAAAATGACAAAAATATTTCCAAAACCCAAAAAATGACCAAAATACTTCCGAAACCCAAAAAAATGATGAAAATATTTCCGAACCAAAAAATGACCAAAATACTTCCAAAACCCAAAAAATGACTAAAATATCCCAAAACCCAAAAAAATGACCAAAATACCCCCGAAACCTAAAAATGATCAAAATACCCCCCAAACCCAAAAAATGACCGAAATACCCCTGAAACCTAAAAATTACCAAAATATTTCCGAAACCTAAAAATGACCAAAATATTTCCAAAACCCAAAAAATGACTAAAGTACCCCCAAAACCCAAAAAAAAATGATCAAAATACCCCCCGAAACTCAAAAAACGACCAAAATACCCCTAAAACTCAAAAATTCCAAAATACCCCCGAAACCCAAAAAATGACCAAAATACACTCGAAACCTAAGAAATTACCAAAATTTTGGTAATTCTTATGTTTCAAGGGTATTTCGGTCATTTTTTAGGTTTAGAGAGTATTTTGATCATTTTTTAGGTTTCGGGGGGGTATTTTAGTCCTTTTTTTAGGTTTCAGGGTATTTCAGTCATTTTTTAAGTTTAAGAGGTATTTTGGTAATTTTATGGTTTTGGAGGTATTTTAGTCATTTTTTAGGTTACGGGGTAATTTGGTAATTTTTTAAGATTTTGGGAGTATTTTAGTCATTTTATAGGTTTTGGAGGTATTTCATTCATTTTCTAGGTTTCGGGGATATTTTTGGTAATTTTAAGGTTTTAGAGGTATTTTAGTCATTTTTAAGGTTTATGGGGTATTTCGGTCATTTTTTAGGTTCAAGAAGCATTTTGGTCATTTTTTGGGTTTTGGGGGTATTTTGGTAATTGTTTAGGTTTTGGGGATATTTTGGTCATTTTTTGGGTTTTAGAGGTATTTTGGTCATTTTGTTAGGTTTAGAGGGGTATTTTGCTCATTTTAGAAGTTTTGGAGGTTTTTTGCTCATTTTTTTGGGTTTTGGGGGTATTTTGGTGATTTTAAGGTTTGGAGGTATTTTGGTCATTTTTTGGGTTTTGGGGTATTTTGGTAATTTTTTAGGTTTAGGGTGTATTTTGGTAATTCTTAGGTTTCAAGGGTATTTCGGTCATTTTTTAGGTTTAGAGGGTATTTTGGTCATTTTTTAGGTTTCCGGGGGGGGGTATTTTAGTCCTTTTTTTAGGTTTTAGGGTATTTCGGTCATTTTTTAAGTTTAGGATGTATTTTGGTAATTTTATGGTTTCGGAGTTATTTTAGTCATTTTTTAAGTTACGGGGTAATTTGGTTCATACTGATTCAGTATGAACCAGTTGTTTCAGTTTCCATATGGATTAAAAAGGAAAAAAAATGCTTCCTATAAAAGCTAAACATTTTATTTTCTCCATTTTTCTATCTGAGAGGCAGCATTCATTAAATATAACAAAAAGGTTGATAGGCTACTCTAAATACAAAATTTGACAAGTACAAAGAAAAACTTATGATATTTGCAAATTCCCATTATTTATGTTTCAAGGGATCAATTGGACTTTAGCTCAAGCGTAGGATTGGGATTGGGTCTTTTAATGAATCATATTGTAGTGAAATAAAAGAAAAAAATCGCAAAGATTATACAAGTAACTCGGTATGCTTCGTAGGTTGCCAATTTATGTACTATATAATTAACCAAAAAAAGTTACCATGAAATGTGACGATGACCCATTTTGGATTGCTCCACATTGTTCACTTTCCTCTTGATTGCAAGCTTCAAATCCTTGACCGTTGCCGAATTCATCAGTGCCACATCTTCATCACCACCAATTGAAAATGAACTTTAAAATATTTTTAGTTAACAGTCACATGCTTGTCAAAATGCCAAGCTGAGAGGGAGAAAGAGAGAGTACCGAAGGAAGTGTCATCCAATTTGAGGATGGAGATACGCATGGCGCTACCCAATTCGAGGCTGATGAGAGTGTCCACGTCCGATAAGGTTGGATTCTTGGGCACATCAGCAAGTATAGGATCATGGAGTAGAGCGGCAAGCGTTGAGTTTAACCTTGCCTTTTTCACGTAATCTTCCACGTTTTCTTCCCTTTTCATACTAGATTCCATCATCATCACGTGTGCGTCTCCTTCTCTCTTTCACTCTGAAATCTCAAATGATCAACAAGCAAGCAAGGTACTGGAATGGAAGGATGATTTTTCAACGTCAAGCTTAACTAACTCGACAAAATCCAACCACCATCTCTCCCTCCTCTGCATATGCCCAAACAAAACCCACCGATGCAAAAACAAATAAACCCATAAAAAGTACAGAAAAACCCAAAAAAAAAAAAATCCACATAAGCATCAGTGTGAAGAGATGAAAAAAGTAGAGAAAGAAAGAAAGAAGCAATAGATGTGAAGAAAGGAAGAAAAAAAAAAAGATAGAGGCACCGAACCTGCAAGCTGCAACGGATGGAAAGAAGGAGCAAATGAAAAAGTAAGAAAGAGAAATGAAAAAGCTGTAGTGTTTGAAATGACAACACAAAGCATTGAATCCCACATATTTCATTTAATTACCAAATATAACTCATAATTCAAGTATACGAAAACACATAAAAGTTGTTTTCAATTCTATTACTCGTAACTCAAACTTTTGAGAAATGAGGGTTAGAAATTGAAAATAAAAACTAAACCAAATAAGCAACCTTGGTGTGGAGTCCACAAAATTTGAAAATTGAGCTGTAAAAAGTGAAAATTGAGTGATGAAAATAAACTAACCAAACATGACCTAGAATATCACATATTAGAGCATTAGCATTGGAAAATTCCAATGCTACTCTATTTTACAATTCTAAAAAGTCACTTTATTATTATACCATGCCATTTTACAATACTTCTAGCATTCCAAACTTCTATTTTCCTCTTCTACTCATTAAAATAATATATCTACGTAATAAAATAATATATTCTAAAAATATATATTTTCTCTCCCATCTCTCTCCTCTCTCTAATTTTCAACCCAAAACCCCAACTGCAAGTCGGCAAGAACAAGCCCTTCCCACCACCACCGGATCTTCTTCTTCGGTGACCCGACCATCGACCCAGACCTAGCTCTGTCACGCCCAGATCAACACAAATCCAAACCTACTCTATTTTACAATTCTAAAAAGTCACTTTATTATTATACCATGCCATTTTACAATACTTCTAGCATCCCAAACTTCTATTTTCCTCTTCTACTCATTAAAATAATATATCTACGTAATAAAATAATATATTCTAAAAATATATATTTTCTCTCTCATCTCTCTCCTCTCTCTAATTTTCAACCCAAAACCCCAACTGCAAGTCGGCAAGAACAAGCCCTTCCCACCACCACCGGATCTTCTTCTTCGGTGACCCGATTATCGACCCAGACCTAGCTCTGTCACGCCCAGATCAACACAAATCCAAAACCCATAACCCACAGCTCACCACGCCGATCCACCACCTGACCCATGATACACCAATTGGAGCAAACCACACCCACTCAGAGCTAACCACACCCACTCGGAGCTAACCACACCCACATCGGAGTTAATCCATCAAAGCCACATCGAACCCATCGGAGCAAACAGCACTGAGAGAAAGGAAAGGGGGAGGGAGAAATCTGAAGGAGAGAGAGACGAGAGGGATAGAGTTGAGATAGTGGGTTGGCCGTGGGTTTTGGTGCTGGGTTTGGCCGTGGGTCGTGGGTTTGGCCGTGGGTTGTGGTGCTGGGTTTGGCCGTGGGTTGGCTTGCTGTGGGTTTGGTCGTGGGTTGGCTTGTTGTGGGTTGCTTCTGATGAAACTCAATGGAGAGATACAGAGGAGAGATGAGAGAGATGGAAATAAAATATTAGTTTTTTTTTTTTTTATAATACTGCTACAGTGCAATTCTACTTATAGAATTGCACTGTAGCAGTATTGCAAAATTTTTTGCAATACTTGCCTTTGCAATTCTCTGATGTAGAGGTATTTGGGGCTGCAAATGCCAAATTCTCCTTACATTTGGCATTTGCATTCCCCACTGCTAATGCTCTTAGTCCTTGTATTTTGAAAAAATGCCAGAGTATTATGAGAAGACTGTTTTAATTCAACATCAGTTTTGTTAACTCTTTGATGTCCCTTGCTCCAATACATACCAAAGTAGGCTCCAATACCAAGGTAGCTTCTATTTAAATACTACTTAAAAATGAAAATTATTTTACTATCTAACTTATTTTTGGTATTATTTATAAACTTCGCTGCACTTTTTAGTATTATTTATAAGTTCTATTGTACTATTTCGACTAACTTTTACTTTTATCTACAGTATTTTTAACAATAAATTTTCAGTATTAGCTTAGTGAGAACAATCACAAACCATCTCATGTTTATTTAGATAGTGTTTTCTTTTTTTGGGGACGAGCTGTCTATCTAGTGCATACTAGTCTCTATGATATAATACTAACGATAAAATTGTAACAATGCACGCTTAGTCAAATATTAGAAGAAAAGATATGAACAGGAAGTCATCTCGGCACACAAAAGTTCCCAACAAGATGGAATTCAAAGACACACATCATGGAGTCAGAACAATTAAAATATCTAATAGACGTGTTATTCCAGTATCAAGTTACTTTTCCACGCTAAAAACATCAATACAAAATATTTGTAGATTCAAGATAGATTTGGATAGGTAAGCCTTCGTGCAAACAAACCTGGTCAATCTTATTGGGGTTCAGTGCCCAATCTATCCTTCGATATACTTTGCAAACTTCTTCACGGTTGTGTTTGGATGACAACATTTGAATTTGGATTTGAAAACCATAGATTTAAAATGCCTTGATTTGAAATTCTTGATTTTGAAATTCTTTGTTTAGGTCTTTTTAAACAATAAAGGATTTGAAATTCATTCTTTGAAATTCTATTGTTTGAATACCTAAATTTGGATTTGGATTTGAATTTAGATTTAAGATCAATTAAATACATTTTTTAATTATTATTTTTCTTAATCCTTCTACATTTTAATTTTAAATACATGAGGAAATATTGATAATCTAATTGATAAGATGATAACTAAATATTTTTAGTTATAGCCAACTAAAAAAATATTTTCTCCTTCCTCAGCCATAACTTCAACCGCTTCGTTCATATGTTTTACACCAATGCCAATAGTTCTATCCCTCCCCCACAAGATCTCAATGTCCTCCCAATTGTCAATAACTTTGTTTTTATAAGCACCTGCTTTTGAATTTTTCTAAAAAAAAAAAAAAAAAAAAAAAAAAAAAAAAAAAAAAAAAACAGGCAGTGAGTTAACATAGTTAAAAAAAAAAAAAAAAAAAAAAAAAAAAAAAAAAAAAAAACAACTAAGAGATACTTTTTATTCCATTCATTAATAAGCAAACAAAGGGATTCTATTTGCAACTAAAACATGACCTATTTCACATTTCCTGAATAACTCAATTCGTAACAGACCAACTCGGTCATAACTATATTTTCACTTTCAATCAACTACGCTATCAAGCACTTGCACATTCTGCATAACTTCATAACCGTAGATAACCACTCAATATGTAGCAATCCTAGGAAGATGAATTTTACACAGAAAATATACACAATGAATATCCAACTCTAGCAGAGCTGCAAACCTTACACATGTTTGCCTTAAGTTTTTACACATAAAACATACACATGTTTGCATCAGTTTTTTCTTCTCAATGACTACAGATTACTGAACTTGGGAACTTTGAGAAGAATCAGATGCTTTTTCCACCAACTTCCAACACCAGAATCTTGTTTTCAAAATTAGAAACGAACAGAAAAATTGAACATGGAAGAGAAGAAATTATGTATTCAAGTAATGCACAATTATTGATAATAATCAAGACACAAACAAAGTGTCTTGCATAAAATTAGCAAAAAAGTGTGTTGCATATGGAATTATGCATTTTTCTTGTTGGACAGGAAGGATCACAACAATTGACAGCATTGAAAAAGATTATGGAAAGATTGCAAATTTCACTATCAGGCCATGAGAAGAGTATTTAAGAGCACCTGTAGCAGACGTTGCAAATGTGCCAAATCCTAAATATTTGGCACATTTAGCACATCAAACACCAAAAAAGCCTCTTTATCAGATGTGCTAAATGTGCCAAATTTTTGCAACATTGAACAGTACCATCGTAAGTTTGGCACTGTACGGAATAAAATTGCAAAACCGTTTATTATTTTTTTTATTCTCTGTTCTCTCTCCTCTCTCTTCACGTCTCTGCTCCCTCACTCTTCCTCCGCCTCTCCAGTCTTTTCTTCTTTCACTTCTTTTTCTTCTCAATCTCATTCTTTCTTCTCACTCTTTTCTTCTTTCAGTTTTTTCTTCTCACACTTTTCTTCTTTCACTCCGATCTCTGTTGCTGTGATTTTTTTTTTTTTTTTTTTTTTTGCAGTGATTTGATACCCGGGTTGTGATGGTTAGATTCATTGGTGGGTGGGTCGGTTGGTGATGGGCGAATCGGTTGTGGTGGTGAGTTCTGTTGTGCGAAATCGGTGGTGGGAGGACCGGCCTGTGAACGGGTTCCGAAGGATGGGTCGGCGGTGGATGGGTTGGAGCGGCGATGGGTGGGTCTGAGAGGACCGGCCTGTGCATGGGTGGGTCTGGGAGGACCGGCCTGTGTAGTGATTTTTTTTTCTGGTGGTTGTGGCTGGAACAAATTTTTTTTTCCGGTGGTTTGTAGTGATTTTTTTTTTTCTGGTGGTTGTGGCCGGAACAAATTTGTTTTCCGGTGGCTTGTAGTGATTTTTTTTTCTGGGGTTGTGGCCGGAACAAATTTGTTTTCCGGTGGTTTGTAGTGATTTTTTTTTCTGGGGTTGTGGCCGGAACAAATTTTTTTTCCGGTGGTTTGTAGTGATTTTTTTTTTTCTGGTGGTTGTGGCCGGAACAAATTTTTTTTTCTGGTGGTTTGTAGTGATTTTTTTTTCTCTGGTGGTTGTGGCCGCAACAATTTTTCTGGTTGTGTTTTTTTTTTTTTTTTTTATTATTATAAGATGGTGTTGGTGGACGTGGGTTTGTGCCGGTAGTGGCTGTCGGCGTTGTTGCAGTGGAGGTGGTTGTGTCGTTGTTGTTGTTGAGGATGAGGATGGAGAAATAGTTTAATATATTATTTTAATGTAGTGTAAATATTATTTTAATATATAGAATTGAAAGATAAAACATCTGATAAATGGCATGTTGTAAATTGATGTGGTAAACTAATAAAGTAGGTTTTTTGTGTTGCAAAATGGCATTTTTTTTGCAACGTCTGCTACGGATGCTCTTAAGAAACTTGAAGCTTTATAGACTTTTATAAGTGACTTCTAAATGATGTACCTCTCAATAGGTCCATTGTCACAATTTGGAACAAGCACATGAGTATGCATAATTTTTTAAGTAATTCTAGAACTATATATATCATCCACTACATCATTTTTTACAATTATCCTTGCTCATGATATAACTGTAAAGTAGCAAATGATATGATCTTCATGGCAATCCAATTAGGCCATTGAAGTTGATGCTGACGCTGTACCACTCAGAAGGCCCATCGTCACAATTTCAAACAGTAGCATAAATCAGCCCAAACTCTATCAAAAAGTAAAAATTGAAGAAAGTGTTCATTTGTTACCATATATGATTGTGTGTGTGGTAGGTCTTGTGATTGTGCAATGGCATTTTTCCTATTCATTAATCTGTAAAAAGTTGATGTGCAAGGTGTGTAAACAACAGGTTTTACAAAAACTCCTTATTGAATCTAAAAACTCTTGATCTAAACTCACTCTCTCTCATCCCCAACAGTCTATATAAAGCTTACTCCCCCATAAAAAATTCAACACCAGCAAAAAATAAACTCAGAGATAGATAAATAAACGCATCCCATTTCACTGATCTCTCTCTCTCTCTCTCTCTCTGCAATTAATTAATGGCTAGTTCAACTTCTATTCTACCAAATACATCTATACCACTAGATGACCAGTGCTCCAACCACCAGCTGAACCAAAAAGATCAAGCCTCCTCTATAGTCGAATCATCTTTGGTACAACCAAACACACCATCACCACTACCCCCATCAAACAGGGGCTCAGCCCAGTTCATGATAGCTGAACCAGTACATCTGCCACAACAAAACCTTTCAACTCCACCACCAAACCATGAGTCATTCCATATGCCCATGGCTGAACCAAATGTGGCACAACCTCAAAACCATGTCCAAGCTCAAATACAGATGTTACGGTAAGCATTTCTTGATAACAATCATGCATTTTTCCCAAGTGTCTTCATCGTAGAAGAAAGTGTTGGCAGTGCTACCACATTGTGTTAAGTTAGAGAGATCATTACCTCTGTAAATTTTAGTCAAATAATGATACGTAGTAGACATTATTTAGTCTTAAACTCAGCTAATAATTCCATTTTCCTCACTTTCCATCATCACAACATCATTATTTCAAATGAATATTCTCTCACTTAATATTTCACAACTCATAGACTGTTCATAGAAGCATTTCATCAAACACATAATTTGCAATACAAACCCACAAACGAAAATACATACAGAATACAAAGACAAATCCAAAACAAATCATTGAAAATACCATAAAACAAGATGCACAAACAAATCAAACAAAACCCACAAACAAATCTAATGAAACCCAAACAAACCCACACAAAAAAAAAAAAAAAAATCAAATAAAACCCACGGAAAAACCCACAGCCTTTGTGGACTTAGATTTAGTTGAAAGAGAGAATTAGAGAGGTTAAAAAGGAAGATAAGAGTTGAGAGAAACAAACCTGAAGTTGCCGAGAGAGAGATGGAAGAAGAGCTTATGAGTTGCAGCCAGGAAGAGAGACACAGAGAGAAGCTTACCGACAGAGAAATAGTGCACAACGCGTGAGAGATTTCCAGATTCCACCGTGAGCGTGGGTATTTGAAATCCATGGATTCGGGTTTATCAAATTCTAGTTGTATTTGTTACCAAATCCAAATCTATTTCTTTTAACTTATCCAAACAGGATTTGGATTGGGTTCCTTCAAATCCAAATCCAAATCCAAGAAATCCAAACAGACCACACAGGAATTACAACAATCTGAATAAGGAGAAATTATAAGGAAGACATGGTGGACAAGTCTATTAAAAATTCATACCTGTTTAAAATTGCTGAGTTAAAATTTTTTTTAAAACACTGATTCAGTAATTTTAAACAAATGGGAGTTGTAAAGATCATGGTTTTAAAAACCGGTACGGTGAAAGAACCGGAAAAGTAGCTAATTACCGGTTTTATGGTCGGACCGGGGTCCAACCGATGGTCGAACCGGTGACGTCATAAATAATTTAATTATTATTTTTTAAAATTATATAAATAATTAATAATTTTTTAATATACTAAAACTAATATAAGATATAATGGATTTAAGTACTGCCGTCCAAGTTTTACCAAAAGATGTGTAATTAGCTTCAAGGTATAATAATATGCCTAGGCTTCATTTAAAATATAAAGAAATAATTAAAAAATAAAAATCCTTCCCTTTGTGCTAGACTTCAAGTAATCACTGACTGCATGGGATGAGAGATATAAAAGATGAATCCCAAAGGGTTCTTTAATCTTTATCCAACCAAATTAAATTATCTCTTGATAGAAAAATCTGATTTATACAAGTACTAATAATAATCACATAGTACGGATATTAAAGAATTTAACATAATAACATTACAAAACAATCATCCTTACCTTAACATAATAAACTTTCAACAAAACCAAATAAATAAGTTCATTAGTCATTATATTTACATCAAAATGACAAATAACAAATAAGTTCATTACATCCAAATAGCAAATTAAGTTTTAAAGTTTCAAAGTTTCAAACAAATAACTACTAAGTTTTAAGACCCAAGCCTCTCATTTGTTATGAAGAAAATTGAAATCAATATCATCATGTGAACCAAATGCTCCACCACTAGCAGCATTATCATCATCCTCATCCTCATCTTCTTCATCTTCAACATGAATAGGATGGTTTTTATCTCTAAATCCGGGAGGAGCATCATCTTCATCACCAAATGATTCCAAATTGATGTCATCATCATCCTCAATTATTTCATTCTCCATATCTATACAAATTCCATAACCAAAGAACAATAAATGAAATAACAATTCTAATAATCATTTCTCATAAATCATAAATAATCTAATTAAAATATGCAACTAGTCAAAGAATTGTTATAAGCTAACCTCTTTGTACATGGCTAGAAGACCCTTCTTCAATTGGATAGGCTCCCTCTTCATATAATGCATTCTCTATCTCCTCATGATCCAGAAATGGAGGTTCCTCATCTTCCACTACCCAAAATTCAGTTTTATCGATACTTGCATAATCAATAGGATCAAAATCGAACTTCGTCCTTTTGACTCTATATCATAAGATGAACATAATGAATAATTGATAACCAAATCACTTATATTTCACAATCACAAAGAACCTACTTAACCAAATCAATGAATCACTCATATTTTCCCATAAAAACATTGAAACAAAGAGATTATATAATATATACCTTTCTTTCAATCGGTAGTTATAATGAACATACACAAGATCATTAAGTCGTTGATGCTCCAATCTATTTCTTCTTTTGGTATGTATTTGTTCAAAAACACTCCAATTCCGCTCACATCCCGAAGAGGCAGCTGTTTGGCTAAGGATCCGAATTGCAAACTTTTGTAAGGTTGGAGCACAAGATCCAAACAACTTCCACCACTCATCTAAGTTTCATATACAACACAAAACAAAGATACAATGAATTAATAAACACAACTACACTTATCCCAAAAATATAAAAAAGAGCTATGATCTTTAAAACATATTTTCATTTTATTATTAAGTAAAGTAAACAATATCTTACCCGACTGAGATGTCTTGGCCGATTCTTGAGCAAGTTGGGTTCCAAAAGTTTGTTCACGCTCTCGAAATAGCCTTAATTCCTCCACCAACTTCAATCGACCAGTTGAAACTTTTGATTCAATAACATCTGTCACAGCAGATTGTGTCTCTAGCCTCTTATTAAGAGTGGATGAGTCATATTGGAATGCAGGATTCAACCAATACGCAGCAGCATGAATATCTCTATAAAATTGATTATCCCAACGATCCTTGATAATATTAACATAAGGCTCCCATAGTCTCTTCTTGTCTTTGAAAATTTTTTTGATTCCTTCAATTACTCTATACATTCCTTCATACACATAACCCATAGCTGGTTTTTCATCAGAATCAACAATGCGTAATAAACGAATCAATGGTGACATAATATGCACAATCACATGACAATCATTCCAAAATTGATTATCAAGAATAATTTTCACCACCGCCTTTGCTTTCTTATCTTTTGCATATCTTGATTCAACATAAAATTTGCTAGTCACCAAAGCTTGTAAGTCATGCTTATGTTCCTTAAGACTCCCTAAGGCAATGAAAGTAGTAGCAAACCTAGTTGGCCCTGGACGCACAATTTCCGTCCAATTTTTTCTAGTCCTCAACCAAGCTTGCAAAGCCACATGGTTATAGATGAACACTGTGATCTTAGATGCACGCTTTGCAAGTTTAGCTACATGATCCATCTTCCCAATCTCCTTAAAAATTAAGTTTAGGCAATGTGCTGCACAAGGTGACCAACTAATGTTCCTATATTTTCCACACAAAATTCTCCCAGCAGCTACATAGTTTGCAGCATTGTCAGTAACCAAATGTACTATATTTGCAGGACCAACCCAACTAACAATTTCATCAAACAAGTTACTCAAATTAATAGCATCTTTAACCAAGTCAGAAGCATCAACAGAACGTATAAAAATAATTCCCTTAGGGCAATAAACAAGGAAATTAATTAATGTTCTATGCCTAGTATCAGTCCACCCATCAGCCATTATTGTACAACCAGTGTCAGCCCAATATGAACGATGAGAATCAACAATCAATTGGACTTCTCTTTTTGCTTCTCTCAACAAAGGCACTCGAAGGGCATGATAATTTGGGCCTCTATATCCAGGACCATAAGAAGCTACAGCATTAAACATAGGTTGATAATAACTAGAATTTACAACATTAATTGGAATGCAAGCATCATACATCCATCTTGCTACAGCCATATCAACCCTCCACTTCTTTTCTTTGCCAGCAAGCACACTTTTAATAGAAGGTTGAGCTCCCGGTGTTGTTCTAGGAGCGAAGTAATTACCAATGTCACCAACCTTTCTCTTGCCAAGATTGGATTTTGGTAAAAAACCACTAGGACCACTTCTATTTCCCCTACCTAACCCCCTACCTCTAGGAGTAATTTCTTGGACATCTTCAAATTCTGGTGAGTCCTCTAATGGCGAATAATTAGATGCTTCTTGATCCCTTTTTGTTTGTTCTTTTGATTTAGAAATTTCCTTCAAATTTTCAACCATTTGAAACCTAACATCATAAGGTACACCCATACACGCAGCCACATCACCTTTAATTCCAGCTAAATGTCTTTTCATCCTATTAATGCCCCCTCCTTTATAAGTTTTCCCACAATGTATACATCTATAACTACTTTTTCCATCTTTTAACTCTTCGGTTACATGATCCCATGCGGGATCACATTTCGCTCTCACAGACGAAGAATTAGCATTAGACCCGGTTGTAGAAGCTTGTTCATTGGATGGTACAGAGGCGGACTCCATTTCACTCAACGTCAACAATTTCAGACTGGCAGCAACCATTTTATCAACAAATAAATTCATCAACACAACATACACAAATAAGACATACTCTGTAAAGTGTAAACTATTTTCTCAACAAATAAAACATACTCTGTAAAGTGTAAAGTGTAAACTATTTTATCAACAAATTCATCAACACAATATACACAAATAAGACATACTCTGTAAAGTGTAAACTATTTCATCAACACAGCAACCATTTTATCAACAAATAAATTCAGCAACCACAAAATCCAAGACATACTCTGTAAAGTGTAAACTAATAATTGAAAGATAGAAGTTACCACTTACAAGAGAAGTCACGGAACGGAGACCTTGATATCAATCCGAGAACATGAATGGAGAATCTGAGATGAAGCAGAGAGATTATTTAATAAAAAAAAAAAAAAAACAGAACAGAGAAAAGAAAATTATCAAAATCAAAATGACAAAATCAAAATCAAAAGAAAAGAATGTTACCTGATGAAGGCTGAAGCTGAGAAGCAAAGAGCAGAGGCGAGTCGCGTGCGTAGAGGCAGAGAGAGTGAGCGGGCAGAGAGGCCTGAGAGGGCGCGAGACAGAGGGCAGATAGGCTTGAGAAGGCGCGCGAGACAGAGGGCAGAGAGGCTTGCGAGGGCGCACGAGACAGAGGGCAGAGAGGCGTGACTCGCAGAGGGTGTGAGACGGTGAGGTTGGGCCGCTTGGCTGAGCTCTTGAGAGTTGAGACCTTGAGAGAGGCGTGACTGCGTGAGAGCTCAGTTGAGACGGTGAGAGAGGCCGAGGCGTGAGAGCTTGAGCTTGAGAGTAGAGTAGAGAGTTGAGAGTTGAGAGTTGAGAGATGAGAGGCGTGAGAGAACTCAGAGAAGTGAAATGAGGGTGTTAGCTGTTAGGGACTTAGGGTTAGTTTTAGGATTTCTTCCCAAAACGACGTAGTTCTGCATTTTAGGTGAGAAAAGACAAACCGGTCAGTAACCGGTTCGACCGCGCGGTTCCCAGGTTCGACCGGTTCGACCGGCCGGTTAGTACTATTCAGCGGTTTTTAACTCATTTCCGGTTTTATGACATAACCGGACCGGATTGAAGGCCGGTTCCCGGTTGAACCGGTCGGACCGGCCGGTCCGGTCCGGTTTTTAAAACCATGGTAAAGATACAATTTTTGGGAAGCTGGCCTACAAGTGGGATTGACTTAGGCCCAAAACGTCTCGCAATGAATTTATAGAGAGTAGACTAGAAAAATTGGGTTTAGAATGAAATCAACAGTTGTCCAGATATATTTGAGACCAAAGTGACAGAAACAAAACGCTGATGTTATATAAAGTCGTCCTCGGCTTAGTCTGAGGAGGATGGAATTACAGTTATACGAAAGTGTATAACTTATCACTTTTTTTCTCTCTCTACTGCTCCTGTTTTTCCCCTCTTACAATGTTCCAAATCCTCTTTTTTCCTTGCCTCCAGCTCTCTTTATACTCCATTTTCTCTCACGTGCCAGTCAGATGACTTTCCTTTAATACTTGTCCCATCAACCTTCCCTTAAAGTCTTTACACGGCAGCTGTAAAGATTGAGAGTCACTGTTCAGACATCTCTTCTTCATTAATGCGGTCATAGGGTTAGCTATAAGACAATAAATGTGGTGGTCGCAACTTTTTACATAATATCTGTCGGGGGCGTTTTTTTTTTGCGCGTAGGCACGTGTCTTTAGAGTGACTTTGCTAAGTCCGGATTTGTTTTGGGAAGTCCAACCCGGAACTCGACATTGGGCCGTATAGTCCAATGGCTTCCGGTGTATTTTTAAGCCTACAAAATAGATAAAGTCCAAAGTCTTAGAATCATGATAATAGTTGTAATAAATAAATAAATAAATAATATGCTAAGCATGATAGCTTTGATTAGATGGTGAGTTGATACGTTATTATCATGTATATTAAGTGATGTCCAATGTTAGAAAATAATTGATTATGTGTCAAATGTCCAACAATGGGATAAGTTCAATAGTCCATGTCAAGTTGCGGTTCATGGTTCATGTTTAACATAATAAGGTATGTCCGATAATGGTACATGTCCAAGTAATGTATGTCCATCAATGGTCTATGTCCAAATAATATATGTCCAATGGTGGTTCATGTCCAAATAATATGTCCAATGATGGTTCATGTCCAAATAATATGTGTCCAATGGTGATATGGATTCAATTTATTAGTACATATGTTTATTAATGAAGTATTAGTGAGACCATATTTATTAAATGGTGAGATGATATTAAAATGGCTTGCATCTAGCGGTAAAATGATAATGAATAAAATATATTTAATAATATAAATTTAAGGATAAAATGTAATGACTTATCTTCATATTTTGCAGCTCCAGTCGTAGCATCAGTGGACTTAACATTTCAGCAACCTTCATGTTCTGCAGCTCCAGCCGTAGCATCAGTGGACTTAACATTTTAGTAACCTTCATATTTGAAGGGGAAAAATGGGTGCAACTGGAAGGAGAGAGAGCATGTCCAGCCGTGTACATCGGTTGGTTAAGTTTGTCCCCTTAATCATGCACTTAAATGATTTTCTCCATATAATACTCTTTTAGCTTTTTGTCAAGTTTGAGTAATGTTGCCTTCCATAAGAAGGGCTTTTGGTCTTATAAGTTTTTGCCTTTCATAAGAAAGGGCTTTTAGTAATGAGTTTTTAGAAGAGTGTTTGATATGTTTTAAGATATGAGGAGATGGTAAGAAACACACACACACACACACACACACACACACACACACACACATATATGTTGTGAGATATGGTGTTTGTATTATGTATGAGAATTATATGTAAGTACTTTGTTGGACATGAAATTTAAAGATGTATGAGAGGTATGTATGGGTATTTTGTGGGGAATGTGTTTGTAAAATATATGGAAGTGTGAGATAGATGATATGAAGGTTAAATGTGGTAAATACATGAGATTAGGGCTGCTGCTGGAGTGGTTTTTTGTGTTATGCCATGAGTTATGTTACTTTCTAAGAATAAAGATTTTTGTAAGGGAAATAAAGAATGAGATGGAGATGTGTTTTTGGGCAGCAAAAAATGATGAAATTTTAGAATCATGGAGTGTGGGAAAGATGAGTAATGGATAATGGTGTGTTGTAATATGTGTGATGTGTTGTTATTTATAAAGAGGAATTTGGTAAGGGAGATGAGGAAGTAGGAAAATATGTATGTAGTAGCAAAAAGAGTGGAGCTTCAAAACCATGGAGTGGGAGAGGAATAGAATGCTTTAGTGTGTAGCTTGGTCCTCTTTATATAGAGCCAAGTGTGTAACTAGATCAAAATTTAGTTGAAGGGAAAATTAGCAAATAGGGGAAAATCTTTGACAAGGTAAGTGGTCTTTTGTTTTTCAACCAAAAGAAGAAATTTTAGGATATCATTGCTGATGACACAGCTGGATGATGTCATTTAAATGACATCATTTGCTTGGAGGAGAATAGTTGGCATTAAACTCATGGCTAAACTAAAAAAGGTAAGGTAATTTTTATGAAATCTTCTTGTTTCTTTGAGTATTAATGGGCAAATAATATCATTTTAGGACATGTGTCAATCTGCTGGAGCTGGATGATGTCATTTAAATGACATCATTTGCTTGGAGGAGAATAGTTGGCATTAAACTCATGGCTAAACTAAAAAAGGTAAGGTAATTTTTATGGAATCCTCTTGTTTCTTTGGGTATTAATGGGCAAATAATGTCATTTTAGGACATGTGTCAATCTGCTGGAGCTTCTGCAGCTCAGCTGGAGCTGTTACAGCTTCTGCAGAAGCTGTATGCAGCTTCCGCTGGAGCTGTAGAAACTGTTGCAGCTTCCGCTGGAGCTGTTTTTTTTTTGTATTTTCAGCTAAGTTTCCTCTCTTGGAAAAAATTATATGTTTAATCCATATATAATTTTGGTAAGTAATAGACTTGTTGGTTGATATTTGATGAAGTTTTAGAGATGTAATTATGATCTTTTTGTATTTTAACCAAATCTTGGAGAGTAAATAGAGCATTTAATGCTAGATATGAGATGCTAATATATATATATATATATATATATTTAGCCATGTGCTTGGAATTGATTTGTATGAAAAATAATAATGTGATATAATTATATTTTAAAACTTATATCATATGATGGACATTAATTTTTATGTAAAGAGCATGGGGAGTTTTATCATTTTAAGTGTTATGTGATATGAGAGGCTTACCAAATGTTATCTATTGCACACTGACCCGTCAGAGTTCAGGGAATTAGGGAAGACATGCCAAGCAACATGCTTTCCTTTATCAGCTTTGAACCGCTGGAGCTTTACTGAACATACTTCCTGGCCCTCCAAACCACGACTGCCAAAATTCCCCCGATGAGACTCATGAGCTTGGATCATGAGCTGAAAATGAGATGTTGTGCCACGAGCTCAAACTATGTGCTTTGATTATATTGCCATGAGTTCTGGACTATGGGCTTTGGCGTCATTTTGTGAATATGGACTCTTTTGGGCTTTAAAAGAGATTTTCCCAAAAATGCATGATAGTGTTGATGTGGTGCAAGTCGCCAATGAAATGAAGCTATGTGGCGTGAAAAATTTGTTTTCAACAATATCTTATTGCTTCCACTTGTCCTATTTGCTTTCTGGATGTTCGTATATCAAAAGAATCCCTTGAAATATCAAAATAAATGCTGGAGCATTCATCTTGGTTGTCTCTTTGATCATTCGAAAAAGTAATCCTCCTCGGACAACTCGTCTCCGCCCACATACTGGCTAAATTATAGCGAGGAGTTAGGTTATGTACCTTCTTCGTAATTTACTGACCTCGGGCAGATGTGCCTCCTCGGACAGGCCCACGGCCCATCATCTAGAATTGGGCCTTTAACCCCTACAGGAGTTTTTTAGTGGAATGGTGGACAGATGACGTGGTCTACCAGAGGACTGTATAATTTCTCATAAATATGACTGCAGTGACAAAGAAGGGGAATGGGGGTTTGAATAATAAGTGATTAAGTATATCTCTGGATAGGAACATCTCTGATATAAAATCATTTTCCACTTATGATATAGAACGACTTTCATCCATATTCACCAACTCTGCATAACTAAATCACAAGTTACAACTTAAAGATTTATTTATTTATTTTTTTGTGCTGGGGGAATAAGGCTGCCTAAAGAAATGATATATCATTGATATCAAGTTAGAATATGGCTTTTTTTTTTTCTTTTTTTTTTTTTCGTCTGGATGATTAAGACTTTGTATGTAGTTCGACATTACACATGATCAAGCCCGGAAAAATTGCATAAACTTGAGCCCAAACCATAATACAAAAACCTTAATCAAATAACTGTCAACACTCTACATTCTATTGCATTGCTATTACAAAGTACTTAAGTGTCCATAATCTAGACAAACACACTAAAATACTGAATTAATTAGCTGGCATTTATCCAGTAATCCATAAGGTAATAGACTCATATCATACAAACAACTTCCAATAATATTTATTTAACAATTTACACACAGATTCCAACATAAAATTGAAAATATTTTGAATTAGCAAAAGGGTCCAGACAGACAACTATACCATTGCAGCACCATAACTGGAGCCACCAATCCATGTCTCTGTAGTATTGGCAGAAAGAACTGATATGTGTGAGATAATAGTAGACCAATTGGGATAAAATTTTGTCACTGAATTCCACATAACCACCTCACTATGTTGTGGACCAAGACTCTAGCCAGGTTTAATGAAGAGTTTCACTATGTATTGACTTATTCGGTCTGACCCGGGACAGAGAACTGGACTACTTGTTATGCCAAAGCCCAAAATAAGGTCCAATAACTCCCAAGTGTTTGGGCTTTGCTCTTTCATGTTTAAAGCAGAAGAGTCTTGTTTCATTTATTTTCTTCTTTTTTTGAACATATTGGAGCTTCATTTAACGTAGGGGGAATATCTTCTCAAAAAAAAAAAAAAAAAAATCCTTGGTTAATAACTATAGTCTATAGGGGAAAAAATAAATCTCCCTTTGCATTATGTCGCAATTCTGCATCTATCTTTGCATGACAAAAGATTGTTTCACTCATGTTTTATTTTTTTGTGTTTTTTGAACAACTAAATCAACTTAAGATTACAGAGTTTATGTGTAGAGAAACATTCTTCATCTACATATTTTGAAAATTAACCACTAACATATTTAGTAAGGTTGTGAGGTGTAAGCAATACCATTCTCTTGTCTTCTAATGTGAGAAAAATTACAAGCAACAAAGGAATCAATAAGAAACTTTTGCCTCCTCAATCAAATTGAAATTGTGTTGTTGTTGAATGTGAAGAATCAGTTTTAAGGATCTGGCTTATGAATCATTATGTTATGAATTCACTGGAAGAAGGGCAAAAGAGGAAAAAGAGTGGCTCTTCTTACTCACGATATGTATATTGATCCTCAGTTTCTATTTTCTGGCCAAATACTAATTACTAGTTTCACCAATAAGCCAAAAACTTTTCATTAAAAAAAAAAAAAAAAGCCAAAAACTTATCGACTTAGTTGAACAGCGTAGTGTGACCATTCGTGGCCAGGCAGTTTGGAATGTGAAAATACATTCATAAAAAGCCTTTGGAGACTGGAATTATGCAACTTGTGAGAATCAATTTTCATCGATATGATATTTCAATAAGGCAAGAAAGATTCCTCAGATAAGAAAATAGGAATAAAATCAAGGAAGGAATTATAAAAGTCGTGAAGAAAATGATATGCTTATTAGATGCATTAGTACCTCAATTGATTCGTTTGAAATCTTCGACACTTGGAAAAATAATTTTTTAGTCTCCCGGAATATGCCAATCTCCATGGCTGCTGAAAACCCAACCTTAAGTGGGTTAAGTGGGGAAAGAAAAGGTTGAAGAAAATCCCATCTTACCATAATTAACTAAAAGAATAAAATATTATATTGAGACCTGTCACTAACCGTGATGTAGTGAAAATATTATGACATTTTATTTTATTCCTAAACTTTCTCAAATCAATTTGAGTTGTCCTAGTGCCATCTTGACAACTTGATTAACAAAAAATTAGAGATAATCATATAATAGCTTTTGGAGTTTTACCATGGTTTTAAATGGAACTACAAGGTTTCAATTGCATCAATACTCAATTACTCATTATATCTTTCTCAAAAAAAAAAAAAAAAAAACTCATTATATAGTTTTAAATCCCGAATCAATTATTTATTAGTTAAACATAAGTAAAACCCTCCCAATTGCATCTAATACCTATTTGGATTGTGACAAAACCCTACATGGGAACATCAAACGTTACTTTAATACAAAAATCTCTATCCTTTCTTGCTTGTAATTTTTCTCACATCAGCAATACAGTCTTGGAGGGATACATCAATGAACTCAATGACAGGATAACAATTTATGTGATTCGAAAGAAAAGCTTTCTAGGAGTAATTCTAATTAGGAACTCACAAGAGATTTTTTTTTCCAAGAAGGTTTTTCATCCCTCTTACAAATGTGAAACAAATAAAGGAACAACTATAGATTTAGTTGTAAGGTCTATTAAGTCAATCTATTGTTTGTCATACTCTCCATTGAGTGAACTTTCTGTTTAAGTTTCAGTTGAGCAAAATGTCAGGTGAGGGTTGACTCGCAAACTTTCTATTTCCAATTTGCTCGAGTGAATCTTTTAAAGCTTGATTTCTTTAAAGCTACTCCTTAACTCAACTCAATATAAACCAATTTATTTGTATACAACCTTGACTAACACTTGTTTTGACTAGGAACCTAGAGCCTAATACTTGCTAAACATCGTTATTATAGACACTTGAATTTGCACCCATAATTTAATCTTGGAAGATGGCTAGAGTGACTATACATATACTCCAAAATTTAGAATTGTATTACATGCATTAATTCATTCATTGCATATCATAAAAATAATCTTGAGATTCTAACGATTGCGACGGTATGTTCGATTTCCAAATTAGACTGTCGAATTGAAAGATATCACATAATCAAGCTTTCACGGTCTGCATGCATTTTGTTTGGGTGGAGCAGATCATGCACGATTAATTTAAATTAATTTTGATTGGTTAGACAATTAAAAATTAAATAATTTTGTGATTGGTTGTTGGTTAGTGTCAAAAATAGGTCTGCTTGCACGGGAATAAAGTGGATGATCAGATATCAAGTCTTTTTAGAATATTTATTTACAAGATAATTATCACTTTAAAGACCTGAATATCAAGAAATATAGATTAATTTTTAGAATATGGATTAAAAACACGTCTAGGTGTAATTCCTGGCTCAAAAATCCTCAAATAAGGAGTCCAAATTGGACTAAAACTCAAATGCGGACCTGGCACCCAAGAGGGCCATTTGGCACTCTTGGAGTGTCGATTGACACATGAGAAACGTTGATTGGCACATGGCAAGTGCTGATTGGCACTTCTCAAGTGCTGACTGGCCCAAATTTTTGGCCCGGCCTGGGGACGTTTTGATTGGGATAATGCCAATCTTTTTCGACTTTTAGAAATAAGAATGCATTCCAATTCGTATCTGATCTTATTCAGCATCCCAACCTCTATAAATAGGGGAAACAAATCAGAAATAGAGGCTCTTTTTTTCTAACTTTTCTACTTCCCTTACGTTAAAGAAGTTTTGAAGGCTTTTGCTTTAGGAATTTCTTTTTTGTAAGTAAAGTATTTTAGACCTCAAAGAGGTGAACAAATTTCTTTGATTTCTAAAATATTCATTCATTAGAAGAGCATGCTTATGCAAGAGGTGTTTTGTTTTTCTTTTCCTTTTCCATTAATTAGTATGTTATTGTTCGTCTCACGAATGTGATTAATATGCTTTATTGTGTCTTGTTCTTAATATATATAATTGCCATGCTTAGATACTTTGCTAGAATTTTCTTTGCATGTTCTTTAGATGATTGTTTAATGTAATTCTTTTTCTTAAATTTCAAAATCTGCTAATGACTATCAAAGCTTTTTTTTTTTTTTTTTTTTTTTTTTTTTTTTTTTATAAAAACTAAAATGATTTGTATTTTTAGATCTATTTTTTTTTTCAAAACTCAAAACTGAACTATATTTTCATTAAATATAGATATGATTTTTTCTAAACTCAACTGATCTGTATTTTCAGATATGATTTTTTTAAAAAACTCAAAACTGATTTGTATTTTCACTAAATACATATCTGATTTTTTTTCTAAACTTAAAATTGATTTGCATGTAGTTTCATTAAATACAGATCTAATTTTTTTTTTCTGATCTCAAAACTGATTTGTATTTTCATTAAATACAGATCTGAAAATTTTTTCTGAATTTTTCTTTGTCATAATATTGCAGATTTTGAAATTTCAAAGGAAGAATTAAGAATTTAGGCTGAAGTATGTGATGCATGCATAATAAATTTGTCTCATGAATGTGGATCCTCTTTCAAAAGCCCTTTTTTTATTTGATTCTGACAACAGATCTGATTTTTTTTTTTTTACAAACCAAATGCCATTTTTTTTAACCTTTAAAAATAGATCTGGTTTTTATTTTACAAACCTAAAATCAATAATTTCTTTCTATTACAAGAACAGATTTTATTTTTTTAACAAAATCTCTCTCTCTCTCTCTCTCTCTCTCTCTCTCTCTCTCTCTTTACAAAAACAGATTTGATGTCTACAAATCAAATCTTATTTTCTAAACTTAACACAAAACAAATCTGATTTTTCTTGATAAAATATTTTTTTCTTTTTTAACCTTTCACAAAAATAGATCTGATTTTTATTTTTATTTTTTACAAACCAAGTCTTATGTTTTTAATTTTCAAAACAGATTTGAATATTTTTTTTAAAAGAGGACATCATTCATAAGGCAAATTTATTTAAATTAATTTTTGTCAAGTGTCTGTCATGTGTGTTCAACATATCATTCAACATCATGCAAAAATGGTATATTGGTCATTAGAGTCTGGTCAAATGGTATATTGGTCATTAGAGTCTAGAAGACCAGACTCTGTCTGGGCGGAATGGGTGCCTAACACCTTCCTATTCCATAACCTAACTCTTGAGCTTAGGATTTTTGGATAGGTAGATTAGTGTTTTGTCTTTTAATTTTGGTAGATTGTAACTAGGACCAAATTTTTGTATTCTTTTGCATATATTGTAACTAGAACCCAAAACTTTGTAAGGTTAATTTACCAAAATTGTATTTTTCCTAATTCAATCAATGACATTTAAAGTATTTTGAACATGTAATTTGTATTTATTTTTTATTATTTTTTGTATAAAAAATAAGTGGGACTCTACACCACTTATCCAAAAAGAGAGGTGCCCTTAAAAGCACCTAAATCTCTTTCTTGAGAGTACCTAATTTTATGGTCTCTCACAGCTACCCTTTCACCTCATTCCCAATAACCAAATAAAGACCAAAGCATTACAAAAGCCCATATTCAAAAACTTTCAAATCAACCTAACAAGGCGCCAACAATATCATAAATACACAAATCAAAAATATGAAAAAGCACAGAATAATTAGAAGCCATATCTACTATTTTACGAAAAAAAGAAAAAGAAAATAGGGGGTAAGGCAGGTGGGAGGGAAGGAGGGAGGAAGATATGATCATAGATCGTGACTAGTGACAAATTAGGACCGACAACGTGAGTTGCGGTTAGCTGTGAGTGACTTTGAATGGTGGTGTGGGTTACAATTAGTACTGGTAGCAATGATGGGAAGCTAAGGAGCAATGAGTTCAATATGAGTTAGGTTGCGATGGCATTGATGAGCTGGGTCATACGATAGTGAGTTATGTTGCATCGACAAACGGAGAGAGAGAGAGAGAAATTATTATTTTTTAAATAGTATTTTAAAAAAATTTAAAACAATTATTTCAATAAAAATATTTTACCTACTTGGACAGAGGTGAATGAAAAAGAATTAACCTAAAAATTATAACAACATTAACATCTTATTAAATGAAAAAGAATTGTGAATTTCAGTTAATTCATCTAGTAAAATCTCTAATGATAAATAATAATAAAGAGCTATCATCAGGAGTGAACACCATAAGTTAAAACTTTCTATTAAAAAAAAAAGAAAAAGAAAAAGAATTATTTATAAAAAACATAACATCCATGATTCACCAGTTTATTTTGCAATTCACGCACGTGAATACCCTATTGAAGTATTGATGGAATAAATTTCGCGTTTTATTTTCTTCCTGGTAGTCACATCATTGAGTGCGCAGACATCAAATCATACCATGCGCAAGTTTGAGATCAAATCAAAATCATAATTTAACTTTATAATGTCGAATTGGCTTCCTTCTCTAATTGGACGTCAAGGAATATATAGAAATTGTTCAATAGAAAAATGATTGTGAAATTGGTTCTGAACATACTTATATTCACCAACTTTGAGTTCCCCGCATGAATGGGCATTTATCATTTTGAATTGGACTTTATGCGAAGTCGAACCATATAACTATATAGTAACTGTGTTCCATTTTCTTTTCTTTTCTTTTTTGTTGTTTTCTTTTTGGGTTCAAAATTATATTTCTTCAAACATAATGAAGAATAAAAGGCTTGTTTTATATCACATTCTTGCTTCACCCTCTAAATTTTCATGAGAGCCTAAAATATGAACAAAGTGGAACAGTTGGACGTAAAATCCAACTATATATTTTATATATGAATGGTTAATTTTCATAAAGATTTCATCAATCAAAATAGGTGAAATAAACCCTATGCAGATTTTGACTTTATTATTATTATTATTTAAAAAAAAAAAACCTATGATTGGAAGGGAAAATTCTGGTTTGAGACGATCTCATACAATATTTACTTGATTAAAAGAGAGTAGATTTAAGCTTTAGATATTTTTGTTAGAAACATTAAGAAGTGTCAAGTGCCAACCAATTAAACTATAAAACTCTTTCTTCTGGACATTTATGACTTTATTCTTTTTTTTTTTTTTTGGGGAGAAAGTCATGACTTTATTCTAACTCCATTATTTGTATACTTAATTTATAAGCAAAGTTATTTTTTTGGTGATATTTATAAGCAAAGTTGGCATTTTTGTTTATGTGCAATAAGGACGTAAGATGGTGACACTCACAGTAAGTTTTATTGTCAACTTACTTCCTATGTACAAAAAAAAAAAAAAAATGACACAAGTCAGAATACTAATATATGTTAATATCCTAATCCTACTATCAGTTTGTAACACATGTAAATTACTTGCTGAAGAGTGGAGTCTTTTAAGGGTCTGTTTGTTCCCCATTTTTGAGAAAGTGATATTTGCCAATTAAAATTTTACACATAAAGAACTTTTCGAGAGGAAAAAAAAAAAAAAAAAACTTCTTTCTCTCTTCAAAACACTATTTTTTTTTTAATTCCCCCCCCCCCTCCCCCCCCTCCCAGGATCTCTTCAAAACACACTTTATAGTTTAAAATTTTACATAAAAAAAAAAAAGGAAGAATGAAAGTATTTTAGGCCTTTTAAAAATCAAACCTCCAAAAATCACATTGCTACTTAAAAATTATTCTAATTAGTGAGATGTCTTTGAAGTTTGAACAAAGTTTAGTTCTAAACCAATTTGGAAATGTCTTCCAACCCACTATGTAATGATTTATTTTTTGTAAGATTATTTATTTATATTATTTAAATAAGTCACATAATTCATTTATAAAAAATTATGTAATTAAAACTATATATAAATAGTTTCTTCAATTACCATATAGTTTTTTTTTTCACAAATTCTTCATTTATATAGCAGAAAAACAGAAAAAAGAAAAAGAAAAAGTATTACTTAGCTTTTTATTTTTTGAGAACCGTTGTGCGGTAAAAGTCTAAAGAAGCTTCGATTATGGATTATATAGACTATCGCTTTGCAAGTGTAAAGTGCTCTTAGGGTACTGTCAGACAATCAATTGTACTTTGGACCATCCTAGTTAGTGCCATAGGCACTCAAAAAAATAAAAATGAAAAAGGGTGACTCTGATCTTGACAATTATTGATGGGGAATCAATGAGCAATCTTAGCCTGCGTTCTAAAGATACACAAAATTAGGGCAATAATTATGTTCTTAGGATGTTCCCTCTAAGTACGATATTTACTTTAATTTTTTCATATTAAAAATGTAAAAAGAGAGACTATATTAATCATTATAACTTTCATGGACCATATGGAAAACATAGTCTACTTTTTGTTCAATCCTTGATTTAATTAGCATACTTACGTTGGTTTCCATTAATTTAACTAATATTGTCTTTTCACTCTTTTATGATTAAATCAGAGGTTTAGATAAGAATCTTGTTGTTATAAATTTAATGTTTATTATATTTATAATATTAGGGACATATTTATATTTCAAATAATTTAGTTTTGGATTAGGATTAATTAGATTAGTTTTATTGATAGATTAAAGGAAGTTAGTATTTATTTTTATCTATCTTGAAATTTGTCTTGTATAAATGTATGAGTTACAAATTGTTAACTACTCTAAAGCGGAGGTCTCAACTCTTTCAAGGTACTCCATTTATTAAATTGGGGGACAAAATGGGCAAATGTCATTTTCACACAAACTAAGCAGCATTTTGCCCTCTTTTTCAAACTAATTAGGAAAATACCCCTCTTTTGAAACTCGATTTTCTCAAAATTGAGTTTAAAAAAAAAAAATTTGGAGTCCTATAGTGGCGTTTTAAAGAGTCTATAGTGACGTTTTCAAGACTTATAGTGGCGTTTTATAACTCGACCTTCATGAAATCGAGTTATATGCAATTTTTTTTTTTTTTTTTTGCCTATAACTCGACTTTGTAAAGACCAAGTTATAAAACGCCGCTATAGATCCTGAAAACGTCACTATAGGCTCCTTAAAAACGCCGCTATAGGGCCTAACTCGATTTTTAGAAAATCGATTTTCAAAAGAAGGGCATTTCCCTGATTAGTTTGGAAAAAGGGGGCAAAATACTGCTTAATTTGTGTGAAAAGGGTATAGGCCAATTTTGTCCTTAAATTGGATATATAATTCCTACATCAAAATAAAATCCATTAACATGTCTTGACTTGATAAAAAATAAATTATCATATAACAAACGTGATACACTCAATTGTTTTTCTTAATAAAAATTATCCCACTTGCCCGTACCAACAAAATGGAAAATCTTCTTTGTGAGGCTTCTAAGTTCTTATTATATATGCCATCGACTTCCAATGTTAGGTCTTAACACAACGAAGTTAGGAGATTTGCCGAACTCTACTCCTTTTGGAATGTGAAATTAAAGGAGAAATAAAAAATTGTAGTGGATGAAAGCACCAAGAAAGGCAAAGAACACATGATAATTTTGTGGTTCGACCTCATAATTTATGTCTACGAGGCACGAGCACGAGCGGAGCTATGTTGTCAAAAATTTATAGAACCTCTTTAATAGCAAGTAAAAATTTATAGATTACTACCAGTGTTCCCTTGTTATTTATTTATTTATTTTTTATATGAATACCATAAAAACATTACATCATGACTCAAAGTGGACTCAATGAAAAAATGATTTTCCTTTATCCATATTACATAACCATGCATCAACACCCTCAGCATGACGAGCCAATAGGTGTGCCGGACGATTGCCTTATCTCTTGATATGTGTAATCTAAAACTGTTGGAAGTCTTGGAGTTTGTGACGAATCCCCTCAATTATATTCCTTGTAGCCATGGGTGGATCACCGTGACCCAATAAAACCTCTGCAATGATCATGGAATCGCATTCAAAGAAAACCTCACGTACGCCCACATCCCAAGCAAACTGCACCCCCTCCTCCATAGCCTTTGCTTCGATCTCCAATGGTCCCAGTGGGTATGTTCCCTTGTTTGATTTCAATAGATTGAAGTTTATTAAAAAAGATAAAGGAAAAGAAAAAAGAAGAAGAATTAAGTAAAACATAGATCCCAGTTCAAATTTTTAAGATCGAGCTGGCCCCCCTCCCAACACAGTCACAAAATTTCGCCCTTCCCAAATACCAACTCTTTCAACTCTTAATTTTTCCCATTCCTTTTCCCAGCATGCAACATATGCCCATATATTTTTCTAACTTGCAATCATAACTTGTACCAACTTTTACTTACTTTTAACCATAACTTTTACTAACTTTCAGCCATAGCTTCCCTTCATTCCTCCTTTCACAAAGCCTAACTCCTAGCTGCCACTCATTCAACTTTTATATTTTAGTTCAATTTCTATATATTTATCTTACGATTTATGATATACTTTCTTATTCAATTCAATTTCTATATAGTTGAGAGGTACAAAATTTTGATTTTATTTTTGACCAAAGTAGTCTAGTTTGAGTGAGGCTCTTGTTAAGGAATTTTTGTTAATGGACCATTATTATATAAAAGTTTTAATGTCACTTTCGTGGGAAATATTAAAAGTTATAAAAAAAGTTAGTTACTTTTTTCTTTTTTCAAAAAAAGTTTCTAAAAGCATTTTTTAAATCAATATCCTTAGCGCATCCGTTAATATTTTACTATTTTTATTGATAGTATGTCTCTTTGTAGAAGTAGGCTAATTTTGTTGTATACTTATATTTAATTTATACGTGTGTTATGGACTTATGATTATTCAAAAGAATAGGAGAAACTTAGACAAAAAATGACCTAAAGATGCTCAATTGGTCATTTAGATTTGTTAGTATTTTGAGTGCTAATAAGTAGTACATACTACGTACTAAAGAATTCCTAACAATAATGTTGTGCTATTTATATACTAGTGTGTAGTTTCGCGCATATGCATAAGTACAATTAAAATTTTTAGAAGAGGTTCAAATTATACATGGTATTAGTTTAAACTTTTTTTAAACCATACATTTCTAAAATATGTAATGGTTTCTCATTATTATATATATGATTTAGAATTTAATTGGTTTTAGTCTCTTCAGTTTTTGCAACCAATAACTTACTTTCCACAAAAACAAAAAACTTAAATAGATACGTGGTGAAAAATTGGATTCCAATTGAGATCTAATTTAGAATCTAATTGGATATGAACTATTCAATTTTTACTCTCAATAATTTACTTGACACAAAATTAAAAATTAAATAGGACACGTGGCGCAAAATTGAGAATCCAATTAAAATCTAATTATATTTTCTCTTAACTTTAACTATATATATATATATATATATATAGATTAGTTATGGTTTACTATGGATTTAAGAAAATTTTTTTGAACTAATGTTCGAAGACACACACACACACACACACACACACACACACACACACACACACATATAGGGCTGAATCCAAGTTACATCTGCTGTTACATTTTAAGTAATATTATACAATCCAATATTTTTTAATTGGAAACAAATTTTCAAAATCCACTGTTGGATTATATTATTTTTGTATATTTTTCATGCTTGCAAAATTTTAATATAATCAATGATCAATAGTCATGTCATCAATCAACTGTTTAAATTTAAGTTTTTGTAATTTTAAATAATGCATAAAAAATGAGTTTATGGATCGAATGGTAAATAACATCCGATTGACATAAATATTAACATACATGTTAAAAATATCTTAAATTGTGAATCAATAAGATAGTTTTACCTTGGCTCCCAACAATAATTCCTAGTTCCATACCTGTCCATCGAATAAAATCTCTAACGGCTATATCTCTGATGTTATGAGTGTGTCGTACAATAAGCTAGGATATTATAGAGACAACATAAGTTAGAGTTAAATAAACATGAGCTTATATTATAATAATTGGGATCTCTTAGACTAATACATAAAATAATATAAACTCAATATCCATCTTTAACATGGAATATCCTGGAGAAGTTTAGGAGGGGACCTATATAGTGTTCAACCACTTCATAGTATTTATTTATGCCTAGATTATTTTTCATTATTGCAAGGATAGAAAGGCATATGTTGTTTGGGCGAACCAAAATAGTTCCATACAGAGTACCAGTAAAGCGTTGCATAATTTAGGGTCCACCTTTATAGCTTTTCCCACTATAAACACCAAATACTTATAAAAAAAAAAAAATTTTTCCACAATCGGGGCCAGGGTTTGTTGTTTTGTTTAGCTTAGATGTGCTACGTACACACACACACGTAGCAATAATCAACTTTTGATCAACCTCTGCAAGAGTTCTCATTGCACCACTCCACAAAATATTAAATTCCATAAAAATCTAGAAAAGAAAGAGTAAGAGGATATCCAGATTATATTGGATGGTGGTGGTGGGGGATATACATAGAGAAAAAAAAAATTAGAGACCAGTGGGAGTTACTGGTGCCGATGAGTGGGCTTAGCACTATAGGCATAATTTGTAGGTCCTTTTCATGAATCATTGCCATGGCAACATGACATGTCGCATCTCAAAAAGGCAGGAAAAAAAAAAAAAAAAAAACTATGCTGTGCAGCGTCTGGTTTTTCCTTCCTTGCTGAGGGGTCCATTTTGCTAAACCCAATATGGTAGTTTTTTCCGTTGGTTCTTTGCCCACTAGCTAATAATGCTGCTGCAAGATTGGCTTTTCTATTTTAGGGCAAATCTTCAATAGTGACCGACTTTTTTTTTTGAGTGTTTCAGTAAGATACCTAGCCACTTGATAACTTGGAGGCTAACAGCATTATAGAGACATATAATTTGTTGCGATTTAGTACTTGGGTCTTCTGTTTATGATTTGTTGAAAAGTTGACAAAGTATAATTAATTTGCAGACCATCAGCTGCTATGGCTTCTTGGTGTTAATATCTAGAAGTTGTATACTTGTATCATATATAATATACCGTTATATAATTAAGCTATAGCCAAAGACACATTGAGTGAATATTCATTGATTATTTTTGAATGAGTTGGTATCAGTTAGATACATTTTGAGTTTACAGTTCATGTGCACTGAGTTAACTCAGTTTAATCAAATTGAATTAATTGGAGTGAAGTGTGACACAATTCATGTAAGACCACTGTGTGGTGCATTTTTTTTCATGCCTATTTTGTAAAAACATACCTTTTCAGATACCTGCAATACACTGTATATGACTATCAACCTGAGTCTAGCTTTCTTGAATTGTTACGATATATAATTAATTTCCAACTCTAAATTTATTTTAAGGCATCATCGGTGTCTTTTCTAGACACCGTTGCTAATGTAACCATTACATCTGATGTAAATCAAAAGGAATCCAAATTGTTTGGCTAGTTATATTAAGAGTTTCTAAAAAAAAAAAAGGTTATATTAAGAGTTTTCCCTCTTCCACCCCCTTTTTTTAGGGAAACAAAGGAAGGGAAATTATGCTTCATTAGTTTATGAACAAGAGAGGCATAAACTACAAATATGAAATTTTATTACGAATCCGGTTGAAAGTATCTCTTCCAAGTTATTACGTAGTGGTTCACAGATAAGGGTGGTTAGTGGTTACAGGTTGGCTTTGAGCAAAGCGGAGTGTTAACCTGTCAACCAACCCAACCAAATCAAATTCAATATTCTGGAATGTAAAAAGTTTGGCTCCAAATTAGTTTGGAGCTATCTTCCTCCAACCCATAATGTAGAAATTGAAAAGACCATCGACATGTAGTTTAGTCACATGACTTTTTTAATGAATAATGTGATCTTGTTTAAAATATACACAAGTATTGTTTTATAAATCGCCATGTAATTGATTGAAAAAAAAAAAGCTCTAAACGAGTTTGGAGCCAAATTTTATCCTTTTGGAATTGATACTGACCAAAATAGAGTGAATCTTCGATTGAGTTTCTCTTTTAAGTTTTTAGTTGGACTTGATCAATTCCATTAGGTGGGATCATCGATAGCGAAGATAGAGTCAAAGTGGCTACACATCAAGGGAGACAAAATAACAACATTAAAACAGACACACACACACACACACCCAGAGTGTTGTGGAATAGCGGAAGCTCTAATATCGACTATTGTGCACAATGGTGGAAGCTCTAATTCCATGCCTATGTTCATAGGCAATGTCAAAAAAAAAAAAAAAAAACTACTATCAACAATATGTGTTACAACTATATTTAATCAGTCCTCACAACACTAATAACTCACACAAATAACACTCACAAATAGGGGTGGCAAAATTGGACACGACCCGCGAACCCGACACGACACGACACGACACGAAATTAGCAGGTTATGGGTTGAGGCTTAATGGGTTTGTGTCATATTCGAGTTGGCACGATGGACCCGTTTGATAAACGGGTTGGGTTAGGGTTCAACCTATGGAACCCGTTTAACCCGTTTGACCCGTTTAATTAAATAAAATTTTACTAATATACCATTCAAACCCTAGCTATATAAACTTATTAGTTGTTGTAGTTTATTTTCTTTGACACATTATGATTGATTATTTATGATATTGAGATATGCTTTAGTTTTGAATGATTATTTGTGATGCAGTTACTCATTAATTTTGAATTTTATATTTAAAATATTTATTTGTTTGTTTTTTCATAAATATTTTTCTTTATTTTGATAAAATTAGATAAACAGGTCGACATGACTGACCCGTTTAATAAATGGGTCGTGTTAGGGTTAAGGAATCTTGACCCGTTTGATAAACAGGTCGGGTTAGTGTTGACCCATATAGTCGAATATGTATGAGTTGACACGACACGAACCCGACACGCGAACACGAATTGCCACCCTTACTCACAAACCTCTCACAAACTCACAATTCCAAAGCCCTATCTCTTGAAATTCTTGCCAATGGATCACCTATTGGCCGTTATCGTTATGCATCCCCAAAGGCAATGAAATAAGCTAATGAGTATTTAAAATAAGATAATAAATTATGTAAGAGAGATAGCTAATGATATGGTAGAAGATTTTCCTTCACGAAGAAAAAAAAAAGTTAGGAATTAATGATTGTGTGTAAGTGGAATATAACAAAAATAATATTCATTATATAAATGAAAGTTGGAATATTAAGATACAAAACTTATATATCTTATACTTGCTTGGTACGTTACCGGTAATGGTGGAAAGCATTCAATAGCAACATACTAAGGTATTCTACTATGATGGAAGGCATTCAACAGTAACAAAATGACGTAATCAGTAAAGAACGATATGAAATATTTGTTGACGACATCTAGAGGCATTCAAGTCAGCAAAGCTATCAAGCTCTTGAGAAATTATTTTACATGTGAGAGTGCAACGCTTATGTCATCAAAGTCAGAAGAACTTAGTTTGTGAGACTGCAACTAGAAACTTGATTAGCGCTCTTGTTAAATGCATGTAATGGTAAAATCTCTTTTGTGATTAGATAATGAAGCAATAAAAGAAAAAGAGTGATATATATATATATATATATATATATCACTCTTTCCCTTTTATTGCTTCATTACATATAGCACAAGTTTCTCGTATTCTTTTGAACAATCATAAGTCCATAACATTCTTAAAAATTAAACATTAGTATATAACAAAATTAGGCTACTTTTACAAGCTGACATATAAAAATTAAATATAACAAAATCACTATAAGCAATTAACCATAAAATGAATAGAATTTAAATTAAACTAAATTAGATTACTAAAAAGAAATTGAATCGAAGAAGAAAGTACAAATCTTATGATAAATAAATAGATATATACTGAACTAAAATAGAAAAGTTGAATGCAAGGAAGCTAGGAGCCTAGGTTTTAGGCTTTGGGAAAAGATGAATGAAGGGAGGGCATGCCTTAAAGTTAGTAAATTATGGCTAAAAGTAAGTAAAAGTTAAGGGTGAAAATTAGTAAAATAAATATATGGGCATATGTTGACATGTTGGGAAAGACAAAAAAGTTAAAAGAATTGGGATTTGCGTAGGGTCGATATTTTGTGGCTGTGTCAATGGGGAGCCAAACTTTGTACTTATTTTTTGGGGGGGGGGGATCCAGCTATTAGAGAGGTTTTATAAAGTTTGCTTCATTATACCCTTACTTAGGCATTAAGGCTTGATCTTGTAGTCAACCAAAAAATAGTCCTCAACAAGACTTTACTTTAATATTCCAAATAAAAGCATTTTAATAACTTGATTAATTTGTAAGCATCAACACCCCCTTATAACCACTTCTAGATCCCACAATCAGGGAGTGACAGGTGAGATTATGAGTTGAAATTTTATGAGGCGAGTTTAATTATCAAGTAAAAGACAATAAAACATTCCAAGGAACTAAAATATCTCATTTAGCCTTTTTTTTTTTAATGAAAGGAGAGCCACACATTTATTTATTAATATATCAAGAAATCCCTCTATTTTGGGGCTTTTGTGAAAAGATTGATTTCAATGAGTTATTTAAAAATTGCAAAACGTTTAAAACTGTTTGGTGATATATGGTACTTTTGAAATGATGTTTAAGAAATACAGTTTTACATGTGATAGTATATAGTATAGTGCAACTAAATCGTGTTTTCTTTTTGTTAAAAAAATAAAATAAAATCTTATTAGCTTTTTGAATAAAAAGCGGTGGCTAGATTAGATTTGTTATTGTAGGTGGGAAACATCATCAAGTATATGTTTTTTTTTTTTTTTTTGATACAACATCATCGAGTATATGTTATTAAAATACAATTTTATGCAAATACTTTCAAAGAATCAAAGCATAATTTCATTTAAGACCATCATAACTCTCTAAATATTTTTGAAATTACTATATTTTTCAAAAAAAGAATACCTAAAGTTCGTCATATTTGGGAATTACTTGCCGTGCAGATTACAAGATTCCTCTGTAAACAAATAGATATATATTCTTTCAGCTCTCCATTTAATTTCTCAAACGAAGAAATATATTATTGCTATTTGAAGGGTTCTAGAATTATAATCCAAGCTTGTTGATGTATTGACACTTTATTCTTTCGTGCTTTAAGAGATCCTTTGGGACATTCCCTGATACTTCTACACGTGGTTCTTTAAACATAGTCTTTTTATTTTTTTGAGAATCATTAAACATAGACAATATTAGAGGAATAAGATATCAATCGCATTCGATACTATCTTTGACCCATAGAGGTTCGTGAATTTTGGCAACTTGATATGTTAAGTAATGAATATTATGAATGATCTTTGGTTTGAAATGGAGGAAAAAGTATTTTGAATCAACAAAAGGAATAGGTTGGGAGATATGGGCTGGAAAAATGATTTTGAAGTTTTTTTTTGTTGACTCAACTGGTCGTGTTTTGCTGGGGGAGGCTACATATGTAAGTTAGTTCTTTGTTAATGAAGATGCATTTCAGCAAAACGAAAAGAAAAAAAGTTGGAATATAAGGATCTAATGAAATATCTACAAGAACCGCACTGAAATAACTAAGACCATGTGACATGCATAAAGTTTTTTTTTTGGGTTGGCACAGTCACATAGGGAACTTTTCTAAATGATAATATGTTTACCAGTTTTTTGTTGTTTGAAGTATGACCTTCACCTAACTTATCACCTAACTTAAAACTATTTTGTTTTGGGCATAATTCTAATTCTTTAGCTAACAAGAAATAATGACTCCCACAATTTAGAGTTAATTACTCTATCTATGACACCCATTGATTTTAGGTGTAACCGGAATTTTAATTTAGATTATTTATTTAATAATAGTTAATTGAAATTGTAGAGGCCACGGGCCGGCGAGAGTAATGGGCCGGAGTGGATGACTCACTAATGGAAACAATGGGCCTAGAATGCCTCACCCGCTTATGTTGCACACCTCTGAACCCAAGCTAAGGACTGAGGCTGGTCCGAGAACGGTTCACTTCATCCTGGGCTGTAGACGTCAGCAGTCAAGAAAGTTGAATGAAAGGTAAGCAACCTTTAGCTTAGGCCGAGGACCCATCCCACCTCGGGCAGTTGAAACCGAGGTAAGATTTGGAGCTCTGCCGGTCAGGAAAACATCCTAGAGGATCCTACTAGACCAGGTGAATATTGTGGAGGCAGGTACCGAGAAAGATTCCAAAATATCAAGGGAGAAGGCTGCCAACTCTGCATTAAATGCTCCACAACTAACCCTTTGGCCGCATTTATGTGGAGAAGACATTTGAACAATGATCTCCAGTCTTGCCATCCTTATGTAGGGAGTTCTAGAAAAATTAGAAATGACAAGCGCCAGCAAAGAAATCATGACATCTACATGTGGAGGGTTGGAAAGAAGGGGGAGACGATATATAAGGAAGAAAAAAGGAAGAAAGAAGGATCTTTTGGAGGGGAGACCCAGGAGAAAAAAGCAAGACTCAGTTTAAACAATTGTCCTCGGACGTAAGTTGAGAAAAATCCTTTAAGCCAGAAAACTGTGTTTGATCCAAATACGTGATCTTAGCCCAATCAGTTGATGATCTAATCTTCACCAATCCAACCCTTCACAACCTACTCTCTACAAATTCATTGTAATTGGGCCATTTAGATAGATTCCCCCATCTTTGGGCCGGATCCTGAAATTTGTGTCCTTACAGAAATCTATGATTGTCAAAGCTCATAATTCAAAAATTACACTTACCCATGTGAGATTACATTCTTTAATATGTTTCCATCAACTTCAAATAGTTAAAATTCACATATACATAAATTGCAACTTTTAGAAGGAAAGCCTAGAGAACATAATCATGTCAAAATGCAAAAACACCTCCTAGGTTTCATTCCTTCTTTATAACTCCTTAAGATTTTTATATTCACCAAATTGACCTTTGGGACTACCTTCTTTTTAGTTTTCATGGACAAAAAAATTAAGTTATACTGTCATGTGAACCACATTAATAAGACTTGTTAACTGATTCATGTCGTTGCTTAAGTGATGCTCACGTGATTTTTTTTGTTAACAAGAACTAGCAAAAGTTAATCACAAGCATAAATTTGACAGATATATAGAAATTGATGGGAATATGTACAAAATTCCCAGACCTGTGAGATGCAAAAATAAAGAAAAATATAAGCAAAAAAAAAAAAAAAAACATGCAAGACAATATTTACGTGATTTAGCAAATTGCCTACGTCCACAGAATTGCGGAATTTCACTTTTTTCAGAGAAAAATACAGAGTGCGGCAGTACAGTTTTTCTCTCTAAAAAATAACATAAAAAACCCCTAATCTCCAAAACAGCAGTTTTTATATTTTGCGTACAGGATTCACTATCGGTCCAAGCCTTCGCTCCATGAACTATGCCTCAGAAAATTTTCCGTTAAAAATTGTAACAACATTATTTCGAATTGGGTCATAATCCGAATTAAATACAACTAAATTTCACAAAGCCTAACAGAAACCTCAAGAAGTTACAAAAAAGAATTAAAATTTTATGGAGATGTTTTTACAATCGACCCAAACCCCAAGGGGTATTTTTGTATTTAGGCCAACACAATTATAACCTTATTCAGGTCTGAATATATTAAACCCAATAACCAGAACAATAAAAGAAAGTGCAATTAGATTAGTTGAATGAATTTAAACTTTTTACTCATAAATTAAATTTCAAATTTTCATAAATTACATAGTGATAAAATGTATTTTATTTATTTAAAATTTTACGTAAGGGTGACATATGCATGCCGAAAAAGGAAAACTGGCACGTATTGCGACCAAGTTGTCAACCCAAAAATGGGACGTGGGGAATCTTGTGCATTGAGTCCCCATGCATAATAGATTAATTATTACTGTATTTGAATTGAAGTAAACTTCCAAGCCAAGAAGGAATATTACATAATATATTAATATTGACCATACCAAATTAACAATATTATGGGAAAAAAACATAAGAACATATATATTAAACTATGAGAAAAATGATAAAGTTTTTCCTTAATCAATTTGAAGAAATTTCAGACCTATTATATAGCGATTCATAAGATCATCTATGTGTATTATTTAAATAAGTTAGATTTTATAAAAACCATAAGAAAATAGTTGATTAGGGTGAATTTTGACATGACCGGTATATCTTAATTGGGACGACGGATTGAAACAAACAGTTCTTTTGTGGACAGGTCAAAGGTGCACGGTAAGAAGGTGGATGGATCAAAGTACACGTGCCATCATTTTATAAATGGAAATAACTTGCATCTCACGCATAACTTTGGTTTGTAGAATCTCAATGAAAATAGAATCCGAATGTGAGGAGGATTCTGCGATATACGCCCATTAATGACAATCCTATAAGGAAAAGACTTCTTACACAAGAAAAGAAGGTTGGTTCTACACTACTATAAAAACCCAAAGGCTCTCACAAGTTAAGGTACGCATGATTTCTTCCCCAACTCTAGGACTCTAAGGTTGCCAGCATTATCTGACTTAATCTTCGGAGGGTCTTTGGCCGGTACTACACCGGTATCTTCTTGAGGTCTTTTCATTTTGTGTTGTGCAGGTTGTTTCGAGCACGTGAAAGAACCTTGTAACTTACTGGCGATATTTTTAGCATCATTAGTTGGCGCCGTCTGTGGGAAAGCGTAAGGAAAAGCCATACTTTGAGCTTTCTAGACAAAAAGTTGCATGGTACTCACACGCTCGATGGCAACCACGACGAACAATCAGGGCGACAAACCATACACCACGGCTCTCAAGAGGTAGGTTCAAACCCTCGTAACAGCAGTAGAACGCCTCACGAAGCGTAACCACGACCTAGAGGAGCAATTGCGCCAGAAGGATGCAATACTTAACACCCAAGAGGAAGAGCAGGAGGTCAACAGCGCCGAGAAGAGAAACTAGGAAGGGCCGAAAGGAAGCAACGCCCAAAGCAGGCTTGAACGGCAGGACACTAACTGTCCATCTACTGCAGACCAAATCCCGTCTCATGAAGTTGCGGAGATGCAGATGATGAAGGAGCGCATGGACTTTATAATGAACGCTCTCAAAGGACAAGTGTCCAACGACCTTGATGACCTAGTTCATCGAACGAACTCACCATTCACCGTGTCCGTCAATTTATACCCTTTTCCGCCGAAATTCCGTATGCCACAGGTTGAAAGCTATGACGGATCTAAGGATCCGTTGGATCATCTGGAGACCTTCAAGACGCTGATGCACCTACAAGGAGTAGCGGACGAGATAATGTGTAGGGCCTTTTCTACAACATTGAGGGGTTCTGCAAGGGTCTGGTTTAGCAGGTTGACACCAGGCTCCATCAGTACCTTTAAGGAGTTGAGTGCTCAATTTGCTTCACATTTCATCGGAGGACACATTATAAGAAGTCCACCACGTGCCTGATGAACATTAAACAACGAGAGGACGAGATGCTAAGGTTATACATTGCCTGTTTTAACAAGGAGACACTTTCAATCGATGAAACAGACGATAAAATACTTGTACCCGCGTTCACGAACGGACTACGGAAGGGTAAGTTTCTATATTCTTTATATAAGAATGACCCGAAGACTATGTTTGATGTGCTTTATAGGGTGACCAAGTACATGAACACAGAGGATGCACTATTGGCCTGAGAAGAAAAGCCCTCCAAGAAGAGGGAAAGGTAGGAAGACGTACATCAAGATAGGGGGCGAAAGACCACTAGGACGGGAGACAAGAGAGAAGATAGACGCTTTAAGCCCCCCGTTGGGAGATTCACAAACTTCACCCCGCTTATGGCCCCAATAAACCAAGTCTTGATGCAGATCAAAGATGAGGGAGCACTTACATTTTCATTTTCAGGCAAACTGAAAGGAGACCCCAATAAAAGGTCTAGGGATAAGTACTGTTGTTTCCACAGAGACCACAGTCATGACACAGTCGACTGCTACGACTTAAAGCAATAAATAGAAGCTCTCATTAGGCAAGCGAAGTTGCAAAGGTTCGTCAGCAAAGAAACAGTAGACACAACACCAGAATAGATTTCCTGACGGGAGAACGAGCCCCCAAGGCCGCCTATAGGAGATATAAGGATGATTGTGGGAGCCGCTGCAGCCGTCGGTTCGTCCAAAAAGGCTCGAAAAACTTACCTCAGAACGGTTCAAAACGTCTAGCTCATGGGATTCATTCCCAAGATGACGTGGGTCGACACCCCCATCATCGAATTCTCGGAAGATGATGCTCGATGCCTTCACCACCCACATGACGACACCGTCATCGTTAGCATACGGGTAGGAGATTACAACATGCATTGGATCCTGGTCGACAACGGAAGCTCCGCTAACATTCTTTACTACCCAGCGTTTCAGCAGATGAGGATCGATAGGGAACGGCTGATCCCAACCAACACTCTACTCGTTGGTTTCGGTGGAACCAAAGTATATCCTCTCGGTGCAGTCACCTTACCCGTCATAGTTGGCAATTATCCTCAGCAGGTCACAAAAGATGTTACGTTCCTTATGGTCGATTGCACATTTCCGTATAATGCCATTGTTAGATGACCAACTTTTAACTTGTGGAAGGCTGTAACATCGACCTACCATTTAATGATAAAGTTCTCTACTAAGTACGGGATAGGAGAAGTACGCGGAGACTAAGTTGCCGCGCGAGAATGTTACGTAATAATGATGGAGATGAGTGACCATATGCAGACAATGACCATCGAAGAACAGTGAATGGTGGCATGACCCATTGAGAAGCTTAAAGAGATATCACTAGATGAATCTATGCTAAAACGAACAACCTAGATCGGCACCCTTGCCAACTCGACAACCTTGCAGACCCTCGTTACATTTCTCAGGGCAAACCAGGACGTCTTCTCTTGGAGCCACGAAGACATGCCTGGGATTGACCCTTCAGTCATAGTTCATAAGTTGAATATGTCTCCCACATTCCCACCAATCCGCCAGAAGAAGCGAGTGTTCGCGCACAAAAGAGACCAAGCCATAGCGGAAGAAGTCCGCAAGTTACAGAAAGCAAACTTCATTAGGGAGGTCTACTACCCTGATTGGCTGGCAAACGTAATAATGATCAGGAAAGCCAACGAGAAATGGAGGATGTGCATAGACTTCACAGACCTGAATAAAGCGTGCCCCAAGGATAGCTACCTACTCCCGAGGATTGACATCCTAGTAGATTCTATAGCCTAACACCAACTACTAAGCTTCATGGATGCCTTTTCAGGTTATAACCAGATCAAGATGGACGAAGCTGACTAGGAGAAGACCTCGTTCATCACTAGCCAAGGCCTTTTCTGTTACAAGGCAATGCCGTTCAGCCTCAAGAACGCAGGCGCGACATATCAGAGGCTCATGAACAAGATGTTCGCGCATCAGATGGGAGGAAACGTCTAAGTATATGTAGATGATATGCTGGTGAAAAGCCGAAGGGAGGACGACCGTCTGAAGGATCTTAAGGAAACCTTTGACACCCTTCGCTCTTACAACATGAAGCTCAACCTAGAAAAGTGTGCATTTGGGGTGACGGCAGGAAAATTCCTAGGTTTTATGGTGTCCCAAAGGGGTATCGAGGCCAACCCAGATAAAATTCGTGCCATATTGGAAATAGCACCCCCAAAGAGTGCGAAAGAAGTATAGAACCTAAATGGCAAGATTGTTGCGTTAAATAGGTTTGTAGCAAGAGCAACGGATAAGTGCCTACCATTCTTCCGTATGTTGAAGAAATCCTTTATATGGACGGTCGAGTGTCAGCAGGCATTCAACGACTTGAAGGTATATCTTTCTTCCCTGCCGTTTTTTAGTCCCTCAAAAGTTGTGGAAGAACTGTTTCTTTACTTGGCCGTATCCCCGGCCGCCATAAGCGCGGCATTAATTCTAGAAGAAGATAAGGTGCAAAAGCCCGTGTACTACACCAATCGAGCATTTCGTGGTGCAGAAGAAAGATACCCACCGATGGAAAAGCTTGTTTTCGCTTTGATCACAGCGGTATGCAAGCTCAAGCCTTATTTTCAAGCCCACACGATAGTTGTCCTGACTGACAAGCCCCTAAGGCGAGCACTGAACAATCCTGAAGCTGTCGGACGAATGGCGTTATGGGCGATAGAGTTAAGCGAATTCGACATACAGTACTGCCCGTGTATGGCAATCAAGGGACAAGTGGTCGTTGATTTCATTGCAGAGTTTACTAGTTTAGAGGACCAGGGGGCAAACAAATGTCCTTCGTGGAATATATACACGGACGGGTCATCCAACAAACATGCAGGCGGAGCGGGCATCGTACTACGTTCTCTGAAGGGCGACGAGGTTGAATGCATGGTTCGCCTCGACTTTCCTACGACCAAAAATGAGGCGAAGTATGAAGCTCTGGTGGCAGGATTGGACCTTGCTAAAGCAACAAGGGCCACAAGAGCAGTTGTTCACTGTGACTCTCAGATCATCACCAATAAAGTGAACGGTGAGTACGAATGTAGGGGTGCTAGGATGAAGAAGTACCTAGAGCAGGCAAAAAGAAAGATGGATGACTTGCAAGCAAAGATTGTGCAGATCCTGAGAGGAGAAAATGAACAGGCCGATGGCCTTGCAAAGGCTGCATTAGCAGACCACATGATCATCCCCAATAAGGTATTTTCCTTTGTTCAACTTTCATCCTCAATTGATGCCATCGACATGCAGGAGATAGGTTCCGAAAGTAACTGGACCACACTAATAGTCGCCTACTTGAAGGATGGCATAGTACCAGACACCAAAGAAGCCACTAGGAAGCTGAAGGTCCAAGCAGCACGGTTCGTCCTGATAAAGGATGTCCTATACAAGAGAGGCTTCTCGCGGTCGTATTTAAGGTGCCTAGGTCCCGAGGAAGCAGACTACGTCATGAGAAAAGTACAGGAAGGGGTTTGCGGGAATCATTCGGGGTCGCGGTTGTTAGTTCACAAGCTAATCCAAGTTGGGTACTACTGGCGTACTATGCAGAAGGACGCTCAAGTATACGTCAGAGCTTGCGACAAGTGCCAGAGATTTGGCAATTTCATAAGACAACTGATGGAGGAACTCACTCCAATGACGGCCTCATAGCCGTTCGCTCAATGGGATTTGGATATTATGGGTCTCTTCCTAACAGCAGCTAAATAGTTGAAGTTCTTGGTAGTCGGTATTGACCATTTTACCAAATAGGTGGAGGCAGAAGCACTGGCTACCATCACAGAGAAGAATGTGCGCAGCTTTGTATGGATTAACTTTATTTGCAGGTACGGTATACCAAGAGTTTTGGTCTCAGACAATGGGAAGCAGTTTGATAACGATTCCTTTAGGAAATTTTGCTTAGAGCTTGGGATCAAGAACCATTACTCATCCCCTGCACACCCTCAAGCCAACGAACAGGTTGAAGTCACGAACCGATTTTTGCTAAAGATTATCAAGACTTGGCTCGAAGGGGCAAAAGGTATATGGCCGGAAGAACTTTCAAGCGTACTGTGGGCGTACAAGACGACAGCTAGGACACCCACGGGAGAGACACCATTCAGATTAGCGTATGAAAGTGAAGCGGTTATCCCAGCTGAAGTCGGACTCACAAGCTACAGGGTGAATAATCACAATGAAAGGAAGAACGATGAGGCTATGCGTATACAGCTCGATCTAATAGATGAGATCAGAGCGACAGCTGAGCAAAGGCTTGCATGATACTAGGACCTCATGGCCAAGCATTACAATTCCAAGATCAGGCACAGAGACTTCAAAGTGGGAGATATTGTTTTAAGGAAAGTGATGGGTAGTACTAGAGATTTTGCCCAAGGGAAGCTCGGATCCAACTGGGTAGGCCCCTACAGAATCACCTCATGGGTAAGAAAGGGCACCTATCACCTGGAGACCCTAGAAGGACGGAAGTTGCACCATCCATGGAATATCGAGCATCTCAAAAAATACTATCAGTAGATGGCAGTAGATATAGAGCAATGCTCCTTAGCTTACTTTTTACCCTAGTTTTAAAGTCAACATTCATTTAAGGTTTATTAGATTTTTGCTACAATGCTTTTTAAGCCCAAAGGGCAATTTTCAATCTTGTTATGATAAGAGTTTATTCAGATATATAACTTGTGCACTCTTTCTACTTTTGTTGGGCTACTCATCTACAAATTCCACAAGTGGACGAATACATCCTATGAGGGTGTGAAAATTATCAAGTCCATACAAGTGGACGGTTACACCCAATGAGGGTGTGAAAGTTATCAAGTCCATACAAGTGGACGGATACATCCTATGAGGATGTGAAAACTACAAAGTCCACAAGTGGACGAATACATCTTAGAAGGGTGTGAAAATTATCAAGTCCACAAGTGGACAAATACATCCTATGAAGGTGTGAAAATTATCAAGTCCATACAAGTGGACGGATACACCCTATAAGGGTGTGAAAGTTATCAAGTCCATACAAGTGGACGGATACATCCTATAAGAATGTGAAAGCTACAATGGACGGATACATCCTATAAGGATGTAAAAATTAGTACATACAAGTGAACGTATAAGGGCGAAAATTACAGTCCAACAAGTGGATGAATACATCCCAAAAGTGGACGAACCAATCAAAATTTAGGGATCTTAATAAGGGACAGACCCAAATTAGGGCCGTGTCTGGACAAATATAACATCACAAAACAGGACGGATTCAACAAAGTATTCAAATAATCAAAACTCAGTGATTGAATGGAAATTACAAAGTTCATAATCTAGACGGATTCAACAAAAATTAAGAAGTGAACGGATAATAAAGAAGGTAACTAATTAAAAAAAAAAAAAAAACCCACAAAGCGCAATTGTTCATGACGGTACAAGAATAGTTCTTAACAAATTTTTACAAGTAAAAATGAAAATCAAACTACGGGACGGGGGGATCATTGGCCTTCTCCTTAGCTGGAACATTTTTATATTGATGGGGATCAATCACCGAAGCCTGGACTTGAAGGGCAGACTCGCCGTCACCATCGTCCCCAAGGGCTCCTTCACCTTGAGCATTATGGGCTTCAACGAATAAGTCTTCAGTGCTCTCTGAGGCGATAGGAAGAACTGAGGTTTGAGCTTAAGCCTCATTAATGTTGACGTGAGACAAGTCCAATTCAGGATAAGAAGCCTTCACCTGACAGAGAGCATCATCGAACCCGTCAGCAAAAGAGCTTCCGAGTTCAGCTAGGAGCGCGTCGGAGTCGCAATATTCACGGACCGCCTCCTTCTTCGCCAGACGGAGCTGATTCCTGGTATCTAGTATTTCTTTCTCCTTGTCCTCTAGGACAATCTTCAATAGCTCCGTCTGCTTCTCCAGCTCCTTTCTTGCCTCCTCTAACATGGCAAGCTTTTTCTCTTGGATGGCTTATCAGGCCTTCAACTTGTTCAGTTCTTCCTCCGTCGAGGTTGCGTTCGCCTTGATACGGTCTAATGACGTCTCATGGTTTAGGCAACGACCCATGAGCCCCTTCATCATCACTATTGCCTGAAACAGAGGAGTTAAAATACAAGTAAAGGTGAAGGGAAGGAAATGATAAGACGACAGACACAAAGTTACCTGAGCAATGCTGAAGAGGCCCGTCTTTCCTATGGCCTCAGTAGCGTGGTTGCCCAGATCCTCATAATCGTTCGGTGTCATGATGGACGATAGCTTTTCCAGTGCATATCTAGAGTCCTCACGGAGGAGGACGGGTGGTTTCTCTATTGGGGGCACTTAACCACCCGTTATGAGGCCTTTTCCTTTCCCATGGCCAGCAGGAGGAACCGTCTTCTTCGCCTCAGCTTGTAGGCCCACAACGGTCTCAGTAACAACTTTTGGTTTCTTAGGCTGATGGTTAGCCTTTTCCAAGAACGGTTTCCTTTTAGTACCAGACGGCTAGGAAGTACCCTTCTGACCTTCTTTCTTTTTCAAAGCAGTTTACTGCTTAATAAAAGCCCTTCTTCTGTTGGCCTCCATTTCTGCTAGAACGGACGGATATACATGTATAAAAAAAATAAAAATAAAAATAAAAATAAGAGCGTTGGACGATGGACGTATGTTCGTGAACTTGTTTCTCATAACGATGGACAGCTTTTGTTGGTTCTGGTCCGTCACAATACCAGTGTAAGGCATCTAGGTTAACCAGTTAGGCCTAGGCCCTTTCTTCCAATTTTGTCTTTTGAAAAATCTTTTCCTAGAAACTCCACTCCTTAAGTGAAACCTGTGGACGGTCCCAAACTGCACAAAGAAACATAGACGGTGAGATAACAACGGGTGAAAACAACAAACCCTACCTAGAAACAAAACGGATACATACCAAACGGAGGTAATATGCCCCACGTCGTATTGATGGGCATATATTCAGTATCACTAGGGTGACTCATCCATTCGTCACCATCTATAAAAAAATACCTAGACTTCCAGTTTCTGTTGGAGTCTAGAGTATCACACACAAGCCTTAGCAACGGGCTCCTGGGTAACAATGAAAAAACTCTTCCACCATCAACCTCTTCGCCCCGCAAGACATCACCCCGTATAATACTTCTATGCCAAGGAAGACCCTCCAAGCGTTTAGGGAAATCTGGGTGACGGACAAACCCAAATACTAGAGTAGACGGCGGTGGAGAGAGCTCAAGGGAAATCTAAGCACTGCTTTGAGCATCTGCTTATAGACCCCGACACCTTCAACCCTATCGTAGTAACATTTCTCCGACTTGAAGGGTAGACGGAAGGGTATGTTGACGGGTATTTGGTACTTATCCCTGAGAGTTTTAAAGTGAGAATCTTTAATTGTAGATGTAAAATCATTGACCGTCCATATAGGTAGCATTATGAACTTCCTCAGTTCGTCAGGACCAAAGACGGATTGGATTGAGGGCTTGTTTCCATCTATACCATGACTAAGGTCACTCTCTTGCCTATCCATCTCCAAACCCTCATCCCTTGAGGAAGGAGAAATGGCGGACGAATTCCTCTCTTCACTTGAAACGTCACGGTCTTTTTGACATGAAGGGTACACTTCATAGTAGCCCGCCCTGTCGCAGACAAACGACTGGTTACTTAACACACTAGACATCTGTCACCTACATGTGACCGTAAATCCTAAGACACTGACGGATCTAAAATGGATGACGGTGGTACAAAATTAAACAACAGTTAATTAAAGAAAAGAACAAGAGTGCTTACCAGTTGTGGATTTGTAGCTACGAGATGTAAATGACGGATGAATTAACCGGATGGATTGATTGTTTGACAAGGATGACGGATGCGCTCTGATTGTATGATTTCTGTGGAAAGTGAGAAATGAGGAAGGAAAAAGCAAGCTTAAATAGAAGGAACGGCACAGAAGAAGAAGGGACGCTTCGTTTCTAGAAAACAGATACTAAGTAGATGACATGTGCCCTACAACATTAATAACCCAATATTAATTTCCCTATGCTAGCTTTTCAAGCTAGGTTTAACTCTTAGAGGGCAAATCAAACTGTCACTCCATGAGTCTGTCCCTCAGAGAGTCACGAACCCAAGGAGTGAGGGGGCAGCTGAAGAGGGTGAATTTTGACATGATGGGTATATCTTAATTGGGATGACGGATTGAAACAAACAGTTCTTTTGTGGACGGGTCAAAAGTGCACAGCAAGAAGGTGAATGGATCAAAGTACATGTGCCATCATTTTATAAATGGAAGTAACTTGCATCTCACGCATAATTTTGGTTTGTAGAATCTCAATAGAATAGAATCCGAATGTGAGGAGGATTTCGCGATATATGCCCATTAATGACAATCCTATAAGGAAAAGACTTCTTACACAAGAAAAAAAGGTCGGTTCTACATTACTATAAAAACCCAAAGGCTCTCACAAGTTAAGGTACACATAATTTCTTCTCCAACTCTGGCACTCTAGGGTTGTGAGCATTATCTGACTTAACCTTTGGAGGGTCTTTAGCCGGTACCACACCGATATCCTCTTGAGGTCTTCTCGTTTTGTGTTGTGTAGGTTGTTTCGAGCACGTGAAAGAACCTTGTAACTTACTGGTGATATTTTGAGGTTCATCAATAGTTATTTAGAGTAGAATATATCATGAGTATAACTATAGAATTGTGTGTCATTTATAACAGGATTAAGACTGCCTGGGAGAAGGGGCATAAATATCTCATTTTGGAAACAAATTCAGTGTAAAAAGTGAATTTTTAACAATGCTAAAAAAAAACTATTAAAAAAGGTCTTATGGTTTCATGGTATTGTCCAATCTTCCCTATTAGGAGTGCCTATGATTAATCCCCACACCCCTGCTTATTATATCCACACAAAAAAAAAAATATATATATATATATATATATATGTGGGGACCACTTTTGCTGGTCCTCGGCAAAGCCATGGGCGCAGTTCCGAGGAGGCTCAGATGTCCCGCATCGAAGAGAGCTTCCCCCACTTGCTACCTTATAAGCTGTGAAGCGAAAGAAGTAGTGTACCATCGTATTCCGGTATTCGAATACGAGAATACAATGGTACACTACTTCCTTCGCTTCACAGCTTATAAGCTAGCAAGTGGGGGAAGCTCTCTTCGATGTGGGACATCTGAGCCTCCTCGGAACTGCGCCCATGGCCTTGCCGAGGACCGGCAAAAATGGTCCCCACAATAAAAGAAGCTCTCTTTTTATATTGTGGGGGCACGATGGGTAAGGGTCAGGCATCGCGCTTTGGGTGTGACCGCCCACCGCCCTCCTCGGCAAGGCTCTGGGCGCAGTGCCGAGGAGGCTCAAAGTGTCCCACATCGAAGAGAGCTTCCCCCACTTTCAACCTTATAAGCTGTGAAGCGAAGGAAGTAGTGTACCATCGTATCTTCGTATTCGAATACGAGAATACGATGGTATACTACTTCCTTCGCTTCACAGCTTATAAGGTAGCAAGTGGGAGAAGCTCTCTTCGATGTGGGACACTCTGAGCCTCCTCGACATTGCGCCCATGGCCTTGCCGAGGACGGCAAAAATAGTCCCCACAATAAAAGGAAGGTGTAGAGGCGTGCCCTTCAAAGGTAACGAAACCGTGCGGGTATCATGCGGTCGAAGCAAGTCTCAAAAACTGCCACCCTTGCCCCAAAGCGGACAATACCGATGATGGGCACTGCCCTCAAGAGCTTCCTTTTATTGTGGGGACTATTTTTGCCGTCCTTGGCAAGGCCATGGGCGCAGTGCCGAGGAGGCTCAGAGTGTCTCACATCGAAGAGAGCTTCCCCACTTGCTACCTTATAAGCTGTGAAGCGAAGGAAGTAGTGTACCATCGTATTCTCGTATTCGAATACGATGGTACACTACTTCCTTCGCTTCACAACTTATAAGGTAGCAAGTGGGGGAAGCTCTTTTCGATGTGGGACACTCTGAGCCTCCTCGGCACTGCGCCCATGGCCTTGCCGAGGTCGGCAAAAATAGTCCCCACAATATATATATATATATATATAGTATTTTTTTTTTTTGAATAATATAATAGTTGAAAGAGATGAGATTTGATTCTTGAACGTCTTTATTAGAAATATCATAAAATATCAATTGAACTATAAGGTTCTCGAGGTATTCATTTAAAGTTTGAACGCTTTCTTTTATCATATTTCAATTCTAAGTTTAGAAATGCATTCCTCTCTCCTCCCTTTATTTCATTAAAAAAATATATAAAATAAAAAAAATAATAGTAAAGCTTTATTTTATTTTATTTTATTTTATTTTAGAATGAAAATAATAGTATAGTTGAAAGTGAAACAATGCCAGTACCCTAATAGCAAAAATTAACACTTATTAGACTGATTGGTTAGGTTCCTTCTAAAACGTTTCTTGGGCGACCTGAAAACTCCTAATGACTGTGAAGAAGGGAAGAGATTTGTGAACAAATAATAGAGGTTTCATATAATGGGAAAGTTATTCTCCCTTTTTTGCTGGGTCCTGATTCAAAGATTTCCTTTCTTTAATCTAGCTTCCTTTAACCTGCTAGCCTAACTCTTTTCTTTTTTGAAGATCTTTATTAGCTACCTAAGCTTTGAAACCGAAACCCTCTTTCACATGGGTGGGCTTTAAAGCATCTCCAAGGTCTCCAGTTTTGACTGTACATGAGAAAAAAAATTAGCAAAAGAATTTGGAATGAGGATTTTTTTATTAAAAATAAAAGATATTAAGTGGAAAAATTCTTTTTGGCCGAAGAATTAAATAGAGATTCTTTCAAGACTATTATGGAACTTGGTCGGTCACTAAATTCTAGGTGACCTATCTTGGGGCATTGAATTTGAATTCCCATGCAAACGAACCTTCTTTGCTTCTTCTTTCTTTTTCTTTTTCTTTTTTTTTTTCTTAAAATCTATAAAAAGTGAGGAGGAAGATAAGAGTTTCTATTCGAACCCAAGTTCTCAATATAGAGAAAATTAAATTATATACATTAATTGTTTCTATATATAAAAAAAAAAAACCAATGGTCTTGTTAGAATATAAATTCTCTGTATCACATGTTATTTTCCACTTATGTTCCACACTTTCACCAATCATAACTTGTCATGTATTTATTTTTTTTCCATTTTAAACTTTGACTATTTTATAAGGAATGTTAAACAAATATATGAGAAATTGTAAATGGTGGAACATAAAGTAGAATACAAAAAATAGTACAAAGGATTTGTATTTGTCTTGTTAATGAGTGTTCTTAAGATAATTGTTAATAAATAATTTTAGAAAAATTTAATACTACTTTCATGAAAAATATTAAAAAAAACTATTAAAAAATCAATTTAAAAAAAAAATTTTCTCATATAAAGTTTTTAAAAATATTTTTTGGGCATATATTGGTTAACTAGCCCCAAAAATAATTACATTAATTATTTCCAGAAAAACACAAAAGAGTAACACATTATAAAAGAAAAAAAAAAAAAAAAAAAAGGAACAAAAAGTCGTACAACAATAGTTTGGAAACTTCGCCCATCTTTCTTCTTGGTCCTAGAACATTTTTGCCCACAGCATAATCATAGAGGACGAAAGATGAATGAAAAGTTAAACCATTGTCAAATTTCAACCCAATAAAGGTTTTCAACAATGTCGACTCGTGTTAAATGCATAGTTCAAAAAGCTCTTATCGCATCTAACAGTCACTAGAGAGTACCAAATTAAATGATCTAATCAAATTGAGAAGTATTACATTCACAACAAATTATATGTGATAAGTTGTTATTAATTCTAATTTTAACTCACAATTAAAATTATATTTTTATCCACTAATAACAGCTAATAACAATCTACTACTTATAATTTGTTGTGAAAGTATTGTAAAAATATTATGAACAAAAAACTTTTATTGCATCTTATAGTCACTGGAAAGTACCAAATTAAATGATCTAATCAAATTTAAAAATGTTACATTCACAACAAATCATAAGTGGTAAGTTGTTATTAATTCTAATTTTAACCTACAATTAAAATTATATTTTTATCCACTAATAACAGTTAATAACAATCTGCTGCTTATAATTTGTTATGAAAGTGTTATAAAAATATTATGAACAAAGCATTTTTTAATTAAATAAATTAGTAAATAACTAAAAATGTACACAGACTATTTGCCGACAGCATATAAATGGTAAAATTAAGGTGGACATGCCAATTAAAGAAGTAAAGGCTGTCAATCTATCTGTTTCGTAATCCAGCCATGTGTGTGTGTATATATGTATATATGTATATACATGAGATTAATTATAACCAAATGTTAAAAGGCTGCTGCTTATGATTTGTTGCAAACTTTGTAAGGTTAGGTTAGGTTAGAGCTGCCTGTTCCGAACTTTACAAGGGGCGGTGCTAAATGTTTTGTTTTTATTTGTTCTGTTCTCAGTATGCCAAATTTTCTAACTACCCATCAAGTCTAATAATAATTGTTAAAGAAAGTTGTAGCACACATATGCATGAAAACAATTAATCTTTAATTTCTTTGTTTCAATTTACATAATTCAAGGATTTTAACCAACATTTTTTTGCTCAACATAATAAATATAATTTTTTTAAAAAACATACAATCTTTGTAGAGTCATAATCCTACTTATGTTGAGTTGTACATACTAATTAGTTAATTAATTGGGCTTTTATAAAAATATAATGAATACATAATTATTCTAACAAATATCTTAAAAATTAAAGAGAAAATAAAAGACTTTGCTCTATACCTATAAAAATGATAGTTGATCAAAGATAATTTAAAGATTTAAAATCTTCTTGTCAACCTAGCTTGCCTTAAATTCGTTGAAGTTTAATGAGTATATTTTTTGTAATACATTGCAAACTATTTAACTTTTATCTTGAGTCGTGTTTTTTTTTTTTTTTTTGAAAGGATCTTGAGTCGTGTTTATAACAACATTTTATATTATTATATTTATATGTCACAATTTTTAGTGTTGGCTAATTCAATGACAAATTTACTTATATTTTTGGACAATGTACCTTGTATTATATATTTATGAGTCTAATAAAGATTGAGGTTTGAAGATTCAGTTCACTATGTAAACCTAAAGACCTTGGTTGAGCGAAAGTGAAAGTTGAACAGAAAGTCTCGTTAGAGGGTCATTTGAACTGGCTGCACATGACTGATTTTGTGGCCTTCTCAACCCTAAGTCCTACACCTTATAAACAAAAAAAATTAACCCTAATCATTAGAGAGGAAGACAACCGCACTTATACAATGACAAACTAGAGTTGAAAATTCCAAAGTCTTATCTCTACCTAATTAAGTCTAACCTTCAATAATTAACTCTTATTTGGAGCTTCTACGAAAATCATGGCCCAGGTCCAAACTGACTCCATTTACAACAATATACCTAAACCAGTAAGAAAAAGGAAAAAAGAGAGGGTTGTTAAAGGGCTTTCCTTAATTTGAACTCTTCATAAAGCTCTCTTATATCCTTAGTTATTCAATGATTGAACTCTCCCTTTTCAAATAACATGTCACCATCCATTAGAAGAAAAAATGTTTATTACAACAATAAAAAATCATTGCAATAACATCAAAGTCATTGTAATAGTTGATGCGAGTTGTTGCAATAAATTTTGAGGTAATAAGTTTGTGCAACAAAAAATTTCATTGCAATAATCACTAGATATTTAAATAATAACTTTGATGTAATGATATAAATGTTGTTGCAATAAACAATTTATTGAAACGATATATTCGTTGTAATAAATAATTGTTTCATATTTGTCATTGCAATTGATTGTAAAATAATTGATATCAAATTATTGCAATGATTTATTCGTTTTATGTTTGTCATTGCAATAGATTGTAAAATAATTGATATCAAATGATTACAATGATGTCTCTATTGCAATAAAATATCACTTTGAAATTTTTGTTGTAATAGATTGCAAAAATAATTATTATCAAGTTATAGTAACGATATCTTTATTTTAAATTATTGCAACAAATTTTCTTAATGTAGTACCGATAATTATAAGCTATTGAAACTAGTTATTGTAAATGCGATAATTTACCACTTTTAAGTTATTATTGCAACAATTTTTATCTTATAAATGCAATATTGTGTCTAATACCACTATACTAATGTTGTTGTATTAACATTTGGTATAATAGACTTATTTTGACGTAGTGATCGTTGTTCTATGCCCGACCAGGTCACACTTAGAAACTCCAATCAGTGGGAAATAAAAAGGTCTCCTTGCCCCGCTGGGAAATAGCATAACCTTACAAAATAGGTACCATTACCTTTATAAAAAACACATTATTGGCTTACTTGACATGTCAATGTAGTGCTAACATGTGACAACTGGTAAACCAACGAAAATCACAACTCGCAACAATAATTATCACTTGGCAATTCTTATCCCTTTTCATTTCTATCACCAAATAATAAATTAACAAAACATAAGGAGTGGGGTTCAATTCAACTGTTAAAGTGGTCCTTCCCCATTTTCGCTACTAATGCTCTAAGATAGCGCCAAAACAATTCCTTGGAAATCTCCTTTTTTATTACTTTCTCTCATATTTGCATAATACACTTTCAAATCTTGGACAAAAGAAGAGTTAAACTATTTCTCTTTATTAAAAAAACAATCGGGATCAGATAGAGAACCAATAAAAAGAGTGGTTTCTAGTTTTGTGGTTCAGATGGTCGGATCGATAACATTATAACTAATTCAGTTAATGATTATTTAATTAAAAATCGATTTATATTCCACTATGGAAGAGTCAAGTTTCCATATTTTTACTAATATCCCTTTATTAATTATAATGAAAAAGTTAAAGAACTTTTATAAATTTGTTTTTGTTTTATGAGTTTTAATTAAAGAGGACAATGTAGAAACTTGTACATTTTATTTTATACATAATGCACTTAATGATATCTTCTCAAAAATTGGCTTTTCTAAATTTTTTTAAAAAAATTATAAACTTAAACAAACAGATCCAAAAGAATATTGTAATGGAAATCCATATCGTTAACGAGAAGGAAATTCCCCTCATGATGGTTCTCGTGAAGACCATGCAACTTTGCATTAGGTATGCTAATCAATTGAGTCAAGTCAAATATTAAAATTTCAAAATTATTTATTTAATTTTATTTCGAATATGGACCAAACTCAAGTTTATCACCGAACTTATTCTTTTTCACATATAAATAGTATACATTGTGACTATTGTTTTTTTACCCATTCACAAAAATTTGCTAATAATTAGCAACTAAATTCAAGTTATGTATGTTATGTTTTTTTTACCCATATATATGTTTTTTTTTTAGAGAATTTCAATATATGGCATCCGTTCCTGATGATAGCTACTTATCATCAGACCTAGACACCAATCAGTTTTTTGGTGTACGTGGGGATTGAATTCCAAAACTCTTATTCAACAGTTAGAGACTTTACCAGTTAAGCTAACTAGAACCCACTACCCATATATATTTTATGTTTGGGTTTGACATGTTTAATACTCGAGCCTAAATTTAAGCTTGATTTATTTGCTTGGTTCATCTGATAAATAATTGACCAAAATTTTTTTTTTAAAGACTATTTTTCACTGCAGAGTTTGAGTTGTTCATAAATAATTGAGCATTGCTTATACTCTTTGTTAGAATCTATGATGGAGTTGCAAGCTACATTGAAGGAGTGAAGAGTATGGCTAATGGCTTGTGGTACCAATAGGCCGAAACACTCATCAGTAATAATATGTGCATACTATAAAAAACAACATAAATCAAACCAGCAGTTGAACGGATGCCCAATTTTTGGGATGCTTGGTTATTAGGTTGAACGGACTAGTCTTGTTCTATTTTTAGTAGTATTAATTTCTAGACTAAAGTAAGTTAGCCCTTGAAGTTTAGGATTTTTTATTTATTTTAATTTTGGCTCTTTATGATTGATTATGTTTTTATATTGGCCCCATCACCCATTTTTGTTAATAATCTGGTGACACCTAGCATTATATAAGTGACGCGTTTTAATGGACAACACTTATCTAACCCTTAATGATTAAATTACTAACATAAATTAATGGCATAAACAATATAAAAATGAAATTTAACATTTTTGTCCATAAACCTATTAGTAATTTAATTGTTATGTGTTAGATAAGTGTCATGCATTAAGACATATCACCCATAATATAATGCCAGGTGTCATAACATTAATAGTGGATATCGACAATAGTGCCAATATGAAAATGAAATTTTTTTTTATATATATTTGAAAATGAAATTAAATATAATGACCAAAATGAAAATAACTTTAAACTTTAATGGTTAAAAGTGTACTATATTTTAATTCCTATTTTTTCTCCCACACCATGCTTTCCCTTTTTTCCCCCATAAATTGCTTATTGATTGCATTGGGAGAGAGAGAGAGAGAGTATAACTTATATGCTTTGACACAAATAATTTGTAGCAGGGTAGGAATTAAAAAAAAAAAAAAAAAAAAAAAAAAAAAACTAAAAGTCTAAAACTATTCAGATACTGGTGATCATTTTGTTTGATCATTAAAAATTAGTAACGATGTCCACCAAATTATAGAAGCTTGTAACACAGTTTGGTTGATTCTATAACTTACTAGCAATAAGCGCAGAAAATATTCGGTGCTGTGGTGATCACTGGTGTTATGTATTGTGATTGAAAAGTACAGGGGCCAAAAAAGGGATCTAATGCCGTGAAACCTAGTTATAAATTGACTAGACAGCCCCAGCTGTGACTTGTAGGAGTGAGTGCGCGTGTGGATTTCAACTTTTTTTTTCTTTGGAGGTTTCTATAAAACCTCTTCGTTCCAGCTCAAGTACTCACACATTAACATCTCTGTTTCTCCTCTGTTCCATTCTCTCTATAACCTTTCATTCCCCCAACTCTTATCTATTATTATCCAAACCTCTCAAAACCTTGAGGTACAATCAAATTCTTAAATGGGTTTGTTTCAATTTTTTTTCTTTGTCGTCTAGTATTTGTCGCTTCTATATGTACTGAAAAGTTTATCTATCTATGAGCAAGGTTGAAGAGAAAGAAAATGACTAAACAGAATGCGGTGGTGTCTGATTGCTCATCGCGTAGTGGCATGGTTACAGTAGCTGCATCAACATCAGCACTGTTCTCACCACCAGAGGCGTTGGCTGCACTTGGTGGTCATATTGCCATGTCTGAAAAGAAGCTCCTTAGGAGGCTTGAAGCTGGAGGAGGCGGCGTCAATGCTTGGGTTGATTCAATGAGAGATTCCTCACCTTCTCGAATAAAATCCACAACTGAAAAAGAAGAGCAAAGCTCTTGGATTGTACGTTTCAGCCTCTTGTCTAAAATGACTATTATTCTATATTTCTATTAGTCATGGTGTTATAAGTTTGTACCATTGTTTTATTAGTTTCTTAATTGTTTGGACAATAGCTTCGTCATCCATCAGCGTTGAGAAAGTTCGGGCAAATAATATCTGCTTCCAAAGGGAAACAAATTGTGATGTTTCTGGATTATGATGGTACTCTCTCACCGATTGTTGAGGATCCAGATCGAGCATTTATGTCGAGAGAGGTTTGTTTTCATTTTGTAATAAACTTTTGAAGTTCATGCATTTTGTCTTTGGTTGAGTTCTGGTAAACTTTTTATGTTGTTCAATTTTCTTTCTTGCTTGTTTGTTTAAAGCAGATGAGAGAAGTTGTGAGGGATGTTGCTAGATACTTCCCCACAGCCATTGTAAGTGGAAGGTGCAGGGCCAAGGTGCATTTTCTAGAACTATGAAGTTGTCTGGTACTTTTAATTTTTAATTTTTATCTAGAATAGTTGATGAATAAATCGTTTTTGTTTCTAATTGTCAAATTTTCAGGTATATAAGTTTGTAAGATTAGCAGAACTTTACTATGCGGGTAGCCATGGAATGGACATCAAGGGACCATCCAAAAGCAGAAAATGCAACAAAGTGAGTTCTGGTGTAACATGTAAAAAAATTAATCTTTTTAATCTTTGATCTTTTGGCCGTTTCTAATATATATATTTTTTCCTGTTAATTTTTGGTTAATTTAGGGAAATCAAGCAGTGATCTTCCAAGCTGCTACTGAATTTCTACCCATGATTCATGAGGTTTGTTTTCTTTTACTTCTATCGAAGTAAAAGATGGTCAAATATAGATAAGATATGTGTATAAAGAACTAACTGTGAATGTTCTTTCAGGCGCACAAAGCCTTGCTAGAGAAAACAAATTCCATCCCGGGTGCTAAGGTGGAAAATAATAAGTTTTGTCTATCCGTACACTTCCGCTGTGTTGATGAAAAGGTGACTGAAACCCCTTGTCCAATTATTATTTTTTTTTTCCTTTTATTTCTCATATGGATCACAAAGACTAATATATTGTTTGTTTGTTTTTTTTTTTCTTTTGGTCAGAGATGGGCTGCATTAGCAGAGCAAGTTAGGTTGGTGCTCAGTGCGTATCCGAAACTTAAACTGACTCAAGGGAGGAAGGTACCCACGTTGTTCTATTTAATTCTCAATTTGTATTTAAAAAAAAAAGAAATTTGTATGCAACAAATTTTATGTATTTTTGTAATGGTCAAAGTTGATATGTTGGTTCAAACGTACAGGTGCTAGAGATTCGTCCAATTATCAAATGGGACAAAGGCAAAGCCCTTGAATTCTTGCTAGAGTCACTTGGTAAGCATTAAAGTAATTTCACTTCGCAATAGTCTAGAAACCCCATGGTCATGACCATAAAAGGGGTCAAAAAAATCGTATATATTGTCCAATTCTTAACTTCTTCATTGATGTTCCTCTTTAATTAGGATATGCCAGCTCTAGTGATGTTTTTCCTGTCTATATTGGAGATGATCAAACAGATGAGGATGCATTCAAGGTATCTCGTTTTCTTTATATATATATATATATATATGTGTGTGTGGGTGTGTGCGCGCGCGCACGCGCATTTAATTAACTTTTTGTTGAAAAGCTACTTTATTTATTGAAAATTTGGAAAAAAAAAAATTACAATTATACATAAAAAATGTGAGACTTCAAGGAAAAAAAAAAAAAAGCTAATCCAAACTAATAATTATCAGTTTCTTGTATGAGCATTTGCTAATCCATTTATTACATACTATATATGATAATTAGGTTTTGCGCAATAGGGGACAAGGGTTTGGGATCCTGGTTTCTAGAGTAGCAAAGGAAACAAGTGCCACTTATTCTTTGCAAGAACCATCTGAGGCAGGTTTATTTAATCCAAACATGCACTTGTGTTTGAATTATTCGATAAGACAAAATGTTATAATTTGTATTTGTACTGCATGTTATTTTCTCAATATATATATATATATATATATATATGTATATATTTGTACTGCATGTTAGGTTAATATTCCGTTTCTTTGCAGGTTAGGGAATTTTTGCGGCTATTGGTGGAATGGAAAAGATTACCACTGCATGCAAGGACAATAGGGGCTGTAAACATACAGCAATAATTGATCCCATGTTTTTTGGGGGTGTGATTAATATTTGCTGTATGTTTACGTAACTTAATGGTGTTTTTTTTGGGATAGAATTGCAAATGTATTTTCTTCTTTAGAGCCTGTAATTGATCAAAAGAGCGAAAAACAATTCCTCATAATTTTATGAATTGTTCATATATTATTTCTCTTTCCATCTCTGATACAGTACTTATGTGTTGGTTAATATGTGGTCTCCATTATTTTTAATAATAATAATAATAATAATAATAATAATAATAAAAAGCGGTGGTGAGGGAATTTGAACAAAAATAATCTCTAATAAAAAAAATTGGGTAATGCTAGCGATTGAACCACAAAGTTTTTAGCCATAATTTGATGGCTTATGGTGCAAGCATGTATTTGCATACTCACCTGCCTGCGTTTGGGAATTATCATATAATAAATGAATATATATTGCAACTTAATAAGTTGATCTTAGAAATACGATTGAGAATCTTCTACAAAGCACCTTAAAAAAAAAGTAATAATTGGTTTCTCATGCTAGAAGCTTTCATGATTTTGAGGGCGTTATCAAATAAGTTAAATTGGCTTTTCTCTTTTAGAAGTAATAACTAATAATAAATAGCGATCAAGCCTGAATAAACAACCAGAGCCAGTGTAGACTCATTTTTTTTCTTGATGATAGCCACCAACGTGACAACTTAACAGTTACAACAACAACAAACAAAGCTTTAGTTTCAAATTTTGTATCGACTATGGATCCGTAACAAATTAGTTTGAGTTGACGTTATGTAGTTTTTTTTTTTTTTTTTTACATTATACGTTATTGATAATTGTACTCTTTATTATTTTCTTAATTATTGTCTTTTTTTCTATTAATATTATTTTTTGGTCTTCTTTAACATTTTTTTCATTCTCTAAACTTAGATCAAGTCGCTTTTTCTTATTAGTACTTCTCTCTCTCCCCATTCCCCCAAGTGCGGGCGTTAGGACTTTGTTATTAACATATTATTTTCTACGTTTCTAACTGCGCACACACTCACTTGGAGGAGAGCCATCATGCCCTAAATTAACCATCGTGCTAGGCATTAAGAAAATTTACGATTTTGGGTGAGTTTTTATCAGTTAATAGAATTTGATCGTCTATTCTTTTGGTGGAAAATAGAGTCACAATCCTAAACGGGGCCTTTGCATATAAACAGTGCTGCAGTGGGGTTTCCAAAAAACCTGCTGTAATTTGTTAATGTGCATTTCTTAAGGACGACCTTTTTTTTTTTTTTTTCTCTTTTTTTTTTTTTTTTTGGTTTTCCCTGGTGCATTCCCTAGTATTTAATTTTAAGGTTGTTGTATTGGAATATGGTACGGGAAGCAGTACTGTTCACAGGTCGTCTTTGATTTCTATAGGTCTATTATATGTTAATTAGCTTTATTGCTGCTAAATAAGAGATCATAGACTGTTATGCAGTCAAAGGACAGAATGCTAATTCTTGGATTGAGTGTTTCACTTTCACTAGCTTGTATTGTCTACACTCTAAACATCTCAATAATGCAAAGCATCTCTTAATAGCTGTAAAGAGACCTGGCATAAGACACAATGGCGCCAAATTAGAGAGGAATGCATGAATCAATGCTTTATTTAACTTGTTTCTAAATGAATAGGTTTTCCTATCTTTGGCAAAAATTATCATTGGCGTGTACAATCTGACTGTGAATGCAAAACTCAAAGTCTCTATTGCTATTCATGTATCCATCTTGCCTAATTAATTTTGAGGATAATGCATACAGTACACATTTATTAAAAAAGTTTAGCTCTAAACCAATTTTCAACTTCCTCTAACCCGCTACGTGGTGATTAGAGCGACTATCCACATATATTTTTAGTTATATTTTTTAAGTGATTTATGTAACTTGTTTAAATAAAATATGTGAATAGTCTTATAAATCGTTATCTAATAGGTTGATGGAGTATAAAGTATAATACAAAAAGTAGCATAAATGATTTGTATTCCTATTTTAGAGGAAAAGCTTGTAGTTATCCGATTGTCAATTGGTGAAAGTTTGAAACACTAAAAGATTCTTAGCAATTTAAGTTAAATTCTACTTCACGTTTTAGATAATCAAACCCATTTTGGTTTCAACTGAAAGAGATATAATTGCATAATGCATGGTATCCTTTATTGATGATCACAAATAATGTAAATGTTGTGATCATGATCATGTCCTACCAAATTTAGGTTGAAATTTGTATTATGTTGTAATGGCTTTCCATTTGATTACTAAATTGATATGGTTTGGACTTTTCTTATTTTAAGTTTGAAGAAGATAAATCAATGAAACCCATAAACACACAAACCTTCCATTTTTCTGCACACTTCGTTGTCAGACTAGAGGAATTTGACACCAAAGTAGCACTCAAAATGATATCTCTCTTTTTCCACCATGGAGACCGAGAGAAAGACCTTGATTATTGGTGACAATCCTATTCAATCAAGGTCTATATTTTGAAAACTTCCTATTCTAGTGTAAGTTAGTATCTGTAATTTATTAGACTAATAAGAATTTGATTTATGCCCAGTGCTCTAGTTCGTACACTGACGGGACAAGGACACGGACAGAATACGAGTGCACTAAAGCACTAAACGAAGGCTTTCTTAGACTAAACATCTTATCCACATTTCTATCATAACCTCACTTTATAGCATAGGTTCCAACTCAAATAATTAGTTCATCAAAAAAAAAAAAAAAAACTCAAATAATTATTGAAAGAACATCTTAAAACTGATTGATGTAAATCGAGTAATCATATTCTCTTCTCATGACATGTACCTAACTTTTTAACTCTTAGCTCCGTACAACGCCCTTCTTAATGCTAAGGGGATCCTATGTAATTGTTAAATACAATATTGTTCTTCATTCTTAATGCTAAGGGAATCCATGTATGTGTTAATATATACCACACATCTTTAAGAATTGTTGCACGCAACGGTTGTATAAAATAATTTCTACCATCCAACTATATATGCCTTAATAATTGTCATGCTTCTTCACCCTATTCTCAGACAATAAAGGGGGCACAGACCATGCAGGTTGCTAATGAGAGAGGGAGAGAGAGAGAGAGAGAGAGAGAGAGAGAGAGAGAGAGAGAGAGATTTGGTACCAACATAGGGCACAATCAACATGAATATATGCTACACTTTATTAATCTTTACATGATATATTTAAGAAAGCTAAAGCAAAGAGAGCCTTTGCTTTTGAATCACAAGTAGGTGAACTGATTGGCTGCTGGATGATCGAAATATCCCTCAAACAAATACAAATAAAGATCCACAAGTTTTAAGATATAGACCTTAACTGAGTGAAAACAAGGCCATTGTTCACAAACAGAGATACAAAGCTATACCATTGGGCACCTAGATTTGAGAGAGCCCACTTGAAAAGATTTGAAAAAATCAAGTAGCTTTTTTTAATGGAACCAATTTCGAGATTAATGGGTTATTTTCAGAGGGTTAGGTGGTGAAAGGGAAACCCACTAGTAGGTGAGAGAGGAATCCATGGTTGTGTAGGAGTTGGAATCCACTTAAGGTGCTTGATTTGAAGAAGACAAAGGATTTTTAATGGGAATACCCAACATGCTTCCAAGCCCTGGAAATCTCTGCCCTGACGTGTAAAGAAATGTTCCACTAGATTCAACCCATCATTGGTGTCTTAAACAGAAATAAACTAAGCCCTAGAAGCTCCAATTATTGGTGGAAAAAAGGGGCACTTACCTTAAGGCAGACAAATAAGTTTCATTCTCACCACACTTCACGGATTTTCACTTAAAATCATTTTTAACTTAGAACTATGAAAATAAACAAATTGATATCATATAAAGTGGGGCTTTTCTTTCTTGGGAAATTCTTAAATCTCTTTAGCACCCAGTAAGAATGAAAGCTGGGGAAAAAAAAAACAGTAATGTTTAAGATCAACTAGGGTGTTGATTGGAGGTGGACCTTATTAACCTATCAACAACAAACAAACAAATAAATAAAAAAATTTAAAAAAAATTAATTATTATGAGTAAAGAAATTAAAGTGATTAATAAATTCATTTGACGATCAGTTGTGGTGTAATTAATGGTTAAAGTCTAAGTAAAATGATTGTACTTTTTATTTCTAATGAAAGTAAAATGATTATTTATACAAGTTTGATCCAAGTTGTAGATTTTATAAAGCTTATATTTTTGTGTTAGTTTGTTTATGAGAAATATGTAGATGGATATTATAATTATACGTGCTACTTGACACAAAATATGAAGTTGGCTTATTGATAAAAGGGTAATCTGCCATTATTTAATTCTAATATAATTGGTCTTAAATCATTTATGTACCCAAGGAAGCTTTTGTAGTAATATTTTTATCAATGAGAAACTTAATAATGGGCCACGATACACGTGTAGCTATATGACAGTGGTCCCAGCTTAGAAGCCCAATAATACTACACTTGTTGCTCTAAGAACCAGTCTTCCAGTTGGAGGGTCCAAGCCGTGCAAATAATGTGCAATGCGAGAAGGCACCTTTTTATTTTTATTTTTTTTAATCATGAGAGATGGTAATTTTGTCAGTTTGTCAATTTGGTATATGCATCATCATCTTCTTCATTTTTTTTTTTAAATCATAGAGATGCCTCCACATAGTTGTAAGATGATTAAAGCACTATCATTAAGGTATTTTTTTTTAAATTGCTATTTTTACACATTAAAATATTATTTTATTTATTTTAACACACTACTTTATCATATATCTTACATCACATATTCTATTCTTTCACCATTTTATTTAAACATTTTTTAAATTCTTTTTAATTAAGAAAAGTATTTTGAACGGAAGAAAGAAAGATATTTTGTATGGAAGAAAGAAATAAAAAATTTGAAAAAAAAAAATCAAATAGTACATATGCGGGTACAGTTCTATTGGTAGAACATTATCGTAACAAATGCCAAACACGTCTATGAATATAAGATAATTCGTAATACAACATTATGTTATCTTATATATTTGAGTCATTTTAAGAATACAGTAAAAATTCATAATAATTTTATAATATTTTAAAATTAGACCATCACTTTACACTAATTGATGTAAACTAAAAGTGATGATTAATTATAATATTTTATGTAAAAGTGGTTATGTAATAAATATAATATGTACCTTCAAATATTATGAAATATGTTGTGTACTTAAAATTATTACTTTAAATAGGGTTAAGATTGCATCCAATGTATCAGTTGTATATTTTTTTTTTTGGCTGAATAAAAGAGGAGGTCTCCGGTGTGGGCTCATCAACTTCACACAATGTGACGACAATAAATAATACTATATATACCACACAAGTCTTGCTGAAGTTATCATTCAAACCACTCCTCTCTGAGTGCATCAATTGTATTAGACGCGTATCACAACGGACAAATGTATGATCCTAACGTGTCCACACAAGTCGTGTCACCTCAAATAATAATGCTACTAAAACTTTTATAAGTGTTTGACAATTTTCCAAGTAACATTATTGTACTTTCTTATTTTTATAATTAGATTCTTACTTTTGCTTTTGGCCTGATGAAATATGGCTTTACGACAGAGTTGGTCCTGAACGTTACCATCACCTATGGTCAAAATCATATGGAAAACAAAATATCCAAATGACCCGAAGCTAAAATCCAAAAGCAAATCAAAACATTCTCAGCAAAAAATAAAAAAATCAAAACAAAATATCCCGTTAAGCATTTTTTTTCCTGGTTGTTAGATATATTAGCTCAATAATATAGGTCCAAGTCCAATATTATCTTATTGTGAACAAATCAAGTTTCTTACTTATACTACAAGTTTATTAACTGTAGTTAATGTATAGTTAGTCTAGAGTTTAACTTACAATACATACCTATGTTGAGTTCATTGTAACATAAAGTTTGTACTGTACTATACTCATATAATAAAGATGTAACTTTAAAGAGTTTCCTTCGTGAACATATATCGTTAAATTAAACCGCGTAACCCTCATGTGCTTGTGTTGCTATATATTTTATGCTTTCACTCCCATATCTATTTTAGCATATTTAACACTCAAAGAATACTTTAAAAAAAAACAAAAAACAAAAAACAAACCCAACCCAGCCCAGTTAAGCATTCTTTCCTGATAAAATGCTTCAAAAAACATCAAGCTTAAGCTCACTAGATTCCTATTTCCCAGTGTGACAACCCTCTAACTTGCCAATATATATATATATATATTTATAAAAGATATATATACATAATTATTTTAAAACTAACCTGTCTATTCTAAAAGAAAATATTGAACATCCTAATTTAAAAATCTTAAGAATTTGGATTCAACAAAATTAATTTTGTCCCTCTAAACATAATCCTTAACCCCTTAAACAAAATAAATAAATAAATAAATAAAAAGCTAAATAATAACAATAAAAATTAATAGACCAAATAACAACAAAAATAGCTCAAACAACAACAATTGAACAAAATATTCAATAAAAATTCTATTAAAAAATAAATAAATAAAAACCCCTAATTATTCAAATTCGTAGCTCATTTAACCCATTCCATAATCCATAATTTTATTTTTGCTCGGCTCGCAGTCAAAACAGGTATAATCTGTTGCTCTCTCTCTCTCTCTCTCTCTCTCTCTCTCTCTCTCTCTCTCTCTCTCTCTCCTTATTTATTATTATCTCAAACTTTCTCTCACTATATTACTTTTATCTCAGCAACATGCAATCTCAGTTTTCACTTGATCTCTTCAATTTCTTTTTGCCTTTTCATTTTGTTAGTAGAAAGAAATTGTAATGTATTTACATGTTTTTCTTTTTAGGTGATGTCAAGATACTCAAATTCTTTTCTATTGTATTTTGTATAAATTAAGCTTCTTAATAACTACCTTGGAAAAAAAAATTCTTGGAGTATGCATGAGTATTCCAAGTTGGAATTTTTGAAGACTAAAAGTATATTAATCTCTTCTATAAAATATCAAAGGTCAAACACTGCAAATTAAGAGAGTTAAACTCGAACCCCTCATTCTCAAGTGTTTCATAAAATATCTTAATCATGCTTTTCACCGTCAAAACTCATCAACTTTGGGCTTGGCCGAACATTTGTTTTATTTGGGTTTCAACTTTGAACTGTCATGTCTCATAAAAATACCAAATTCGTTTGGTTTGGATTCCATATATATTGTTGGTCAATTATGATACAATTTTATGCGCATAAAATTGTATCATAATTTTAATTTAATGGATTTTTTTTTTCAAAGCTTGAAAACAAAAGAAGGGTTTTAACCGTTATTTGATTTTGCATGAGTGATCCTCCTCTATGAATTATTTTTCTTGATGTTATGTTGATTTTTTGTTCCTCAAGTTATACTGCTACTTTAATTTTTAAGTACTCTAATTTCGACTAAATGCAATATTTAAGGGGTGTTATTTTTGTTTTTACCGTTGATCTATTGAGTGCCTTTACATATATGAATTATTAATATATTAGTCCACTGAGCATTTTATCTGGTGGGCACTATCACTCCATTTTTCTTTACGTTGCTTTGAGCTGTATTCACGATTCTCTCCGTAGCACCTTTTTTTTTTTTTTGGAAATGAACTGCATGAGCATAATCTGCTTTCCCTATTTATTTAATTTCACAAGGGTCACAGTGGTCTGGTCTGGTAATGGGTCCTAAAGTTTAAAATTAGGGTTTTAGAATCAGATATTCGTGGAAGGAAATATTGTCGACATCGGATTCCAAACTAACCTAGGTTTCGAGTATGGAAGATTGAGTAGAGTCATAAATCATCATAAGATTTATTTAGTTATTGTTAGCCACCTAATGTATAATTTATATTATTATTAGTCTAGATTCATGTGAATTTTCATATCCTAAATCAAGCAATAAAGTATCGACGAGTCATTAAATTGAGTTTAAGTGTTCAATTCTGTGCGGGGAAAGTATTAGACCCGTAACATCAACAACATTGCCTTATTGCTATCATTTTAAGTTTTTAACTACTCTAATGAGCATTTTAGCTACACCAAAAAAAAAAAAAAAAAAAAAATTTTACTCTAATGAGGGGGGACGAGGTTATTTACCATAGTTTTAGAGCCTTGCTAATTTAGGTTTTATCCCTATTGTTGGTAGTTACAATTACACTATATCGTCTGTGACAAACTGCATGTCAGGTACATTATTCGTAACAGTGCATTAAATGAGGTATGTGAGAATAATAATTATGTCTCTCCCATGTGTTCTCAATACTTATGCTTTATGTTTTCATAAATAAAAAAAATTAATTAATTAAAATTTATGCTTTATGTTAGTGATTTAACTTGGTCAATAAGCAAAGGTCATCAAGCATATATAAACTGTATGCATGGTTAGGTTTACTTTTCCGTTTTTATTTAGCTTGTTTGTTGTTGACTTGCATTTCTCTTTATAGCAGACGTCAGAAAATGCAAAAACGTTTTCTTAAAACATTTTTTTTTTGCCAAAAACAAACTGAAGTAAAATATATACCAAAATGATGACATGACAAAATTTAATTCACTTATTTGAAAATACATATAGATAGGGTTTTAAAAATTCTTTGGTGGGGTTATTATAAAAGCTTTAAAGGATATTGAACTAAACTCAGTATAACATGATTTTTATGTTCTGCATGTGACTTATAACTGAGCTTGTTAGAGAAAGCAAATATTTCAGGTCTTTATTTCAGGCAAATAACTCAGACCAATGAATTAAACTAATTTCCCTATGGGGACTATTAAATTCCTCAGCAATGATAATATGTGCTGGCATTGGGTAGAAAAGAGAAGCCTTTATTTAAAAAAAGTAGCACAGCTGGAGTCCCTTGGAAGGAGAGTTAGGTTTTACTGGATAAACTAATGTGTTATCCCCGTAGAGGTTTCTCATACATTCATATCCACTTATCAAGATTCAAGATAAGGTATGTTAAGAGAAAAGCCGAAAAGGCCTGTTTCTTATCATGTGTTCTCTTATTCTTCTAGATAAAAAATTGACTCGCTTTAAAAAGCTTACTTCCTTTTGATTCATTTTTTATTTGATACAGAAGGGAATCAAATCTAATCAATAATGTGGGGAAGAGTTGAAGGCCGACCACTCTCTTACTAAATATTATTTTTGTGTCTGATTGGTCATTTGATGTTATATATATGTAGTATAAATAATACTAATATAGGTAAGAAGGATGGAAAAATAATAAACAAAATAGATTATCAAAAAAGTAAATAAATAAATAAAGGAAATAAACTTATTGAGGACAATAATTTTCCACCAAACATAGGAGAGATTGAAATTTTAATATACAAAAATGAATATCTCATTTCTTTTTCTTCTTTAGTAAAGTATAAATAAAGAGATTTGACTATCAAAATTAAACTTCACAAAAAATAGATGCCATTGAGGTATAAGGTTGACGAATATCTCATTTTTTATTTTCTTTTCAAAACATCCTTTTTTTTTTAAGAAAAAAAACATTAAATAGGAAAAGGGTGGAGTAAATTTATAAAAGCACATTATCTCTCGTCCTCTTTCTCAATTTAGTAAGTTACGCAATAAATAGAAGAGGACAGTTCACTCCTCAACCCTTTTATTGTTTGGTAAGAAAGATTGAAAAAAAAAAATTAAAATACGAAAAATGAACATGTCATTTTTTTTAGTTAGGTATAAATAAAGAAATTCAATTCTCAACCCCACAAAAAGTATATGCCATTAATGGGTAACGTTGATAAATATCATTCCTTATTTCTTATTTCATAGTAAAAGAGAAAGATGATAGAAGAAGGGAGAAAATTTTGTGTTATTTTTATTTTTTCCAAAACACCCTTTTTGATATATATTAAAGGACAACCTTAAATAAGAAGAGAGGTAGTAAATTTATAAGAGCACATTATCCTTCATCCTATTCTTAAATTTAACTATAGAAATATGAAAGAACTTCTATTATTCGCTATTCTTCTTTACTAAGTATGGAGTCTCTTATGCATCTAAAGAGAGATGCAATTAGACAAAATACAAAATACAAAAAATAAAAGAAAAAGAAAAGAAGAAAAAGAAAAGAATGAGAAGTCTAGTAGAACCATACTTGCTCGGTTGCCCCTAAGTGCAATGAATTATATGAAAGAATTTCTAATAGGACAATAAGAAAAGAAAGAATCCACCCCTCTCCCATATATACTATTACCAAAATGAAGCAAATGGGCCACGAGAACATCTCTAATCTCATGGGCAAAAACCCAACTAGGGAGAGCAGAAGATTGGGAATTTGGGATTGGCCTAAACGATTTACAATCAAGAGCCCACTTGGGTAAATTATGCGCTTAAGAAATTTGCTGATTTAGGAACATGAACAAAAGACCAAGCAACAAACTTGGTTAGAGTTTCCTTCAAAGTTCAAACACAACAAATTAAAAGTGGGCCCGGAGGACTGTTCATAACAAGAGCGGCGACTAGTTCACTCCAGAGAGCCTTACTATGTTCTTCCAATTTGGATTTAGAGCAAGTGTCTTAAATTAGATTTGAAATCCATTCTAATATTATTGTTCTGTGTTTTCTTTCAATTTGAAACTACTTTTCGGTTTAATTTAACCCGTTTAAACCTCTTCTAACCCATTTGAAACTAATCCAAAGTATTTTAAAATTTCAAAACATTTCATTAATTATGAAAAACTTCATACACAGAGAGAAAACGCTATGGATAAAACTGAGATGAATCAAAAACTTACTTACAATGAGTGTTATATTACATTATATACTCTGTGAGAGAGAGAGAGAGAGAGAGAGAGAGATTAATGCTTAAAATATCTAATCAGTTATAATAGACTTATCCCAATCAATAATTAACACATGGTGCAGTGTGCACGTATGATTAATTAACTGACTTAATGAAACTTATGAAACGGCATCGTTCCAATGCGTGCTTTTTGAGAACAATCCTATTTAGCTCAAAATGACATCATTCTATTTAATGCGTGCTTTGTGAGAACAATCCTATATAGTTTAAAATGATATCGTATAACCACCGCGCACTTTTGGTGCGGTGGTCACTCCACAAGTATAAATGCTTGTGGGGTATGGGAAGTAAGGACCGAAGTTCAAGTCTTCAGGAAGGAGCTTCACACACATATACACTTAGATTAGACTAGAGTAGAAATTCTATATTGTATAAAAAAAAATGATATCGTTCTTGTATAAAAAAAAAAACAATATCGTTCTATTTAATGAGAAATAGTGCCATTCTTCTTTAAGTTAGACATGCGTTGTACTAGGGTCTGTTTGGTTGAATGAGTGAAAAAGTAGGAGGATAGAAAATAGGGAGATGATAGAAGTGATTTAGTTTTCTCCTATTTGTGTTTGGTTGAGAGAATAAAAAAGTGGAGAGATAGAAAGTTTATTTGTTTGGTTGAGAATAAAAATGAGAGAATGGAAAATGAAGTTGGTATAAATTTACAATTATGTTCCCATCATATAAAACAAGAAAGTAACACATTTTTTATTAAAAAAAAATGTGTATGGACAGTTCAATTAAAAAAAAAAAAAATAGCGTAAGCCAAAGGAAGATGAGCACACAAAAAAAAAAAAAAAAAACAAAAAAAAAACAAAGAAGTAGAAAAAAAAAAAGAATAAAAGAAAAAGAAGAATAACAAAAAGCAAATGACAAGAAAGACACCCGGAAGAAGAAGAAAAAGAAAATTATTAAAAAATAAAGGCAAGAATGCCCCCTTACCCCAAAAAAAAAAAAAAAAAAAAAAACACACAACGGACAAGAACAACGTCCATGCACACATGGGCATTTTGGTAAGCTCAATTTGAGCTTTTCTCTCCCTAGTTTTCTCCCCATTTTGAGGAGAAAACTTTTTGACAGGCCTGGGGAGAAAACACTCACCCCCACTACCTATTTTCCCTCCCCGCACCTCCAACTAAACAATCACTTAAATTATCATCTCTCAATTTTTCTCTCCTAAAATCCCTCCAAACAAACACACCCTTAGACAACATCATTTTGGGTCTTACTACTAGAATTGTGTTTTCATTTTCATCATATAGTCAGCTACTTTCAAATTAAGCTACAAAATTTTAAAAATATATATATTAAAAAGATCATCTTTCAAAATTGGTTATAGCTTAAGGTTACAATCTTACTCAATAAAATAAATATTACTACATATTTTGAAAATCTATTCGTTGAATTGCATGTTTTTTACGCTCATGATACACATGTCAAATTTTGTATTAATCGAATATTATTTACTATATGATTTATAAGTTTATATTTTATGCATAATTTTAAACTACAAAAACTTGCAATTTAATTACACAATTTATTGATAACACAGCTATTGATATTTAATTTTCTAGAAATTTTGCAGATATAGATGATATAAGAAGAAAATGTAATCCAACATCCAACATATAAGAAGAAAATTTTGCAAGTATAGAGGATATAAAAAGAAAAATAATAGTTATTAAAACTCTTTTAGAGATGAATAACTATTTCTCAATTTAAGAAATAAGTATTCATAAGGAATAATTATTTCCAATAATGAAGATGCAATCATGCAACCAAATAATTAGCCAAATAACTATTACAAATGAAAACCATTACATTATAAAATCTACTACCACGTGCCAAACATGTCGTAAGTATATAAATAGGTTAACAGACTATCTCTTCTTTTCTTACTAAAATGAAGCAATCCATAGCAACTTACATACCTGAACAAATATTTGAGAACGAATTTAATTACTTCGTATACCGAAATTCTTTGTCTTATTAATTATTTATGAAAAAATAAAACGAAATCTCTAATTCAAATTGATTATTCTAATTATTTAGTTATCATATTTGCAAATACGTGCAACATGAATTTTAAAATAATAATTGAGTACAAACTTGAAAATCCACTAATTATTTCTTAAAAAAAAAAAAACTTGACACTGCTTTTGTTTCTAAAAAAAAAAAATTTGAAAATGCAGAAATTACATAGTATGTGCGAATTTGAAAATGCACAGGAATATGGAATTCTTAACAAAAATCTATGGGTTAAATATTATCCACAATCCACAAATCCTTAACATGCTAAACCTACTTATTTCTTAAGAGATCATCAAGTGTATAGGCCTTTGGATATCTGACCTGTACAATTACATTGGTTAGTAGAATTTCCCACTTCGTTTGTTTATGTACCACCGCTTCTTCACGGTTAGCCACAAAATTAATCTCTGGAAACTTGAAACTGAAGTGAAAAATGCACAAGTGCAAGAGCGAGCCAATCCACTAGAGAGAAGCAGCCACCAGGTGAAAAAAATATTTCAAATGCACATTCACAAAAATGTTTACATTGTCGAGAGAAGAAAACTCTACAGCACCTGGATATTGTGAAATGAGGAATAGGGAAGCCAAAGAAAACCAAAGGGAATGCCTCTCCACCCTTGTTTTTATCACACTGTTACATGATACAATTTCAGGATAGGGACAGAAAAATTATAATAACAAGGTCACCAATTATTTCTTTACATCACCAGCCTATAAATGATCAGGGAAATAATTAAAAAAATTAAATTAATTCAAAAGCAAACAAAAATGTATAGATGACCAAAAAAATTAATTCTTGAAATGATCAGAAATACTTCTATGATCGCCTACTCATTCCTACCTATGTCCCCTCTAGAGTTGGCGTTAGGTATGGCATTTCTGTGACAGGATACGAGAATTCTTAGCCAATGTATCCACCGTGAAATCACAAGCGGCAACGAATTTCATGCTCCCATAATGTAATGCCCCAACTCTAATTCTTGCATGTACATCCATCTTTAGAGACAAAGAAACTTTGATTTTTGGCTTTTGGCTTTTCATGCTTTTCTCAATCTCCTTAGGCAATACAATGTTTGAGCCATGAAAATCTACACGAAATGATGTTGACTTTTTGCTGTCTTGCTTGAAAGATGGGTATTTTCCTTTTGCAATTCCTCGTTGCTTAAAAGAAAGGGAAGCAACACCACCTGCCTTGTAATCAATGCCCACAATTTCATTCGAATTTTTGGCTCTAATCGTAATGCCATAATCTGGACGTGTATTATTCTTGACAACAACACGTTCAACGTGAAAAGTAGGATCCTTAGGCGTGAGCAAGACATAGACAACGCCAGCAATTAGAGCAAGAACAAGGACAAGAAGAACAACAGAAATACACAAGCAACAACGAGGACGACGACGACGGGGCTTCTTCCCTTTATTGCTGCGGAAAGGATTTCCATGGCGTTCAGCTAGAGCGGCATTCTCAGGAGGCGGAACACAAAAGATTTGGTCTTTAGGGACCTGAACAACATAGGTCGCAGAACGAAAGGCAGGTAGAGCTAATTGATTGTTATTTTCTGGTTGATCAGATGATGATTTAGAGTCATGATTATTATTTTCTGGGTTATCAGCTGATGGGTTAGAGTCATGATTATTATTTTCTGGTTTATCAGCTGATGGTTTAGAGTCATGATCGTCGACAGAAGGGTCAGCCCGCTCCGCCATGTGAAGATGGGGAGCGGCGGTGAGGAAAGGGAGGGTGATTGTTTATGTTGCAAAAAAATGCAATATTATTGGAGGGAAACCGAGTAAGGCTCAGAGAGACAGAGAGATTGGTGGTAAGTTTGGTTTAGAGATTCTCCAATATTAGAGGAGGGTTTACTTGGTCAAATCAATTTACCTAGCGGTTCTCCGAGATTGATTTTTTACATGCCAAATTGCTTTGGTTTTGGTTACTTTTATACCTTCGGACCTGATTGTTTTTTCACTCTCTGATGAATTTCATCATCTTCACTGCTAATACTTCTTTACTAAGAATGGAGCATTAGTTTGTCATATATGTAACTTGTAATGTATTTGATTTTGATGGTCCAAATATTGGGCTTGGATATGATAATCTAATCACAGTATGTATCTTGGGTCTGGCTTAGTGGCCTGTTGACATTCTTTATAATAGGTTTTTTTTGTTAATATAAGGATATTGTATCCCAACCTTTAATTAGACTAATCTATCGGTATCTTTTTTTTTTTTGAGAGAGAGAGTTTCAACTTATAGTGTTCGCTCTTGATGATAGCTCTTTATCATCAGACCAAGACACCAATCAGTTTTTGGTGTAGGCAGGAATTGAACCACAGATCTTATACAACCATCAGAGACTTTACCAGTTGAGCTAACTGGAACCCACAATTTATCGGTATCTTAAAAAACTTATAGACCAATAATGTGGTGGATAAAACTTTGAAATTCCAAGTTTATGGCATGTCTTTCAAATTTATTGAACTTATCACTCTTGCTTTTTTTTTTTTAAATAAATAATTTCAACCTGTGGTGTCCACTTTTAATAATAGTTTCTTATCATCAGACTAGGACACCAATCAATTTTTTGCGTAGGCGGGGATTGAACCCCAGATCTCTTATACAACTATTAGAGACTTTACGAATTAAGTTAACTGAAACCCACAATTATTAACTCACTTGAACAGATGATCTAATTGATTTAGTATTATAATCTTTTTTTTTTTTTTTGGTTGCTATTACGTATGAATAATTTCTTAATACACTAATTATGATCGATATTTTTTTAAGATGAATTATGATCAATATTTAAATCTAATAACAATCGTGATGCCGTATTAGAACAAACCATTATTGTAGCAAAAAAAAAAAAATTTATAGTATCATTACCAAATGCAAATCCATTTAACATAATTACTTATGAATAAGAGTTTCATCATAATACCAAATGCTATTTTTAGAATAGATTATATTCTGCGTGAATGAACTATAAGAGATTGCATTTTAGCATAATTCATTTTGCCTTATCATGACATTCTACTACTAGAGTTACCAAACTCTAACTTACCATTTTTTGTTGAGTGATCCAAATTAACAAACAAAGGACGACACTTATTAATCACATAAAAGAAAACGGACACTCATTAAATTAAAGAAAATCACAATGATAATATGGGATTTTTTTCTATTCTTATCACAACCATCCTTTTCTTAGATAATATTTCTGACAATTAACTGTTTGGTTTGGATTTTACAATTTTTTTGGTTTACTTCTTTATATACACTTTTAAAGTCCCATTTTTTTTATTATATATAAATACAAATACACATTTGCACAGCTTATTTTGTTTGAGCAAGATAAATCTTTTTTTAAGAAGAATAAATCAATGACTAAAAAATATATGAATGCACTACTAAAATGTAAGTTGTAATTTTCCTCAAAAAATTACAACTTGGTTGATTTATAAGAAACAAACACTTGGTCATTCTTTTTACTCTCAAAAAGAAGAAAGGAAGAGTTTTAAATTGAGTCATACTTGCTGTTGCTTACGAGATAATTTAAAAAGGAAAAATAAGAATACTTAAATCAAATTTGGCAAAAAAGAGAATTTGTCATACTTGCTATTGCTTACAATATAGTATTATTGTAGTGGGGTTGGATGTAATGCCTCACATGCATGCCCCCATGTAAGAGGCATTACATCTATCCTCGTTACACATTGAATTTTCTCACTAAGTAAACATGATTATTCTTTAAGTAAGTGTTTCTTTCAAAAAGAGGGAAAGAAGAATTTCAAATTAAATCATACTTGTTATTGCCTACGAGAAGTTGTCGTAGGCAGCTTGGTTAAAAAGAGGAATACTAAAATCAAACTTGGTTAAAAAGAGAAGTTGTCGTACTTTCTATTGCTTATGATATAGTATTAGGTGTAGTGGGATTAGATGTAACACCTCACATGTGGCACCCACTCCTCTAGTAAGAGGCATTACATCTATCCCTATTACATATTGAACTTTCTTAATAAGTAAACATAGTTATTGTTTAAGTAGGTTTTCCTCTAAAAAAAAATAGGGAAAAAAGAGTTTCAAATTGAATCGTACTTGTTATCGTTTATGAGATAATTGAAAACAGAAAGAAAAAAAGATGAATATTAAAATCTGTCGAGGACGTTTTTCCGACAAGGGCCAAAAATGTAATATTAGCCCAAATCTCCCTTTGAGTTCTTTAGAAGTGTTTATTTGTGAAGAATTAAGCCCAAAATTCAAAATGTTTAATGAAAAAAGGCTAATAGTGCTTTAACAGGAGAGAAATGAAAATCCTATAACTGAATACAAGAAAAAGCAAAAAAAGTACACAGGTCCAAAATTTCGCCCCATAGTCAGCAAGAAGAGGAAATTGAGAGAGGTTATGAGGAAAAGAGGAAGATTCTCATGTACTCATATTTCCACCCCTTGGCTTTAGAATTGCGAAAATGTCTCCTGACTAAGTGGGCTTTTACTCTAAAGTTTTAGCTCTATGAAGAAAACGTAGTTGGTTCATTTTGAATCTAATTGGGGCCTTTTGTATTGAGTTTGGGGTGCTCTAAGTGACTGTTTTTTAGTCAATAGAAGAGGCTTTGAACCTTAAGGTATCAATTAAAAAGGTTATGGTTAGATTTGATTTAATTGGGTAAGAGGGATGCCTTACTTTTTGCATAATTTGGGAAATGAAGTGGCCTAAATTTATGGGCTGATGTTTCCTAAACATGACAGATCCTTGGAAGTTGCATTTGGTTGTTACAAGAGACAAGGCTAGCTATATGCATTAGGCAACAAATGGTAGAGCTGGAAAATTGGGTCATAGTTAGCTAGAGCATAAAGGCTCTTTTAGGATGAAAATTTCGGGTGTCCCTTGCCAGAGGTACTACCAGTGTCCCTTGCGCACTTGGTGGCACGCATGGGTTGGGCTCATGCAAAAGGTCCGAAAGGAATTAACCCATATCCTCTAAAACACACTTCCTCAATTTCCCCTATATGTTGTATGGGCTTGGACCATGCTTAAAAGAATCTATATATATAATAATAAGTAAAACAAAGAGAAAATCTAATTAAATTTTCAATTGGAATTCAATTAGTATCTAATTTTGCGCCATGTGTCTCATCTAATCTAAATTTTAGAATTTTGTGCCAAGTGAGTTAATTTAAATAAAAAATGAATTTCAATTAGAGTTTAATTTTGTGCTACATGTCCCATCTAATCTAAATTTTTAAATTTTTGTGCCAAATTAGTTAATTTAATGTAGAGTATAAGGAGTCCAATATAATAAACCATAAAAAACATAATCATATATATAATATGTAATTGTGATTGTTTTAATGTACTCGTGCATATGCACAGGGTTACACATTAGTTAAAAATAATATAATGCATGAATTGGGCCCATAATGAGGTCGGGCTCGATTGAGTCAAGTTTATAGAAAATGTGTCGCAAAAATGGATATCAACAAAATCAAACTTGGCTAAAAAGAAAAATTGTCGTATTTCCTATTATTTACGATAAGTACTAGGTCTAGTGGGGTTACTTAGATGTAATGCCTCACATGTGGCACTGACCCCCACGTAAGAGGCGTTACATCTATTCCCTTTACACATTGAATTTTCTCATTAAGTAAACATGGCTATTGTTTAAATAAGTTTTTCTCTCAAAAAGAAAGAAAGAAGAGTTTCAAATTGAATAATACTTACTATTGCCTACGAGGTATTTAAAAAAAAAAAAAAAAAGAATACTAAAATTAAATTTGTCTAAAAGAGAACCACCGTACTTGCTATTGGTTACAATAGAGTATTAGATGTAGTGGGGTTAAATGTAACACTTTATGTGTGGCACCCACCTCTTGTTAAGAGGTGTTGTATCTATCCCTGTTACACTTTGAATTTTTTCATTAAGTAAACATGATTACTCTTTTAGTAAGTTTTTCTCTTAAAAAGAGGGAAAGAAAAGTTTCAAATTGAATCGCATTTGTTATTACTTATGAGATATTTTAAAAAGACAAAAAAAGAATACTAAAATCAAACTTGGCTAAAAAGAGAACATATCATATTTGTTATTGCTCATGAGATAATATTAAGTGTAGTGGAGTTAGATGTAATGTCTCACATGTGGCACCCATTCTCCCAGTAAGAGGTGTTACATTGAATTTACTCATTAAGTAAACATGGCTATTGTTTAAGTAAGTTTTCCTCTAAAAGAGAAAAAAGAGTTTCAAATTGAGTCATACTTGCTATTGTCTACAAGATAATTGAAAAATAAAAAGAAGAATATAAAATCAAACTTGGCCAAAAAGAGAAACCATCGTTTTTTCTATTGCTTACAATATAGAATCAGGTGTAGTGGGTTTAATATGTGACACCCACCCTCATGTAAGAGGCATTGCATCTATCCCCGGAGTACATTGAATTTTCTCGCTAACTAAACATGGTCATTCTTTTAAGTAATTTTTGACCTCAAAAAAAAAAAAAAAAAAAAAGGGAAAAAGAAGAGTTTCACATTGAAATACAACACAAGCAACAAGAACGACGGGGCTTCTTTTTATTGCTGCGAAAGGGTTTCCCATGGCGTTCAGCTAGAATGGCATTCTCAGGAGGTGGAACACGATAGATTTGATCTTTAGGGACCTGAACAACATAGATCCCAGCAGATTGAGTATTTTCTGCAGGTAGGACTACTAATTGAGAATTATTTTCTGGTTGATCAGATGATGAGATAGGATCCTTATCGTCGACCGATGAAGGGGTGGCCCGCTCCGCCATGGGAGGATGAGATTTGTTTATGTTGCAAAAAAATGCAATATTATTGGAGGAAAACGGAGGAAGGCTGAGAGAGACAGAGAGATGGGTGGTAAAGTTTGGTTCAGAGATTCTCCAATATTAGAGGAGGATTTAGAGGTTTACTTGGTCAAATGGTCAAACCAATTTACCTAGAGGTTCTGCGAGATTGATTTTTACATGCCAAATACATGTCTGTTGCTTTGGGTATTTTTATTTTATCATTCATTTTCTTTGGACCTGATTGTTTTTGATGAATTTCATCTTCACTACTGTTAAGAATGGAACATTGGTTTGCAATGTACGTAACTTCTTGTAAATTTGATTGGATGATCCAAATATTAGGCTTGGACCCAATAATGGAATTTTCCTTGGGTCTTGACTTCATGGCCTGTTGACATCCTTTATAATAAGGTTTTTGGTTAGGCTGTGGGCTTAAATGCTACGAGGCCTTTAGGTCTTAAGAGAATTCACGTTGAGCTCTTCAAATTATTGTTTTTTTTTTTTTAACCAAATTGGCCAGCAGGCCCAGCACTATAACTAAAGATCACCCAAAAAAAAAAAAAAAACCTACACTTACCCAGTTGTACACCATTATTAAAAAAAAATTGCAAAATGTTATAGTATTGGGTAACAATACATAGAATTGTAGCTTTTAAAAATGATTAAACGCCCATTATTTATTCCATCTCTCTCTCTCTCTCTCTCTCTCTGATTGGTAATACTTGCAGTCCCTCACGCTGGATTGACTTGAAAAACCATGGGTGGTCCTGGGGTATGGGTGAGCATGGGCGTGGGCATTGGGTGTGGGTTACCAAATTAGTGAAGAGAACTCATTGTCATCTTTAGAGTAATTAACTGCAAAAGCATGCTCTTGTACAAATTTAGGGGGTGTTTGGATTTCTAGTTTTCATAACTCATAACTCATAACTCTATTTCTATAACTCATAACTCAAAAATGGTGAGACTCAAATTGAGAAGTCCGCTTGGGAGCACCATAACTCTGTTTCCATCACTTAATTCTCTGATTTTTGAGTGATGAGTTATGGAAACTGAAAACACATTTTAGGTGTTTTCAGTTTCTATAACTCAATTTTCAATGGCATTTTCGTAATTAAACCTACAATTTTTAACTTTTTATCCACATTCTTTGACTTTTTTTATTTTTTTTTATTTTTTTTTTGAAACACCTTTGTTGCCGAAATGGTTGCCGCAATCTTTGACTTTTTCCTTTTCCTTCTTTTTTTTTTTTGAAACAAAAGAACTGAGTGATGAGTGCGTTTGGGTGGGTTTGGGGAAATTGGGGTATTTTAAGTGATGAGTGATGAGTGATGAGTAATGAGTGACAAAAATTGAGTAAGGAGTGATGAGTGATAGAAAAAAAAAAAAAAAAAAAAAAAAAAAAAAAAAAAAACCAAACAGGGCCTAATTATACAAGATTGTTTTATAGCACATAAATGTCATTATGAGATCTAGGTAAGTATGGTAACTCAAAACCTGTGTGTAATATCCAAAAATCATATGATGTCATTGTTTACGAAATGATAGTTGGATCATGAATATGACCAGATTACATATCTTTTTATACCACTAGACACTTATTTCATTTCTAATGCATACAATCAATATTGATTAACATCCCTATAAAATCCGTACCATGGGTGACCAATCGGTGAAGAGCATTGATAATCATCTTTAAAGTTCAGCAACCACTTAGGATATAAACTATTGACAAGGTTATATCTCATTGTGTAGTTATTACTATTGATTAAGTAATTAATTGTAGAAGCATGTACTTGTACGAACTAAGTAAATATAAAAGATTGTTCTAGCACATTAATGACATTATGAGACCAATTAACCCAAAACTTGTGTCTCATATCCAAAGATCATATAATATCATTACTTACAAAATAATAGTTGGTTCATGAATATGACCAGAGTACATATATTTTCATACCACTAGACACTTCTTTCATTTCTGATGCATATGATCAAGACTACCTAACATCCCTAAAAATAGCGTGGGTGGCCAATCGGTGAAGAGTGTAGATCATTATTTTTTAAGTTCGGCAACCACTTTGAATATAAACTATTGGCTTAGTAGTATCCCATTGTGTGCTTATTACCATTGATTGAGTAATTAATATTAGAAGCAACCTCTTATATGAACTTAGTAAACATAAAAGACTGTTTAAGAACATTAATGCCATTATGAGACCAAGTAACCCAAAACTTGTGTCATAATCAAAGATCAGATGATGCCATTTCTTAAAAAATAATAGTTGGTTTACGAATATGACTAGATTACATATCTTTTCATACGACTAAACACTTCTTTCATTTACCATGCACACTTCTTTAATTTTCCATGCATACAATCAATGCAGCCTAATAACTCTGTAAATCTATATTGTGAGTGGCCAAATTGGTGAGGAGCATTGATCATCATCTTCAAAGTTTGGCGGCCACGTCGTGTTGGGATAAGTGCCCTTAAATCCTATTGTATGATGCTATGTATGATATTGTGTATGACATTATGTATTAAATGATGTATGACTTAATATTATGATTAATAAAGTTGTTTTATTATTATCTAAAATAAAGGTAACATGAATATTCGGACATTATCATATAATCCATGAGATGCATAGTATGTGATTTATGTGAAAGTCACAGAAGATATAAATCACAAGTTCTTTGTAAACTCAGAATTATAGTTCGTAGTTGGTGATAAAATTGGGCATTTCATCTGCGAAGACTATAACATATTAACTAAGATGATTTGTCTTGATCATGGAAGTGGAGACTTCTAGTTGATATGTTGATATGTTTTAAGAGTTAAGACATATTGAACTGGAGCACTGTGAGATTTATTATTCTCCTAACGACTGTCAATTGAATAATAAATCTCACGACTTCTATTCACATGAACTCTTAATCTTAAGAGAATAATAGACCTGATCATGAAATGTAGGTTGTTTTGATATATCAGGAGTGAGATCTAAAGTAACGGTCAAAATTTCAGTATGTTGGGCAGCCACATTTAGTGTTGATGGAACATATATTCTCAAGATGAAATTCATAGTCTCTTAACGGAGATATAAAATATTTCCTTGAGATAAGTTTAATGGGTTCAGTTATTCAGAGAGTTAGGCCTAACCACTTTAGTAAGACTAAAGTATATATTTATGAAATTAGATTTCATAAATATATGATGAATAACTTAGAAGGATTAAACTGGGTATTCAAGGATTAAGATGTAGTAATTTACAAAGTGGCAGTCTATATTCATAACTTTGTATTACTACAAATATTTTATGAAGGGGTTGCATGTATAATAAAGTCTTGGGATATAATTTATTAATAAGGCCTAGAGTGCAATTATATTTATATAGTGGTATTAAATATAATTAATGGTAACTTTGGACTTGTCAAAAGTTGACAGAAAAGCCCAAGACCCATTGTAGCTAGTGTCTTTTTTGTTCCTTTTTGGTTTCACACCAAGCCACACACTAAAGCCTAATTGGGAAGGCCCAAAGGGCTAGTCCAATTAGATAATCAGTTATGTGGAAAGAAACATACAGAATTTTATATTAGAATGAAATGGTTTGTATGTTCATATGAATGTGTAAGAGAGACTCCTTCATATTCTCTCTAGAACAAACACATAGAATTGATTGAGAGACCACACATCTTGGGCATCAAGTGGAATTGGAGTGAAGATTAAAAGTGTTCTCGAGTACTCCTAATCTTTGTTTTGAAATTCACCATACCAAGGTACACTCTCTTGATCTTATGTTCTGAAATTTACATTGCACATGTTATCTATTGCGAATGAAGTAGATCCGTTAATTTTTCCGCTGCGTATGTTTTGTATGCGATACAAACATGTATTTTTCCTTCACGTCAAATATAAACCATTGGCAAGGTAGATCCCATTGTATAGTTATTATCATTAATTGAGTAATTAATAGTAGAAAGCATGCTCTTGTATGGACTTAGTAAATATAGAAGATCATTCTGGTATATTAATACCATCATGAGACCTATAGGTAACCCATAATTGGTGAGCCATATCCAATGATCATATGATGTCATTGCTTACAAAATAATAGTCAATTCATGAATATGACCGGTGGACATATCTTTTCAAGTCACTAGATAACTCTTTCATTTCTAATGCATACAATCAATGCACTTAACATCCCTAAAAATTGGCGGCATTAGCCAAACAAAAATAAAAAACCCCTAATTAACATTTTTTTAAACCATTCATGATGGTGCTTTCTCCAATCCTCATATATGCATCCATCATACAATTGGAATGCAGCGATCATCTTCTAAAAGGAAGATAAACCTTCCCATTACAATGACACCTTTAACTACAAAAAAAGAGGGCTATAGCTGCATTTAAAAAACGCAGCTATAGACCCTAAATGCAGCTATAAACCCTATAGCTGCGTTTTTAATAAATGCGGCTATAGGTCCGTCTTTAGAAATTGTTCGGCTGGACCTATAGCCGCGTTTTTTTTTTAAAATGCAGCTATAGGTCACCTTAAAAAATTATTTTGCGGGTTTATAGCTGCGGGTCACCTCAAAACGCAGCTAAAGACACTTAGAAACGTGGCTATAGACTGTACCTATAGCCGCGTTTTTATGAAACGCAACTATAGGTCCACCTTTGGCTGCGTTTTTAAAAAACGCGGCTAAAAAAATGCAGCTATAGCCTGCATTTTTTGTAGTGTTTTAAAACCTCTTTCCAGATTGAATATGAGTTTTTGATGGAGATTTTACATATCAATCCTGATAGATGCTAATAAGAGTTCATGATGGCAATGCATATTTTCCTTAAATTATGTCAAAAATTAATTTGGAAATATAATTTAAGGCCTACTTGAGAAAAAGACTATTGAGGACATGACGGCCATGTTTTATTGCGAGACATGTGGGCATGGGGCTGGAAATATATTAGTATAAAAATAAAATAAATAAAACGTTTCAACGTTAATGGGTAACGGTTATTACAAGACAATTTGACCATGTGGCCATTGACATAATTAACCCACTAGCTAGACATGGGTTTAATGACATTCCTCACCTTTGTTTGCACCAATGGCGATTTCCAGACCTACCTTCAGGTTTGCATTTGAAAAAGATATTACTGATACAATTATATCAACGACGGGAGTTTGGTTTTGTTTGTTGCCAAAAATATTTACTTTGCTCCTTTTGTCTTCATAATAATGTAAGTATTACTTGGTGAACGCGGGATATATCGGTACATGAAGGGATATTGTGGGCTATGCAAACATGAACGGTACAACGTAGCAGACATTTTGTCGCAGAAGCCAACCATGGGGCATGCATGAAATCTCTAATCATGCTCATCCACTATGTACTGAGATTTTTCTTGAGGAAACATTCACTACTGAGATGAGAGAACATCTTAATTAGCATTTGGAAAAATATATGGCAAATTTTGAAGTGGAAGCCAAACTATAATTATATATCTTAACAAGTGAAAATTGTTGTGGCTAATATGGAAATTCATAACTTCGCTAGGGAGCATACAATTAAGGATATTCAATTCTAACTAATATGAGATTTTACAAAACCACTCAACCATGAGAGTGAGTTTTCCTCTCAAAAAAAGGGGGGAAAAAGAAAAAGAAAAAAAGAAGCTTATATGAACTTAGTAAATATAAAAGATTGTTCTAGCATATTAATGCCATTATGAGACCAAGTAATCCAAAACTTGTGTTTTATATCCAAAGATCATATGAAATCATTACTTACAAAATAATAGTTGGTTCATGAATATGATTAGAGTACATATTTTTTCATACCACTGGACATTTCTTTCATTTCTGATGCATACAATCAAGACTACCTAGCATTCCTAAAAATAGTGTGGGTGGCCAATCGGTGAAGAGCGTAGATCATCATCTTTGAAGTTTAGCAACCACACTGGATATAAACTATTGGCTAGGTTGTATCCTATTGTGTACTTATTACCATTGATAGAGTAATTAACTGTAGAAGCAACCTCTTATATGAACTTAGTAAACATAAAAGATTGTTCTAGAACATTAATACCAATATGAGACCAAGTAACCCAAAATTGGTATTTCATATCCAAAGATCATATGATATCATTGCTTACAAAATAATAGTTGGTTCACGATTATGACCAGAATAACTATCTTTTCATACCACTGGACACTTCTTTCATTTCTAATGCATATAATCAATACTACCTTACATCCCTATAAATTTATAGCGTGGATGGCCAATCGGTGAAGAGCGTTGATCATTATCTTTGAAGTTCGGCAACCACTTTGAATATAAACTATTGGCTTAGAAGTATCCCATTGTGTACTTATTACCGTTAGTTGAGTAATTAGCATTAGAAGCAACCTCTTATATGAACTTAGTAAACATAAAAGACTGTTCTCGAACATTAATGCCATTATGAGACCAGCTAACCCAAAAATTTTGTGTCATAATCAAAGATCATATGATGTCATTTCTTATAAAATAATAGTTGGTTCACGAATATGACTGGAGTACAAATCTTTTCATACGACTAAACACTTCTTTCATTTTCTGTGCACACTTCTTTCATTTTCTATGCATACGATCAATGCTGCCTAATAGCTCTGTAAATTTGTAGTGTGAGTGGCCAAATTGATGAGTAGCATTGATCATCATCTTTGAAGTTTGGCAACCACCGGCAAGGTAGTATCCCATTGTATAGTTATTACCATTAATTGATTAATAAATCGTAGAAAGCATGCTCTTGTACGAACTTAGTAAATATAGAAGATCATTCTAGTATATTAATACCATCATGAGACCTAGGTAACTCATAACCAGTGAGCCATATCCAACAATCATATGGTGTCATTGCTTACAAAATAGTAATTAGTTCACGAAAAAAAGATTTTGTAAACATTATTATTCTTTAAACAAGTTTACCTCTCAAAAAGAGGGAAATAAGAGTTTCAAATTGAATCTGTAAGGACACAGATTTGGTTCCTAAGCCCTAATGATGGATGGACTAGCCCAAAAGACCCAAAAACAATAAATTTGTAGAAAGTAGGTAGAGAAAACTAGGCTAGGATGAATTAGACAATCAATAGGATGAGTTTAAATTATAAGAAGAATAAAATAGACAAGTTTAACTTCAGAAAGTAGTCCTCAGCTAACATCCGAGGAGATCAGCTCTGGTATATATTGTTCTAACTTGATTACACGTTTGGTTCTTAGTGGCTACAATGTTTCTTTCTTGATTTCTCGATCCCCCCTCTTTTTGGGTCTCCTCCTCCATTTATACTTCTCCTTTATCTTTTCTTTGTCTTCCACATGCGGTCCAGGTGGTTGGTGTTGATACTTGTCCCATCCACTTTTTTTTTTGAAGTCTTTGTGTAGTAGCTGTAAGGCTGAAATTCACTGTTCAGATATCACCTCCATATTAATGCGACTAGAAGATTAGCTGCAGAGCATTCAATGTGGTGATAGCAGCTTTTCCCTTTGATATTTTAGGATCTTCCCTTACTGTACATTTTAGTAATGCTTATCTGCTCTGACAGAACCTTCTAAGATGTTCTCTTGTGTGACTGACCGCCAAAAAGTACCTCAACTTGGTCATTCGAGATGATATCCATCCTCGGTATTACCTCCTTGGTTACTGCATTCAATAGTAACTTCCTAATCTACCAACATAGACTTCATTGACAAAGTTTACTTATTCTCGGACAAACCTCAGTCCTTGGCATGGGTTTTAGGCCCAACATGTCCATGGGTAGGGAATTCCTAGCCCAATACTCCTATAATAACCCCTCGAGATACTTCTTTTTGAGTCCTCAGGAAGAAAGGAGGATTTCGATGTCATTGCCTCTACCACGTACCCGTTTCAGTTCACCTCTGCTTACGAAGGTGCCTTTTTAACTACTCAAGACATGCTCATGACGATACGGCGCTCAAGACGCATCCTCATTAAATTCTAACGGCTCCCTGTTTCCCACGTTCTACGGCGTGATGTGAATCCAACGGCTGAAGGTTTCACTAGGCAATGAGCGGGAATTTTCCCGCTTTTGGGTTTCTCCTAGGTATAAATACCCTTCGAATCAATTATTCACATTATCTTAATATCCATTTTGTTCCAGCACAAATGCACTGAACCTGTCAATCTGTCCACCTCCTTTGTTCCCTTACAAGTACTAAAAGTCCGTTCGAGGATATCCTTTTTCTTTCTGTAAGTTTTCCTAACCTCCCTATTTAATTTTGTTAATAATTTTTTTACCTACTCTCTCTTTTGTCTGCGTTTTTTTTATCCTCGGCCTCATTTTCTTCTTTCAATCTTTTTAGTCACTTCGATTTTCCTTTAGAAATGGGTAGTTTTAAAGGCTTAGTAGAATCCGAGGAGGGAATAGAAAGATTAAGGGCTTAATATGGGATCCCTCCTGAAGCAGGCATTAGATACTGTGAAGAGGGTCAGTAGCATATAGATAGGAAAGAGGGGGAGGTAGTAATCCTGATGATTGCTTTCATAGAAAGAGGGATGACGATCCTTATGGGTGACGTCACTAGGGGTTACCTTAAAGCCCACTAGCTAGCTCCCACACAGTGCACTCCCAACATGTTCAGAATCTTAAGTTCCGTAGATGCCCTCAACAAGAAAATGGGCTTAAGGTTGACCCACCATGATGTCAACTGGGTTTACAACCTTCATCACTTGAAAGGGCAGGGGTATTACCTCAAATCCAGACACCCTGAAGTTAGACTTATTTAGTGCCTCCCCGAATCCAATAAGGGACTAAAAAAAGATTTCCTAATCCTATCAGGGGAATGGCACGATGGCCAGGTGGGATTTTAGCTTTAGGTTCATAATTTTTCAAATGCTTCTTTCCTTTCATTTCTTTTTTTTTTTTTTTTTTGCCTTGCCCTTTGCTAATGACATTTTTTTTTTTTTTTTACAGATGCCAGAGCTGCCATTCCCCACTTTGGCCTTGTCAACCAAGAAAGTTTGGATAAAATCCTTAAAGCTAAGGTTTTTGTTCATACGGACGGCTAACTCAGGGCGGCTCATTTGATTTTGAATTATACGCCAATTTCCAAGGCTTTCCAGGAGTCGAAGTGCGTCATTAAAGCTCAAGACCCACGCCTTCACCGGATAAGCATAGCCGCGCTAGGCTTCCTCATCTCTGGTCCGAAACCAGAGGGCGTTCTTACCACTACCCCCATAATAAAGGGTGCTTCTACGGCTACATCCATCCCTGAGGTAATTCCACAGGTAGTCCAACCACTACAACACAAAGCCAAGGAAGGAACTTCTTCTCACTTGGCCTCTTCAAGGGAAGAAGTAGTAGTAGAAGTATCTGATTCTGAGGACGAGTTTGAAGTCTTCGATTGAGATTTGTCCCCAGATACTTCAACTGTTGATCTCAACCCTCCATTCATGCTAATTCTCGACGAAATGGGGATCCAACGCAAAGCTAGGTCCAGTTTGCTGGAGCTGATTGATACCCAACCCGGGAAGGATGTTCCGGTTAAAACAGCTCAGACTAAGCCTTCCGCCGTCCCACTCATCTTGCCCCTCAGACTCTAGCCTGCCGACCTGAAGAGAAAAAGAGAGTCAAAGGGCAAAAAGGTGATGGAGATGGGGAAAAGTCACCCCACCTAGGAGAAGGAGGCACAGCGAGCGGCCAAGCAGTCTAAGGTGGGGCAAAGGGACGCCGAGAAGAGGGGTGGTCCTCTGACCGCCCCAGAAGCGTGGCTGCCGGCCCCAATGCTCGACCATGCTCCTCTGCCAGCCAGTGCCTCCATTAAAGATTTTCAAGGAGGTAAGGCTGGCTACGTGGCCGATGCGGTGGAGCAAGCTTTACTGCTCCCCGAAGATATGGCCGAGCTCCGGTCCATAAGGAGGCATGAAGTCTTCTTCAGCCTGAAGAGATACCTGGCTATGGTACGTTCTCCACTTATCATTTTTTTTTTTTACACTTCTCTTCTTCTTTTTCTGAATTGTGTTTCCTTCTTTGGCAGGCCATTTCCTTCCAGGCAGAAGAGATGACCAATTACTGCCACAAGCAGATAAAGAAAAAGGAAGCAAAACACAATGCCGCCGTGGACGCTCTCAATGCGGTTGAGAAGAGCGTCTAGGAGTTGAAGAAGAAACTAATGGAGGAGGAAAGGGAGAGAAAAAGCGCAGCTGCTGCCCTTGATAGTGCTGAAAAGTAAGCCGAGGGCCAAAGGGTGCTCCTCCGTAATGCTGAGAAAGCTCGGGATCAGGCCGAGCAAGAAGGATACGACGTAAAAGTGGCGAAGACCGAGGAAGCTTTGAAGGCTGAGGTCTCGGAGGTGTGTAGGACTTACTGTGCCAAAGTATGGAATGGAACTCTCAATCAAGCTGGGGTTGAGACTTCATCTATGCTTAGGAAGGCAAAAAGTGTGTACTACCCCCTACCATCTGAGAGTCTACTCCTTCTGGCTCAAGGTCTGCTAACACCCCCGAGGTGGTAGAGGTAGGTAAGGATAGCACGGCCATCGTCCCTACGTCCTCTGACAAGGCATCCGAGGTGACAAAAGAAGAGAAAAATGATCATGGAATGGCGTCCGATGCCCTGGTGCCTCCTATTGCCACCAAGGACCCTCAAGCTGAGAGAGACTCCCAACAGGGTATGGAGATTGTCCTGGATTCCCTTCCTCTGCCTAGTAAAGTTGACGCAGCAGGCAAAGGCCCCAAGACCTCAGAAACAACTCCTACAGAGCCTCCCCAAGCTCCTCCCAAAGAAAAAATTGTAATAAAAAAGAAATAGTTTCCTGATGTAACGAATTTTTCTTGCTTGCTCTTTTGTATTTTTATTTTTAGATGCTACTTTGAATTTGTAGTCAACGTGACTTTTTTGTAATCCATACACCTTGCTTTAAGGCTTCTATTAATGAAAGTTATGAGCAATTGACTTCTTTCTAAGGTTTCTAAATGAGTATTGATACAGTTTTCACCCCATTTAGCGCTTTGCTAATAGAAAGATGTGGTACAGTTCCAACCCTGCAAGTGAGTAGTGCAATACCGATTCATGTCAAACACCAGTTGAGTTTCTTCCCTTTGCTAAATTAAAGGTTTTGGATTCAGTAATCAAACTGAAAATGAATCATGGATATACTTTCAAGTGATTTAACTGAGGATTTTTGGCGTGTAGTTAGACATGCTTCTTTAACGGAAGCTTAATTTGTTCAATAAGGTTGATTCCATCAAACAATTTAAACAATCAATATAATGTGTTATTCTGCTTCCAGAATCTAGATATGTTAATTTTCGCAAAGTATATGGTCCGAGGATCAGGCATGACAAAGATTCTTGTTTAACACTTAGAAAGATGTCATAGGGTGTTAACTTTCCCAAAGTATGCAGTCCGAGGATCAGGCATGACTAAGGTTCTTGCTTAACACTTAGAAAGATGTCATAGGGTGTTAATTTTTCCAAAGTATGTGGTCCGAGGACCAGGCATGACTAAGGTTCTTGCTTAACAATTAGAAAGATGTCATAGGGTATTAATTTTCCCAAAGTATGTGGTTCGAGGACCAGGCATGACTAAGGTTCTTGCTTAACACTTAGAAAGACAATAGAAAGATATCAATTTTTCCAAGGTATGTGGTTTAAGGAACTAGGCATGACCAGTGTTCTGTTTGACACTTAAATAGATATCCTATAGTATTAATTTCTCCGAAGTATGTGATCCGAGGATCCAGGCATTACTAAGGGTCTGTTTAATACTTAGATAAATGATACCTAATATGCAATATAACAAACTCATACATGACAAAACACATTCTCATTAATAATAATACCTTCTCAAGTTATTTACATTCCATGGACGTAGCACAGCTTTTTCTTCCAGGTCTTCTAGACAATATGCACCTATTCCTACCACAGACGTAATATGATACGGTCCCTCCCAGTTAAGTCCCAATTTTCCCCAGGCTAGATTCTTTGCAGAACCAAAAACCTTCCTTAACACCAAATCACCAGTCGCCAATGGCCTTTATTTCACGTTGGCATCATACCCTTGCTTCAATTTATGTTGATAGTAGGCTAATTGTACCATGGAATTTTCTCTTCGTTCTTCAACTAAGTCTAAACTCTTCTTTAATAAGTCATCATTGCTAGTTGGAGCGAAAGAACTCGTTCTCAATGTAGGGAATCCATTTTCCAGGGGAATAACAGCCTCAGCGCTATAGGTCATTGAAAAGGGGGTTTCCCCAGTAGACCTCCGAGGTGTAGTCTTGTATGTTCAAAGAACGTGTGGTAGCTCCTCTACCCATCTTCCCTTGGCATCATCTAGTCTCTTCTTAAGCCCATTCATTATGACCTTATTTACAGTCTCGGCCTACCCGTTCCCCTTTGGATAAGCTGGAGTGGAATATCTATTTATTATTCCTAGCTCGTAGCAGTACCTCCTAAAGGATTTACTGTAAAATTGAAGTCCATAATTCGAGATGAGGGTGTGAGGGATTCCGAACCGAGTAACAATGTTCTTCCAAACAAACCTTTTGGCGTCCACATCCCTGATATTTGCCGATGGTTCTGCTTCAACTCATTTAGTGAAATAATCCGTGCCGACTAACAAATACTTCTTGTTTCCCACTGCCTTGGGGAAGGGACCAACAATGTCCAAACCCCACTGAGCAAAAGGCCAATGGCTGAACAGAGGATTAAGGACTTCTCCAGACTAATGGATGTTTGGTGCAAATCTCTGGCACTGATCACATTTCTTCATATACTCCTAGGCATCTCTTTGCATGTTGGGCCACTAATACCCTTAAGTGAGAGCCCTGTGAGATAAAGATCTTCCTCCTGTATGGCTTCCATAAATTTGTTCATGTAATTCTTCCAAAAGTACCTCAATTGCTTTAGGGTGTATACATAGTAGATATAGGCTGGAAAAAGATCTCTTATATAGTTTTTGATCCTCGTACAGCCAGAACCGTGGAGCTTTCCTCTATATCTTGTCTACCTCGGACTTATTCTCAGGCAGGACATCACTTTTAAGGAATAGTATGATGGTGTCCATCCAGCTAGGACCCGTCCTTATCTAGTGAATGAAGACCACCTTTCTTCTTAACCTAAATGGTTTAACAAGGTCTTCCACAAGAATTACTCTGGGTAAACACTGTGCCAAGGAGGTTGGTAACGTTGCACATGGGTATTTCTGCTTCCCGGGATTTGCAATAAAGTAAAGAACTCAAATTTGGATTGTAAATGTCTAACTGGTGTGCTATCGCAGGCAATCAAAAATAAAACCTATACTCCTAAAAATATATGTAGTAGTGCTAGAAAGGATCATTTCCACGGAGAGTATCTAGCTTAATTTTATGCTACATGAACAAGGAGGGGGGGTTTAAGTATAATTAAAACAATTTTAAGAAAAACAACTAAGGAACAATTCAAATTAAAATATAGAAATCAATCAAAAGAACAAACCTTGGTCCAAGTCAACATCCATCATCGGAATTTTACAACTGATCATCGATGTAAGTATGTATCAATTCACACTTTGAATATTTACCGTTGGAACTATTTTCCTATCTCTCCTTAGTCGCAGTTAATTAAAAAACAAGCAATCTAATTAACCCTAACTACTAAACAACCCAAGACAAGCGCTAAAGGTTTAATCTAGTAGCAGCCTTAAGAATTAGAGAGATCGATGAAGCTAAACAGCACAAACACAAGCGGTTGCATTTAATTTAGTCAAGCGTTCTTCCTAAGATCTAATAATTTCTAACGCAACAAATCATTAAATCTTGATTGCTTCACAAATTAGAGAGATCAAACAATTACAGATTTGATATCTAACTTAGCAGTAAATTGCAACGAATAATAAATTAGTAGGCCTCCAAGTAATTAAACGAGACAATCATGAAAATAGACACAGAAGAACATCCAATATTCAAAGCATAAATTGAACGATAAAAACAAATTAGATCTCACAGTTTAATTGATTCTGAGGCTTCAGTTTCCTTCGACCAAGTATAAGAGTTTTAGCCACGCAGGGCCATGACAGAAAACTTGAAAGAGAAAATTAGAGAAGAGGGGAGAGAAAGGCGTGTGTGTCCAATTCTGATTTCTCATCCCCCTTTTACAGGTTAATTCCCCCTTTCTTAGGCCTACAAAATCTCCTAAAAATATTTTAAATAATAATATCCAAATTTGAATAATTAAGGAAAAATATTAAAAATAAATCAAAGTCCTAATATAACTAGGAAAGTGGTGTTTTTCAGCTGCAAATTTCGTGCACTAGATCTGGAAACTTCTAAAAATAAACCGCATCAGATTTGCGTATTAGAATTGCAGGCTAAGGAATGTTCCAGAATGTCGACAGTGCAGGTGTAGCAACTTCAAGCCCAATTTCGACCTTGATGCGGCCTGTATCTCTCAAAACTCAAAACCTGAAAGTTGTAGAGCTTTGTCTTGGCGTTCCACAGCATCTTGAATCATCTCAATCGAAACTTAGATGAGAGAGTTATGCCTAGATTAAGAAGCGATGTCAAAGCTGTCCAAAATCACCCAATTAACTACGTTTTGCACTTAATTCCTCCATTTGCATCCTAAATCAAAATATAAGAATAATGAGTACATTTAGACATCAAATAAGTATAAAAGACTAAACATTAAGGGAGAAAAATATGACATTTTGCATTCTCATCACTAACCTAGCTCAAATATTCCTCCATCCTAAGGTCTCTGGCTTCTAACTCCCCATGAACTCGACCTACTACCAGTCTCGAATCCAAGAATATTTCCACTACCTTTCCACCTATCTTTTGAACCATGGTCATTCCGACTAACAAAGCTTCATAATCAGCTTCATTGTTTGTGGCCGAGAAACCTAGTCTCAAGGATTTTTCAATTGTAATCTTCTCAGGGAAAACCAGAACTAGCCCCACACCAGATCCTTTGAGGTTTGAGGCACCATCAACATATACCCTCCAAGACAAGCTTCCTGTATGAAGATTACACCAACTGAATTTTCATCCATGTTCTACTTCCTCACTTCTTCTTCTACTGGGATTTCAGCAAATTCAACCACCAGGTTGGCAAGGACCTGTCCCTTGACAGGAGTGCGAGGCATGTATTTAATGTCAAAAGCTCCAAACATCATTCCCCATTTGGCAATCCTTCCCGTGTAGTCAGCGCTTCGAAGTAAAGCCCTAAGTGGTAGTTGTGTCAAGACAACAACTGTGTGTGATTGGAAATAATGGGGAAGCTTACGAGTGGCATGCACTACTACTAGAATAGCCTTCTTGAGTGGTAAATATCGGACCTCGGCTTTATGTAGGGACTTACTCATGTAATAAACTGGTTTCTACACCACCGTCAACCCTTATCAACACCAGGCTTACTGCGTGAGTGGCCACTACAACATAGGCAAATAAAACCTCATTAGCTTCGAGTCTGGACATGATAGTTGGCCGAAAAAGATATTGCTTCAATTGCTCAAAAGCCAAGATGCACTCATCAGTCCATTCAAATCCCTTCCATTTATTCAGCAATTGGAAAAACGGCTTACATCTGTCAGCTGACAGTGATATGAACCAATTTAAGGCAGCGGTCATCCCGGTCAACCTCTGGACCTCCTTGGGATTCCGTGGTGGCTGCAAATTATTGATTGCCTTAATTTGGTCTGGGTTGACCTCAATTCTGCGGTGCGTGACCATGTAGCCTAGAAACTTTCCTGATCCAACACCAAAAGAACACTTGGAAGCTTTCAGTCATAACTTGTGCCTTCTCAAGATTTCAAAGATGTTCCTGAGGTCGTTAACGTGCTCGGCTTCCTTCTTGCTCTTGACCACCATATCATCAATGTAAATTTCGATATTTTTTCCTAGCTGTGGCTCAAACATCCTCGTCATCATTCTCTGGTAAGTAGACCCTGCATTTTTCAGCCCAAATGACATCACTTTATAATTGTCGTTCCCTGTGGGAGTGACAAAAGTTGTCTTTTCTTGATTCTTTAAAGCCAAAGGTATTTGGTGGTATCCTTGAAATGCATCCAAAAAACTCATCCGGGGATGCCCTACGGTCGCATCAACCAACTGATCAATCCAAGGCATGGGAAAGGGGTCTTTTGGGTAGGCCTTATTCAAATCTGTGAAATCCACACATACTCACCACTTTCCATTCTTTTTCTTCACATCCACTGTATTAGCCAGCCATTCAGGGTAAAACACCTCCTTAATAGCCCCGGCCCGTTTAAGTTTCAACACCTCATCCTTGACTACGTCAGAATGTTCTTTTGAAGAGTGCCGAGGTTGTTGCTTCCTAGGGATGGCAGACGATCTGACGTTTAGGTGATGACAGATGAAGCTCGGATCCACCCCACGGGCTTCGTAGGCATTCCAAGCAAAGACATCAATGTTCTCTCTGAGAAACTTTACCAACTCCTCTTTGTCTCGAGGAGGTAGCTGAGTTCCAATTTGGAAGAATTTCTCCTGATCATTTCCTATAATAATTCTTTTTAAATCCTTACACTTCGCTTCCTCGGCCGCCCCAACCAGAGGCGGGGCTTTGGCATTTAACTGCTACAACCTTTTATCAGTTGGAGCCGATGAGTTAGACTCAGGTTGGTGCATGATGGTAGCTACTAGGCACTGTCTAGCCACAAACTGACTCCCAACTAATTTCTCAACCCGATCCCCAGACGGATATTTTACTTTGAGATGAAGAGTGGATGAGATGGCTCCTAGGGCATGAAGCCAGGGCCATGCCATGATGGCTGTGTATGGGGAAATAGCATCCACCACAATAAAATCCACCTTCACCATCTCCGAGCCGGCCTGTACAAGCAGTCTGATTTGTCCCCTCGGGACAACAACCTTTTCGTCAAAGCCCACTAAAGGTGAATCATAGTTGTTCAAGTCTTCCAGTTTTAGATTGAGCCCCTTGTACAGGTCTGGATACATAATCTCGGCCCTACTACCCTGGTCTACCAGTACCCTTTTCATGTCATACCTACTAATTCTAAGGATTATTACTAGGGCGTCATCATGTGGCTGTATGGTCCCGGCTTTGTCATCGTCCGAGAAGCTTAACGTTGGTCGGACTCCCAATTTAGCCCTTTTTGGCTCATGCCCAGAGTCCTCGGAAGACGACCTAGCCACTGTCATTACTCTGGATGGACAAGATCCTGTTCCGCCCGGTGCGGCGAGGATAACGTGGATAGTGCCTAAAGGGGGTCTTGATGAGTTACTGCCTTGGCCTTGACCCGCCTGACCTTCTTGCTCGCTAGGTCGGTCCAAGAACTGTTTCAATCTACCATCTCGGATCAACTGCTGCAAATGACTCCACAAGGTTCTACACTCTTCAGTTGTATGCCCACGCTGCCGGTGGTATTGGCAGTAAAGACTCTGATTGCGCTTCGTAGGATCTCCTCTCATTTTGTTTGGCCACCTAAAGTATGGCTCGTTCTTGATCTTTTCCAAGACTTGATGCACTGGTTCCCGGAACACAGTGTTAACAACCTGGGTAGCTGAAGATCCAGATTGCCCTCCAAAATCCCTTCATGGCCGATTGTTGTTATAACGGCCCGACCTGAAATCCCTCCTCTCTTGAGGGATAACCTTACCTTTGCCTTTTCCCTGCTGCTAGTCTTCTTCAACCCTTTTATACTTATCAATCTTATCCATGAGCTGACGTACACTAGTAATAGGTTTCCCTGTTAGGGATCTCCTCAAGCTGTGTTCAGCAGGCAAGCCGACCTTGAAAGTCATAACAGCCACGTCATCAAAGTCCCCATCTATTTCATTAAACATTTCCCAATATCTATCCGAATATATTTTCAAGGTCTTTCCTTCTCTTATGGACAGGGACAGCAAAGAATCCAAAGGCCGAGGAACTCGACTGCACATGATAAAACGGGACCCAAATGTCCGAGTGAGCTTTTTAAAAGAGTCAATAGAACTTGCCCCCAAACCATCGAACCACCTCATCGCCACAGGCCCTAAGTTGGATGGAAACACCTTGCACATCAGAGCCTCGTTCCTAGAATTTACTATCATTCTCTGATTAAAGTGACTGACATGTTCAACAGGATCTGTCTGGCCATTATAGATAGTGAATGTGGGCTGGGTAAACCGCCGAGGAAGCTTCCTACTCTCAATTCTACGCGTAAAGGGAGACATAGAGTTTCGGTTAAGTGCCTTGCTCATCGCATCATTTCCTAAGCCCCTTGAAGATGAATCTTTGTTCTTGCGCTCACGATGACAATCCTCCTCATACGAGAAGGTTTCGCTTGGAGGTGTTCTTGACCTACGCCTATAGTCACCATCCTCCTCACTGTCAAAAGAACGGTCAGAGACTAAGGGACTTCGCTTTCTCCGCTCGTGGCGTAACTTCCTCTTCAGGTAATCAATCTCCTTCTGCATGGCCTTGGCATTCTCCTCATAAAAGACGTGGCTACCAGCCCTAGAATGACTCTCACCAGTGTGGGTGGTATGCACACTTCCCTCCTGGCCCTCTCTATGCCCAAGATCGTGGAAATGGTCTTCTCGTTGAGACCCCATAGACTCCGATTGGTTTGGACCTGAACCTACCATGATTGAAAATCGGACACACTAACAAACCAGCTTTCCCACAGACAATGCCAATTGTAAAGACACAGATTTGGTTCCTAAGCCCAAATGATGGATGAACTAGCCCAAAAGGCCCAAAAATAATAAATTTGTAGAGAGTAGGTAGAGAAAACTGGGTTAGGATGAATTAGACAATCAATAGGATGAGTTTAGATGATAAGAAGAATAAAATAGACAAGTTTAACTTCAGAAAGTAGTCTTCGGCTAAGATTCAAGGAGATCAGCTTTGGTATATATTTTTCTAACTTGATTACACGTTTAGTTCTTAGTGGCTACAGTGTTTCTTTCTTGATTTCTCGATCCCCCCTCTTTTTGGGTCTTCTCCTTCATTTATACTCCTCTATTTCCTCTTTGCCTTCCATGTGCAGTCCAGGTAGTTGGTGTTGATACTTGTCTCATCCACCTTTTTTTAAAGTCTTTGTGTAGTAGCTGTAAGGCTGAAATTCACTGTTCAAATATCACCTCCACATTAATGCAGCCCAAAGATTAGCTGCAGAGCATTCAATGCTGTGGTAGCAGCTTTCCCCTTTGATATTTTAGGATCTTCCCTTACTGTACATTTTAGCAATGCTTATCTGCTCTGACAGAACCTTCTAAGGTGTTCTCTTGTGTGGCCGACCGCCAAAAAGTACCTCGACTTGGTCATCTGAGGTGATATCCATTCTCGGCACTACCTCCTTGGTTACTGCGTTCAATAGTAACTTCCTAATCTACCAACTCAGACTTCATTGACAAAGTTTACTTATTCTCGGACAAACCTCAGTCATCGGCTTGGGTTTTAGGCCCAACACGTCCATGAGTAGAGAATTTATAGCCCAACACTCCTACAAAATCATACTGTCTATTATATAGAAGATTATTTTAAAAAATAAATAAAAATAAAAGAAGAGTACTAAAATCAAATTTGGCTAAAAAGAGAAACCATCATACTTACTATTGCTTACGATATAGTATTAGGTGTAGTGGGTTTTTTAGTAATCATGTTTACTTAATGAGAAAATCCAATGTGTAATAGAGATAGATGTAATGCCTCACATGTGGCACTCACCCCCATATAAGAGGCGTTACATCTATCTCTATTACACATTGGATTTTCTCATTAAGTAAACATGCTTACTCTTAACTCTTCCTCTCAAAAAAAATGGACAAAAGAGTTTCAAATTGAATCATACTTGCTATTGCCTACGAGATAATTTAATATATATATATATATATATATATTAAAATCAAACTTGTCAAAAAGGAGAAACCGTTGTGCTTGCTATTGCACACAAGATAGTATTAAGTGTTGTGGGAATAGATGTAACGCCTCGCATGTGCCATCCACCCTCATGTAAGAAACGTTATATCTATCCTTATTACACTTTAAATTTTCTCATTAAATTAACACAGTTATTCTTTAAGTATGTTTTCCTCTCAAAAAGATGGGAAAATTAGTTTAAAATTGAATCATAATTGCTATCAGTTACGAGATAATTTAAAAAGAAAAAAAAATTAAAATCAAACTTCACTAAAATGAGAAACTGTCGAACTTGTTATTATTTACGAGACAGTATTAGGTGAAGTGAAGTCAGGAGTAACGCCTCACAAGTTGCACCCACCCCTTTATAAGATGCGTTACTTCTAATTTCCGTTACACAATAAATTTTCTCGTTGTTTATTATTATCAATTTTTACACAATTTTCATTAATAAAAATAAAAACAAAAACAAAAACAAAAACAGAGGATAAGTGATTAAGAATTTGACCAAAATTAACAATATTTTTGGACCGCTTCCTGCTTATCTTGCTCCTGTCACTAGCTTATGTTGGCCTTTGGTCTCAGTAGGAGGTGTCTCTAAATTTTCTCACAAAAGTAATTGAAAAAAAATCTAAAAGAAAAAGAAGATCTTGCTGTTGAATATAACCCCGACCAGCAATCCTAAAAAAAAAAAAAAAAAAAAAAAAAAAAAAAAAAAAAGCAATTGGGCTGGACCGCTTACTTGTGATAAGCTGTGTGTGACCATCAGCTCGTATCTCGCGTCACATAATGCCAATAACGGATGCGGGCTTTCCGTGTGGGTCCCAGCTCACCAACCGATAATATTGCGTTTTATTGGAAATCACAAATCCAACAAGTGGGCTGTGACCACGTTGTTGATATTGACACCTCGTTATACAAACATCTCCGAAGAATTATGAAAAGTAATTGAAAACCACGATACATCTAATAATTAGCTTCACTATTTACAATGCAAATCCTAAATTTTTCTATCTATAATTCTCTGTCCGACACACCCTCCTCAAATAATATCATAACGATTATCAGATTATAAAACCAAAGCAGGCATTTGGCATTGCTCGAAGAAAATGTCTAAACTTAAAAAAAAAAAAAAAAAAAAATCCATCAAATAAAAATAGAAAATTTCGAGTTCAAATTTTTTCGACACCAAACATTAATTGGTGTATTGACCTAATAATAATGAGTTTTAGTTAGTTTAATTTATAAAGTCTCTTGTCATCTAATAAAAGATTTAAAGGTTTAATTCTTGCTTTAATTAAAAATTAATTAATATCTTAACATTTTCCTTAAAAAAATTAATATATTAATCTAACGATAAAAAATAATCTTTAAGAGTCAACACTATAAGTTAAAAACTATATGAGATAATTACAGTAAACCCAACTGTGGTATAACTCGTTTTCACTTTGCCTACTCGTTGTTTAAAACTTTACATTTTGCTCACTTAAGGTTAGTCCCGTTAGACTTCCGTAACTCACCTCTCCGTTTGCCGTTAGAAAAACACATTTTTAGGCAAAAACAAATATAACAATAATAAAAAAAGTTAGGATTTTTCATTGCTCATGAACTTCAATGAGAACAAAGTGGAGGAGCAACACACTAATCAAATGGCTCAATGAAATTATTTTTAATCTATAACAATATCAACAATTTCACAACAACTCAAAATTTTGAACTAAATTTTACAAGAAGACCAACATCTCAAAACAACTAGCAATGTTATCAATAAAGAGAGAGTGAGATAGAGATAAGCCAACAACTGAAGTGTGAGGTATAGAAAAATCCAGCCATGGGTTTGGATCATGGTATATCAGCCATGGGTTTGGTGTCGTGGTGGTGGCTTCTAGGTGCTAGATCAGAATGTAAGACAGGGAAAGAAATCTAGCAACACGTTTTGAGAGTGGGTTTGGTTTCTTACTTTTGTGGATTGACCTTGATCTCAACTTGCCCCTCTCTTAAATTCCGGTCTTTTCTGCACAACCAAACACCACCCTTAAGGAAATAAAGAAAGGAACCTTCCAACTTCAAACCTATCACCTGAATCTTAAAAAAAAAAAAAAAAAAAAAAAAAACCAAAGCAAATATCTGCCTCAAGTAAGCTATGCCCTCCTAGATTTCTTCCCCAACCATTATCGTCCCTCAATGTCCTTCTCTCCAACGAAAATCACACAAAGCGAACTTGATGAACTGCACTTCTTCTCCGTTACACATATTCACCCATATGCATAGAAGGACCGGTGGTTCAAGTGAGGCTTGGCATTTTAAAAAGATATTGCATCTAAAAGTTGGTATTGTAATGTGTTTCTTTTGTCTTTTACACATTGATTGCATTATATATATATATATATATATATACACACACACACTAGTGGTGGCTGCACGTGCAAGCCACGTGCTGCCACAGTAGTGTAAAAGTTAATAGATTTTGTGTGTGAAACCGTGAATTTTATCTCACCTAATTTGACTATATTACAAAAGAAGTTTAAAAATACAACAAAATATCACAATATCTTCATTTTTAGGATCCGAATAGATATATTTTTTTTTTTTTTATTTGAGAGAAATGCTACATTCATAACATTTTTAGAACAAATTCTAAATGACAAGTTGTTATTGGTTTTAAACTGATAACATTATTATTGTTATTCTCAAAACATTTATTTTTAGTTGTGGTTAGTCACAATCTCATATTTTACTATTTTATTTCGACTTGTAAGAAATTTATACTTCAATATTTGTAAAAATATTATGAAATTTGTTGTGTCAGTATAACAATATATATGTTAACTTACATAAATATTTAAAAGAAAAAAAAAACACAAACCCATTATTGGGAAAAAAAAAGTTTAGGCACTGTAGAAATTAATATTAAAATGTTGTGGACTTAGCATTTTTTTTATTTGATCTATAAGAAACTGAGATTTTAACAATTGTAAAAATATTGTAATAATAATAAGTGTTATAACATTTTCTCAAAATATTTATTTTCAGTTGTAGTTGGTTATAGTTTCATATTTTATTGTTTTATTTCGACTTGTAAGAAATTGACACGTCAATAATTGTGAAAATATTGTGAAATTTGTTGTGTCAGTATAACAATATATATGTCAGCTTACATAAACATTTCAAAGAAAAAAAAAAAAAAACACAAACTGATTACTGGGAAAAAAAGAATCTTTAGGCACTGTAGCTACAGTGCCAATTGAATAAACCAAAAGCACTGTAACTCCAGTGCTATCCATCAATAATAGCTTACCTATGATTTGTTATGAAATTAATGTTAAAATGGATTGGACTTAGCATTTTTTTTATTTAATATATAAGAAACTGAGATCTCAACAATTGTGAAAATATTGTGATAACAAATAAGTGTTGTAACATTTTCTCAAAATATTTATTTTCAATTGTGGTTGGTCATAGTCTCATATTTTATTTTTTTATTTCGACTTGTAAGAAATTGATATTTCAATAATTGTGAAAATATTGTAAAATTTATTGTGTCAGTATAACAATATATATGTCAGCTTATATAAATATTTAAAAGGAAAAAAAAAACACAAACCAATTACTGGGAAAAAAAAACTTTAGGCACTATAGAAATTAATGTTAAAATGTTGTGGACTTAACATTTTTTTATTTGATCTATAAGAAACTGAGATCTTAACAATTATAAAAATATTGTGATAACAATAAATGTTGTAACATTTTTTCAAAACATTTATTTTCAGTTGTGGTTGGCTACAGTCTTATATTTTATTATTTTATTTCGACTTGTAAGAAATTGATACCTCAATAATTGTGAAAATATTATGAACTTTGTTGTGTCAATATAATAATATAAATGTCATCTTATATCAATATTTAAAAGAAAAAAAAAACACAAACCGATTATTGAAAAAAAAGTGACTAACTAAACCATAATTGTGAAAATATTGTGAAATTTATTGTCTCAGTATAACAGTATAAATGCCAGCTTATATCAATATTTAAAAGAAAAAAAAAAACACAAACCGATTACTGGAAAAAAAAAAAAAGACTAATGAAAATGGCACTGTAGATGAACAATGCCAAAACACTGGATGTACAGTGCGAAAGCACCATAGCAGCATTGTCAAAACATTTATTTTCAGTTGTAGTTGGCTACAGTCTCATATTTTATTATTTTATTTCGACTTGTAAGAAATTGACACGTCAATAATTGTGAAAATTGTTGTGTCAGTATAACAATATAAATGTCAGTTTACATCAATATTTAAAAGAAAAAAAAAAAACACAAATCGATTACTGAAAAAAAAAGACTAAGTAAACCATAATTGTGAAAGTATTGTGAAATTTATTATGTCAGTATAACCGTATAAATGTCAGCTTACATTAATATTTAAAAGAAAAAAAAAAACACAAACCGATTAATGAAAAAAAAAAAACGACTCACCAAAACGGCACTGTAGATGAATAGTGCAAAAGCACTGAATGCACAGTGCCAAAGCACTATAGCGGCATAGCCGCTTTTATATATAAGAAATTTGTTGTGTTAGTATAATAATATAAATGTCAGCTTACAACAATATTAAAAAAAAAAAAAAAACACAAACCGATTACTGGAAAAAAAAAATGACTAACTAAACCATAATTGTGAAAATATTGTGAAATTTGTTTGATCAGTAAAACAATATAAATGTTAGCATACATCATTATTTAAAAGAAAAAAAAGCATACGATTACTGAAAAAAAAAAAAAAAAAAAAAAAGTAACTCACGAAAACAGCATTATAGATGAACAGTGAATAACACTGCATGAACAGTACAAAAACATTGTCATATAAAAATTTGTTGTGTCAGTATAACAATATAAATGCCAGCTTACATCAATATTTTTTTAAAAAAAATACAAACCGATTACTGGAAAAAAAATGTGACTAACGAAACCATAATTGTGAAAATATTATAAAATTTGTTATGTCAGTATAACAATATAAATGTCAGTTTACAACAACATTTAAAAGAAAAAAAAAAAAAACACAAACCGAATACTGAGAAAAAAAAAAAAAGAAAAAAAAGAAAAAGAAAGGAGACTCACTAAACGAAGGCACTGTTACTACTACAGTGCTGCACAGTGATAACACTGGATGCACAATACCTAAGCACTGTAGCGGCATTGCCGCTTTTTATATATTAAGATATATATATATATATATATATATATATATTTGATGAAATAAGAAAGAAAGAATTGGTAGAGACAAGAAGAGAAGAACGAGAGAGCGAATTTATTGGTGGACTGTCGCAATTGTGACGGGGAAGGGACAAGGCTCAGCTTGAAATTGTGTAAATTTGTAGGGGTGGCAATTTGTGTTCGCGTGTCGGGTCCGTGTCGTGCCAACTCATACGTATCCGACTATATGGGTCAACACTAACCCAACATGTTTATTAAACGGGTCAAGATTACTCAACCCTAACACGACCCATTTATTAAACGGGTCAGTCGTGTCGACTTATTTATTTAATTTTATCAAAATAAAGAAAAACATTTATGAAAAAACAAACAAATAAATATTTTAAATATAAAATTTAGAATTAATGAGTAACTGTATCACCAATAATCATTCAAAACTAAAGCATATCTCAATATCATAAAAAATCAATAACAATATGTCAAAGAAAATAAACTACAACAACTAATAAGTTTATATACCTAGGATTTGAATGGTATATTGGTAAAATTTCATTTGATTAAACGGGTCAGACGGGTTAAACGGGTTCCATAGGTTGAACCCTAACCCAACCCGTTTATCAAATGGGTCTGTCGTGTCAACCCAAATATGATACAAATCCATTAAGTCTCAACCCATAACCTGTTAATTTTGTGTCGTGTCGTATCTGGTTGGGTTTGCGGGTAGTGTCCAATTTTGCCACCCCTATAAATTTGGTTGTTCAATTCTTAATTTAAAACCCTAACTTTTTTATTTTGGTTATATATTTTTTTTTTAACTGAACTAACCTCATGTAGATAAAATATAAAATTTTAAACTACATATAAGTAAGGTGAAAATATATTATATCGCAAGTGGGTTTACTGTAAGTATTCCAAACTATATCTAAAAAAGTTAGGTAATTATTACCAAATTTATCTCCATTTTCGTTAAAAATCAATCATGTTTTACGACGACGAAAAAAGTAATGTGAAATGAAAACAGCTTTAAATTCTATTCTATCTATATAATTTTATAATAAAAAAGTACTAGTAGGTCCCACTCTGATCAGCTCACCGCTGAAAGTTCAATCGGTCTCACCCTCATTCGTCATCCAGATATATAAGTGATAAGTCCACCCACTAAATCCAATCATACAACACAAAGAAAGAAAGTTTTCCAAAGACACCAGTCGAGTAAATAAACAAAGAAAGAGAAAAAATGGATGGCTTCGATCGAATCCCTGACCCGCTCATACTTTTCATCTTCAACTCACTCTCCGACGTCAAGACTCTGATTCGGTGCCGAGCCGTGTCCAAGCGATTCAACTCGCTGGTCCCTCAGACGGAGTCACTCCTCCTGAAAGTGGACTGTGTCATCTCCCCCGAGTCAGACGAGTCCGACAGGCCCTTCCTCAACTTTTTCAAGACCATCGTCAAGTCCGTCCAGAACCTTGTTTCTTTCTCCGCCAAGACCCACCCGGAGCTCCAAAACCGACCCGCCCGGTCCCAGAACTCCCCCGCCCAAATCCTCCGCGGGTTCGAGAGGATCCGAGACCTCGTCATCGAGCTCCCCGCCGGCGACCTCAAGCTCGACCGAAACGCCGTCGTGAAGTGGAGGGCCGAGTTCGGCAAAACCCTGAAAAACTGCGTAATCTTCGCATTCCGCGACATCAAGCCCTCAACCTCGACTCAAATCCCAGCGGAATTCGCCGACTTGGACTTCGCCGGAGGCCTGAAACTGAGGGTGGTGTGGACCATAAGCGCTCTGATAGCGGCCTCGGCTCGACACTACTTGCTGAGAGAGCTGGTGGAGGAGCACGAGGAGATAGAGAAGCTGGTTCTGACAGACAAGGAAGGCGAGGGCACGCTGGTGATGAACAAGGAGGGGCTGGCGGAGCTGAGAGCCGCCGGGGTGGCGCAGGTTAGCGAGCACAAGGAGTGGGCGGCGCACTATAGAGGGTGGGACCAGGAGAGCAATGGGAGTAGCTGTAGGACCATGGTGCCGAGCGTGAGGATGAGGATGAGACACGTGGCGAAGACGGAGCTGAAGAGTGGGGAATGGCTCGATGGGGCGACACTTGTGGTGGTGAGGCCCACGACAATCATGTGCAAAGATGGGGTCGCGGACCGGGTCGAGGTTGACGAAGAGGGACAGCGTATTGATGACGTGGAGGAAGACGTGGCTGGAGATATTAACTTGGCCTTGGTGGCTTTTGAGGAAGATGGGGTTTGTGGCGAGGCTGTTCAGGCTTTGGTTAAGACTCGTAGCTATCATTTGGAAATGAACTCGTTTTAACTAGCTTGCGTTGCATTGCATTGCATTGCACCAAATGTGACTGGTTGCATAGGTTTACTTTTACTTGCCAATGCTTTCTTTTAAAAGTCTGTTTTTCTTTTCTTCTATGTTTAATGCTTTTCTTTTTTGTTGTTGGAATGTAAATGGCTCTTTTCTTTTCTTTTCTTTTCTTTTTGTTTGAAATGAAGACGTAGAGTTTCAAACGATGACCGTTTTTATTTATTGTTCAAGGGTTTTTAATTCTAGTGTTGTTATTATTTTTCTAAGTTTGGACCAATATGATCCAAGGCAGTAGCGATCTTCAAATCCTTTGGGTTGGACCAAGAAGTAATGGCAGATGTGATTGGACCTGATAACCTATTTATCAGGTCTTATCGTTTGAATTGCCTTTCTCTGGACTTGGTTGGTTAACGCTGAGAGAAAGAGCGAGTGATTGCCAATAGAGTATGTGGTGGACAAGAAAAAACTCAGAAATGGATTTAAGAACAAGTGTTGGGAGTCAAAATCTTCTAGATTGTGTAGAAATATCCACCAGGTTGGATATTTTGAAGCTAATCTCGAGCAATTGCTGAAAAATCTCGCAATGCATTTAAGAACAAGTGTTGAGAGTCAAAAGAGTCAAAATCTTCTAGATTTTATAGATAACTCACTGGGCTTGCTTTCCCTTTCTTAACGGGCCTGGTTAACAAAATATTCTTAAAACATTTGTTAATGAATTTATAAATTTTTTTCTTTTCTGTTAACTTTTTTTCCTTACAAAATTGAGAAAAGTTAACAGTCACCCTAAAGACATTAATGTAGAAACTTTCTATAAAAAAAAGGTTCATAATTTGTTATATTTTTCGATATTAAAACTTTTCTAAAATTGTCCTTTAACAAATGTTCTAAAATCACTCATTAATGCATATAATTCCTTGTGTAACCGCGTCTTCTCTCAACTCTAGTGCAAATCTAGTTCTTACATTGCAGTAGCGCTGTAGTGGCTAGAGATTGGAGAGAGAATTTGGAATATGCGGTTTCTAAGAATCCACGTCCAAGCCAAAGCAAAAGCAATCCTTTGGCTAGAGCCTAGACAATTGAATGTAGATCAGATGGTGTTTGAAGGGATTCCAAGGCCTGCATTGAAGCTTTGAGTAAGTCAAAGCCTGTCTCACAGTGGCAGCTTGTCACTTTTGCAAAGGATGCCCTTCGGACCTTTCGGAGCAATCTAGCTGGAATTTCAATGCCTAGAGCTGGAAATTTGGCTACCATAACTTAGCAAGATGGTCCTTAGCACAAGGTCCTTTTGTAAATGTCGTTCAGGATGAGGCTGGACTCTCTTAGTTTAGGAGCCTCGCCTTTATTTGTGCCCTTCTATGCTTTGTTTCCTCATTTTTTCTGTTTTCCCCTCCCCTGTTGGGGCTGTTGCTGTCTAATAAAATATTCTCTTTCATAAATAAATAAAGAAATATATATATATATATATATATATATATTTATATCTAAACAACTAACCTGTTTGGCATTGAATTGAAGTTGTCCAGTTTGCCATATTGGACATCAACAATGAATTGTAGGGAAAACCGGATTGTGTTGACTGCATTTTAAAAGTAATTATTAAATCCTCTCAAAGTACCTAAAAATTTTTTGTATTGTAATCTGTTTGGTAAGTGTTTTTACGTTTTTCTTTAATTTTCTAATTAATCAAAAACAAAACAATCAAAACCAAAATCTCAATTTCTCACATTTTATGATTTTATCAACACCCAAATGCCCATACAAAGAATCTACTACGGTAACATCAAGCAAACACAACAATGATTTTATTTATTTATTTATTAAAAAAAATTTAAGACTAGCCTCGAGCCATGTGCATGTGATGATGATTTCTAGAAGGCACAACAAAATCAAGCAAACCTAAGATGAGTCTATTTCTCAATTAGCTTGCATGACATCCTTTATTTGGTTTCAAGTGCGAAATAAGGGCCTGCTAGATCCCTACAAGATCCTATTGATGATCAAATCTTTTAACTATGACAATTTTTCTCTGAATTGGGTGGGAGGACTCTACTTTAACCCATCATTAAATGAAAATTTATAAGACCATCAACATGTATTAAATCACATAATTCATTAAATCATTTAAACAAGAAAAAAGTTTTATCTCTGAAATAAATTGGAGTCATCTTTCTCAAACTCACTATGTGGCAATTGAAAAGACCATCTATGTGCATTTTTAGACAAGACTTTTTTAATGAGTCATGTGACTTAATTAAATAATATACAGATAGTTTTATAAAATCGCCACGTAGGGGATTGGGGCTCCAAATTGGTGTGGAGCTAAACAGGTATTAATATACTTGTTATATCCTTTTTAGCTTATACATGCTAGCCTGCCAAGTTGCCCTGCCAAGTTGGTAAGAAATATACTTATGCATGCTAACCTACCAAGCTGATAAGAGTTACAATTTGTTACCTAAGTAGCAATAATGATTTGACAGTATGCATCAACCGAAGGAAACTACGCTGTGGGGATTCTGTTCAAGTCCCTACTCTCACGGATGTTGTGGGGCTTCTGTTCAGGTCCCTACCCTCAAGGATGTTGTGGGGCTTCTGTTCAGGTCCCTACTCTGAAGGATGTGAATATAGCACGGCAAGTTCTGGTGCTTTCCTGTGGGGTGGGGGCTAGGGTTGATTCCTCTGTTCCTGCAATGTTACAGAACACAACTTTAGATATTTTATCGTAGTCGCGAACTCAGAGTGAGATTGAAAAGCTAAGCAGCATAACAGCAGAAGTTTTGACAACCTGGTGTGCTTCCTCTTTCTATCATTTAACTATAGAGGCAACAAGTTAGCTATAGCCTATACATGCCCGTTCTTTTCCAACCTGGAGAGAGAGAGAGAGAGAGAGACAACAGGGGATAAAGCGAGGAAAAGATCAAGTTAGAAGGTTATCATAGCCACAATTGAAGACTTCTCCAAATGTAAGAATAGACCAATATACCAACATAAATTGAAAACTTCTCCAATTTCCAGTTGCAAACTACTAGGTGATCATTGCCAAAATTTAAGAATTCCTTAACTGTAAGAATGGAACACATGCAAAACATCAATAATGTGCTACTTCAAGGGCAATACCGCAAGCCACGTCAACGACTTATAAGCTTTAACTCAATCGATACCTCCTTTTCCCATAAGAAATAAGGCAGTGAGTGAGACTTTGACCACATGACCTATTAAAACTCATCCTGCAAATGATGAAGGGGCTTTCACATTCAACCAAATCATCAAAAAAAAAAAAAAAAAATGGAGTGAAGAATTTTGGACATCCTCAATAGCAAAAAGATAATTAAAAAAAAAAAAAGCATCAGAGAAGCAAAGATATTGCCCTGAATCTATGTGCAATGTGAAACAATGAAAGTTTTGGAGCGGGGAAGAGCACACTGGAATCCACACAGAACATTGGAAGAGTTATGAATAGAAGGAAACAAAGTGATGAGTTGTTAACTAACTTGCCTCTGAAAATATTTCCCCACTTTTAATGCATTTACCTACTACCTTAATATCCCAACTGCACATTTTGAAATGCATGAGTTTTCAACTGAAGAAGATGACAAATTATCATGAATCAAGAAGAGATAATGATGATGAGCTGCTTTGGACATGGGATAAATACACACTTGGACTAATTCCATGAGCCGAATGCAGCCATCCATCATATTCTAACTGTGAAGCCTACAAATGACAACCAGAAGATACCATACCAAAGGCGGCAAATCTTTGTCAGATTAGATCAGGAAACAAATAGCAAATGTAGTCATAAATGTTAGAAGTTGGAACAAGTACCGGTATATTGAACTCAATATCAAAATCAACTGAGCTTTTGCTCATGGGGATGGCCTATATAAGATGTTTCTTTCTGGATGCACTATCACTTCTATTTACCCCTTTAGCAGTGCAGTCACGGACTCTAATTTGGTGCACATGATCTAATGAGCATATGAACTCAAGGTTGTAACAGTGAATACCAGACAACTCACTTAACAAGTCTTCAGGCTTATAGAGAATAGAAAACTCATGCTGAAGACAGATCTCCTTTGTAATAGAAATCCAAGTACATCAGGAACAAGAACTTATAGAGAATAGTAAACTTAAGTAACAGCTTCAAAAGAAGCATCCTACTTTACATCATCATGGTTCTTATCAACATTATTATTTTGTATATCAAGCAACAGCATAGATCCCATCTAAACTCATGTAGTTGCCACATAATACCCTTTTTTTTTTCAGTAGCTAAACACAACCCACCCAACCATAGGGAATTGTACCCCAACTTTATCCTCCACCCCTTGTATATTATGGGTTGGAGTTGTGATTTGGTCCAAACAAAACCCGGCATAATAGCCACATCAAATATCAATTAAAATCGATGCTTCACAAAAGAGCCCAAATAACAATTGAAATTTCAGGACATGAGACTTTCCTTGCTTCTTGGCTGTTTTTTTACTGTAAAGCCAACCTCATTCAATATCAATCATCAACATCTTATTCATACATCAAACCTGCAGACCATAGTTAAATTAACGCCCTTTTTTTTTTTTTTTTTCATTTCAACATGTATACATGCTCTTCTATTCAATAATAACTTCTTCTTTTTTTTTGATAAGTCAATAGTAACTTTTTTTTTTTTAATGGTAAGTTATACATGCACCTAAAGGGTTTTGAACCTACGTCCTCACTCTCCATCTTATTCTTATAAGGGGAGGAAGTGTCATCTGAGTTAAAAGCCATTGTCAAAAGAAGAAATTAAAACAGTAAGCTTTAACAATATTTTTCTGCTTCCAGGAAAAAGGAAACAGCGCAACAATTCTATAATCAGTGAAACCGCTTGTATTCTGACAGGTATGAAATTGTACAACTACAAACACAGAAAATTATGCATGCTTTAAAATAATTTATTTCATTGGAGAATTTTTTTTTAAAATAAATCATAAAGACAACTGCAAAAATCTAAAAACTAAAGCCACCAACTATATAGGTACCCTTCTTTAAAGTGCCAAACATATAGCAGATGACAATGACTATGTTGGATACTTGATGCCCAAAATACACCGTACCTATAATTTTGAGTGGCAAACATGCTTCCTTTACACAGTTATTATTTATAGGGCATTCTTTGAACATATGACTTATATTGAAGAAGCTTTAGAAAATTAAACACGCATTTATAAATTATAATTCAATTGACAAAAACAGTAATGTGAAAGTTATTTCATTTTTTTTCAGATCAATATAAAAAAACTTAAAAAACAGAGGTGAGAGATGGTTACAAGAAAATTTACCCTAAATGACAACTGTAATTTCCATTTTGATTATGCCTCTTCCAAAACTGAGCTCTTAAGGCATTCCACTTACAAGCATTAATTGATGAATCTTCCATGGCTAAGATATTATCACAAACTGATCTGTACAACGCTGTCCTTCAAATGCTCAAGAATTTCCATCAAATTGTAAATATCTAACTTTCTAAGAAGCCCAACTAGCCACATTTAGCTCCACAATTTCTTTTGAATAAGGAAGTACAAATTTTTCTAAGAACTTCTTATCAGTTATTTTGCAGACTGTAGTCAAACCAGGTTTCTTCTTAAGTGCATTTTCCTTTTCTAGAATCTCCAAAACTCGTAGGCGGGGTTTTAATCTGTGCTCAATGCTGCAAATAAGCAATTCTGGATGGCGAACTATATAAGAGATGTCTATGTTCCAAGCACTAAGCAGCAGCTCAGTTACCTCCTTGATTTTTCTCTCAGATATAGAAAAAACCTGAGGTACCCTCCTAAACACATTCAGAATATCATTTTCTGTAAACCCCAGACTTCGAAAAAGCTCCAACTTCAGCTCCCAATTCTCATGTGTCATCGAACTCACTGTCCGAAGAGCAGCAAGAAACATCTTAGACTTCCTATCAAAACCCATTTCTTCAACCGTTTTAACGAAACCCTGAATGGTCTCCGGCTTATGCAAAAAAAACCTTGGAAAATTAAACATATATTTAACAATCTGAGACGAACTAACTCCACAACCCTTCATAAACTCTATATTGGGCTTCATAGTTTTCTCCAAATCATGCTTCAAAAACCACCCAGAAACCTTCAAGGCCCTAATGACCTCAGCATTTGAACCCAGAATAGTCTTCAACATCAAAATTGAGGGTCCAAGCCGATTATCTGCACTCCGTTTGAGAATCCACGGGTCAGAAGATACAATCTCAGCAATGTCATCGGGCGAAAAGCCCAAGTTTTGGAAAATCTGGATTTTGGGTTTAATGTTACTGGCAAGATTGGCAATAAGAACTTCAGGGACTCTCTTAACCACTTCCTCGATGTGGGTTTTGGAGAAACCGCTCTCCTTGAGGAATGAAAGCATGGAATCCACTTCTATAGGTCTTTTCAGATAAGTTATCACTGATGAGGCTTTAAGAGCAACTTCATGGGAAAACTGGTGCTTCTTGATCAAGTAATCCAACACTGTCGCGTTGGGCTTTGATTCTTTGGGTTTGGAGGAGAAAAATAAGAGAGAAGTCGAGTAGGGGATTGGGATTTTGTGGAGATGTGAAGGGTTTTGTAGAGAGAGTGAGACGATGGTTTTGCAAAATCCTAGTCTCATTTCTACTCCTGCAAAGTTTACTTCTAAGTTCTAAGCTACAATCAGAATTCTCCTATCAAAAACATATATAGCAAAGAGAGTGTAAAGAATAAAACTTGCAAATGTTACTGTGAAACATGAAAGACTTAAGCTTGCCTTACAATTACAGTGGTGCCATTGCCAACCAGAACTTCCTGCTGAGAATTAGGGTTTTTGAATTTTGGAGTCACCACTACTTATAAATAGTTGGAGCTGACAATTGTTACTTGTTCAACATTAGATTAGGCCCAGAAATATTTTGTCCCGGAGATTAGGCCCAAAGTCTTTTTTTTTTGGGGAATCACTTAGGCCCAAACTCAAACCATCAAAATTGGAACGGAATTGAGAATTGTCTGTCTTCCTCCTTCCATTGTTCTGATAGAATTTTTTTTTTCAACTGTTTTGTTCATGACACTGTTATTGAAGTTTACAGTAAAAATTTAATGGATAAATTTCTAGGAAATAAATGGAGTGAATGAGATTAAAAATTATAATATAAAAATAGGTTTGGTTACTATAAAAGAGAAGAAAGAGAGAAAAATATTTTACTGTAATACCAACAATGTTTTATGGAAGCAATTATAATTAGGCTGATCTCTATCAAAGTTGATGAGATTACAAATTTACAATCTCTTTAATGTATAATAATTATATCATTTAAAACACGGTCTAGTTAACGGGTACCCGTAGGATATTTATTAATGAACTATTCTAGAAAAATTTTAATACCACTTTTATCGGAAATATAAAAAGTTGTAAAATTAGTTACTTTTTTCTTTTCTTATAAAAATTTTATAAAAATATTTTCTAAGCTAATAACTTTAAAGTATCAATTAACTTTTTTCTTAAAATATTAAGAAAAGTCTATTAAGTACAAGGTTGGGGAGGCGGGGGGGATTTTCAGATTTTGCTTGAATTATTCCAGTAAAGTGGCACGTATCATTATTCAAGGACTTATATTTGCATTTATAAAAAAAGATAATTTATTTTTCAGTGAAATATAATAACTAGTTGAATCTACCATATTCAACTAGTTATCTAATGTACAAGAAAAGCTTCATCTAATATTTTATGAGAAAAAGATGCTTTATCTATTGAATAGTCTAAACTACAACAAAACTTCACCATTATAAAAACAAACAAACAAAAAACGTGTAGCCTGATCAAGATCAACATCAATTGGATACTACCTTATCATAGTTTCTTCATAATTATAAATAAAAATAAAAATGTACCTTAATTAATGAGGAAACTTGATTATTTTTACGATGGCTATATTTTATGTGTTTGAGATCTATATTTTTTAATAAATTCATATTTAAAATAGGTTCTCTCAACTCAAAAATTTTTTTTTTTTTTCATTTTTAAGTATGTGCACCAAAATAGACCTAAGTGGAACCAAATGAATCAAAAAGGACCCAAATGAACAAAAATAGATCGAATGGAGCACAATGGACCGAAACGGACTGAACAAGGCTGGATAGACTGAAGTGGATTGAATAAACCAAGAAGGACCAAAATACAGCGGACTAGCCTGAATAGACTGAAATGGACCGAATAAACTGAAGTGGACCAAAATAGACCGAATAAACTAAAGTAGACCGTAACAGACCGAAAAAGTCCGAATAGACTACAGTGTACCGAAATGGACTAAAATAGACCGAAGAAGCTGAATAGACTGAAATGGACAGAAAACGCACAAATAGACTAAAGTGGACCGAAATGGACTACAATAGACCGAACAAGTTGAATAGATTAAAGTAGACCGAAAGACCCAAATAGACTGAAATGGACCAAATAAACCAAGTTGACCAAAATAGATTGAATGTATCGAAGCATAGTTAAGAATTCCATTTTGTTTCTCCTGAAACAACCATAAATTTCCATTATAATTAGTTAGTCGATACAAATCACCCATCTATTTCATCTCATTCTAAATGCCGATCCACTCCTCTCCGTTTAACTAAATGCCACCAAGTACAATGATTTCAGCTGATATGTAAACAAATCATTATTTTTTTCCTAAACCCTTTTTTTATATTGCTTCACTCACATGTGACATTTTATTACTATTTTACTTTAACAATGTATTTTTCTTATTTACTTTCCATTTTGTCCAAGCAGCAGCAGTAGAAATTGCAACCGTGGTTCACCTGCTTTCGTCAAAACCATTCCACACCATTGCTCTTAAATGGCTGAATCCACAAACGGGCTAGCACAAGCTTCACACAGACAACTCTGCTGTGGATAACCCTGCCAGAGATGATCAGGATTCAAGAGATGGCTAAACTAAAGGGCTTCACATGGTCGGTTGGACTTGTATTTGGCTATTTTTTTTGGGGCTCCACCTACTTGAAAGTGGAGGTGGGTGCTGCTATAGGCCTATAGTAGTTCAGCCTTATCATTAATTAATCCAAAAAAACCACTACTTATTGCTGAGTTCAATTGTTAATGAATGCAAATCATTGCTGAGGAGCTGTGAGCAAGCTGAAGTTCTCTGGTCCGTGACAAGTGAGTCAGTGACAAACACTCCTGTTGAAGTTGAAATCCAAGCTCTGTTGGGCTCTCATCTTTCTGATGTGTACTATATTTAGAACTGATTGGCATTTGGGAAAAAAACATGTAATTAATACTAGTTGAAAACAAGATATTGTAATTCGTCAAAAGTTTGAACGAGTTATTATGGCTACTAATTGCATTGCACGGTGTTTGCAATAATGAATTTTCAACTTTTATGGTTCCAAACTTCCAATTTGAATTTGGTTCAAAGCAAAGCATAATAATAATGAGAACAATTATAGCACATCAATTGTGGGCTCACAAACCGGTGGCTATAGTTCATTGATTCTGTGTTCCCAACTAAATTTCCTTCTTCCTATGCTCTCCAAATCCTTGAACACTGACTATTGATTTGGTAACATCTTTCAAATTGATTTAATTTCCCCAATACAATTTCATCTCCAGATTATAATTCCATAAGCTCCTTGTGGTGTGGTTTCAGCCGAGTAGTTGCTACTTGCTTTAGGCCAAGTGAAGTAACTTACTATTGAAAGAATACATACATTACCACGAGTTATTATAATCGTTTTATTAAATAAGACACTTAATAATATAAGAATCATAGGAAGCCGTACTATATTAAAGAAAAAAAAAAATGATTGAGTTTATCTACTAGCATCTCGGATAGGAAATTAATCATCTGTCAACGTGCAATGTTTTGCATTATGAAGGGCCATCCTTGTTATCAATCTTTCCGTCATTGGCATCTTTGATAAATTTAGTTCGAAAGGTCTGCGAGGAACATAGATTAGTGCATATTTAGATTGAGAAGAATCGAACCTTGCACTCAAAGGATTCCATCTGATTATCCTACATTATTCCTACTAGATATTACAATGATTCTATGATGAAGTTGGCTGTTTTTTTTATTGTGACACAATGCTTGAAATATTCTGAAGAGAACCTTCTATAATTTCCAATTGAATCCATAAACACATATACTAAAATTAATGTGTGAATAGTGTTTCTTGTGATGACATCATGACGTGTGCATCCCAATTTGAGAGAGAGAGCGGTTGTGTGTGAGTAGGCCCTTATGGCTGCTCCTTGAAGCAACAAATTAATAAAAGTTTTTTGTCTCACTTTTATTAGGTATTTCACTTTATATTCTATCAATCAATTATAGTGTGCCACATATATATTTTTTCCTTCTAAAACAATCAATTTTTTTGTTAATTCGATGGTTATAATGGGATGGAGGAATTTGAACTCCGAATACAATGGAAACATTAAAATATGCTAATTAGTTACACTAGATGATGTCCCGTGCAATACACAAACTATTTTACAATTTCTTTGGAAATCTTCTTTTGAAATCATTTATATATATATATATATATATTTTGTTATATAATATTTATGTTTGCACACAATATTATTGAATACTTTGAAACTTGATTTTCTTAATTCATATTTTATTAAAAAATTTGTATAACACTATAAGAATATAGCATATTATAAAATTTACCGTTAAAATTAAGTAGATTTTATTTTTTTAAATTAATTAAATGATTTTGAAATATATAAATAAGAATTTAAAGCATAAAATATTTATATATTTTAAAATTACATAAATTTAAGTAACCTACCAAACACTTCCTCAACCACTCGATTCTCACAACCAAATATGGAGACATTAATCGCAAACACCCAATTCATTATCTCCATGAAATTAAGGAAACCATTTTTTAGTATTAGCAAAAAGAGAACGTAATTAAATAAAGAGAAATTGGCTAAAAACACATCAATTTATCAAAATTTAATTGTTTTTAATTGGACTCCCGTATCATTTAAAAAAAAAAGTAGAAAATACTTTGAAATCATCATCAATTTTTATTCATATTTCTATGGCTCATACCGCACCAAAAAAAAAAAAAAAAAAAAATCTACAAAGTATGAGTTATAACACACACACATACACAAAAAAATTGTTAACTTCATAAATAATCAATTAAAATTTTTCTTTTTCCTTTTCTTTTTCTTTTTTTTTTCTTTTTCTTTTTCTTTTTCTTTAGCTCTAAAACAAAATACATTTATGAGTTTTCCAAACCAAAATCTCAAACACCCAAAGACTCAAAGCAAATCACAACCTTCACAAAATCCACAACATCTGACGACAACATCAAAGCCGTAAGCTACCATCATTGAATAAAAAATGCAATCTCCCTTTCTTGGTCATAGCCTACTCACACGGGTTGAAGTTATGTATGTGTCTTTGAAATGCTAAAGGTAAATGACATCGTTTTTGTCTGAGTGTATTTGAGATTTGTTCTTATCTCTAATGTAGCTTAAGAATATTTCAATTTTTTTCGTAGAATGCGCCACATGGCAGATCCTCGTGCTTTTCCGCATGAGATCTCTGCTTATATATATATAAATATATATATTGATTACAAGTCTCTTGACAACCAAGTTTAAGATCTATCTATCTATATATATTTGCCATTGGTAGGGTATACCAAATATGGATCAATTATTTGTTTATTTATTTATTAAAAGTGAATAAAAGTAAATTTATACCTTTAAAAAGATGCACTTAAAAAAATAAACTAAACAAAAATCTTTAACGCATTTTTTGCATCTTGAGATATTTCATTTTGTTGACAACTGCTTCAATTAACATCAGTACATCATTTTATTTTTTGGTTGTTGAGGATCAGTACATCAGTGTTAATACATCTTGAATTCCAAATATTAGATGCCCTTCACCTTTGCCCACTAATTCTAGGTGAACCCCCTACTTTTTATCATTTCTAGTCATTTCTTCAACTTTAATTGTTCTAGGCTTTGCTAATTTTGATACCTTTTACTTTAGATTTGAGTGAAAGTCAACATTTACCCAACCTAGTAAGCCTTTTTGTTCCAATTACCCGCTAATCGCTAGAGAAGATAGACAAACTTGCTTTTGACAAATTGTTCCTAGGAATAGGGGGTGCTGCCCCTCGTGATAGGAAGGAATCCTTTTGTCTTTGACACACCATCTAATTCTATTCACGTCCCATAGTAGATGATGAAACACTTTATTTAAAACTCAACTTCCCCATTCCATCATTCATCCATGGCATCTTCTCCCAACCCTACATGTCTCAATGATAAGAAGGGTTGGACACACACACCACTACATTACACTAATTTACAATAACCTAAGCTTTACTCATTTCAGCTGACTAATCAAGCTCTAACAAATTACTTTTTGGCAATTGTATGTTAAAGGAAAGTTGGTGCAACTTAACACCAAACCATTTGGTTCGATGGTACTTTCGCCTCTTCTCAACGAGGTGGTATTTTATGGGTTAGTTACCTTACTTATATACATCATCTTTCTTAGCGTGAGCCCACAGGTGAGTGGAATCCACACAATATGAAAAAATGTTGTATATTGCTAATACATAAGATACTTTTTTCTTTCAAACAAAATAGAATATGATGAGTTCAAACTGCTAGAGGCATGATCCCGCATGACCTTTTTGTAGGAGAAAAAAAGGGGAAGGTTGGTGTAAGTTAATTAGACACTGGCTAATGTAAAAAAAAAAAAAAAAAGGCTATTATCCTTTATGCCTTGGATAGTGATGCAATTAGCAGAAATTTTTTTTTTTTTGCTGAATTATATTTATTATCAAAATGGAAAATAAATAAAACAAGCATAATTGAAGACATGGGAAAAATGCCATCTCTCTCATGATTCCCGTGGCAAAAAATTGAGGATGGAGGAGATGGAGAACAAATAGCAAGGATGAATAAAAGTCCAATCAACCAAGGATTTTAGAATCAATTTTCCCCTATCAGTAATATTTTCAATAGCATAATGAGGAGAAGCATTACGTATAATCATAACAGTTGGTACAAGCAGGTAGCTCAAAACAAGGAACTTGTCAAAGAGGGAGTTTGGGGGGCTTTTCTCCTTGTTAACAATTCATATATGAATGCACAAGACTTGTAATTGTAATTAAAGGAAAACCCTTTGTTTAGTTAGATTTAGTTAGCTCAGGACAAAAGCTAATGCAGGTCCAACCGAATGGTTAGTGTAAGGTTGAAATTTATCAACCATTTTGTTGGCTTTATTCCGTGCCAATTTGCTTGTATTTCAGCACTTAGAAACCCTGTATTTATGTGGGAATCATGTAAGGCTAGTGTATAAGAGAGTGTGAAAAAATGCTCAAGATTGTGCAGTGAAGCAGGGACTCGCGACTGGATCTCGCAGGTGGCTCGCGACTGGCAAGCCGCCAGAAGATGCACATGAGTGAAGCGTGCAGAGAAGCTGAACCGTTTGCCAACTGTTACACTACACGACAAAATGTCCAACCTGACCATTCAGTTAACTCGCGACTTAAACACGTGACTTAGTCAAGTCGCGAGGTCAAGTCGCCAGCCATCTTTGTTTTGGAAAAACTGACTCTTCGCATTCCTTTCTCACCCCAGTATAAGTACCCTTTATACCCACGAAATGTAGAGAGCTTCCTGAGAGAATTTTGAAAGAGAAACCCTAGAGAAAAATAAGATTGTCTCATCCACAATCTTTACTTAGTGACTCTTCAAATTCCTCTACTCTCACCCTCTCCATTATTAGATCCTTGAGAGTTACATTACCAAAATCATTTTCTTACTATACCCATATCTGTGAGAAAGCTTTTTGGTGCTTTGGGAAGCATTTAGAAGGGACCAATTTCATATTGGTTGATGCTATGGGCTATAGCGGAATCTGGGAAGCTAAAGAAGAAATAGGTTCGGCGTAACTTCGTTGGAGTAGGAGCTTGGAGGGCTTAGGTATACTGGGTAGATTAGGCTTGGAAGGTCTTCTACTGTCCATGTATCTCAACTACATTCTTTAGTGGATTATTGACCGCTTAGAGGGCGGCGGAGAGGTTTTACGCCGAGGACTTCGGTTTCCTCTTCGATAACATATCGTTGTATTGTCCTTATGTTTGCATCTCTCTTCCCTTTATCTTTGCCATTTAATTTCTGCTGTTGATGTGATTTTATTTGGTTTTGATTGTTTATCAATTCTGTTATAAGTTTATGTTCATTTTTCGCACATAATTTGTTTGATATTAAGCTTGAATTAGTAATTTGTAAATTGGGGGTCTAAACGTTCATAGTGTTATATACACTATTTAAACTTTCAGTTAGAATAGAACTGCAGACTAGAAGGAAGAAGTGGGCATTAGCGCAAAAGGCTCCTTTCTAATCAATAAAATAAAACATCAAGGATAGGTAATTAAGATTCATTTGATAACTTTGGCCGAGAAAATGAGCCCAACTGGTGGATTTAATTTGGAGATTAATGAAGGGAGCTGCAGCTAGGAGGGAGATGTTGTCACATCTCTAAAAGCTAGGGTACATGTTGCATACTGTCTCAGTTTATATTTTTTGGTGTTTTTAACATAGACATGCAGAGTTTAAATTCCCCTCGCCTAACTATTAAATTATTAAAACAAAATTGACTTTAAAACTCATGCATGGTTTTTTTAGGTAACAAATTTGTTTTTTTAATATTGCAAAAGGAGATATGTACAGGATATCAAAATATGTCATTCTGATCGAAAGTTTGGCAATGCCAATGACCTGTTTGGATCTCTTTTAAACAGAATAGTATTTTTTTTTTTTTTTTTTGGCTAAGTGGACAAATAAAATGGTTTGGCAAAAAAAAAAGAAAAAAAAAGAAGAGAATTTTGATATTATTTTTTTTAGCATTTGAAAGCACCGTAGAAGCGTTTTATGTAATTTTCTTTCTATAATAACAATAGTTGACAAAAGTGACATAATTTTTAAGAAAACTTTAACTTATCATAGAGTTGCTGCATCTATTGATTCACTGCATAGATGCCGGAATAAGTAGAAGAAGATTTAGTACTGCCTATAAAAGCGAGCAATCGAATTTTAGTATAGTGGCTCCAGCTTGACATAATTGATTTAATATGTTTTAAACAAATTTATCAGTACTCTTTCTTAATATTTACTACTTAAGTGGCAAAGATCTGCACGTCTTTCCATCATTCCAAGTTTCAGATGACATAAATTTTAAATTAATTCCCCCTATCTTAAAATTTTAACAAAAGAAAGCAATTTTTAAAGCACTTTGATCTCTGATTGCAGGTCTCTCTCCAGCTTTTTGAGAGAGCGCACATTCACCACACTTACTGCGAAGGAAACTAATGCGTGAACCTTGTGGCTAAGGAAGGAGCTTCTATTAGTGATAACCTTATTGTGTATTCAAATCCTCCTTTTATTTTGTACCAGTTATATGTTGATACTTGAGGTGTTTCCTACCCTAAATTTTGTAATATTTAGTATGTTTTAATTAAATTTTCTTTTCACCAAAAAAAAAAAAAAAACATTAAACAAGGAAAAATCAGCAACAAAAATAACTAAAAATTAAACAAGTATAAGAAGAAAATTGGTTCCTAAGTCCCCCCCCAAAACCATATCTGATATCTCTTTCTTTCTCACTCACTCATCATGATAACCATGGATTTATATAATTCATAGAGAGAGAGAGAGAGAGAGAGAGAGAGATGGAGTAAAACTTTTTCATGGAAGGTCCCAAACAAAAAGGCAAGGTATAATTCTAACGCAACGTGTAGTGGTTAGGGGGGGCCATATCCTTCCTTGCTCTCAAGTGCATAACGCCCTTCATTATTGCATCCTCACTTTGGTTTTAGTTCTGTTTTCCCACCTTAGGACTTTCGGTGTGCCTTTTTTTCTCCTTTTATATTAGAAAATAAACCATACATATGTGATATATTGTATCTAACTTCCTACTCATTTTAATTCCAACCATACATATAATATATTATGCTTTCACTGTGCCAATCTTTAATAAAACAGAGTTAAGGGTTCTCATCAAAAAAAAAAAAAAAAAAAAAAAGACAGAGTTAAGGGTAACCTATTATACGCCAATGGCCTATGTGGTCTAAATCTAATAGCAATCTATTTCTTTATGTGAGGTTAGATCTAGGGATCAAGAGTAATGTTAGGCGATATAGAAATTTTCCACAACATACCAAAATTATAAATTTTGATTGAATAAAATCATTTCCTCATAAATCTATGACTGATACTACTTTTATTATTCGTTAATCACGAAAAAAAACTTGTCCCTAAACTTATTGCTATGCCTATACTAATTTCGGGGCAAAAAAATAATAATAATAATAAAAGAATGATTCTTCTATAATGGGCAGATGGATCATAAAAGTCTTAATTTGGACAAATCACCCAGCAATAAGCCCCTTTCTCAACCGCATCCCAATCTTCTTTTAATTTAATTTTTTTTTTTTTTAATTCCTATGGATTCCATAAGAGGCGGTTTGGTAGCTGCAGACACATATGTGGGCACAAGCAGTAGGGCAATTTTTTTGAGTAATACTGGCATGGGCTCACAAGTTGAGGGTATGATTGGATCATGAAACAAGGCTCGTGGGCTAAAACTTTCCCGTTCACCTTTCTTTATATCTTTTTATTAATATGTTTAGCCAAGCATTAAAAAAAGAAGTTAAAGGCTATCAAAGAAGCTGTCTTGTGACCCCATTCTAAAGCAGAGCAAAAGGGAGTACTGCTGCACAAAATAAACAAACCAAACAGATGGTAAAGATTGAAAAGAGGCACACAAAATAAAGGCAAAGGCAAAAGAAAGCTGTCAGTCCCTCCCTCCCTCCCTCACTCTCTTCTCTCTTTTAAAACCATCCAAAAACTTAGCTCAAAATCCAAAACCAGCAAATCTAACAAAGAAAAGGAAAGCTAGCTATGAAGGGAAGAGAAGCCAAAGCAGCTCCTTCTGCAGATTTGTTAGTATGTTTTCCTTCTCGAGCCCATTTATCTCTTATGCCTAAGCCCATATGCAGCCCAGCAAGGCCTTCAGAGCAGAACAAGCGCCATCACAATCACAACCAACACCACCACCGTCACCACAGCCTTAAGAAATCAAGTACTATTAGAGGTGGTGGTCAAGCCAGTCCTTTGCTATGGTCCAAAACCAAGCCAATGGGCTCGGAGATCTCTGAACCAACCTCTCCGAAAGTCACATGTGCAGGGCAGATCAAAGTGAGACACAAGACCAATACTTCATGCAAGAACTGGCAATCAGTGATGGAAGAGATTGAAAGAATTCACAACAACAGGAATAAACATAAAAAGAAACCTAGTTGGGTTGAAGCTTTTGGGTTCAAAAAAGAAGTAATGCAATTCTTGACGTGTTTAAGAAGGATACGTTTTGATTTTCGTTGCTTTGGAACTTTTCCAGAACAGTCAGATGTCACTACTGATGATGAAGATATTGAGGTACAAGAAGATGAAGAAGAAGAAAACCGAGAAAACCATACTGAGGGAAGTGATGAGAATTCAAGAACCGTCTTTTCCAAATGGTTTATGGTCTTACAGGAAAATCAAAATAATACACTTTGCAAAGAGAGAGATAGGCCATGTCAGGATGATGATGATGATTCTATTGCTGCAGTACCTGCTGTTCCTCCATCAAATGCTTTGTTACTTATGCGTTGTAGATCTGCTCCTGCCAAAACCTGGTTGGAAGAGAAAGAACAAGAAGAACGAGAACAAGAAGAAGAGGAAGAAGAGAAGGGAGATGAAGATGAAATAGGTAGAGTAAAAGAAGAGAGAAAAGCAAAGAGTTTAAAGAGCTTAATGGAGGAAGAGAAGAGAAAGAAGAAAGAGAACATGGTTGTAATGAAATATGACACTGATTTCTACCAAATTTCATCTGATATTGCAAAAGAGAACTGGATTGTTGGTGGCATGAAAGATCCATTTTCGAGGAGTCGAAGTTGGAAAAGATGATGATCTTGGTGACTTTTTTTTCTATTTTTATTTTAAGTATTTCAAGTTTTACCTTAAGCCTTTTTTTATCTTTTTAAATATTTTCATAGTTTGTTTTTTCTATATTTTCCCCCTCTGAAATCTTGTGTGGGAACTGGAAAATCCAACTGCAACTAGTTCCCATATATAGTAACCTATGTTGTCTTATTCCTGCTGTGATCTGAAAGTTGTATTAGTTTTGTACAGCTTTTCTTTCCTTTTTCCTGGACAAGATTTTGCTGCCAATTCCATGTACATTTTCCTATTTTCGTGATGTATATGTCCACCTTGTTTTTAAATTTGTTGATTAAATCAAAATCTTTTTATATGTAAACCAAAAATTATATAGTGGAATTTTAGACTTACGGTTATGATAAATGATTTTGTTAGCTTCATTGAGATGAATATTATTTTATCCAACTGCACCCTATTGAGAATCTATTTTATGATGAATGATTTTGTTAGCTTGTTTATGAGATTATACATATGTTCATCTTTCTTGCTATTCTCCGACCAGTTTAGACAAGTAGTAAGTTGCATTTGCGATGCATTGATAATGTTGCAATAAGATGGTTTTGAATAATGTTTTACATATAGGTAAATTACAACTTACACTCTCAAAGTTTGGGGGTGATTAAATTTTATACTCTGAAAATTTCAGAATTTGAATTTTATCCCATAAATTTTGGTGATGTTTGGATTTTACACCTTGACGTTTCAGAATTTGAATTTTACCCCTTATATTTTAGAATTTTACTCCTTAAAGTTTTGAGGTTATTTGGATTTTACCTCCTAAAGTTTCAAAGTTTTGGGGTGTAAAATCCAAACAACCCTAAATTTTAAGGGGGTAAAATCTAAGTTTGAAACATCCAATTTTACCCTCTATATTTTAGAATTTTACTCCTTAAAGTTTTGAGGTTATTTGGATTTTACCCCCTAAAGTTTCAAAGTTTTGGGGTGTAAAATCCAAACAACCCTAAATTTTAAGGGGGTAAAATCTAAGTTCGAAACGTCTGGATGTAAAATTTAAACATCACAAACTTCAGAGGGTAAAATTCAAATTCTAAAAATTTAGGGTGTAAAATCTAATCACCTCTAAACTTTAGGAATATAATTTGCAATTTACCTTTAAAGTTGATATAGAATGTATTTTACATATATTATAACGTAATTATTATAGAACTTTGTTAGTTTTGAGTTCTTTATAAAATATTTATAAAAAAAAAAAAAAAAAAACAACAACAACAACAACAATTGTAAATTGCATACATATATCCATTATAATTATTCAGTTTATGTAATAAGCAATGAAAAAAAAACTTTGGAGGAATATCGTAGAATAAAAGTTAATATAGAATGTGTCTTTCTCTTTTTCCTTAATTATAAAACAAAATATATTTATAACTTTCCCACATCAACATCCCAAACTTTAAAACACCCACAGCCAATCATGGCCTTAAAAAAACCCACAAGTCCACAACATCAAAATTGTACCACTATCACTCAATATAAAATGCAAACCCCCTTCCTTGGTATCCAACTCATACGGGTTAGTATTGGATGAAACAATAATGTTGGAATTAGATAGGTGACATCGAAAGATTAAAGGTAAATGACATTTTTGGTCTATGTGTATTTAACATGGAATGACATGAAGGGCTATGGATAGGTGTGTATATAAAAAAGTAGAAGTGTAAGTGGTGAAAATAGTGAATTGAAATGTAAAAGTTTTGTGCGTATGTGTGAGGGGGGGAAAATCTTAAAACATTAAACCAAAGGAAATAAAGAATATATATTTTTTAATTAGAAAAATCTTGAAACATTGAACCAAATAAAACAAAAGGTTAATATTTAATTTTTTTTTTCATCTCTAATATGCCACTTGAAAGTATTTCAATTCTTTTTGCAAAGAATGCACCACATGGTAAAATCTTATATTCTCTCTTATGAGGTCTCTCATTATTATTATTATTATTATTATTATTATTATTATACACACACAAAGATATGTGAACATGCCATGGAACTTAGTAAGTGATATACAAGGTAAATCATACAAACTAATGAATCAATAAATCTCGAAAAGAAAAGATTAAAGTTAATATCAATTTTACTATAAAAAATTTACAAATTAGTGTAATAATAAATGTGATTTGTGCTTTTATATACGTTAAAATTTCCAGTATCCCTAAGGTTATTAGTTTAAAATGATGGTAAATATATAGAGTTGTTCCCATCTTATGAATGATTTATTGATTTAAAAGACTAAGTTTTCCTCCAAATCTCCTTCTATCCGTGGACAAAACTTTCTTCCAAACCGATTTAGAGAAATCTTATAAAATCTATTACGTGATGGGTGCATGGTGACTCATTACATGGTCTATGGAATAAGCCCAAGCAAAAATTTATTTAAAATGAGAGAATGTATTATTACTCATTGGTGTTAATAATAACACCGGCTTCAACTTCAACATGGCATGGGTCATGGGGCTTTGGAGGAATAGGTAAAACCTTCCTACGGCATTCATGCTGCTCTTCTTTACCATGGCCACAAAAGCAAAACAACAAATTGTGTCTTTTAAATTTTTTTTTACAAAAATGATTTGACTTTGGTTTGGGACAGCTTAACAATATTCGTTTTATTATGCCTATAAATAAATTAGAGTATCCAAAAGAAGAGTGACACTTCAAAAAACCGTATATAAGTTGACATTGACAATAAAAATAAATTGAATTTTAAATTTATTCAAATGCACACATTATTCAAATGCAAATTAATAATAGAATTCAGTATCATTTTATATGACAGTTTTATAATATAAAAAAATTTCTCAATAAGGATTTTTTTTTCCCTAAGGTTTTAATTTGCGCCGCCTCACCTGGCTTATCAGATCATGGGACTCTAGACCTTCACCTTATAGCCATGTTTAATATGATATGGTAATTGACCTGTGGTGCGTTTTGATTTGTTGATTCTTTTTTTTCTTTTTCTTTTTTGGTTTGGTCTTTTTTATAGGTACAATAGGAATTAAAAATTAATGAAACTTTTTATTTATTTAATAATTTGATAATTGGGGAATATATGAGTGCTTTAAACCCTTGATGTCTATGGCTAGAAACATTAGGAGATGCTAAGAGCATCCACAACAGTGGAGCTAAATTTTTAGCAATTTAGCTCCACTAAAAGTTACTTTATCTATTTTAACTATACACATACTGCAGCAGTGGATCTATTTTAACTTCTAACACAATAAAATAATATAAATATCACAATAAAATAATATAACACCTACAATAAAATAATATATCATTTAAAAAAAAAAAATATACACAGCATCAACCACATCCACCCCTACCATCAGCCACAACCACCACCATCAACACCAACACCAACACCAACACCAACAGTTCACAGCAGAAAAAAAAAAAAAAAAAAAAAAAACCCAAATCGGTTGATCTTTTTCCTCAACCGAGAGGTTTGAGAGAGTGAGCTTGAGAGAGTTTTGAGAGATGAGAGCCAGATGAGGCGGATGGCAGCGTGGGTCTGAGGCCGATCGGCTGCTTGGGGCTGATCGGCGGAGGAGAAGTGGGGGCTGATCGGTGGAGATAAGTGGGGGCTGATCGGCGCTGGGACTGCTGGTGGGTCGGTCCGGCGGCGGTGAACAGGGGAGATGTTGAGAGCTTGAGACTGTTGGTGGGTCGGTCTGCCGGCTTGGGACTGCTGGTGAGCACGGCTAGGAGGAGATATTGAATACTGATGGTGAGAGGAGATGTTGAGGACTGTTGATGAGAGCCTGCGTTGAGGACGGATGGAATGAATAAAGAAAGGAGAAAACATAACCCGGATGCAATAAAATATGAATTTTTAGTTTTAGATGAGTGCTACAGTGCACATCTATAGATAGATGTGCACTGTAGCACTTTAGTTAAAATTATAGCAAATGGCTTCACTGCTGTAGCTCGTTTTTGCTATATTGGTGGAGCTAAAATAGCAATATAGCTATTTAGCTCCACTGCTACAAATGCTCTAACTAGCTAAATTACAAATTTCTTGACACCATTGTTTTTTATTTATTTTTTAAATGCAATAGAATCTAAAGTTATAGTATCAGTTCCATGATAATTGCTCTTTATTATCAGATCAATACACTAATAGATTTTTTTTTTGTAAGCAGAATTTAAATTTCAAATTTCTTATTCGAGAACAACATACTTTATTATTATTTTTTTTAGAATATTAAATATTTTTAACACACGCATGGAGAGAGGGGAGAATGTCTTAAAGAAACTTATAGTAGTATATATCCAAAGGGCCTAACATACTTTATTAATTGAATTGACTAAAACCCACCTAGACACCATTGTTATTATTATAATTATAAGTTATAACTATTGAATTATCAATCATGACTTATTTTAACTGTCTTTATGCTTTTCATTTTATTTGAATGAATAGAGAAGGAAAACTGTCCGCGAACAGAATCCTGCTAATGATCCATAATTATGTCTCTGTCATGCTTTGCTTAATTTATTAAATATATATGCGCTATTCTTGTGGCTTCATTAATTATGTATTTATGTTATTGCTCTCATTTCCTTTACTGGTTGAAATTAAAATGTGATATGGTTGGAAGTTTAGACCACGCAGGCGGCTTGATGCATTTGGGGTCTTAAGAGAAAACAAAATTAAAGCTTTTTATATATTTAAATATATTTTTAAAAAAAAATTAAATATTATTTAAACTTACTCTTGTTTTAGATGCAAAATTACAAATTAACCACATTTTTTTTTTTTGAGAAAGTTTATAGTTACAAAAAATTGGACAACTTTTCACACCTGTTGATGTGACAGATTGATAGTGGTAAGTAAAAATGTGATGGACCTAGATGAGAACGTGTAAAAGTTTATTAACTCAATTGTTATGAAAAGCGTTGTGAATTTTTTTTTTTGTATTGCTCTTCGTTTTTATTTTGTTTTATTTTTTTTGAGAGAGAGAGTGAGAGAGAGTGTTTCAACCTATGACGTTCGCTCTTGATAATAGCTTTTTATCATCAGACCAAGACACCAATCGGTTTTTGGTGTAGGCGGAGATTGAATCATAAATCTCTTATTCAACTATCAGATACTTTACCAGTTGAACTAACTAGAACCCACTTTTTTTTTTTTGTTGATAAGTACTACATCAACAACATTTTCACAACAAATTCTAGGCGTATAGTTGTTACCAGTTCTAATTTGAACCCACCACTAAAATTACTTTTTTATCCACTAATAACAACCAATAACAACTTGTCACTTAGGATTTGTATATTGCTTTTTTTTTAGAAGTTCTACATTCACAATATTTTTACAACAAATCTTAAGTGTTAAGTTGTTACCACTTACTAGTTCTAATTTGAACTCATCACTGAAATTACTTTTTTAGTTACCAATAACAGTCAATAACAACTTGTCATTTAGGATTTGTTATAAAAAATATTGTGAACGTAGCATTTCTCTTTCTTTTTCTTATTTTTCATTTGATAAAAAAATATTCTTTTATTTATTGGCTAATATTTGAACTTAATTAATACTATTACAATAAAAGAAAAAATTCTATTGATTAAAATTGGGGGACCTAGGCGACTGCCTCATTCGCCTGTATTATTAAGCTGCCCATGTCAAACCATGGATACGGCTTATCCAGTGCAAAAAGGCATTGGATAAAAACTTCACTTCAAACCATAAAATGGTCCTCGAGCTAATGGCTAGTTTTTGGGAGTACCATCCACAAGGATTTTTTGCAAAATAACACAATTTTGCTAACAATTTCATTAGTTAGTAACGTTTCCTAAACTATTTAGGAAACTAGTATCTCAAGTCTCTTAGACTTGAATTCACTGTAGCAACTCGGGCCTTTAAGACTCGAGTTTCATGTGTTGGCACAACTGAGGTGGATTAAAAATCCACATGGAACTCGAGTTTTAGATACTCAAGTTCCATTTCCTACACTAAGTCCTATTCTTCCTTCTTTTTTTCTTTCTTAAGACCCAAATTAAAGATTCAGAAAATACCTAAAACCTAAAGGCTTGAGTTCCTGCAAATCTGGTTTAGAGAGAGAGAGAGAGAGAGAGAGAGAGAGAGAGAGAGAATCTGAGGTGGAGAAGTCATCCTTATGATGGTGGTGGTTGGGATTTGCCGTTAGATCGAGAGAGTTGGCTTGAGAGAAGAGGGTTTTGGTTCGGGTTCAAAGAGATGAACTTCAGTCGAACCACCGCCGATGGTGGCGATGATGGTCAGAGGAAGAACCAAGGAGGCTCGGCCATGGAAGTTTAGTCTTCACCTAGAGCCTTCGCCACCGCCGCCTGCAGCCTTCTTCGCCTGGAGCCTGGGTTTAGTCCGAGTCGCCGCTTGGGTTCAGTCCAAACCGTAGGGGTTGCTTTGTTGCTTCTCTGGGTTTGTTGTTTTTGTAGCATTGTTGTTTTTTGTTTCTGTTGCTTCTCTGGGTTGCTGGTTGCTTTATTCTTTACGTGGATAATTTTCCACTTCAACACTGCCAACATATAAAACTTGAGTCTCTAATACTTGAGTTACTACAGTGAACTCTAGTCTGAGAGACTCGAGATACTAATTTTCTAAATAGTTTGAAAACGTTGCTAACTAATGAAATTATTAGTAAAATGATATTATTTTGCAAAAACAAATCCCCATCCACAATCTGAATAAGTTTGGATGAGCTTCAGGTATTTCAGGAACTTGGACAATATTTTGGATTTCATAACACATGTTCGAGGTTTTGAATGAAGTCGCTACTTGATGGCTTGCTGCCAAAAAAACAAAAAAAAAAAAATATATATATATATATATATATAAAATAAAATAGTGCGCCAGTAACAAACATGTCCCATGGACTGCTCTAGCCAACGGACAATGCATTTTGGAATCGGCCGGTCTAACATTTACATTTGGAACTGATGAGATATCTGCCCATTTGAGCCCAACACAGTTTACGATAAAAAAAAAAAAAAAAAATGAAGAAGAAGAAGAAGGATAGTCGCTAGTGGCCGAGACAGTTGTGGCCTTTAAGCCCGCAGCTTCTTACAGCAGATTTGAATGTGTCCCAAGCATTACTCGTATAAAAAATTATCCTAAGCCTGCTAGCTTGATGATGTGGCCAACTTTTGCCTTGATAATAAGGTAGGCATTTGACAATGACAAGTCATGTGGACAGGTTATACTTCCAAGCAAAGCTATTTTTTAGCACATGTTTAAGTATTTTAGGTTTGTGTTTAATTGATTTTAGTATGTGATGGATGCTATATTAGCTTAATTTGAGATTATTTTAGTACGTGACCAATTCATTTGCACATGTGCTTAGGAATTAGTTAGTTGTGATGTCCTCATAAACCGACTCTTTATTGTATAATAAAAACTCACATATTCATGGTGTGACCTTCTAAAGGGAAGGTTTTTTTTAATTATTATTATTATTATTAAATAATTGAATTAAAATTTAGTTTTGTAACTTGTGTTTGAGGATGAGGAATAACTCTCTCAGGGTTGAGGATTGCCTTCCTCCCCACCTGCTAATCAATGACTCTCTCTCTCTCTCTCTCTCTCTTTAATGCACTTTTTTTTATTACATTATTTGAACCTTTTTTAACTCTCAAGGAGTATGTTTGATCCTCCAACTGATTTGGGAATTGATCAAACCAAAAAATTCTTGACTTTGGACTACATTGGGCCAAGCTTAAAACAAGTTGCATCGAAGGTTTTTTTTTTTTTTTTTAAATCTTATTCTTTTTCTGGTATCTCTAATTTTTTTATTTGGGAATCGGTCTTGGAGTTTACAAGTTTCCAACTTGGGTGTTATTGGAGTGGATTTTCAAACAATTTGAAGTATTGCTTGTTGATGTGATCCAAGTAATGATTTATTGGAATAAGGGACAAGGAATGAAGCTAATTTCAATTCCAATCAAGATGTAGAGATTCTCTCATTGCATGGAACCAACTGATGCTCATCAATTTTGGCTTCAAAAAATTGAGATTAAACAACTGAGAAAGCAAGTTGTTGCTGAGTTCAAGCTGGTGCAAAGCTTGTATCCTCTTCAAGCCAGGAGTGTTGAGTAAAGCTTGGATCGTTTTTGTGTAAAGAGCCATGAACTCACGATTGATGCTCACTATTTGATACTACCATTGACTTTTATTTAGGTAATGAGTAGTTTGGCTATTAGGTATATGAAATAGGGCAAATTTTGAGTACAGTGTCCATTTTTGGATACGTCTTATAAAATATGCATAATATTTTCAAATTTGGATTACCGAATCTATATGGTAGTTTCAATAAAGAATATCATTGGGTTTCCTTCCCCTTCTTTACAACTTTATATTAAATTAAATAAAAATTCTCATTTGCTAGTGTGTAAAACATATGGGGTAGGAAGAATAAAGGAGTTCATAAACATTCATAAAGAAAGAAAATAAAAGCCATTACCCCCATACAAAGAACACACTCAACTTATCTTCATATTCTTTTCTACCACCACAAATGTTCCCTATCAACTTTTCCCACTAATAATGCCGGCAAAGAAATTGAACATATCCAAATTAGCCAGTCACAGAACATTCTAATCATCATTAACATTCAAAAGCAAGAAAATGAATATCATAAAGCCATTCAAAGAACTCTAAAATCTCCCTTCATATTCTAATCTACCACCACACGTATTGTATTCCCTCAACTTTTTTCTACTTTATGTGCAATGCCAGCATATAAATAATACATATAGCTTACCAATTAGCCCAATTTGTGTAATTTGGTGCGTTGGGCTCCCATTCTTTGTAAAACGTTGCTTCCTGTGATCCTGTCCAACGCTATGCACGAATTACCTGTTTTGCTTTTGTACAGTAATGCATATATCTTCAACTGCTGTACAATTTGACTGAACTCTCTAACATTTCACGGTCGTTGCCTGGAATTTCTTTGACCCTTGATCCATTCTTGTATATCTTGAAGGCTGGAATGGACCTCACATGCTCTGAGTTTGCTAAGTAGGGGTGGTCTTCAATCTCGACCTGAATTTATTGACAAATACATAAATGAGTTGATTCTTTCTCATTTATGGCTAAGGATCAAATCACACTTGGTATAACTTTAAATGATATTACTACTAGTTCTTAACTTTGAAAATTCTATTGTAACAAGAAAATACCCTAAATCTTCTTTATGGTATACAAACCTTGAGGAAGTTAATAGATGGGAATCTCTTGCAAACGTGCTCCAGGACTTGCAACACTTGCTTGTGGTTCGATTTGTTACAAAAGAGCACCACGGACATTCCTGTTATTTAACACAACATATTGATTTTTAGTCGTATTAAGTCCTAATAACTGCATAATCAAATAAAACTAGCGGATGTTGCAAATGAACAAGATGTGATGAATTACCCGGTGAGGTAATGAAGTGTCTGAAACGTTCATTGCTAGTGATGAAAATCAAATTTGACCCAAATTTCAGGTCTTTAATGTCTTCACCACGTTGCTTCTTAAGCTGGACCTGTGCTTCAAACAAAGCCCTGCCTACCTCCTCATCCCCAGGAGTCTCTCTTATCAGCATCTCGTAGTCTTGAACTGAAGCTTCCCACCTTTCCAACTAAGTTACCAAAACAAGAAAAAAGAAGAAGAAAATAAGTACTAGTAAACAAGCATCACTAGCTAGAAAACAGCATTTAACTCTCAAGCGATGATGATTCACCTTGGCATTGCAATCTGCCCTTCGTAGCCTGGCCTTGCTGTAAGAAGGCCGCACGTTAAGAGCCGTGGTGCAATCTTCAACAGCTTTCTCATATTGGCCTAACTTGGACCGACAGGCTGCCCGGTTGCATAACAAAACTGCATTGTATGGATCATTTTCCAGTCCTTCATTATATGTGACAAATGCTTCTGAGAATTTCGAAGCCTTGAAGAGCAAGTTACCACTCAACCGGGCTGATTTCACTGCCCTAGCCCTCTTTACCACTATATTCACCTCCTTGTTGCTTGGATCAAGTTTAGCTGCATGTTGAGATGCTGCGACAGCATCTTCAAACCTGTCAAAAACCTTAATTTTAGCACATTGGCATTTTTTTCTAACACAAACCTAAGATGATTTAATTAGTACAGTGATAAATGAGCTACAGAAAGCTGCAAAAAACCCTTCTTTTAAGGTGGAAAGCAACAAGTACTTGAAAAGGCCAAAAATGTTTACATTAGATCAATATAAATTCATTTCTTGTGCAATGTTACACAAGCTTGAAGTCCACGCAAATAGCTTAGATGTGGCTCCTTCTTCACTTTAAATATTTTAAAACCAAAGTATTGCCATTCTTTCCTAATCTGAGAAGTGTCTCTGCCACATCTCTTTGTACTACTACTAACATTAAAGCCAGTAAGTCCACAAAACAAATCTTCTTTTGTGAGCATTTCCATTAAATAATCAGCCAAGACCCTAAAATTAAACAAATTTTCAGCAAGAAAAAAAAAAAAAAAAAGTCTTATTAGACTAATTTACCCTAGCATTATTATGTTAGATGCATGCAAAACTTGCAAAAAAATTCCCAAATAAAACGGAAAAAACTTGATTTTATCCCTTTGCATTTTTTTAAAATTGTGTATAACTGAAATTTACAAGTGTGAAGACGAAAATCTTTGGTGCCCCTGGTCCGGTAAAAAACACTAATCATACTTAGGCCGACAAATTTACTATGCACAGGGAAAAAGTAAAAATGTGACATCAAACATCCAGATTCCATTGAACCTATATTAGCGCAAATTGATCTAACTAACCTTCCAGCTGCCAAGTAAACCCGTGTCTCAACCATCATTATGTAAGCACTAGCAGCCGGGCCAATTAACCTTGTACAAGAATCAATACTTATGTTGGGTCCTTTCTGGTAGGTAGCATGGGCCTCTTCATGCCTATAAAGATTCAATAAGGCCTCCACATGTAGAGCGTAGACCTTCATGTATTAAAATCAGAAAAATACCAATGTAAGAATAGTACAATGTTAAGAATTATAATCAAAGGTGGCAAATAATTAAAAACTCCTGCAGTATGTGAAATTGAACAGAGAAAACTAACCTGTGGTGCTGAGTCAGCGCCGGAGGATATTGCATACTTGGTTTCCTTTAGCAAGGTATTCCATTCTTTTAACTTACGAGCCTCGGTGCAAATGCTGAGGTGGTTTTGAACAGCTTGAGCTTTGGCTATGTCGTCTGAATTAGCATAGGCGCCTGAGTGTTTGTAGTGATGCAATGCTTTCTCTGCTTCTCCCAGTCTGCATGACAAAATATACACTCTTTTTAGGAAAAATTTCAACAGGAAAGGACAGGACAGTGCGCGCGCGCACATATACAAAGTTACACACACAATGTTGTCCAACTTTATTCAATACCTGAGATACAGATTTGCCAGGCGATGATGTGCTCTGTGATATGATGGCTCAATTAGAATAGCTTCTTTGCACTCGAAAACGGCCTCCATAATCCGGCCTAGACCTATCAAAGCAGCACTCTTATTGCAACGATAGGTGGCCTTATTTGAATCAAGAGCAATTGCTCGGTCATATAGAGCCAAGGCCTCATCAAATCTACCCTGCTTATATGCCTCATTTCCCTTGGACTTAAAAGCCTCTGGATCTAATCTGTTTACTAGACCTCGAAGCTGTCCAAAGTCATCACTATTCTTCCTAACAATGTTGCCCATGACAACATTGCCACCAAGCTTTCCAAAACCATTTTTGGGGTTATTAGGCATGAAACTTTTCTCTCTAAGATTCCTAGACAGGTAATCCACTGTCCTAACAGTGGAATTGGGACTGTTATTTCCTAACAATTTTCCAGGCCCTGTCTGCTTCAAGTTACCCAAGTGGCTTAAAAGCATTGCATTGCTTGGAGTGGAACGAATGAGAGCTTTGCTTTCATTTAATAGCTGGGGATCAGTGATCATCTTAGTAAGCTCTGAAGAATTATTAGTGGGCTCTCTTTTTAGCTTTCTTTCATGACCCAAGTCAGGAGATTGAGGCACTTTTGTTTGGACTGAACTAGTGGAGGATGATGTTGAGCTTCTTGCAGCATCAGAAGGTCTTCGACCATGAACTCTTTTGTGAGAAGTTGTTGAAGAAGCCTTGGGATGAACCAAAGTTGAATTCTTTGCGGATTGCTCATTGGGTTTTGGTGGAGATTTGTTGGCTAAATTGGAGGCTTTGCAAGCAGACTCAACAGAGCTGCTTCTTTGCCTCTTGGAATGTTCAGTGCTTGGCAGTGAACGCACAGAAGTTTTTCTTGGCCAGTAGCTCCGGCGTTGGAAGATTCCACCCATAAACCCGCAGCCAAATTCACTATCCACTGCCATTTCTGCCATGACTCTCTTTAATGTATGTGATGACTATCAAATGAGACAACCTATAGAAGACCAAGTAGTGGAGGGTGAATTGTATTTGAATTAACCAATGATTTTGTAAGCACAAGGTGGCATCAAGATCATGTTCAAATCGTTAATTGAACATGAAGGATATGTACCAGGAACCAAAAAAAAAAAAATTAATTAAAGAAATGGAAAGAATGGCTAAGCATAAACAATTGAAGAATTTCAAAAGAATGACAAAGGAAGGAAATTATCAAAAGAAGGCTTGAATGAGAAGGATTCTATGTAGCAAGAATAGTTTGAATAAGGTCTAATATATATATATATATATATATATATATATATATGTACTCACAGCCTCCTAGAGTGGCTTCCAAGAAACCAACTTTATCTCTTTTGTAATTTTTTAGAGGGAGATATGAGAGGGAGGGGTCAAGACTTTATGAAGAATAACATATAAGAAATTCTAAAATAAACCCAACCCTGTTTAAAAATAAAGATGCCTATATTATCATTTCATGATTTTGATAATGACCACATGATTTATAACACACAAAAAGGAATACTAGCTAGACATTTTTCAACTAATTAAGAGTGGTTGATCTAAAGGATTAAAATATTATATACATAGTTACTAATACAAATATACAATACCCTTTGAGTTTTGACTTTTGACCAATTTTCTTGGTTTCATGTAAATTGTAACTCAGAGGGGTTTTTTTTTTTTTTTTTTTTTGAGAATCAACTCAAAGGTTAGAAAGACTCTGTCAATGAGGCATATACAGTTAAATTGTCCATTCATGTCAATACATTCATTATACTTCAACTGTTCAACAATTGAGGTGACATGGGCTGGAACAAATTTAATTGCCTTTTTTTGCCTGATGTGGTTTCTTATTAGAATCTTTTATCTGAAAAAAACAAAAACCTTGTGTTTGTCTTTCTATTTCTATAAACAAAATTAACAAATTGTTGTTGGCATACTGCATACCTAACTCGTCTATACATACTTTATACACGTGCTACTTTTTTTTTCTAATGAAGCTCATTACAATTTGCTTAATTATGGAAAAATAATCTATTGTTGTTAGCTTCCAAAAGGTGCGAGCCTCTTTCAATTCAATTGCGATAAATGACCATGAAAACTTGTACAGCCAGAAATTGGGATGGGAAATGTTAACTGGGTGCTCCTTAAAAGATGAGTGATTGTGGGGTTCAATTAATAAAAAATTGGCATGAATTAATAAGGGTGCTGAAAATGTGGTTAAAGTGATAAGTGAAACTCAAAAAGTTAATTCTATTGACTCCATACCATATAAAATGATTAAAAATCTAATATAAAACAATTTTTTTAACAAGTTTTACGATGTGAGTTAACATTATTTATAAATAATAATGGTAGACGTAAACGTATAATCTATTGCCCAAAAGAGAAAAAGTTTAAAACATTAATTAGTCTTTTTCCCCCAAAAGGGAAAATTTTGATGAGCACACTTTTTTTTTCCTGATTGATGGTAACAACTGTCGTGTCCCTAATTAAGCGAATCAATTGAAAAAGTAAAAGGTAAAATTAACAATTAACACAAACAAATTCCGGATAATTAGCCAATTGGCAATTAGGAAAACCAAGGCACCGCCAGGGACTGTTTGGCCTGGACCCCAATTGAACAATGAACACAGCTGGATGCTATTATGGAATGGACTCTAGTTTTCATTCTTCACTTTGCCAAACACCCTTACCTTCCATTCATTCCCTTCTCTTTTTTTCTCATGGGGTTGGTAGTTGGTAGCATTAAATTCTTTTGGTAATAATAGAGCAAGAACCAAAGAAATCCATGGGTTGGTAGCAGTTTTTTTTGCTGTCGTTTTGTGTGATAGGATTGTGTATCACTTTGTAGTTTTGTGAATGTTATGTAGCACATTATAGATACGATGTTTTAGGACCATTTGGTGAAAACTGAAAAAGTGTTTAAAGGGTTTTGAAGACTATTTGTCTAAGGATTTCCCTACAGCTTGCCTGCTACAACAGTAGTCGGTGCTGGCTTGTAACCCACAACGACAAAACTCAAATTCTCAAAAAACTATTCAGCTCCCGACTGCACCACCAAAATTTTATGTCCTCACAATTTGTAGTTTCAAATTTCAAGGTAACGAAACATTCTGATCAAATCCATAGCTATGGTCCTATGAATTTGTGGTTTACCATATGTTTTGCACATTTTATTAATGTCTTAGAATTTCAAGTTGACAAGAATCCCTATAGTTCTATTCCATTCCATGCGCAAGTTGGGCCCTACTAAAATTAGTGCTCTGTCTTGTGGTCATACCCTAAAAATAATTTAGTTTAAAAGCAGTGTCGTATAAACAATTTACTGTATTATAAATTAATCCCAAACTCTTGAACCCTCTATGAATAAAGATTTCTGATTCCGATTGACTAATCTTGAACTCGTAATAATTGATGTTTAGGAAGAAACTGTTGCTTGGAACAAGAGGGGGCTATTTCACAAGAATCCATAGGAACATTGAAATATTAGCCAAGAAAGGTTTAGGATTACATATAGTTATGCTCATTTATGCAAATAATTAATTTTTTTTAAACTAATAAAATATTTTCAATGATTGAGTTGCTTGCATTATTATTCAACTAACTTGTAACTCCATGCATATGTATGGATACACTTAAAAATATATAATAAAATGTATAATATAATTCCTATATATATTGTTTAAATATTATTGATAGCCATTTTTAAATTTTATTAACTCTTTAAAAAATTTTGTAAGGATATTATTAGGTATAAAATGTAAATTGTCTATTTTTTTTAATTATTGTGAAGCATTTTTTTTATGATTCATTTATTCTAGACTTTTTGGTTTTTGTACTTAATAACTCAATTGGATGAATATTTGTAATGTGGTCTCACATTTTATTTTAAAATTAAGAAATAAAACTATTTAAGAATAAATAATTTAGCACACATGGCACAAAATTGAAACTCTAATTTAAAATTCTAATTTAAGTTTCTCTCAGTTTCACCTACTACTACTACTATTATTATTATTATTATTATTATTATTATTATTATTATTATTATTATTATTATTATAAGGCAAGAGAAGTTGAATAAAGTTCTTCTTATTAAGAGAATTGGACAATAGCATAGATGTGGATAAGGGTCGTCAATGGGCGGGTCGGGCCGGCCCGGCCCATGTTTACTTGGCCCATGGGCAGAATGGGCTGGGCATAATGGGCTTTTAATTAGTTAATGGGCCGGGTCGGGCTGGGCCGAAAGAGAAAACCTCAGCCCATGACCCTGACCATGGGCAATGCCCATTTTGTCTTTAGCGAGCTGGGCTATCGGGTTGGGCCTAATGGGCTACCCATAGGTTTGTATTAACATATTATTTTATTATTTTTATAAGGAAAGAATCAATTTTTTATAAGGGAATAATCAATCTATTTTTTTAAAGGAAATAATTAAAGAATTTAATACTTAATTACAAATTTTTTTACAGTCAAATCTATTTAATTTTTTGTTTCGTTGATGGAAACCTATTTAATTTTTTTTTATTAAGGTTTTAAATAGTTTTTTATTTTTATCTTTTATAAAAAAAAATGTCAAATGGTTAATTCAAAATTGCTAGACTACTTGAAAAATATATATTTAATAAACTAAGTTTAGCACAATTACTTTGAGTATCTTAGTGGTTGAGAGAGTTCTCTTAAGAAATTCTTATATGATATCTCAAGATCAATCTTTCATACACTTCCTATATATTTTTGTTATGAATTATGAGTTATTGGGCTGGGCCAATGGGCTGGGCAACGGGTTGGGCTACTGGGCTAGCCCACTGGGTACCCATGGGCATAAAAACTAGCCCACGGCCTGACCCACTGGGCTAGTGGGCTACCCATGGGCCTCAATAACAACGGGCTGGGCCGCCCATTAGCCCAGTGGGCCATTGGGTTTCTGGGCCGGGCTATGGGTCCTGGGCTATTTGATGACCCTTAGATGTGGACAAAATTACGCAATTTTAATTTATTAAAATTACATTGTTTTGAAATAAGTTAGCGTTTAATGGCTACTTAGCCTACTTCATTAACAAAATTGGATGGAAAAACTTATTTTTTTTTTGTCCCCAAATGTTGTGTAATATTAGGGGAATGGATTCAAATTTAAAAAAAAAAAAAAATCAAAATTTTCTCAAAATTTGAGGTTATAAATCACAATTTAGTCTACTAAATAAATTTTCATGAATTTTAGCCCTATATGTAAATCCAAAAATATGTTAGGTGAGAAAATATTACTTTGTAATCCTCCCAACAAAATCTCAATTGCTGCAAAAAAAGATTCTAACAGATGGTGTATGTCTATGTTTAGTAGAGAAGTGGAGACCAATTTACATGCCCTGTGGAAGTACAGGTTTTGCTAAAGATGTTTTCAAGTAAAATGGAAACACAACAATGTTTGATTTTGTTCAAACTTCAATGAAAGAATTCCAGAATCAAACAGATTTTTGAAATACTCTCATAGAAGTATTTAAAGTTAGGTTGATAAAACCAATTTAGAATAATACATATTTATAAGAACTCATATTAGAGTTCTAATAGGCATTTTTTAAATTAAAATCTACAAAAAATAGCTTTAAATTTTCTACAGAATTGGTAAATTTAGACCAAATTTACCGAAGCAAACTAATCTAAATAAAATAACTAAATGTAGGCCTAAATATAAGCATCTATAGACAAAAATTTTGAATTACGTGCCCATCTGCCTTTAACTTATGATTATTCAACTTATCAAGAAATTTCAAGGACTCTTGTTCTACTTTAAACCCTCCACTTGTGAAGAACTCATAGGATGCTTTATGGTTGTAATTTGTTTGAATTCCTTAATGTAAAATTGTAAATCATTGCTTTCTTTTATTAAAAGGGAAAAAAAAAAAAAAAGGAATGAAAAATTTATTCAATACTCTAGGACCAACACTTCATACCCTCACATAAACAATTATAATGGTTAGAAAATTTGGAAATTCCTTGTTTGTATAACTTTACAAAGAATTCATTCACAGAAAAAAAATATATAAAATAAAATAAAAAGTTGATAGTAGATGAAGCCGCGTTGAACAATGTGTTCCTCATTCTTTTCAGCCGTGTTTATTTCATCCTTTACTTGCCAATGCCGACAAAAGAGAAAGGGGCTCTCATTCTCTCCCAATCCTGATTTATGTTGTGTGGAGAAAGATAGGAATAGGCACGGGCTGAGAGCCTGAGACTGAGTCTGAGTGGCACATAAACTAGTCCCTGGAGAGAATCATATGTTTTCTGACTTCACCAAAAGCCTAAAAAGTAGTCAAAGTTAACAACTTGCAAAAAGTATTTCTAATCTTATTTTTTATCTTTCTTTTTTGTTGTCTTCGTTTTTTCTAAAACAATTTGACAAAACGGTGGCAGATTGATGTACTCGAACACCAAATAGAAAGTTGCTAAAAGCTTTTTCAGTCCTCTTAAAACAAGAGGTATTAGATAAATTAATTACCCAAAAACACAAAAGAAGCCAATAGAAATGGTGACATTTGGACCTTGATTTGGTAGAAGTGGTATCCCTCATATTGTCGGTTGCTTGCTAATTTAGAAAACCGGCCTCCCATTTAGGCTAATAAGAATTATAATGCAATGATTTAGGAGACCCAACTGTAATTCAAGCAGGAAATAAAATTTGATTGGGTCCAATTTTTCTGAACCAAAGCGGTTGCATATTTTTATATATATATATATATATATATATGAATAATAAAAAAATAAAAAAGCAATTATTTCATTCCACTCCAATTGATTAAACAAACATATAGATGTTGACCCCTAACCAAGTAAGAGAGTCACCGGATATATATATAAGAGGTGGAATCGCATCCGTGTGTTATGATTGTTGACCACAATCATAGATACCTTCTCCATTGCACTATCTATATATAATTTTGTGTAGAAATTAATTCACGTGAATATTGACAAGTCAAGCAAGGGCCACCTGATCAGACATGTTTAAATCACAAGCAGTCTTTAAATTCCTCATATTTTATTCAATGAAGATCTTCACAAGCTTTGTTATCACGCAAGTCTCCTATGTTTAATTAATCACATTATATAAAAAGAGTTAGAATCATATAGCATACACAAATTGGCGACTACATATACATTACATATATACGTGCACACAACTTTCACACGGGACCATATATACATAACTATACTTGCGGGCCTTGTATAGCATACAATGAGTCTCGAATAATGTAAGGATTACGTAAATCTAAGCATGGACCAAACATAAACTATCCTCTCAGAAAAAGCACGAAAGTTTGATTAGATAATATAAGTTAACCAAAGGATGGGTCGGACCAATACTTTGTCATAGTCATCGAACTTTCAGGCAGCACATCAAGGCATAATTAATGTTGAGCTAGCATGCAGCATGGTCATTAGCACCCATCCATATATCAATTACTCTAGGAACACAAAAGCTTTTACAATTATTTTCACAATTACTCCTACGATTTGATGTGATTGATGTATAATAAAATTGGTATTAACAGTGGACGCCAAATAAAAATAATGTTACTCTTGTTGAGAATATATACAAATTTTCAAATTTGTGAGACGCAAGAACAAATAGAAAAATAACTCAAACACAAGGCAATTACACGACATGAGAAATTATGTGATTTGGCAATTTGCGTAGGTACATGAAAATGCATTGATTTCACCTTTTTTTAGAGACAAATACAAAATGCGGCAATACAGTTTTCAATTCCTCTCTAAGAAAAAATGACGAATCTTAATATGAAACAATGATATTTATATCTCACACAGCAGATTCACAATGGGCTAAAAACAGGCCAATCCAACTTGGGTCTATTGACCTAAGCCTCCGCTTCATGGACTAAATCTCAAAAAATCTCTCATTAAAACCGTTACACTTTTATATCAAATCAGGTCATAATCTGAATTAAACACAAACTAAGCTCCATATAGCACAACAACTTCAACAACAATAATTTATATTGACGTGTAAAAAAAAAGTATAAAAAATATTGTGACCATAACATTATTTTTTGATATTCTGTTTGGATATTGTTTACTGCTGATAACTGGAAACTAAAAACTAAAAACATTGTAGTAAAATAATTTTTAAATGTGTGAATAGTGTCGTGAGACATAGTTTTAAAGAAAAATTTTCTGAAATTCGTACTTGCGGGTCTCCTGAATAGTGCACTGGATCTACAGAAAAATGCAAACGCGTATTTTTTTCCTTTTCATCGCAATCCAAATCCAGCCGAACATACCAAGTAGGAAAATTTTCTCCTTTTCGTTTTTAGGTGAAAACTCTTGAAATTTTTCTTCGAAGAAGATCTACGTTGGAATCTTGAAAAAAGGAAGTGAAAGATTGTAGCAATGTGGGCAGGCTTGGGATTCAAGGCTGAAAGAGTGGAAAGTGGTGTGGAAAGTGAGGCACATGAAATTGTGTGGGCAACGCTTTGGACTCAAGGCTGCAGGAGGAAGAAAAGTGATACGTATTACGTATAAGGTGCGGAAAGGGTCGCACGTGCGTTTTACGTAAAGGAAAACAAGTGGTCACGTGATCTAAACTCGAAACTCGAAAGCCCTTGAAAGCCTGCCCAAGCTGAAGTTTTAAGGTTTGGTGATCGGTTTAGTAGTTTTTGGTTCTCATTGGGATCAACTTTAACAAGACATTCTTAGCTCCATCACTTCCTCAAATGTAATTCCCTCAAAGTTCGCAATAGTATACCATAATAAAATCAAACATGACAAACAAAACTTACAGAAACAAACGCAATCTAAGCGAAACATACAGAAAGAATTTGCTAGTATCTTCAATCAATGATTGTAACGTTCACATGCAACACGGGTTGCAAATTAAGTCTTATCTCATTGGGAACTTCGTTATTGTATGTATAGAGCTTCACCATATGTAGCACTCCTATTTACATTTTATTTTCCTCACTTTAATTAATGTTTAAGGCTCAAACCGGTACATAAAGCTGCCACGAAATTTCTTTTATGGCACAGCATCAGCATGCATGATCTAGTTTAGTACAATAAACATATTACCGCTACAGTCTTTATTATTTCTTCCAGAAAAAGTTCTGCAAGACTTCCGCATTACTATGGAGAGGATTTTTTAGGCAATATTTGTTGCACACTTGGATAGTCACGATTTCAATTGTTTGTTAGACCATGTATAAAACAATTTATATGTAATAAATGTTGGGGATTTCACTAAATCAATGAGTAATAATGAAAGACCAAAATGAACACATCAAATAATAAAAATTAGTGATTGACTTGGAGGTACAAGTGAATGTTATCCTTAGACAATATTTGTACCCATATGCAAGTTGCTAAAGGCCTTCTACAAACTTGTCACTAGGATACAACCAAGTTATTGAGTTCTACAAATAGCAATTTTAGAGAATACCTACAAGATTTCTTGTGTTTTAACTTTCAAGTGAACATAAACCTCTATTTATACCTATGGAGTTATATTTCATCAAAAGACACGTATGGAGAGTTAAAAAGTTTCATAAAACCGTTCACAATACTTGAAACCTTTTAAATGTTCAAAACAGTTATCAGAAAATTCTGCAGAAATTTAGTTTTCACGAGTCTCGATCGATCGAGAGGAATCCAGTATCAATCAAAGGTTGGGTGTTCTCTCTCTCTCTCTCTCTCTTCGTCCCTCATGGCATGCACCTAGTGGTTCCAACTCAGCCTTACTTCTTTTGGGTGGTATGTCATCCCAACAGGACACTTCCTCTAAAAAAGCCTGAGCAGGAACCTCAAAATAGGTTTTCCCCTCTCCCCACCGCCAGACCATGCCCTCTTACTTCTGACCCATGACCCATCACTTCCTGTATTGGCTAGGTACAGGCTGATGGTGTTTGGGTCTTGCGTGTGCCTCACTTCCATGTTTGTCCAAAATCTGTCTACTGCTCATGCGTTTGCCACGATCTGAAGGTCCGTCTGTCCATTCTGCCGTTCGTCCCTGACTTCTTATGGTGTGGGCTGTTTTCCTAATTTCTCATTCTTTATAGCTTGCTCCCTTGGGGGCTGGGCTTTGCCCGATTGTGGGCTTCCTCTCCTTCATACCATTCTTCGTGTTTTATTCTTATTGTCTTGTTGTTACTTCTTGCCACATCATTCTGCTGTTCCTATCGTGATGTTATTTAACTCAGAATTGCTGGGCCTCTTTACGCTTGCTGTTCGTTTCTTTTCTGATGGCCCAATAAGCTCATCGGGCCTTTTACCACATCGCTTGCGGGCTCCCATGTCCCGTTTACTTCCTTCTAGGCATCCTTGGCCCATTTACTTTCTTGGGGAATCCTTGGCCCTGTCTAATTCTGTGCTTCCCATGAGCTTTTACTAATTCATTGGGCTTCCCTGGTTCAACTATTTTATACTCCATCCTTGGGGCTTATAGACTTTTCATTGCCCCTTACTTTCTTTACTTACATTACTTTGGGCCTCCTGTGGCAGCTGTGGCCCATTCTCACTTTTTCTACATTCATATTGCCCATGGGTTTGCTACTTCTCTCTTTTCGAACTCTTTTAGGCCCATTTACTTCCTCAAGGTCCATTTGTTTGCTTTATGGACCTATGATCCATTATTCCTGCCGCTTTAGGCTTAATGGTTTTTTCAATCCACTTGCTAACTCTTTTCTACCCGTGTTGCCGAGCTTCAAAAAATGAGCATCAACATTTAGCCCCTTGAACATATGAAGTGCTCCTGCAGTTCATATGTGAATAAAAGACTTCTCTGCTCTTTCTATCTTTCCTTCTTCTTCTTTTTCGCGGGCTTTTTCGAACAATGGTCCCCAACTCATACATATGTTCATATATATAAATATATATATATATATATATTTTCTTGCCGTGAACAGTGCTGTCTCTCCAAATTTCCCAGTTTAGCAGTTATTCTGAGATGCAGATGCCGTTTCATTAATTTCATCCCTCTTCTGATGGCTAACCCATCGCATCCTTTCGTGTCGATATTAATGACGTTGGTATTTAAGAGAAAATCCCTTCGCAATCCAACCACAAACGCCTTCTCTCTTTCTAACACAAACACTCTCTTTGTTTCCTTTTCTCCATGATTTCCTTCTTCTAAGACACTTCCATTCGTTTACTCCGATCAAACCCCTATACCATGACGCCAATGAAAGGCCAACGCTCTTCTCGCTGTACGGGAAAAGAGATTGTCTCCAATCCTCCCGCCGCACGTGATGTAGGCAAAGAGGTTGTGTATTTCGAATCGGACCATTTTGAGGAGGAAGAAGCGCAGCGTGCCTCGAATATTGAGTGCGCTCCTCTCATTGATCCTTGGTACGACATCCATTCCCATTTCCCAAAGGTTCCTGGTGATTACACGCCACCGCTGCCGGGCCGTGTGTGGCTTGCTCTTTGCCGGTGAAACACGGATGTTTCTTGGGCTCCGTTGGCCTCCTTGATCTCCGATCTCATCATCCGCCAAGGCACTTTACTCCCCGGGCCCATTCACTTCAAATTTGGGTTAGACACCGCTTTGGGTTGGAGGGAATGGGTGGATAAGGAGTTATTCGACGCAGGTTTCATGGGTTTGCTATAGCCGGCAAGTGTATTGAAGGCTATCGTTTCATCCCGCTGGTTATCCAACTTTAGGGACCTCTTCAACCTCCGCCACTTGGTCCGCCAATGGTGTACCACCACTCACACTTCTTCTTCTCCTGCGGTGAGATCACTTTGACCTTGGAAGACGTAGCTAATTAGTTGCTTTTGCCCATCCTTGGTGATGTTGATCCTGGCGCCTTGGAGCTTTCTCCGGAGAAGGAGGCCGTGAAGGCCGAGTTGAAGAAGAAGATGAATGATAATGCGAAGTTGTCATTTTGGGTCAGTTCCACCTCTAAGATTTCCGTTGCTGCTCGTCGTGTGACTTTTATCACATTCTGGCTTTGTAAGTTTATCTTTGGCTCTCATCCCCACTATGTTGTGAAGCCTTTATATTTTCGATTAGCTATTAAGATTATCTGTCAGGATAAGTCTGCCATTGGCTCCTATGTTCCTGGGGCATTTGTATGTTCAGTTAGACATTCTACGGAGAGATGAGAGTCAGGCAGGCTCTTGCCACATAGTCACTTCTTTTGTTCACAGTACTATTTTGTAACACTTGTTATATGTGCATTGTGCCAGGCACTTGGCGAAGTGTAGGCCAGTCTGTATTGCCAAGGAAAAATATCAATCATATCCGCGAGTTATTACCGATTTCTGTGGCAGATTCGAGTTTAACTTCCCCTTGGCTTTTCATTGGGCCGGTTTAAATCCCATTGATCACTTCGTTGTTGAATTCTTTGATAAAGGAGTTGGGTCTTCTTGGAGAGCTTACAGAAACTTAGGTACGGGTTATACATATGCTGACTCTGTTATGGGCCTATTTGTTGACACTGCCGGGACCACCATCCCTTTGATTGATTTCAAGGAGACAGGGATTACTTACTTGGCGGCCACTAATGCTAGGTGGTTGCCTTGTCTAGCCAACGAAAGCATTAGGTTCGTGCATTATCCTGCGAACCAAGTAAGAAGACAGTTCGGGCTAGATCAGGACATTCCCGATGATCTTTCTTTTCTAATGGAATCTCCTACTTCCGTCCGGCCATTCCTGCGGCATACTGCTTTTGAATTCTGGAGCCAACGTTTCACTGTAGTTACCATTCCAAGCTCACTGAGAAAGGACATTTGTACTCCTGCCATGCACGAATACTAGCAGGCCGTGATGACTTCATTCGAGAAGGAATTGATGGGCAGCCGTGGTTTCTCCCTTATTCCTCCTGATGGGCTTAGTGCAATCATTTCAGCTAATCCTCAGTTGCTCTTGCCTTCCAAGTCTGCATTAGCATATGCCAGGAAGTAGAATCGGTCTGCCATCTTTGAATGGGATGAGGAGAATAGAGGATGGTATTGGCATGCCGGTGATTATCCTCCGGGTTGAGAGAAGAAAGTGAAAGTGAAAGTGACGAACATTTCAGCGCTAGGTAAGAAAGGTTTTGCCAAGCCTACCCCTCCTGCCGCTGCACAGGGAATCCCTGCTGAGGTCTCTATCCCTCCTACTGAGCCTGTACCCATAGGTGAGGGTACTCACACGGAGAAGGTTAGTGATGTAAGAAGTTTAGACCCCTTAAACCCAAACAGATTAACCTAGTTATCTAGCCAAGTGATTAACTTAGGTAAATTAAGCAATTCTAGGTTAAATCAAATATATCATATCATGCAAAGCGTGAAAAATAAAGAACACAAGATATGATAACCCAGGAAAATCAAACCGGTAAAAAAACCTGGGGAGGATTTAACCTAGCTATCCTCAAGGTAAAACAGAATTCACTATGAAAAAATTGAACTTTACACAATAGCGACTTAGACCACTAACATCCTATTGTTATCTCGAGTAGGAAATTTACTACCACGACCACGTGACAGCTCCGAGTCCACGGACTACTTCTTTCTTGAATTCACAGCAAAACACAAGCACTCCTGCTTGTATATCTTGAAGTTCTTGAATCTGCAACTGAATAATCACCAAGCTCTTAACATCAATCTTGAGTTTGGAAACCCTAAGTGTATGTGAAGGCAAACACCTCTATATCTCACAAAAAGATTCACACACACAGCATTCAGAACACTAAAAACGTGGCTAGGGTTTTCCCTTTTATACTTAGGGCAAAACATAAAACCCTACACGTCAAATGGGCTTGGGCTGAGTTGGAAATTCTGCAGAAAAAATAATCTGCATGACTTTCGATCGATCGAGTCTAATTCTCGATCGATCGAGCCTGGTAGATTTGCACAGTAACTTCTGCAGTAACTCGATTCCAACTTTACATAAAAACCACATACTTTGAGCAAGTCTAAACAAAACTAAAACTGTTTTGATCATGGTTTGCCAACCTTACAAAATGAAGTTCTAATACATTAGTTCCTAATTCCTTACAACCTAACAAACTCCCCCTTTGGCAATCTGTGACAAAACACAAACTTAACAAAATACTCAAAGTTTACAAAAAAAAAAAAAAAAAAAACAGCCCATTACAAAACAATAGCCTAACTAAACAAATTCAACCTAACTACTATCTATCAGTTGCAAGTGTAGACAGCAACACGAGTGAATCAACCTGTATATTCCTGTAACACTTAACAAACACATAAATGCATGTGTAGAAAATACAAGTAATATTGAAAATAACTTCTTGATTTCACATAACACAAAAGAAAGACATATATCATGAATAACCTCATAAATATAAATCAAGAAGCAATGTAGCACAATGTGAAACAAGAAACATATACAATAAATGTATCTCAAATATATCTCCCCCTATCATGAGCCAAAAAAAGATAAATACACAATAAAGCACCTAGATACAATCTAAAAGCTTTACAGCTCCACAGAATCACAAAAAGAAACAAAAATCTCCCCCTAAGAAAAAAAACTCATCTACTACAAAGTACAATCTCCACTACAATGTACTCCCCCTTTTTGTGACGAATTGCCAAAGGGCACTCACTCATCATCAAAAGGTGGTGGCGGAGAAGTACGTTGAAGACTCTCCAACTCTGCTCGTAGTGCTCGAATCTCATCAAGCATATCCACCAGAAGTTGACCATGAGCCTCCTGGATGGTCATGAAGTGTCCAACATCCAACGAACGTCCGAATCATCCGTAGGTGAAGGTGGAGGAACAGCAGCAGTAGCAGCAGGATCAGCAGATGTCTTTACTGAAGGAGCACCTGTAGAAAAGGAAGGAGGAGGAGTGACACCTGAAGGCTCAACCCTAGGACGCTTAGAGCTAGCTCGAAGCTGAGCAGCTCTTTGCCTAAGAAAGGTGGCACCTATGGGAGCAATGATACGAACAGGCTCAGAAGCAGGGAAATCACCTAACCCTAAATGAAGAAGAATTCTATGAATAAAAATGGGGAAGAACAAAGCATGTGCAATAGAACTTCTCTTATGCACCTCGTTCAAAGAACGAAGAAAAATATGAGGAAAACTGATAGCAGCATCAGTAACAAGAGCATAAAGAAACATACATCGCTCAATAAGGATAGTGTGTAGATGAGAGATAGGCCACAAGGAATAACAAGCAATCCTAAAGAAAAGATAGTGTAACTCAGAAAGCTCAGCAGACGTGATCCGAGGATCAGAACCCCACTAGATAGAGGAACTAGTGATGTATGACATAATGTCATCAAGGGGAGGAGACTCATCATATGGATAGACAGGATGAGAAACCACGGGTACCCCAAGAGCATCAAACACTACCGAAGGAGTAATGCGATACTCTACACCTCGTATCTAACTCTTTACTAAAGTGTTAGAATCATAGATATGGATAGAGAGGTTCGAGTAGAACTCTCTAATCAGGATAGCCGGAGGCGGATGATCTATGTCTAGCAAAGGTAACCAACCCCAACACTTAAAGTTACGCCTAACCTCATCATCTACTCATCTAGTAGAACCCTACGCTTACCCCAAATGTTCCGCCTAAGGTTAAGTGTCTCATATGTCTCCTGATGTTTCTCACTCAAGAATCTATCACTATCGAAAGATGGTGAAGAAGAAGAGGTCCTATGAGCTCTAGTTTTCCTAGGCATGATTCTACAGACCAGGAAGAGAGACACATAAAGAAAAAGACAAACAAAAAGAAAACTAAGGGCAGACTGCAAGTTAGCACACAAAAAAATATAGAAACAACAATTCTATATGATGCATGAGCAGAATAACCAAATGATGCATGGTCTAATGCAATGAAAAACAGTTCAATTTTGTTCCAAATTCACAAAATTGGCTTGAGCAAGAATTTTATATCAAAAATTCCCAAATTTGAAAAACCCATTTTCACAAAACCCAACAAATTGAGAAATTGATCATTACACAAGTTATAAAACACAATATAATGATCAAATAAATCAATCTAACAAGCCAATTTCATCAATTTACATCAATTTGAACAAAAACCCCAAATTCGGCAATTTCAAGCCCTAGAATTTTCAATTTTTCACAAATCATCAAATTAATCAAATTAAACCACATAGATCACTTATATATGGTGTCCTAACAATAACCCAATGATTTATTGTGAAAGAAAACGGCCAAAAACATCAACAATCCCAAAAAGAAAAATGCCAAAAATAAACCAACAAATGCATGAATTAATGCATGAAGAATGGAAATAAAAAGAAAAGGAAGGGTAAAATGGACATACCGGCTTTAGGAGAGAGAAATCTTGCAAAAAATTTGAAAGAAAACGACAAAAAATCCTGTTGGAGGCTTGACCGATCGATGAGAGAGAAAGAAAGTTTGAAAAGTTTTAAAAAAGTGGTTGAACACGTGAAGAAAAAATCTTTTTAAAAAACTCTCATCCCGATTTTTGATCGATCGAAAAATAGATTCGATCGGTCGAAAAAACTTCGATTGATCCACTACCAATCGAGTACCAATCGAAACAGACAGAAGCTCACCAAGGATTTTAAACGCAATTTCGATCGGTCGAAAAACAGGTTTGATCGATCGAAATTCTGGAAAAATCAATTTTTTGAAAAACAAAGCAATTTCAGTGCAGAAACTCCTCAAAGCATTAAATTTTATGAACAAAATGCATGAGTATGAGATGAAATGCTTTTCAACAACACTTGTATTGATCCCAATTTTTCAAAAATAAGATTTTCACTCAGTTCTCCTCAAATTCTCAAACAGCAAACATGTTTTGCATCAATCTCAAGAAATTATCAAACTTGGTTGGTCATACCAAAAACTCCCAAGTAACATGTACAAAGTTTAACAAGGAGTAATTTGTGTAGTGTGTGTAACTAGCAAAAGTTTGAGAAACATGTGAGGGGATATGTGAATAGAAATTAATCGCAATTTTTACAAAATTTATCACATAAATTTGAAAGAGACTAACACCTAAAGAGTTACATCATATAACTCTCACATCTCCTAGAATAAAAGCTTGCAATCAAGAAAGTTTCTTGATTTGCCTCATAATGTACACATCAATTTTATTTCATTGTGAATTTATTATAACCCAATAATATACACACCAATTTTAGCATTTAATCCGAGGCTACACCTTATTTTCTTTTTGTGCATGTGCTACACTTTCTTGAGTACAAAATCTTATGATATGCACTAAGGTGTTTATGATTGGCTAGTAAACAGTGGTGAGATGGTTATTTATGCCTTTTTCTAAAAGTTCAAGTCCGACAATCAAGGGTATGTGACTTCAAGATCAAGATCATGTAATCAAAAACTATAAACATCTTCCCACATAACATGCACTACAAAGCTTAAACTAGTAAAGTGAAATAAAATAAGCTCATCCAAGCTAAACAAGGTACATAGTTATGTTATGTAAAAATAGATTGACCAACCTTGTTATCAAATTCAAGAAAAAATACTGCAAAACACATTTTGCAAAACACAGTTTTGTTACCCCTTTTTAAAAAAAATAAAAACATCCTAGAATGAAATGCATGAATGTTATGCAATGCAGATCCTAAAAAAAATGGTCACAAGAGATAAAGTAATGAAGAACAAGAACCATGTCAGACAGACTCAATTAGATCAAGCCTTTTACAACCAAAATCTTTAGATGCAACTCTAGCATTGGAGTTATTATTCACCTTAGAATTCTGAGTAATTCCAGGATTGGAATAAAAGTTTAACGCCTTTACCAATTCACCAATAAGTACCATAGGATCTTGTGTATGAGGCACAGATACTTTTGGTTTATTTGCTCGCTTAGCAGCTTGCAACTTGAAACAGTTTGGACGTATGTGCCCAGACTTTCCACAAAAATGACAAACCCATGCAGGCTTATCATGTAACTTGCCCTTAGAAGAATTAGAAATCTTGGATTTAGACTCTTGAAGATCAACCCTAACCTTCCTAGGAGGTGTAACTTCTATAGATTTAACAGCTTCACTCATAAAGGGTTTGACAACCTCACTCTTAGGGAGTTCAGTAGAAGGAACAAAATTTGTGATATGAAATTCAAGCATAAAAATGCTTTCCACAAAACCTAAGCCATTTTTGTCAAAAAGAGACTTTTTAACACTTAGCATGTGATCAAGTTTGGAGTTTGTAGGCCTTTTAGTTTATTCTCTAGCAACAGACAATTCAAGTTCCAAATTTTTAACTTTCTCAAGTAAAAGCATGTTCTCAGTTTTCATATTATTCAAAAGTTCATTAGCATCAAACAAATTCACAAGCAAATTTTTCTTATCAAGTTCAAAAGATGCAATTTTCTTTAAGCCAAGATCAACATTCATAGCATCCTTTGCAGCAATTTTGCAAAATTTATTGTAGGCTTCTTGTAAATCTACATCTTCAGAGAGCTCTTTATCAGAAGGGTTCTTTTCAACAGACACACTTTCATTGACTATAGCAGTAGCAGTGAAAGTAATGAAGTTTCCATTCTCATCACTGCCGGATTTATTGTTAGAAACTTCATCATCACTAAGGGTTACAGCCATAGCCTTACCCTTAGACTTCAAGTATGTAGGACATTTAGATTTCACATGACCATATCATTGACATCCAAAACATTGTTGCCCCATAGAATTATTAGAAGGTTGACCTACTTTCTCTTTAAGTTTTCAGTGTTATTAACCTTAATGGGATCATTTCTCCTAAAATTTCTAGGTTCAATAGTGTTCTTACCTTTTGCCCTTCTGTTATTATTCCTAAAAAAATTTCTAAAGTTCTTGGCAAGGGAAGCAATCTCTGTAGCAGAGAGCTCATCTTCAAATCCACTAGCATCAACATCATCAACAGACTTAAGAGCCATTGATTTGGATTTGTTAGTCTTAGGTAGGTCCAACTCATAGGACTGGAGAGATCCTACAAGTTCATCAATAAGGATGGAGTCCACATCCTTGCTTTCTGTGATTGCAGTCACCTTGGGTCTAAAATCCTCAGTCACAGATCTAAGAATCTTCCTAACAATTTTAGGTTGATCATAGATTTCACCCAAATTATATGCAGAATTAATAATATCATTAAGTTTAGCATAGAATTCATCAAAAGATTCATCATCAGTCATTCTAATGCTTTCAAATCTAGTAGTCAATTGCTGTAACTTATTAATTTTAACTGCCTTTGTGCCTTCATGCACAGTTTGGAGGATATTCCAAGTAGTATAAGCAACCTCAACATTAGAGATTATCTTAAATTCCTCCATAGAAACAGCATTAAAAATAGCATTCATAGCTTTGCTATTAAAAGCGGCTGCCTCTTTTTGAGTAGTTTGCCACTCATTTACAGGAGTAGTGGGCTTCTCCCATCCGTATTCAACAGAATTCTAGACTCTCTCATCAATAGATTTCAGGAATGCTTTCATCAATAGATTTCAGGAATGCTTTCATTTCAGGAATGCTTTCATCCTTACTTTCCAATAAGTATAATTAATCCCATCAAAATGAGGTGGAATAACAAGAGAGTGTCCGTGTTCCATGACAACCGGGGTCAAGGATCAACTTTTAGATCAAAAGATCTACACAAAGAAAGCAACCTGCTCTGATACAACTTGTGAGAAGTTTAGGCCCCTTAAACCCAAATAGACTAACCTAGATATTTAGCCAAGTGATTAACTTAGGTAAATTAAGCAGTTCTAGGTTAACACAAATATATCATATCATGCAAAGTTCAGAAAATAAAGAACACACGATATGATAACCCAGGAAAACCAAACCGGTAAAAAAACCAAGGGAGGATTTAACCTAGCTATCCTCAAGGTAAAACAGAATTCACTATGAAAGAATTGAACTTTACACAATAGCGACTTAGACCACTAACATCCTATTGTTACCTCGAGTAGGAAACTTACTACCACTGCCACGTGACAGCTCCGAGTTCACGGACTACTTCTTTCTTGAATTCACAGCAAAGTACAAGCACTCCTGCTTGTATATCTTGAAGTTCTTGAATCTACAACTGAATGATCACCAAGTTCTTGACATCAATCTTGAGTTTGGAAACCTTAAGTGTATGTGAAGGCAAACACCTCTAGATTTCACAAAAAGATTCACACACACATAGCATTCAGAACACTAAAAAAATGGCTAAGGTTTTCCCTTTTATACTTAGGGCAAAACATAAAACCCTACACGTCAAACGGGCTTGGGCTGAGTTAGAAATTTTGCAGAAAAAACAATCTGCACGACTTTTGATCAGTCGAGTCTAATTTTCGATCGATCGAGCCTAGTAGATTTGCACAGTAACTTCTGTAGTAACTCGATTCCAACTTTACATAAAAATCACATACTTTGAGCAAGTCTAAACAAGACTAAAACCGTTTTGATCATGGTTTGCCAATCTTACAAAATGAAGTTCTAATACATTAGTTCCTAATTCCTTAGAACCTAACAAGTGAGACTGTTCCTGCTTCTGTCAAGACACTTACTCCCCAAAAGGGAGTCATTCCTTCTGCCATTGCTCAGATCAAGGTTGCTTCTCCGACCACACCCCTCGTTATCTCTACCAGTGATTCTTTCATAGCTCTTTCTCAGGCTGTGAAGGACAGTTCCTCCTTGGTGGTTACTCCTTCTTCCATCCCAAGCTCCGCCACATGTGGACCCGATGTAGACTTGTCTTTTGAGAGCTCCGAGGATGTTCTCGAGGATTCTAATGACGAACCCACCATGAAAAAGAGGGTTTCTGATTCTAAGGAGAAGAAAAGTGCTGAACATGAAGCCAAATTCATAGGTATGTGTCTCTTTATCTTGTTAAGTTCCCCATTTTCCCTCTCTCTTTTTTTTTGTTATTTACTCTTTATGTATATGTATATATATTTGTGTCACCCTTTCGCCGCGGTATCCCCTTTATTTTGCATATCTATTCTTGCAGAAACCTTCGAGAGGACAGAAGTTGCAGCAGATATAGACATGCCTACAGCCACTTCTCCTGCCGCACCTGTAGCACCCGTTTCCGTTGTACCATCGGTACTAGTTTTCGCCATTTCTACAACACCTGTTCCTGCTATCTCCACAGCCCCTTACTTTCACAGGTCCCGGTGTGCTTCTTTCCCTTGTCTCTTTTTTCACTTCTCCATTTGTAAGTTCGTCCCTTTTAGCTCACAGTTCCTTAAATCCTTTTTTTTTTATGTCTCCTCGACAGGTCCACTTCCTACCGCCCCTTCCAAGTTTGAGGTGGGAAGCAATTCTGCCACAGTTACGGACCCTGTGAGTGAGGCCGTGGCCTTTTTACTCGCTTTGATCAGCTTGAGGTTAAGCACCTCAATCCTGTATATTTTTGGGGTTTTGGTCCTCTCTATGTGGATTTCCACAGCTTTAGAGTTCCTGAAGATTGTGTTTCTCATCTGGAGGCAGTCTACAATAGCCGCGGTGACTTTATGCAAGGATTCCGCCTTGGCCGTTCTGCCAGAGAACACTTTTTGAAGATGCCGAAGAGCGTGATGAATGATATTGAGCATAACTTCATTGACACTAATTCTTCCGAGAGGATCCTTCAGTGGAGGGCTGCGGTTCAAGAGCTTGTTAATGTGGGCTTTGCTGTGGAGTTCATTCTTGACCATCTCCATGAGATTGCTCGAGCCCTTTTCATGAGGAGAGTCCAACCTGCTGTTGACGCCATTGACACACGAATTGAGGTTCTAAGGAAGGAGGTGGCGGACTTGGAAAGTCATCGCGAGCGCCTTCTTTTGAGCATTGGTGAGTCCAGCTGTTTTGGAGATTAGTCTCTAAAATTTGGGCTTCGTTAATGATGCAGTTTCCCCTTTTTTACTTTGCTTATTTTCCAGTCTGGCACACTTTGTGTTTCCTACAAGACTTCGCCCCCCCCCCCCCCCTTTTTTTTTTTTTTATGCAACTGCCATAGTTTGGGCTTGTAATTAGGGCTGTCCACGGGTCGGGCCGGGTCAGTTTTGGGCCCAATCTAGACTTGACCTAATTGGATCGGGTTGCTAAATTTCGGATCCGTATTCGATCGAATTCTCGGGTCGGATCCGACGTTTCGAGTAATCGGTTGACCGGGTCGAAGTTGTCGGTTTGACGGGTCTAGGCCTCAAATTGGGCTGAAATTTTTGCCATTGTTAAAAACTATGATAATTACATTTTTTTGGGCCTTTTTAGCGCAAATTACTCAGTTTGGCAGTTTTATAAATTTCAGATTTTTTTAATTCCTTATATATTTCAAATTGGGCCTCTTTTTACTTTATATATTTTAAAATAGGGCTTCAAGCTTAAGACCTATTGGGCCTTCAATCAGGACACATCAAAAGGGCCCAAAAAAGGCCTATTCTTATTATCACCTGTGATCAACACAACACACCAAAAAGCCTCGTCACCTCTGATCTGAAACAAGAAGCACCTATCAATCCAAATACATAATCTTCCAAATCCCAACATTAACGACCAAAAAAAAAAGTAACAAATAACATGTAATCTGTTAAACAACACCAAAAGCACATAGGCAGTAAGCTAGTAGCTCAACACCTATAAAACCTGCCAGCCACAACAAATAATATTTCTAGTAACAAATAAATCACAATAGACAATACTATACTGCAATATTCCAATTAATGGATATATATACTTAGCACCATAGAGGCAGTTACTGCAAGTTTTTGGGCAGTAACCCATAAGGCAGAAAGCTTGCTACAATGTTCCAAGCAATATAATTAGTTACAACAATCAAATACCATAAGTATTTCCAAAAAATAGCTTTTCCAAAGCATTGAATGACTACTCTATAGTTTATCAGTCTATAACTAATAGAAAAGAAAACTTATGAACTAAGATTTCTTTTCTATAAGCATTAACAGATGAGTATTGTTACAAGTTAGAAAAGCTGTCCAAAAAAGCTTCCAAAGTATTCCCAAAAAGCTGCCTTCTTTACAAAATAAATTACCATCCTCCTACAATAGCCAAAAAAATATTCAACAAACAATACATTTGTACCAAATACAAGACCAACAAGTAAGGAAACCAAGTTTATAATACTAGGGGGTTAAAGGCAGAATCATACCAAGTCAGTGATTAATCATCAATGCTAATTAAGGGTCGTTTGCCTGAAGTGGAACCTTTGCTTGAACTGGTATTTGCTGTGACACTTGCTGTTGGTTGTTGATTTAAAACTAGAAAAGAGTAGGAAATAAACACTATAGATTAAATTTTGCTTGAATACATGACACATTCAATAAAATTAATAGACTAAGTATCAGAATTTAAACATATTACCTAAGTCAAGTAACTCCTCCTCCAATGCCTCTACATCATCCCTTGATTGGCGATGAGAAATTGGAACCGTGGCTTGAAGCCAATTTTGTGAACATACAAGGTTTTGAACCATGAGAGGAGATAATGAACTTCGAAATGGATCAACAATTCGACCACCAGTGCTAAATGCTGACTCAGATGCAACAGTGGAAACTGGTACAGCCAGCACATCCTTAGCAACTTTAGACAACACTTGATACCTATTACAATTGTCCCTCTACCACTCCAATATCTCAAAATTCACATCCTTTCTACCATCACAGTTTTCAGCCAAATACTTCTCAAGCTCATTACTACAACCTACAGATTGCTCAACTTGCAAAAAATGTTCATATCGCGAGTGAACCATCACATATGGATCACTAGCATCACTTTCCAATTCTGTCCTCTCACTCCTACTTTGTTCTTGCAAATTTGGTGAATGAATAGAAGAGTAAAAATTATACAACTTATACAAAAGATCTTTCATCTTATCAACCATCACTTCTACAACTACATTCCCATAAATTTCAGAAAAAGAAAACTTCAAAAACCTCAATTTTTTCCGTGGATCAAGAACCACAGCCACATACAAAAGAGGATTGATTTTCTCCCCTTCACCCCAATACTTCTCAAATTTAGTTTGCATATTTATGGCTGTGTTTTTCAAGAGAGGGTTTTGGGATTTAACTAAATTGAAAATACTCTCCTGAATAACAAAGATCTCATCATAGAAGGCATTTGAAGTAACATACAAAGAACCGGAGAATTTCTTCGTTGCATTATAAAAAAGCCTTAAGAAAGTCACAAATGCCCTACAATTTTGGAAATCAGCCATACACGGAGATCCCAAACCACCACTATCTTCCTTGGCCCTAAAGTATGATGAATAACCATCATCTTCAAATTCCATTCGAAGGAACACTTTCTCAAATTTTTCAGCAGTTTCTAACAAGATATAGGTCGAGTTCCACCTAGTAGGTACATCTAGACTAAGAAGACTCTTGGACTCCATACCTAACCTCTCCATAAAACTCTTGAAAGTTTGACTTCTATTGGGTGAGGACTTCACATACCTCACAACTTCACGCACCTTAACAACAGATGCATCAATCTCTTTCAAACCTTCCCCCACAATGAGATTTAGGATATGGGCACAACACCTCATGTGCATGTACTCATTTCCTAAAACTGTCCCATTCCAATCTTTAGTCACCCTTTGCAAAAATTTAATTGTTGTTAAATTTGAGCTAGCATTATCCACAGTCAAGGTGAATATCCCATCAATACCCCACTCACGCAATGACATCTCAATCTTTCTACCTATAGTCTCCCCCTTGTGGTCTTCTACTAGACAGAAATTTGAAATTCTCTTATGCAATTTCCAAGCTTTATCAACAAAGTGACATGTGAGACACATATAATTTAAATTTTGAATAGAAATCCATGTGTCCGTAGTGAGACACACACTACAACCCTCTAAGGATTTCCTTAGCTTCTCTCTCTCGATATTATAAATGCCAATCACATCTCTAGCCACAGTTTGACGAGAAGGGATATCCTTTAATCGAAGCTTAGGTTGTAAGGTAGTTACATACTTCTTAAACCCATACCCCTCGACATACCTAAAAGGCAACTCATCAATTATAATCATTTCGGCCAATGCCTTTCTAGAAGCCTCAACAGAAAAGGTTGTTGACACAAGGTGGAATCCCTCTTCTCCATCCTTTTTGGGTTCAAAAGCTAATGTTTTCTGCCCTTTAACTAGATCTTCTCTATTAGGGTTCTTTGGACATATTGGCACATGAGCTAACAAATTACTAGTACCACAACTCTTACTATCAGCATTATACAATTTTTTGCAATAATTACAAATAGCCATAGTTTTACTACTATCACCCTCACCTATCTTAACTTTTTTCAAAATGACCCCAAACAATTGACTTTTTCCTACCACTACAAGCACCACTAACAGGAGCTGTCATACTCACTTGGCATGGTGGAAGTGGGGGCAACTTAGCAGCAACTGCTTCAGCTTGGGTAGCAGCAGAAGCTTGGGTAGCAGCGGAATCTTCAACTTGGGTGGGAATAGCAACATCATCTTCTGTTGCAGCTGGTGTTTGGACAGAGGGTTCATTAGTGGAGGTTTCCATGACCTAAAAAAACAAAGATACGTATTAGCAAACTAGAGTAACAAGTATAATTCATAGCTTTAATAGTAATAAATAATAAAAACACAAACCAAAAAGGAACAGTCACATCATCACAATCTTTTCATATAATCAACTTCTAGGTGTTAAATGTGTTAAAAACAAAGCAAGGTAAACTAAAACTTCCATAAGATGCTAGAACCAAAAATGTTAAATAAACCTTGTCTAATTTGGGCAATAGAGAACATACAAAGCTACAAACTAATAGAAAAGCAAAATAAAAAGCATCTGCAAGCCACATTAATGCAACTCTCATGAATTACATTCAATAGTTTCCCTTTCAACAATCTTCTATTTATCATTTAAATTACTCTGCCTCTTTTGATAAACTGTCTACTTTTGCTTACTGTGTTCCAACCAAGGGCATTATCACCAAATCATCTATCTAAAGCATGTTATCAAAGATATAAATAAAAGTTTTCAACCAAAAGGTTTATAGAACTTTATCAAAAAAGGTTCTCACAATATTATGAAATAAATAAAAGTTTTCAACTAATCAAACATATATGATGAGCCTCCACCGCAGCAAGCTTTGTCAAATTAAGAAAGTATGAAAAAGTGGTTACTTACAAGAAATAAGCCTCTACCGCAGTGCGTTTGCAGTGATATCACCTGCATAATTAATACAATGAATGCATAAGAAAATGGTGTTCAATCTCTAATACTCGCATTAATGACTTATCTCCTAATGACAGTAATCCATAACTGATCGTAGCCAAAAATACATGTCGATGACGGAGACACCAACATGTATTTTTAGAATCATTATTGGATTCCTAAGTTTTTAGAATCATTATCCTTTTCTACATAATCTTTACTAATTCTTTAGACTTCTTTGTGTTTACTACACTTTCATGTACATGAAAATATATATGTAAGTATGGTCTATTTTATTGATTTAATGGATTTAATGGTCTATACATGAAAATATATATGCCGTAAAGATTTAATGGATTTTTTTTTTTTTTTTGAAACAAAAAAAAGTTGGAAAAAGATTAAATGGAAATTTTTAACAAAAAGTTCTATTTGTTATTAACATAATAATGTTAGGGTGTTAATTCACATTGGAAATGCAAGAACTAAATTGACACTAGCACAAAAATCCTAGGCTCAAATTTTAAAAAACAATCCAACAACCAAAACAATCTATTTTCTATTCTTAAATTTTGAGAAACCCAAATCAGAGAAGTCCTTACATTCTAACACCCAGTACATGTCAACTCAATCTCTCTTTCACACACAAACACAGAGACACAACATAACATATTATGTATAAATCTGGTTTCATCAACCATCTAATCGCAGAGGAAATCTTGTAATAAAAGTAACATAGAATCAGACAGATCCGAGGGTAACAGAGTCAAACACACTAAACTTAAGCAATAAACAAGCAAATCAAAGCTCTCTCAAAGCCCTAACAAATCAGACAACACATACAGAAATACGTAGAGGGAAAAAGATAAAGAAAATACTCACCAACATGGATTACTGAATCAAAATTGATTAAAGAAAAGAACAAAGAACAAGTAAAATAGTTAGGGTTTCATAGTATGAATCTTTGGGTTTATTTGATTTTAACGTTTGAACTCCATAACAAATGAAACCAACGAGAAAAAAATGAAAGATGAGAAACAGAGATGAGAGTACAATTACCTTACTGACTCAGTGAAGAGTACACAGCGGTGAGGTAAAGACTAAAAATCGACGGTAGCTATGGAGAGAGGAGTGGACAGCGACGGCGGCGGCGCTAGGCATTGGAGGCTGAGAGGGGAGTGGGCAACGGCATTGGAGGCCGCTAGGGTTTGGACTTTGGATTTGGAGAAACCGTTTAGACTTTAGAGAGTGTGAGACTGTGAGAGTTTGAGAGAATTTGAGAGAGCCAAGTAAAGATCTGAGAGTTTGAGACTGAAGAAGTGAAGACTGAACTTGGGAGGAAGAGTAAAAAGGGGAGGAGGCATGAATGAGAAGCCATGAGCCCATGACTTGAACTCTGTCTCTAAAGTGAAAACTGAAAACTGAAGAGACCCATAAGAGGAGGTGAGAGATATCAGAAGATCCTATTCAATTCTCACCGTTAGATTGGCTTTTTATCTTTCATTATAACTGTTGATTTAAAATGGGTTGTTGTGCCACTGTAATCGGTCATATCATGCTCAGTTTTACTCTCATCAAGACCGTTGATTTCAAATTTTGATTTGAGATCAACGACTGATATGCATGTTGGGATGGTGTGTGAGAAAAAGTAGCTTTGAGACTCGGGCTAGCATTGCTGGGTATGGGCTGTTCTTGGCATTAGTGGCATGTGAAGTCAAATCCTATGGACCTATACAGGCTTTTTTTCTTTATTATAAAAATTCGGTCAGTTCGGGTTTTCCGGGTGAAATATTTTGAAACCCGAGTTCGAACCGAATAATTCGATTTTTTAACTTGCCAATCCGTGACCGACCGTGGACTGGATTCGGAGCCACTCGTGGACCTTCGGTTCGGGCGGGTTCGGGCGAGCGGATCGGTTGAACCAGGTCAGTGGACACCCCTACTTGTAATTATGACGCTACACTTTGCTATTACTTTTAGCTATTGCTATAACATGGTATACTTTTGTAGTGCTTCATACTTCTTTTCATTACATGAAAGCATGTTACAATCATGTCTGGTGACATAGTCACTTGAAGGAAATAAAAAGAAATACATTAAAAGGGGTAACTACATAGCTTCTTCTCTTAAGCATAATAACGTTTCAACCACTTCCCATTGGTGGGATCAATCAAGTCTCTGCCATCCATCTGAGTCAAGCAGTAATACCCACTTGGATGTGCCTCTCTTATCACAAGGGGTCCTTCCCATTTTGGTGTAAACTTAGATGGTCCTACCATATCTCACCTAACGTAGTCCTCTACTTTTAACACGAGTTGCCTTTCTGCGAACACTCTCTCTTTAGTCATTCTGCCATAGGCTTTCGTCATCTTTTGTCTGTATCTGCGGCTACATTCTTGGGCTTTGCCCTCCTTTCATCAAGCCCTTCCAAGTCTTCATACTTTTCTGCCACAAAGACTTCCCTTTCCTTTCCCTTCTCCTGCATTTGCATAATTCTTAATGATGGAGTCATTACTTCCGCTGGGCTCATTACCTCTGTCCCGTAGACTAAAGAAAAGGGTGAGAACCCTGTGGCTGACTTTGATGAATTTCTATAAGCCCAAAAAGCATCCAGCAAGTGTGTTGCCCATTGTTGCTGATAATCCTGTGGAGTACCCCAAACCTCACAATTATGTTCTCCTTGATGAAGTTTGCTACTGCTCCTCCTGTGGCTTTACAAAATGGCACTGCCTCTGCCCACTTTGTGAAGTATTTCGTAGCCATTAGGATCTATATGTATCCACGGGATGGTGGGTCAACTGGTCCAACCAAATCAAGCCCCTAAGTGTGAAAGGGCCATAAGGTAACCATGCTGTGTAAGGGCCTTACCAATTGAGCGGTCTTTCTGGCTTTCTGTAACAGCTGCGCAAACTGGGAGATTTCCAAGTTTTCCAGAATAGCTCTGTACTCCTTGATCATGTTCATCATACACATCTCCACCAATGTCTTTTCCTCACAATGGTCATAGGAATCAAGTGCTATGTCTCTGAACCTCTTGATATACTCCATTAAATCTTCACCATTTCTTTACTTGGTAGCTTGCAAAGTCGCAAGCATCACTGTTTCTTCTCCGTGGAAGTAATACATCCACCATGTCATCCCAGATTAGGATTGATCCTGGTTTTAAACCAATGTACCAGGTATAGGCACGGTCACATAGTGATTTAGAAAATTCCCAAAGACATAAGTCCTCATCTACTGCATAAGGACCAAGAGTATCAATAAACTTGCTCACGTGCTCAACGACACTTCCCTTTCTGCCATCATACTGCACGAAGGCTTGTGGATCATACCCCTCAAGGTATGGTTTGCTGAGCACTCTTAATGGATAAGGACCCCTTTGTGCATAGAACCTCTCTTTTGACGCTCTGGCTCTCTCCTGCTCTAGGAAAGTAGCTACCTCTGCCATGGTTATGTAATTGTTCTGCATTTTGTGGAGCACCCCCAACTAGTGTCTCCTCTTTGTCTGCTGTATGCTCTGGGACATGCTGGCTCCTCTTCTCTTTTATCTTATTTGTCTTCAACTGACAGATTTCCTCCATCATCTGTTGTTGTGAATGTTGTAATGCTTGCAGCACTTCAACAAAAGTATTGGCATTGTCAATGGGATTCCTTGCTTGCGGTTAGGGTCCAGCCCCCATTCCGGTAGTACCTTCCGCCTGGTTAGGCTGATGCAGGTGAGGCGTTGTTGGCCTAGATTTTACCTGAAAGGGCACAGCACTTATGTTTCATGTTGTCCTGGATTTCAGCAGCATTTGCTTGCGAGGATCTTTATCCCTGTTTGCTTCCTAACTCCCCAGTGAAGTCACCAATTTAAATGTGATGGGCCTTTTTGTATAGTATTGGGCTGGACTACTTCCTGTCGTACTAAGCCCGAAGTGTTCTGGATCAGGGAGTTGGGACCGGTCCAATCGCAACCTACCTTGGTCTGGCTTGTGCGCAAACCATGCCCCATTTACCAAGATTTCGATCACATGCCCATGGCAAGCAGAACTGCTAAAATAATTACGGCATGCAGATATAATAAAGATAATAAAAGAGATTTGTTCACTATTTAGACAAGAGTAAATAATGTGTCATTGCAAGAAACGCGTGTTTCAGGAAACGGCAACAGAAATGAATACAAGAGATGTAGTAATAAGCTTGTTGAATCAAAATAAACATCAGTCTGCCATATTAAGTTAATAATGGACCTGATCATGAAATGTAGGTTGCTTTGATATATCAGGAGTGAGATCTAAAGTAACGATCAAAACCTCAGTATGTTGGGCAGCTACATTTAGTGTTGATGGAACATATATTCTCAAGATGGAATTCATAGTCTCTTAACGGAGATATAAAATATTCCCTTGAGATAAGTTTAATGGGTTCAGTTATTCCGAGAGTTAGGCCTAACCACTTTAGTAAGACTAAAGTATATATTTATGAAATTGGATTTTATAAATATATGGTGAATAACTTCAAAGGATTAAACCGGGTACTCAAGGATTAAGATGTAGTAATTCACAAAGTGGTAGTCTATATTCATGACTTTGTATTACTACGAATATTTTATGAAGGGGTTGCATGTATAATAAAGTCTTGGGATATAATTTATTAATGAGGCCTAGAGTGCAATTATATTTATATAGTGGTATTAAATATAATTAATGGTAACTTTGGACTTATCAAGAGTTGACAGAAAAGCCCAAGACCCATTGGAGCTAGTGTCTTATTTGTTCCCTTTTGGTCCCACTCCAAGCCACACACTAAAGCCCAATTGGGAATGCCCAAAAGGCTAACCCAATTAGATAATCAGTTATGTGGAGAGAAACATACAAAATTTTATATATAATAAAATGGTTTGTATGTTAAAAAAAAAAAAAAGAATACGATATAAGGAAGAGAGACACTCTTTCATATATTCTCTCTAGAAAACATAGAACTGATTGAGAGACCACACATCTTGGGCATCAAATGGAATTGGAGTGAAGATTGAAAGTATTCCCGAGTACTTCTTCATTTGGTTTTGAATTTCACCGCATCAAGATACACTCTCTTGTTATTATATTCTAAAACCTACATAGTGCATGTTATCAATTGCGAAAGAAGTAGATCCGTTTATTTTTCACTGCGTATGTTTTGTATGCGATACAAACATAATGATTTCCCAACAATTATTTACAAGGGACAATTAAAAATTTCTCGCAAAAAGTGTATTATTTGTGATGGTTTAAACAACCTGTCACTAATACTAAATTATTTGCAAGGGCTAAAATCGACCTTCACAAATAATCATTAAAATGTCAAAATTTTTGGAGGGAAATATTCCCACCAAATTATTTCCGAGGGACAATAAAAATCCCTCGCAAAAAGTTTATTTTTTGTATGGGTTAAAAATATACCCTTACTAATACTAAATTATTTGCGAGGGCCACGATTGACCTTCGCAAAAAATCATTAAAATATTTTTTTTTTTTGAGATAAAAGTTATTCTAAAATTCAAAGAAAAATAATAGAAACGCATAAACATATAGCACTTTGTTTTCTTTAGATGAACCTTTTGTTTATAGTCAAAAAAAATATATTTTATATAAGAAAGGTCTATCTTTATTTTCTAAACAATTGTACCCATAAAAAAAATGATAGCATTTTCAACTTCAAAATGGTAGCCTAAAATTCAAGAATTTCACTCTCTCTCTCTCTCAAAAGTGAATAAAAATTTCTTCCCATTAAAATAATGCATAAAAGATGAGTTTATAAATCAAATGGTAAATTACATCTGATTGGTATGAAAATTGGCATGCATGTTAAAAACATATAGAACATGTAATCCAATGGTTGGATTTTTAAAATATGAATTCAATAATAAGTTATTAGGTGATGTAACAATTTATAGAGTTACAACGTGTGTAACTTGAACCAAATTCTATATTTCTTAATTCGATGTAAACTTGACAAATCTACCATTAGATTAAATTATTTTCATATATTTTTCATGCTTATAAAATTTCAAGGTGGTCAAATATTAATTGTCATGTCATCAATCAATTGTTTAAATTTAAGTTTTTGTAATTTAAAATAATGTATAAAAAATAAGTTTATAGATCAAATGGTAAATTACATCCGATTAGTATGAAAATTAGCATGCATATTAAGAACAAATAGGTCATGTAATCCAACGGTTGGATTTTCAAAATATGAATTCAACAATAAGTTATTGGGTGATGTAACATTTTTTAGAATTACGTCAAGTATAACTTATACCCCGCTCTATATTTCTTAATTTGATGTAAATTTTGACAAATCTACTATTAGATTACATTATCTTCATATATTTTCCATACTTATAAAATTTCAAAGTGAACAAATATTAATTGTCATATCATCAATCAATTGTTTAAATTCAAGTTTTTGTAGTTTAAAATAATGCATAAAAGATAAGTTTAGAGATCAAATGATAAATTATATTCGATTGGCATGCAAATTGGCATGCATGTTAAGAACATATAGAGCATGTAATCCAACAGTTGGATTTTTAAAATATGAATTCAATAATAAGTTATTGGGAGATGTAACATTTTTTAGAATTACGTCAGATGTAACTTGAACCCAAACCTATATTTCTTAATTCGATGTGATTTTTCACAAATCTACCGTTAGATTACATTATCTTCGTATATTTTTCATGCTTACAAAATTTTAAGATGATCAAAGATCAATAGTCATGTCATCAATCAATTGTCTAGATTCAAGTTTTAGTAGTTTAAAATAATGTATAAAAGATGAGTTTATAGATCAAATGGTAAATTACATCCAATTGGCATGAAAATTTTCATGCATGTTAAGACCATATAGAACATATAATCCAACGGTTTCAAAATATGAATTCAGTAATAAGTTATTGGGTGGTGTAATATTTTTTAATGTTATGTCAGGTGTAACTCGAACCCAATCTTATATTTCTTAATTCGTTGTGAATTTAGACAAATCTACCGTTAGATTACATTATCTTCATATATTTTTCATGCTTACAAAATTTCAAGATGATCAAAGATCAATAGTCATGTCATCAATCAATTGTCTAGATTCAAGTTTTAGTAGTTTAAAATAATGTATAAAAGATGAGTTTATAGATCAAATGGTAAATTACATCCGATTGGCATGAAAATTGACATGCATGTTAAGACCATATAGAGCATGTAATATAACGGTTGGATTTTCAAAATATGAATTCGATAATAAGTTATTGGGTGGTGTAACATTTTTTAGAATTATGTTAGGTATAACTTGAACCCAATCTTATATTTCTTAATTCGATGTGAATTTTAACAAATCTACTATTAGATTACATTATCTTCATATATTTTTCATGCTTACAAAATTTCAAGGTGATCAAATATCAATTGTGATGTCATCAATCAATTGTCTAGAATCAAGTTTTAGTGGTTTAAAATAATGCATAAAAGATGAGTTTATAGATCAAATAGTAAATTACATCCGATTGGCATGAAAATTGGCATGCATGTTAAGACCATATAGAACATGTAATCCAACGGTTGGATTTTCAAAATATGAATTCAGTAATAAGTTATTGGGTAGTATAACATTTTTTAGAGTTACGTTAAGTGTAACTTGAAAGATGACATTTTTATACTTATATATTAATTAAATTAATATTTATTTAATATTTTTATATTATAATATATTTCATTTAAAATCTATTTTTCTTGCACCAAGAACGATACACGTGTAAAGATATTCATGGTTTTGATTTTAAAAGAAAAAAAAAAGGTTTTAGTTTGAAAACCGTTTTGAAAAACATGTGACAGCCAAGAGTGACATTAAGATGGAATGAAAATCCCAACATTTCCCAAGTTGCAGTCATATTTTGGAGAGACTCCTAGCCACCATCAAGATGCCATCATTCTGTAGTGAATAATATGGTTCGTCGATTAATGAGGATTGAAACACAAAAAGAGGCCTCCTTCATGATTTCATTAGCCAGTGAGATTTAATAGTAGACCTATTATGAAACGAGTTCTCTCCAAATCAAATGTCAAGAGACCTTAAATTTAAAAATTTTAATTTATTGTACATGATTTAGCTCATTGTGGGGATTACATATTATTTTTAACTCACTGTGGTGATTACATATTTTTCTTTTAACATGTGACTTAAGATAATTAATATTTTTATTATCTATTTTTGGCCAACTATTCAAATGTATGAATTATATCTAATTTATTTCATTTTTATTTTATTAATTAATCTATATATTGCATAGACATGTTTCATAAAATGTTGCTATATGCTTCCCCCCAAATTTTTCATTGCCTGACAAAATTTCCCTCTATTTTTCATTTCCCACCTTTTTTTTTCCAAAGCTTTTTTCTTTAATTTTTTTTTTCTTTCTTTTCATTCGGCTCCCACTTCTTAAGCTCTTAAAAGATACTAGCTTCATCACATGCGCTTCGCTCATGCGATGAGTTTTTTTTTTTTTTAGTTGTCCTATTTTGTAGTAAAAAAAAACTTTGTTTTTTTATTTTAGATATATATAATTTTAATTTTAAAATTTTAATTTAAAAATAAATAAATCAATTTGAAAATTAATAAGGAAGTGGTCTTATTTTTTAGGCAATATTTTAGTAGGAGTTAGAGTTGCATTTTTACCAAATTATCCCTTAATTTTGTCTCTACTTAAATATAAGGGTGTAAGGGTATTTTTAAATTAAAAAAAATGAAGGATCCAAACAAGAAAAGCCCTTAAATAATAGTATAGAAAAACCCAATTTTCATTTCCCAACCCAACTTTTTTTTTTTTTTTTTTTAGCAGAGCTCTCTCTCACCATTGTTGAGCTCTCTCTCTCACATCTCCACCGCCCCTAGCCTCCTCCATAGCCGCCGCCACCGCCATCGCCCTAGCTGTAGCCGCCGCCGCCGCCATAGATCTACTCTCTCTCACCCAGCCACCACCCACTGCTACCGATCTGATCTTTTTCATTAGATCATCTCTCAAACCCACACTTAAGCTCCGTTTGGATAGCGTTTTTGAATGAAAAAATTTTTGCGTTTCTGGCGTTTTTTTGGTGAAGCAGCGTGTTGTGCACTGTTCACTGGCCATGAACAGTGATTTTAGGCCAGTGAACAGTGCAAAACACTGTAGCAATAGTAAAAAAAATTATTTTTTTATTCTTTTTTCAATTTTCAGTTCTCAGTTTTCAGCAAAATAAGCGGTATCCAAACGCATACTTACTGTAAGTTCTTCTTTTCTTTCTAAAGGGTTTTTTTTTGTTAATTTTTTTGTTAATTAATGAATGATCTCTGATGGATTGCTTGGTGGGTTGCTAGTTGGAGATATGATCTCTGATGTGTCTGAGATGGGCGCTTATAATGCTGGGTTTGATGATGCTGGTGGTGATTTCTAAATTCTTAGGTGGTTCTTGGGTGGGTAAGGGGTTTATGTTAGATATTTGAATTTCTCTCAAGTTTTGTGAGAGTTTTTTCTCAAATTCCTCAAGTTATTTTGTTAGATTTTAATTGGATTGGTTTTGCTTTTGCACACTATCCATTCATGTTGCAAATTTTGTATTGGCTATTCAATAGCCGCTATTGAATCCTTGATCTGATTTGTGAAGGGAAGCATAATTATCTAGTTTCTTACCCGAAAATGCTAACAACTTCACGAAGGGGATATTGGATTTCGTTGGTTTTATCATTTATGCTGGGTATTTGTTTCTCTTTTCTGGGCGTGATGTGAATTTGGGGTTTATGAGTTGGGTGTTGGGGAGCGAAAGGCTTGGACAATTCTATTCAAATTACGTGAACTTTGCCAATTCAAGTCCTGTAAACATGGCTAATTCTGAATCTTCCTTGTGTTCTGGATTCATAGTAAAGTTTTGATGTGGGAATATCATGAGTTTTTTTACCAAATTCCTTGGGTTCTTTTGTCTACTTGAATTCTTGATTGCTTGGGGGTGATTGTCAACTCATTGCGTGTGGAATATTTACTGGCATGCAAGATGGGGAAAGGAGGGGACCTTAAAATTGGTTTTAGAATATCACTCACTCTGTTGTGAGTTGGTGCTAAGTGCTAACAATTAGTATTATTAAAGGAGTGATTTAGATTTTCACTATTTTGACATTAATGATAGAGTGAGGTGATACTCCTAGTCTTTTTTTATTTTTTTAAAGAAACTAAAAAATAAGTGGAAGTTCATTTGTCCAATACAAGCACTAGTTTGAATGATCCATTCTTAGGATAAATTGCACTTAAGAGAAGTTTTGGGGGAGGGAGGTATTGCATAATTAGTGAATAATTATTAAAGAAAAACCATAGATTAAATAGTGGTTTTTGCAAACAAGTGAGGCAGCTAACCTAATAGGTAAATGATTCAATGCATCTTAGATTAAAGAGTACTATCATTTTCATAAAACTTGTGCATGTACATGATATGTGATATACCTGCCTGTTGATTGATTATTTTCTCACCCTTTGCTTTTTTGATATGTAATGTTTGAACCTCGGACCTGCCAATGAGCTCTAGCTCAAGTGGCACTTATTCCTTCCACAATAATGCCATGGGTTATAAGGAGTGTGTGTAACTTACCAATTTGAGAATATTTTAACCTAGGACCTACCATAATGCCACCCCACCATTTATTACTTGAGAATTTATCTATAGAATTGTGTTGTCCATTATTTATAGTTCTTTCCAATTGGGTGGATGGATGATTAATCAACCTAGTGTTGTCGATTCCAAGTGCTGAATTTGCGTGGAATGCAACTATGCTTTTACAGTATCATTGTAATGGAGTATGCAGTAGGTAGGACTATAGGAGCATCTAAAACTTTATTTTGCTGCTCAATGATTTTTGTTGCCTGTATATACTCACTTGATTGGCTATGAAGAAAACAGATAATGCTCATTTTTTGTTGTAGTACATATTATTCTACCAGGAATTTAGCTATGGTCATTTGATCAAATTTGATCAGATTTTCAATCTTTTAAAAGATTTCTGTTCTTGTGATTGCTTGATTAAAAAATTTAATTGTTAGTTGCTGTCATGGTATATTTAAGCATAAATGGAGTGAGTGTAGATGTGCCTGCTGGCTCATTTTCTTACTTTTTATTTTTATTTTTTCCAATTTTTTGTAGAAAGAGCATAAAGTTGTACAGTGATTTCTATTCCTCAGACGTGATTGTTGCTTCTCCAGTTCGTTTGATTGTTGTAAGCATTTATTTTATTTGATTTGTTTTTCTGATTTTTCTAATTATTATAGTGAAGAATGTTATAGCTTTCATATATTATATTCATTCTTTAGCATCATGCAAAACATTTATTGTGTACAATACACCAGGAACTTTTCTAAAAATACAAATTTACATCCTTACTTTGTCTTGATACACAACAAATAGTTTAATCATGAAAGAAGAGAACTTAACTATCAATGTGGTTCGGTCAATGGCCTATGTCCATAATAAATACACTATCAAATATATATGAATTACAAGTGTCCAACTTCGTTAGTATTTGGGTCAGATTGCCTATGTGACCTTTGACCATATAATGAGGCAGAGATTTAGCGACAACTACTTTAGTGTACTGCCAGTGACCATGATTGATTCAGTCTAACAGTGCATCAGTGGTCGAGCTGAAGTTAAATGGCATGAAGGTGAAGGTAAGATGATTTGGTTTCCAAGTTTTGTACTTGCTCCTAGGATTCATGTCAACATTACGTGTCTAGATGTATATGTGAGTACATACCTGTGTTTTAGGGTCATGATCATAGCTTTGAGTTGATTAGAATCCGATAAAATATGCACCTTTTGCTGTGATTTTGATAGGTACGGGGAATAGCTTTGAGTTTCTTTGAACTTTCAATAGTCAATCAAAGTAGAGGCTTTTGTGTGGTATGGAAGAATCATTAGGATCTAGTGATAATTTCAGCCAATAAGAATTTTATTTATTCCTATCCAAGGAAAGAAAGAAGAACACTGATTTTTGCCACCTTTGTGTATGGAGATCTAGAAAGTTCGAAATGAATGAATGTGTGGGAAAACATTATCAACTAATGTCATGGAATTAGGGGGTATTGGCTATATGTTGGAGATTTCAATCAGGTTCTTAATTTAAAAGATATACTTTCATAGAAGATGCCTAATGTGCAAGGTATGGAGAAGTTTGCTGAGCAAGCTGGTTTGGTTGATTCACCCAGTACGGCGAGGTGAGGATTGTGTTTAGGAAAGGTAAGATAGGGTTTTTATTAATCATGAATGTCGAGGCTTTTCCAAATTTGGCAGCGACTGTTTCCCGCTACTAATCTCGGATCATACTTCTCTTTGTGTTGACACTAATAGGAAATAGCTACATGTTTATGCTAAAATGCCATTCTGGTTCGAAGCTGTGGCTTACTCACACATAGTGCAAGGAAATTATCCAATATGCTTGGAAGGAAAAGGTAAGGGGAACAAGCTCTGACAGTTTGGAATAGAGCTAGGAAAGGTAGGAATGAATATTAATCTTTTGAGGGAGGAGTCAAATAGGATGCAGAAAAGGATAAGGACAATGGATGACATTGGGCACGATAAAAGGCATAGAATGCACTTGGAAATTTTAATGAAAGAGAACAATTTAGTACGCTCAAAAAGTTCGATGTAATTGGTTTTTTTGTTATGGGGATAGGAGTATAAAATTTTTTTTGAATGTCTCCATCAAATTAAATTATTATTATTGTTAAATTAAAAAAAAAAGTTATTACTGTTGTTTATGATATATTATATGATTATATTTGATATAGTAATATGTGTACTTGTTTATTGAAGTATTGATACAAATACAAATTCACTTTAATTGTTTCATTTTAACTCATGTATAATGTTTTTTTTTTTTTTTTTTTGTTTAAAGGATGATACTAGCAGAGACGAAGAGGACAACTCAAACAATAACATAGAAGTCGAAAGCAACTTGGAAGGTGACCTAGAGGAAAACTGATATAGATTTTTTCATAATTCTAGTTGTTTAAAACAATATTTTTATGTTATGGTTTAATTTCAGGATTTCTTTGTATATTCTATATTTTAAAGTTTGAACTTATAAGAATTTTTATGTTTCAATAGATCAAATTTTATTAATCATTGTACTACAAAAATGATATAAAATAAAAAAAAATAAATAATAAAATATTTAAAATATTATATATAAGGTCCTCATTAACATGAAAATTTGGTCATAAATACTTTTATAATTACAACAAAGTCCCTCGCAATTTATAGAATAGCGACGTCACTTAATCCCTTGCAAAAACGTTTTAAGTGACAGCTTAATGTCGTCACTATTATTTCTAACTAATTGTGAGGGGTCAAAAGTCCTCACAAATAAATTTTAGCGACGGCACTATTTGTCTTTAAAAAGTATGTCATCAATTTGGAATTCGTAAATAATTAATTGTGAGGGTATGAAGGTCTTCACAAATAGTTATTGACGACAACTGTTTTTCCTCGCTAAAAATAAGTCGTCGATTTATCTCATCATTTGGTAATATATTTGTGAGGGCAAATTTTTTCAATAACGATAGTGGGTTGCTTTTGTAAATTATCTATTTGTGAAGGTATGATCGCAAAATCTCTCTTAGCAACAAGAGCAAATACGACAGCCTTCGAGGGCCATATGCCTTCGTTAATAACCTTTTACGACGATATTTGAATTTTTGCGAGGGCATTTTACTCTCGCTAGTAGACTCTTTTTTTGTAGTCAAACCCTTTAGTTGCATTTATGTGGAGAAGACTCTTGAACAGTGTCGTCTTAGTTGCCACAACTCACAGAAGATCTGGGGAAATGTCTGATGGGACAAGCATTAGGGTGGTGGCCTGCGTGATCAACAAACGGAGGGTCAAGATCAACGGAAAGAGGCTATATAACGTAAGAAACCCACCAGAACGAGGGGGATCGAAAAATTGTGGTAGAAGACACTGTAGTAGCCAAGAACTAAAATTGTAACTAAGTCTGAGGAAATATTATCAAGAACTACTCTCCTCGGAATTTGTCAAGGAGGGATTTTCTTTGCACACAGCTTAATTTTCTTTGCTTTCCTACTATCCTTAATCCATTGTACACGTTGATCAATCTATTGGAGCCTAGTTTTTAAACTCATTTTCTACAAATTCATTGTGTTGGGCTTTTTAGGCCCTAATTTAGTCACTTTTTGGGCTTAGGACTCAAAATACGCCTCCTACATATATCATAATAAATAATTTAAAATTAATTTACTAATTAGTTGTTCTTAAAATGTAGATAATAGACTTTTAGTTAGAGTAAAAGTCAAAAGGTTTTTTTTTTTTTTTTTTATAAAAAGAAAACGTGGGTTGTTGTCAAGGATTTAAGTTTAGAATTTTTTATAATAGACTTTTAGTTTAAATAGAATTTAAATTTGTTGAAGTTTAAATGTATAAAACTAATTTACTAATTAGTTGTTCTTAAAATATTAATAATAGACTTTTAGTTGAAGTAGAAGTCAAAACATGGGCTTTTGTTTTTTGTTGTTGTTGTTGTTGTTGTTTTTTTTTTTTTTTTTTTTTTTTTGAGAAAGAAAACGTGAAATGTTGTTTGGGATTTAAGTTTAAAATTTTTTAAAATAAACTTTTAGTTTGAAATTTTGAATAGAATTTAAACTTGTTGAAATTTAAATGATAAAGTTTTAATTTGACAAAATATATTATAACAAATAATATAAAATTAATTTACTAATTAATGAGAGTAGCCACTTGGCGCAAGCATGATTTCTAAATACAACTTTTATTATATATTTTATGATAGTATATAATATGATATAATATGATATTCTGAAACTTTGAGTTTCTCACTTCCTAATTAGTGCATTGTCTTCTAGTGAAGTGGACTTTGACTAAGGTTGTATCCAATTATCCTAAACAAGATTTTACCCAAGAAGACTTGGGCCTTCAATAAATATGGGTGGACTTCATGAAAATGTAAGGTTGTGTTTGGCATTGGTAGAAAAATGTAATTTTTTTTACTATTTAGCTTATTTTTGTTCTTATGCAGCTTACTTTAGCTGCTATTTATGGGTTTCATTGCACTTTTTGGTATTATTTATGGGTATCACTAAACTATTTCAGCTAGTTTTTAGTTTTATCTATAGTACTTTCAACAAAAAAAATTTTAGTTTCAGCTAAATAAGCTATTCTTAAACGAACTAGTAATTCATATAATTTGATATTTTTCCTTCAAAAGTTCAAACCCATTTTGTGTAAACATGGGCCTTTATTGAGAAAGCTCATTCCATGGCGAGAGAAATTATGCAGGCCGTAAGCTTTGATATTGAGGAAAATGGTGGGCTTTGAACCCAAATCAATATCATTTTTTTCCTGCAAAAAAAAGTACTAAAGTGGGGTCTTAGTCTCTTAGAAGGGCTGCCTTAGGTTCTAATGGTCCTACCTTCAACATATTTATGTGGCCCTTTTCATGACTCCGGCCCATAAACTTGGGCTTGGCAGCCTAAGACTTTACTATGCATCGGGAAGGGAATTTGGTTTTTGTATGGAAGGCAGGATTTGGACACAAAAATTTGGATTTGAGTGATTAAAATTCAAATACCTTGATTAGATAGTTTACAAATGTTCAAAGATTTGGATTTGACAAATCTGTCAAAGATTTTAAACCTTAAAATCTTTAAATTTGAAATAACTTCTAGGGCCCGCTTGGATTGAGAGAGGGAGGGAGGGGGAGTAGATTAGAGTTTTATGAAAATAAGTTAATTTTGAGACAATTCTACTCTACTCTATTCTACTCCCTTCCCTCTCCCTTAATCCAAACGGAGTACTAAACTCATAAAATTTTAAAAATCCATATGATATTACTTAAATATTTATATATTTGGAATTAAGCGATTTGAAATCCATCACTTTAAAATTCAAATTCAAGTATCTAAATGAAGGGAAATATTCACGAAATTCCCAGATTAATGAGATGCAAAAATAGAGGAAAAAATATGCATCAAAGAAAATAATCACACAAGACAATACTTATGTAGTTCGGCAATTTGCCTATGTCCACGGAGTTGCAGGAATTTCACTATTCTCAAGGAAAAATACAAGATGTGGCAATACAGTTTCTCTCTTGCAAAAATAACATGAAACCCTAATCTCCAAAATAATAGTTTTTCTATTCTTCGCACAGGATTCACAATGAGTTACAAAACGAGTCAAAAAATCAAGCCTCCACTCTATAAACTAAATCTCAAAAAATCTCTAATTAAAAACTGTAACAATATTATTTTGGGCCAGGTAATAATCCAAATCAAGCACAACTAAGTTCCACAAAATCCAACACTAAATGCAACTTTAAAGAATAACTTAGCCACTCAAGTATCGTTACCTCTTCTCAAAAAAAAAAAAAGGGGGGGGGGGGGGGGGGGGGGGGGTGTTTATAGATATGCCACATATTATGTGGTCAGATATGGCCCTGGATAATTATCAGGAGAAAGACCCCATGTTGTTCGAATTCACAAGAAAAACGAAAAGGCTACGTAAAAATAAATACGGCTAGGCCCATTGGACCTTAGAAGAGCACCACCCTCCAAGCGCTCCTCGCAAAAAATGGCCCACAGCTGGAAAAATACAAACTTCTCGTCACTTTTCTCAAATCTACTCAAAAGTTATGAAAATGAATTTTCACCAAATTTATAATCATCACCTAAATTATGACTAATCTCGCAACTAGCACCTTGTGGACAAATTAAAAGTTAAAATTAATGGTTATGAACAAGTCCATGACACTCAGAAACTAAATTTATTGATTTACCCCTCCAACCAATTAAAAGGTTAAAACAAATTTACAAATTTCCACATTGACTAAAATATCCCTGCCCATTGTTAATTATTTAAGCAATTGGAATTTGGGATTTTTTTATTTTTTTTTTAGAGAGTTTCAACTTATGGCGTTCGCTCCTGATAATAGCTCTTTATTATCAGATCAAGACACCAATCGATTTTTGGTGTATGCAAGAATTAAACCTCAAATATCTTATTCATTACTCACAGGAATTTTGGGAAGTTGATTTCATAGTTTGGTGTTATTTGCAAAATCACCAATAGAATGGGTGTTATTTGCAAAAATTTTCATAATTAAGACGGTGAATTAATAATTTGGGATGCAAAGTATATATACCCCTTAATTTATGATGGTTTTATGCAAATCCTAAAAATAATAATTAATCCAAATACATTTACCCACATATATTGATGATGCCATGTTATGTATTGTTTGGAATTTACTTACCTACCACTTAAGTCCAAGATCAAGCATAAAATGAAATATTATTATATCTATTAGAAAAAATGCAATATAATTTTTTCTCACTTTATTCTTAAGGGGACAAACTTTGTAATTACATCAATTTGTGAGATTATTTATCAATTGAAAATGAATTGTGCCATTATTATTTTTCTTTTGGTAAAAGTCAATAATAGGCTAAACATTTGTATAACCATCTGTAATATAATTAGTAAATTATAGGATTGATTCCTCGACTCAATTGTTGGAGAAATAAACATCTTAGGGAGTTTCATTGAATAGCTATATGTTTCATTGAATAGCTAATATAACATATAGAGATACACTTTAACTCAAAAGGCTTAAGCCCAATGGATATGTGCTCAATTATGTTATATCAACTGCTCATTCTTCTTATCATCATTCAATGTGGGACTTCACTCACACATGTAACCCAACAATCTCTCCCTCACATGTGAATCTCTGCCTATATGTGGCTTTCAAGACCTCTCAATGGGCCATGAACAAGTCTTATTTGCTCCCCCTTGCCTAATGGGCTTTTTCTTTCACTAGTACATCATCCATGAGCCTTCACATGTCAATCCCGCACGTCTTTTATCCTCCATAGGAACCTCGCACCTCACTGTTGTCTAGCACTATTAGCAATAATAATCCTTTGTTGGGCCTTTTCAAAGATCGTTTGTGTGGACTTTATGGGCCAACTTGGTGCAATATACTATCTCCGCTCCAATTGCGAAAGGGACCCACCCTACTCCATTTGCGAAAGTGCTTCAAATACATATATCCCGTTCCCACTCCAACTACGAAAGGAACCTTGATAACCTTATCCCCTTTGCTCCAAACCACCATGGGCTCTAATACCACTTGTTGGGAAAACAAACACCTTAGGGAGCTTCCTTGAATAGTTGATATAATATATAGAGACACACTTTAAGTCTTTAACCCAAAAGGCCTAAGCCCAATGGGTCTGTGCTCAGTTATGTTATATTAACTACTCATTCTTATCATCATTATTCAATGTAGGACTTCAATCACACATGTAACCCAACATCAATTAATTAATAGTGTATACATGTAATAGCCAATAAATTGTATTTTTATAGCCTGCTTGGAAATGTAGAGTCTATATTGGCAAATAGTCCATTAGATATCTTATTTCCCAAATTAACATTTATGTCAATATGTTAAGAACTTTATAACTGAATTGGCACCTCCCTATGCATAAAGCGCTCGAGGCTTTAGGGGAGAAGGGTTCGAATTGTGGAATTAGTAGCATGTTGTAATTATCTCTATAAAATAAAAATAAAAACATTTGTGTTGATGTTGGGTATGAAAAAGTAATAAAATATAACTCTAAACGAGTTATCTTCCTCCAACTTATTATGGACAATTGAAGAGATCATTTATACGTAAATTTAGTCACATTACTTTTTCAATGAATTATACAACTTGTTTAAATAAACACATTGATAATATTATAAATTGTCACATAATGTATTGGAAAAGATCTCTTCAAACTGGTTTGGAAATATTCTTTGTCTATCAGATATGGTACATGGTAAATAGATTAATCTATCAAAGGTGGTATGGTACGAGTTCAGCACCTTAAAGGCATGACACCGCTTTAGTGATTAAAATTTGGTAACTAGAAAACTCCAAAATGGTGATTAGTAACTCAAACTACCTCAGCACAGGTCTAGAGGTACACTACTGCATGTTTAATGGAGTTCGAGGAATAAATGCATTACCATAATAGAAAGGAACTCCAAAAGAATGCTTACAAGGAAAAGGTGAGGTTTGTAAGGAGTACTAGTTGAAATACAATAGAGTTTAGTTGTTTGGTACAGGTCTAGAGGTACACTACTGCATGTTTAATGGAGTTCGAGGAATAAATGCATTACCATAATAGAAAGGAACTCTAAAAAGAATGCTTAGAGCATCCACAGTAATGGAGCTAAAAATTTAGCTTTTTAGCTCCACCAAAAGTTACGTTATCTATTTTACCTATACACATGTTGCAGTAGTGAATCTATTTTAGCTTTCAATACAATAAAATAATATAAACATTACAATAAAATAATATATCCCACTACCCAAAAAACATGAACAGCACCAACCATAACCACCTCTACCATCAGCCACAGCCACAGCCACAACCACAGCCACAACCACCACCACCAGTCCACAACAGAAAAAAAAAAAAAAAAAAAAAAAAAAAAAAAAAACACCAACGAAACCCAGAGAAACCCACGATGAAGATCGGTGAGATGGAGGACGGCAATGGGTCGGCGGCATGGGACGGCGAGGTGGGACAGCGATGAAGATGAAGATCGGTGATGAGATGGAGGACTGGGCGAGGTGGGTCGACGACGTGGAACCTAGAATAGATCGACGACATGGAACCCAGAGCAGATAGTAGATGAGGGAGAGAAAAAAAAAATGAGAAAGAAGAAGAAGAGAAGCCGGAGAGAGAGAGAGAAAAAAAAAAAAGAGAAAATATTTTTTAAATGAAAGAGGAGAGAGAAATTTAATAAAATAATTTTTTTTTAGCTCTCATGAACAGTGCACATCTATTTATAGATGTGCACTGTAGTAATGAAGCTAAAAAAAATAAGTTTTGTTTCACTGCTGGAGCATGGTTTTGGTGTTTGAGGAGTTAAAATATTGCAATATAGCAATATAACACCACTGCTGTGAGTGCTCGTACAAGGAAAAGGTGAGGTTTGTAAGGGGTACTAGTTGAAATACAATAGAGAGTTTAGTTGTTTGGTATAGGTCTAGAGGTACACTACTACATGTTTAATGGAGCTCAAGGAATAAATGCATTACCATAATAGAAAGGAACTCCAAAAGAATGCTTACAAGTAGGAGTGTTCACGGTGCGATGTGGTTTTGGGTCATTTTTAACACTATATTTTGCAGTACAGTTAAATTAAAACCATAACTGCACTACACCTTATTTTTGCGATCACATGTGCGGTGTGATGCGATGCGGTTTAGAGTTTAACCAAAACCATAACCACACTGCACCTCACCTCATTTTTGCGGTCACATGTGTGATGCAGCGTATAAGATGCAGTTTAAATGGCTTGAAATTGGTTTTTTTTTTTAATTTTTTTTTTTGGCTTTTTCTACTCAACCCAAAACTAAAGTTTTAAATTATTAAACTAGTTTTTCTTTATTTTGGGCTAGCTTTCCTAATCAACACTTGCTACGATTATCAAACTTTTTTTTTTTGGAAAACTAAACTATTAATAATATATTTAATATTATAAATAAATAAATATATTAATATATATAGAGAGTGCAGTATAGTGCGGTTTTTTTATTATAAAACCGCACTGCACCATGCGATGGTGCAGTGCGGTGCACTGTCACTTACAGTGCGGTGTGGTTATGTGATTTTATAGGTAATTTTGGTGTGATTTTTGCAGTTTGTGCAGTTTGGTGAACACTTCTACTTACAAGGAAAAAGCTTTGTAAGGAGTACTAGTTGAAATAAAATAGAGATTTTAGTTGTTTGGTATAGGTTAATGGTTTAGGATTTTTGGAAATATTGAAAATTTCTTTAACATTCTCATTTTTGTTGTAAATTACACAAAAGAATTATATGCTTAGAGCCAAAGGTATTTGGAGTCCCACTTAAAATGATATTTTAAGAAAAATAAAATTTTTATATAATTCATCGAAATAAACCAAATATAAGCATCTCGTATTTTCAAAAATCTTAATAGATTGCTAATCAAATCAAATAATTACATTTGCAGGCACCACCATGTGTTAATGTAAATGACTGAATGTGCTCACATATATTAATGAAAAAAAAAAAAAAAAAAAAAAGTTACAAAAGATAGCCGTGATTCCAAGAAAATAAGGTGACAAAACAAAAGGGGGGGGGGGGGGGGGGGGGGGGGGGTGTGGGGGTGGGTTGTAAACCTGAAATCGTAATAATTACTAAAACTTTTTTGAGGGAACAATAATTACTAAAACTTGTTTGCATTATTACGGTACTTGGCAAACTTAAGGAAATTAAGGTGAAAAAGAGTACTAGCCAACAAACGGTAATAGTACACAATTATTTTTCATAATCATTTTAGCGAAGTTGTGATTTGAATGATATTACTTTTATATGGGTTCTGATGATTTTTATAGTGTATCAAATTTTTTTTTTTTAAGAAGAAACTATATTTCAACAATTTGAATATGTAACATCATTCTTCTATGATAATTAATTATATTTCTTATCATCATCCTAAGACAATTACAATCAAGTTAATCCTAACCTTTCTTCTCAAAAAAAGTTAATCCTAAATTCCTAATAGGTACAAATAAACATAAGAAGGATGAGTGTGAAATGCAACAATCTAATAGGTACAAATAAAGCCGAACATATTTTATTTTATAAATATTTATATTCCGTAGAGCCGTATAGGCATCGAAGACGTAAGAAATTAAATTCAATTGGGATCTTTAGGGATTGGGATTTGGTTAGTAGGGCAGGCCAATAGCCATTAAAAAGAATCAAATAAATTGTCCCATGACAAAGACCTCTTCAACACTGTCCACACATTCAACAGCTGATATATATGATCTAGGTTTTCTTCTCCCCCCCCCCCCCCACCCCCCCCCCCCCCCCCCCAGCCCCCCCCCCCCCCCTCCCCCCCCCCCCCCCCCCCCCCCCCCCCCCCCCCCGCAGTGTATTTGGATGTGGTTGACAGGTTGAACTGACTAATCCTCAGGCCTCAAAATTATTGTTTAGAATCTATTTAAAAGAAAGTGAATAGATTTTTACTTTTAAGTTATTTGATCAAAGATGGAGCTTATATTTAGTGCAGTGATACACCGAACACGTTAGAATTTATACACGTGTCCATCATTACTACACTAGATACAAGTGGTGTCCTTTGATTAACATACTGATCTTGGGTTTTCTCATAAAATCTGTTATCAACTAGTGCTCCTAATTAATATGGTTGGGTTGTTTTGTTAATTTCAGTGTACGAAATCCAATTTTCCCAACTTTTCTTCTTTTTCTTTTTTATTTTTCCCCAATTATTTCTTATATGTATTTAAAAAGATTATTTTGGTTTCGTTTTTCAGCTGCTACCCAACCTGTAGATATACCAACCGAGGCTCAGCCACGCAGATCGGCCCCTTAGATTTGTTTGGGTATTATTTTGTTTGGTTTTCGAGAAATGAAGAAAAAAAGGAAAGCTATAGATATATGTATGTATTGAATTTAATTCTTAGAAATAGAATGACGACTACTTTGGGTATGTAAAAGAATTAATAAAAAAATTTGAATTTTACTTTGGTTTTGCCCCTGAATCAAACAGGGAGATGCAATTGATTTTTCAAGGAAGAAAAGGTGGCCTCCAGTTGTGCAATTGGAGAAAGAGTGAAGAATAGGAAATGAAAAAAATGTTAATAAAATGAGGAAAGAGAAAAAATAATAATTGAAGTAGAATAAATAAATTTTTTATTTAGTCAAAACAATGTAATTTTAGAGTATTGAAATTAATTTATTTTGAGCTGAGCATCATAGTTGGGCATGATCAGATAACCTCGAATGAAAATAAAATATACCATTACAAAATATTCAATATTTTAAATACAGGTGGGGGTAAAATCAAAATGACCCCAAACTTAAAAGTAGCATTTTACAATTTAACCTCTATTCATTTTTTTTTTTTTTTTTTTTTTTTGGTTTCTGGCTATTACTCAAGTGTTGATCGGGGCACTTGTACTTCTGACCTTCAATTTCTTGCCAAAAATATATCCAATTTTCTCACTTTTTTTCCCAGATTTTTAAGGGTAATAAAACTCTTATTTATAATTTATTTTTGCACACCTTTTGGTTTTTAAAAAATAGGAAATTAAGAGGGTATTTGGTACATGCACTTAAAAACATGTGTTTTGTTGTTTGAAAATATGTATGAAAATACGTGTGGATGAAAAAGTGTGTAGAAATACGTATAATGTTGTTTGAAAACTGAAAATGTGTGTTTGAGTGGGTATACCAAACACCCTCAAATCTGTGTGTGTGTGTGTGTGTGTGTGTGTGTGTGTGTGTGTGTGGGAGGGGGGGGGGAGGGGGAAGGATTAAGTCATCCACTTTAAGAAGAATGGATTTTTGTGAAACTAATAAGTCTAGATTCTCTCCAAAGCTGAGTTTTGTGGCACCATAGGAAGGGTTAGAAATTTTCCAATAATTCCTAGCAATTTTCTACGTACATCCATCATCCATCCTTCCGTTAATCAAGCTCATCCCCATCATTGTTTGCATCAAGAATTGACAACGGTAACTAAAGTTCGGTCATTGCTATCATCAATTCTCTGAATAATCTAAGATGGGTGGAGATCTCAACTGCTACATCTGTACGTGGCCATCAACCATTCATGATCTGAATTAGCACGCAAGTAGTACTTTCTAAATAAAATCTTAAATCATACTATATGTTTTAATGGATTTCGCATGATTAATTTGAATTTAGTACTTCACATGCCTAATGTTATATCCATGCATTCTTATGTTTATATGTATTTAATCATGTAGATTGGTAAGTTGCATCATGTAGACTTCTGAATTGCGTTATAGATTGAGCATCTCATACATAATTCACATTCTCATGCATCTTTTATTAGATTTTCATATGGTTAAATTTTTTTATGGTTCATAAAAATATCAAAAAATGCCCCCCAAAAAAATATCCCTTGTTCAGTTATTCACATGACATATATAACTCCAAATATCAAAAAATCCCACAAAATTTTTTTGTTATGCATTCTAACATGCCATATAAATTCGTATCTTGAAAATTCCTTATACATGTTACTATTTATTTTTGTACTTTATAAATGTTCATTGCTAAACTCATTTCTTTTTCAATGCTTGGTGTGAACTATGGAGTTATTTTATTTGAAATTTATCATGGATGTTTTCATTGTTCTTCAATTGTTCATAACAGTAAATTTTGTTTATATTGGCTTTTATACCCTATAGGACCAACTTAGTATGGGCAAAGAGGGTGCCTAACACCTTCACATCTAGTAACTTAACCCCGATCTTAATTTATGAGATGTAAAATAGACATTTTCCTTGTAATTTTCTATATTTTCTTGGTAGATTGTAACTACGAAATTAAGTCATGTAGATTTCTCTTTGGTAGAGTGTATTAAGACCCAAAACTTTATGTGTTTCAAACATTCATGTACTTTCTTTCTTTCTTTTATCAATCAAACCATTCACCTTATTACGGTTTTCTTAGTTTTTCCTTTTAAATAAAATTAAGTGGTAACTCCATGTTATGTAAGTCCCTTTGCGTGGGGGGTTTTGCATTGTTAGTTGAATCTCTACCTTGAGGTTCGTCACCTTATAGCAATTCCACGTATATGAGGTTTTACTCTCTTCACCAAATAAAAAGGGAGCTGAACAAAATAAGGCTTTTTGGATAGTAGCTCTCACAAATGTACAAGAACATATTTGGAAAAAATATTCATGTGTTTGAATTTATTTTATATTATTATTTCTGATGGGTAATTAAAAAGTATATATCGTCCATAAAAGACGTTTAAGAGAACCACGTCCAAGATAGTCATCCAGAAGGAAAGAAGAAAGAAGTAGTACTAGAAAGGAGTAAGGTCGTTTAGAATAAAGAACAGATCATCTATAGACAAGAGACCATAGATGACGGATAAACACTTAATAAATTCTAAGGTATTTTCTATAAACCAATAACGGTTACGCCACAATTTACTATTCCAAGACATGAGATAAATTTTCCAAAATTCGCTCCTCTCCCCACTAAGTCCACACACATCCCCACAATGAAAGTGACACCTAACAAGTAAACCCATTCTAAACTCTCTATAAAAAAAGACCAAGCCTCACCAAGCCAAGGTATGTCCAACTATTTATCCACTTCTTATACTGGAGTCCTTGAGAGAATTACTGACTTAATTATCGGAAGGTCCTTAACCGGTTCCATCATGGTCAACTCCGATAGTCTTTCTTTCTTTCTTTTTGATCAGGTTGTTAATCTGTCTTAATGTTTGGAGTTTGCAGCCTACTGATTTCATACTTTATCAATTTCATTGATCTATCTTATATTTAAAATCAAATTTTAAGTTTCTAACATTCATAGAATAATACTTAAAAAAAAAAAAAAAAAAGCAAAAATCGAGGCATAGTTAATAAAACAATCCCCATAGATTCAAGCATATTATCCATACATTTCAACACTAGTTAGAACCAAGTTTATAAATGAAGGGCGAGTATAAACACTATTAAGTGAAAACATAAAATAATAAATATATCTATTATGATGATTTACGTATATTTCAATTATTATGTAACTTCTTATTTATTACAACAAATCTCACATCTTATGTGCACTAAAACATAATTTGTCATAGAGTTAAACTTACCGTACATAAATTATTTTACACTATTAATCTATCTAAAAATAATAGTTCTCACAGTGATGCATGCTTGTGGACATTCTTTTTTTTTTTTCACTTCTCCTCTTGATCTTGCCAAATTTAGCTTGCTAGCCCACCTTTCTAGTTCTTTACTTTATACACCTCTACTTTTTTCCAACTCTTTATGACCTTATTTTTTAATATATATAATTAAATTAGGTACTGCCTTTGTATTAGCAAAACTTTAATATCTCATGTATCATTTTCTCCCTTTCACATTCATAACATATTAGCGGACCCTCTCATCACTTTCTCTCTCATTCACTTTGAGTTTGACCCGTTGCCTGCCACCGGCAGCTAATTTCTCTCTACTCAAATGGCGACCCCACCCTGCACTCGGGAGGATCTTCTAATGTTTGAGCATTACCCCCTCTTTTTCTGAGCAGAAAGGTTAAATAACCTTTCCTCTCCTTCCATTTCTTTCTTTTTTTCCTTTCCCTCCCTGAAACCCTAGCTAGTTCAGAACATTATACCAAAAGATAAGCAAAAAACAAAATAACCCACAAAGCAAATGACAAAGAGATCCTCTCATATGATATCTCTATAGCCCCCTTTCACCCTTCACTTCACCTCTTCCTATAGTCATAATTAAGATCTATATTCATATTCTCTCTTCTTTTTATAGCAACTTTTGCTCCAAGTGAAAGACAGGGAAAAGATTTGCTTCCATTGCAGATCCAGGATTCAAAGATATGGTCTCTCTCTCTCTCTCTCTCTCTCTCTCTCTCTTAAAGTTTGGTTAATTTAGAACACACCTCTCTTCATTCACTTCATGGGTTCTTGACTTCTTTCTCTGAACCCTCATAATATATACTTTTGTTTTTGTTTTTTCCTCTCGCACTCTCTCTCTCTCTGCAACTTTGCAACCATCTCTTAATTTCCAGGTTTCTTTATTTGTTAGCTAGATTTCATTGATTCTCTTTTTCACTTCACTATGGATTCTGGTAATAGTGGAAGTATGCAATCTTCTAGTGGTGGTGATGAAGAGTATGATTCAAGAGCTGCAGAGTCAGTCCCTTCTTTCTTGAATCCTCCTAGCAGCCACTATGGTTCACCTTCGCTTTTTTCTCAACACCAAAACCACCATCCCAATTTGTCTGATCTTTCATCTAATTATCTCCATGCTTTGTCTCAGTCTCAAGCATACTCAACTTCCAATTCGTTCCTACACAATCTTGATACGGTTCAACCTAGAGGCCTAAGATCTGAACCCAACTGCACCGACCTTGGAAACCTACCGGGCTCATCATCATCAACCCAATCCAATCTTGCTCATCATGAACCTAACCATGGTTCAAGCTCAACCCCATCATCGATGCGGATGCGGCCACTTCATGAGAATGGTACACGAGCAACAGCACAACCCAACGTAGTTCGCAACTCCAAGAAGCGAACTAGAGCTTCAAGGCGAGCACCCACCACTGTTCTCACCACTGACACCTCGAATTTCAGGGCAATGGTGCAAGAATTCACTGGGATTCCTTCACCACCATTTTCAGGCTCATCACACACTCGCCGGCTTGATCTCTTTGGCAATAGCTCAGCTTTGCGGTCCGGCCATTTGGAACCAATAGGAGCTTTTTACCCTTTACGTCCTTCGGCCCAAAAGGTCCAGCTATCGCCATTTGTATCTTCCACTACCTCCACTTCTTCTTCTTCGTGTACTTCTTCATTGTTGAACAATACTGTGTTTGATGCTACTAATATTGCTAGTACTAGTAACAACAATTTTAGTTCAACCTTAAATAATTACCACCACCAAGTTCCATCTAATCTAGGCCTAAATATTCCCAGACAGCCTCAAAATATGCAGCTAAACATGCAAAACCCAATTCTCACATTCCAGTCTCTCTCACAACCAACCCTTCATCACCCTTCATTTAACGTGCCTGGATTTGGTGCACGGTCTCAACAAGGAAGTTTGTCAATACCATCCCTTGATGAATTGGGTATGAACCATGGTTCTGGACAAGTGAATGTGAACCTTGTTGGGCTACAAAATCATGGAGCAGGATCTAATAACGATGGAGGTCAAGGTCAAGACCATTTGAGTAATTCGCTGCGTGTTGGTGGCTGTAAGTTGAACTATTCAGCAACTTCATCATCGGATTTTAATCATGACAAGTCTTTGGAGAATGTCTCTACAAGGGGTACGGAAGGTACGGTTGATTCGTGGCTTTGTCCTTCAGATTAATTTATATCTCTCTCTATAAAACCACATGTTGATGATCATCAGGAAGAACATGAAGAGGGTTCTGTTGCTGCGATAAGAGATAGCTAGTAGTGGTGGCAGCTGGTGATGGTGGTGGTGGTGAAAATAAGTTTGTTTGTGACATTAGCATGATCAATCGCCACGCCTTTATTAGCTACTTAATTTGCGGCATCAAATTATCTTCTTTATGTTTCTTTTCTGTTTTGTTTTTTTCTGATTAAACAATGAATAAGTAATTTAGTCAAAGATATGAGGCATCATATATTTTAATTTTATGTAGATATATCAAGATATATATTATCTCTTTCTTTTATATTATGTAATTGAGATTAGACATCCATAAGATGATTATAAAACTTAGTTTTCCTTTTAAATCGCATTTCTTAAATTTTTTTTTCTTTTTCCCCCTACTTCTCATATCTTTATACGCGTGATATATAGCTGTTAGTTACTGTTACGATGAGAATACTCAGAGAGTAAGCAAATTTTGCTTCCTCGTACCTTATCTACACAAAGAACAAGATAAATACGTCGGTGCTGTGCATTAAAATCTTCATGTTCTAAACTTTTGCTTGGTATCACATATCATATACTAGAGATCTAAGGTCTCTATCCATTGGGAAAAGAGTAGCTAATCAAAGGTGGTCCAATTGTTAACACGGCCTTTGAGTTTCAGCCTTTCAGGCAAAAGGCTATTTATGTTGTGCCCATCCCATAGGCTTTTTTGTTTTTGTTTTTTTTTTTTGTTTTTTTTTTTTTTGTTCCGAGGAGCATAAAGACAAAGAAGAATCACTGCACGCTGGCTTAATTATAGGATGATTATTTTTTTTCTTAATAGGAGTTTTTGATTTTTCTGTATTCTGAATCCATAGCACTTTGCCATGTTTTATGCCGGCACATGTTGATTCTAAATTTCTAACGTACTACACGTTCTACAGTATTTTGTATGTCTCTGTCTTATTCCCTTTTTCATCATGTTGGTATAAACCATGAGCCTTAGGATCAAGGTTTCCATCCTCGTGTTTCATGATCTCCTCCATAATATCATGTATTTTTAATTTCGAATATATAGTGGAGCAATTAGTGGCAAGAATAGGGGAATCCTATCTGCCGCAATTTTAAAATATATTATTAATATACAAGTGCAATAAGTTCCCTATTAATTCGATATTCTCCTTTATTGTTATGCTTAGTATGATAAGTATATATTATTTTGTGAGTACAATAATGATGTATTATGTATTCTTACATAAATAGTTGGTCTCTCTCTCATATACACACATGAGCGGTCATGTTGTGAATTGTCAATAATTTGAGTCGGTGGCATGGATGTCGTAGGTACCAAATTGGCAAAGGAGCTCAAAGGTGCGGGATCTGGTTTCAATGATGGTGGGATTGGATTAGGTTTTAATTGTAATGAAGAATTGGTTTTGACAGTGGTGGTGTGAGGGTTTGGATTTGGTTTAGGATTATATTTTGGTGGGTGTTGTTTCAAATCAACAATGTTGTGGCTGCTGGATTTGGGTTTGAGTGACGGGATTGAGACAAGGCAGGGTGTATGTCTCAAATCTGCAATGATAGGGTGGGTGTCTTAGATTTGAGTTGTCGCTTTGTTGATGTAAAAATTAATGTAAAAATGACAAAAGTTTCTTCTAAATCTCCTTCAACCTACTACATCGTGAATCATAAAACCATTCATGTGTATTATTTAAGTAAATCACATGAATTATTTAAAATGTCATGACTAAAAGTACACATAATGTCATTTCAACCGTAGTGAGATGAAAGAATTTTCTTCCAAACCAATTTGGAGGTAAACTTTTTCCATATAAAAATAGTAATTTTAGATTATTTTAATATGCTATATTCACAAATGAAAATTGGAATGTAGGGTGTTGTTAAATTGGTTATATAAAGTAGATAAAGTGAATTTTTGGTGGTGTAAAATATAACATTTTACAAAAGTTAATGCGAATGCTCTTAGCTTTAACTAGTTGGTTCAAGTAATTATGAGGATGTTTCAGGCATGGATTGGTTTTAGTAAAACTATTTTCTCTTCTAAAAATTTCCCATTTGAGATTTAAAAAAATTTAACCAACCACAAAAATTATATTGTCTGAGTATTAAGCAATTCCATAACGTGGGTTTTAATTAACTTAATTAATAAAGTTTTTGTTGTCGAATAAAAAATTTAGGATTCAAGCTTACCTACACCATAAACTAATTGATGTTTTGTCTTAATGATAACGAGCAATTAAAAAATATAAAAATATAAACTTCTTCCACATAATTTTTGTACCGTAGCCTGTTGTTTATTAGGCGTATTTAAATAAAAAGGTTGGTAATTCTTAAAGTTAAAACCTGCCATATATAGATTATCAAAACAAAAAATTACCAGCCATATGTAGACAATCAAAAAACAATGCAAAGATTCAATGCGCATTACAATGAAATACTATTAGCGGACTCCTTAAAGCATGATAAGCTTCTGATCCACAAACGCATGTTATTCAACTATTATTATTCAACTATAATAATAAAGAATATATAGAGTTTCCTCAATGAATAATATAATTATATAGGTTATTTTTGGGTGCTAGCCTGCTAAGCATTAGTAGATCAAACTTGCTAAGTTAAAGAGATGCCTTATAAGCTGTACGGAACTTTGTAGCTAACAAGTGACAAAATATAAAGTATTAAAGATGCTCTCTACCTAAAAGTCAATGATGACTTTTTTTTACAACTTGTTTAGAGAGAGAGAGAGAGAGAAGAGAGAAGATTTTCTGTTCATAATTTTGATGAATTATTTCAACAAATTGAGTGTTTTAAGCATGAGAATTAGGGGGAGTGATTTTAAGAGACTAGAAAAAATGAACTATATCCAAGAAAACATTATGATGATGATGAAGAGGGGACATTATTAGCCATGGGATTTTGGAAGATGAGGACACATTGAGAGGATGTGGTGACATGTGAGTAACTCTTTCTCCTTTGGAATCATGGTGGCCCCATGCCAGGGAATAATCTGGTTTTTAGCAATGATGATTCTTTCTCTCTATCTCTCTATCTACCTCTCTTACTCTCTCTTGTCCTCATTTTCATGTGAGGACATGAGAAACACTGGCCTCAAAAACTCTTGCACTGAAAAAGTTAAACTTAATTCTCTGTTTGTTTGTTACTCAAAAAAATGATCTGTTTTGTATGTGTGTCCAAACGATCTTAAGCCAGTCCCAAATATAGTAAGCTTTTCCACCATTCCCTCCCTTAAATACAAACATATACTTGCATGCTTTTTGTAGCACCTAAAAATGACTTCTTTAACCTAGATTTAATTAACCTCTACGATATATAAGCTGAGATTGAAAATGGAAAGAATAGCTATTGCCTGTTGGAACTAGAATGAGGCATGTATGCGAGAGAAATTGATTAGTGAAAAGAAGTCATTATTATGTAATTCTATATATTCGATTCTCCTGCTTTCAACTTATGCTGTTGATTGCCTTTTCTTTGCTTTTACTGTTTTGTTTATTTTCATCGTCTTAAATGATTTGCTGTACGTAAGCGATGATGAAAGTAGATTGCAATCTGACGCCAATTGTTAATTTTGAAGACTTGAATCTAGTAGTAAAAAAAAATAAAGGTAACCAAGGCAAGAACCCTGTGGCTTAGACTGCTGGCTGCAATGTTAGACCAATAACTTTGTCTCCAAAGAGAAGACTTGTTCCTCTCTCTCTCTCTCATGATATATATTCCATTGAAGATTCTTTGGTGTACATATAGACTGGGACAACCTCTTGGGAATGAACATGTGATTCAAAGCAAGTTATCTCCGCCGTTTATAGACTTTGGACCTTAACCATTAGTTCACAAGCCATACCTAATAAATGGACGGCATTATTTATGATAATTAAAGGAGGCCAAAAGAACATGACCTAGCTAATTTAAAAAGGATGGCCGCTAGCTCTGACAAGTCTCTATCCTAGTAGAGTTAGTTAAGTAGTCCATTAGAGAGGAATTGAAACAAACAGTTGTATAATCCTCTCACACTTATTTGAGTTTTTTTGGTATAGAATTGACATATATGAATGTACTTGATAAGGATTACAACTGATAAAGATTGCATGAATTGAAAAATATGAATCGATAAATACGAAATAAGATAATATGGTTAATACACCCCCTCAAATTGAAGTATCTCTCGAGGAGAGCTACAACTTGTCTCAAAGAAAAATAAACCGTACGTGGAGAAGATAAATCTTTGATCATGATGTCATTTAATTGGTTAATGGTGGAAATAAAGCTAGCGAACATCTAGAGGATGATTTGTGACATTTTCTCGAACAAAATGAAAATCAATTTCTACACTTTTAGAATAGCACTGCAAAAAATGAGGGCTATAACGGCGTTTCTATAACGGCGTCACAAAACATTGCTATTGCCCGTGACTATAAGTCTATTTGGGTTTATAGCTGCTATAGGTCCTAAAGATGCTACTATAATCAGCGTTTTTTGTAGTGTGGGCATGAAACACATGGTTTGTAGCAAGGTAAGTGACGTATTCACTCTATAGTCTATACATTATTAGTTCGTGAGTTGCTTCATATTAAGATCCTTGGAAACAAATACAATCTTATGTAATATAAAAGGCCTTAGAAATTCAATGTTGTTGATCGTTATGACTAGTAGGGGTGAGAGTGCTTAATCCAACACAATTAAGGAGAACGTAATACCACAACTTCAAATGAATCGGTATAAAATATTAAAATGTCAATATGATGAATATGAATGAGTTTTGGGTTTGAACTTTTTTTTTTTTTTTTTTAAGCATGAAACTTCTAATTATCATTTTGGGCTATCTCCAAGAAAATTTTTCTTATAAATACTCATTAGTGTGTATGAAACAAAAAGATTACACACATTTGAGGGGATAGTCCGGTGCTCGAAAAGCTTTGAACACCCTCAAAAACAAAATAAAAAATGTAAATACAAACAATTATTATTAATGTATCAATAAAATACTTTTTTTTAAAAAAAGGTAACAATACTGTCACCAACAGAACAAAACAAAAATAAAGTAAAGATAAAATTTTAGTTATGTTATAATTAGTTACGAGACCTCCTCACCAATCCTTTATGGTGCTGCTCGACATTGCTGATTACTTCAAAAGAGTAGTTAGTCTTGCTTGCAAGATGATCCTTCTTCAATTACTCGAGTTTCCTCGTGTCCCAAGCTAATCAAGTCGAAGTATAAAGCATAAATTAATTAGCGATACTTTATAGGTTATACTCCCATTTTGAAATTTATAAGGTTCACCAAATCTATTTCTCATCTAAACACCAAATTCTTTTAAAAATAAAAATCAAGTTATTAAGATTTAAGAAACTAAAGAATTGTGGAAGTTAGGCACACGCTAGAGTGTATGCCACCATCTATTTAGATTAGAAAAGGTTGAAAAGCAAAAGACTTTTTCTTTTCTTTTCTTTTTTTAATATCAAAAGCCAAAGACTGTTTTTATCTCCTAATAAATTGGCAAAAATACAAAACTCTAAGTTTTTTCTGAATTCATTTTAGTCTTCTAACTTTGATTTCGTTTATTCAGTCCTCTAAGTTTTAGATTTATTCAATTAAGACATTTCTATCAACTTTTGTTAAAAAATTTTGAAAAAAAAGTATGGAAAATATTTTTAATCATTAAGTGAATTTTTTAATTTAAAATTTTTGAAGAAAAATTTAAAAAATTGAAAAATTAACCACAACATATAACAAAAGTTGATGGAAAAACTTTAGCTGAATAAATTTGAAAGTTAAAAGACTGAAATAAATTCAGAAGAAACTTAGAGTATGAGTTTTATTTTAGCCTAATAAATAATAACCTTTTTTTTTTAGGTTATGTTCAGTATGAAACTTTTTAAAAATGGAATTTCAATTTCCTATATTATTCTTAACTTTTTTGAAGAAATAAATAGGATTCTTATCATATATACCACTTCTAATTTAATGTAAAAAAAAATATATTTACAAATATTATCACAATTTTTTATATAAAAAATATAGTATGGAGGAACGAATCTCTTCCTTAGAATGTATTGTCCGCTTTGGGAATGAGCCGAAAAGGCCGATGCCACCCGCACAGATTTGCTCAATCCCACATCGAAAGAGAAACGCCTCCTACCCATGCCTTATAAGCCTTTAGCCTAAGGATGAGTGTACCACTACTAGACATATATCAGTGATGAATTCAAATTAAAACTAGTAACAACTTATTATAAAAATTTGTTGTGAAAATGTAACAAAGCTAGCATTACTCAAAATTTATAATTTAAGCTGCCAGTACCCTCCACTCCTATTCACTTTCTCAGAGAGAGAGAGAGAGAGAGAGAGAGAGAGAGAGAGAGAGAGAGAGCTATTATTTTACCATTCTTTATTTCAACGTTAGAATGGTATAAGAGAGAAGAGTCTTCACAAATTTTATGTCCAGGGATCTCTTTATAGAGGATCAATCAATCTCTTAAACCATTTCTTTCCGTTTTTGTTTAATTTGTGCAAAAGTTTCAGAAATGCTTTAAATTCAGGGAAAAAAAATTCGGTTTCTTAAAGAAGTGGAGACATTATCTTTGTCTGCCTCAGCTGATGTTCAGTGATTTTCATGAACCCCACATGTCCCCCACTTCAGTTTTTCCTCAGATTTAGATAAATGTATTACTTGCAAACATTAAGAACTTTGATGCCGTGTCGTGACGCGTATAAAGAATTACTAATATCAATTGAGGATTGCACAAATATTGTACCTTGGAAATTGTTGTGGAAGCATATATTAATATATAGACGACTGACTAATAAAGAGTAGAAGGATTCAGCCAAAAAAAAAGACTAAAAGGGTGGAAGGTGGGTTTATTTTTTAAAAGGAATACTATTTTTACAACATTTTCATAACATTTTATTAACAAATCTTAAATGACAGGTTGTTATTGGCAGGCTACTGATAAACTAAAAGTAACTTCAATGGTGAGTTTAAAATAGAACCAATAACATCTTACCACCTTTAATTTGTTGTGAAAATGTTGACGTAACATTTTTTTTTTTAAAGATGTTCAATTGATTTTTTTTTTTCCAGGGTAAAAAATTAACTAAGAGTTTTATTAAGAAAAAAAGATTGTTTACACTTGTTTATTTAGCAAATAAGTTATGCAAGGTTAAGTCTACATTTTGGCTCAATTATTAATTAGTTGAACTCAGGCATGGTAATTTATTAGTGAACAAGCTTGTAAATATGAGTATCTTTTATATAATGTTATATCTTAATATGTATTCATATATAAAAATACTTGAGTATGAGATGTATATGTTTGTAACTAAGTCCATAAGATATCAAATTATATTTTATAATTTATTGGTAATACAAGCAATCAATTTTCACTTTTGAAATTAAATATATATATATATATTATTTTTAATCATACAAGGTTGATGAATCTAATTTTTATAAGAATGAAATTATTATATTTAATTCACTCAAATAATATAAAGAAGAAAATCAACCAAACTCGAACATATAATCTAGCTTGGTAATGAGCTCAAGCTTGGCTCATGTTTGTAATGTAAATGAACAATTTTGAACTTTTAATACTCTTAGAGCATTATCATCAGGTGTATCAAATGCCAAATATTTGGCATTTGACACACCAAACACCAAAAACCAATCTTCGTCAGATATTTCAAATCTCAAAACTTTTAGCATGAGACTATAGTGCAATTCCAAATATGAGACGGTATGGACAAAAAATGCCAAATATTTTATTCCTATTTTATTTACACTTTTTCTCTCTCCTCCCAACACATATCTCTCTCTCCCCGTCTAGTTCTCTATCTAGCCTTCTCTATTCCTCTTTCATAGCCACGCCGATCTCACCACATTGACCATCACGCCACGCTACCAAGCTTGCCGTGCCATCCACCATGCCACGCCGCCAAGTTTGCCATATCATCCACCCCACTATGCTGCTGATCCCTCACTGTGTGAGACATTTTTTTTCTTTTCTTTTTCGGTGGTGGTTTTTTTTTTTTTTTTTTTGGTTTGGTTGTCGTGGGTTTTATTGTTGTGGTTGTTGGTTGATTTTCATGGGTTGTGGTGGTTGTTTTTTTTTTGTTGTTGCTGGTAGGTTGTGAGGTTCATGTTTATCTAGAGGGATTGGAGGTTCAAATTCAGGTGGATTTCTTTCTTGCTTTGTTATTGGCTTTGTTGTGGTGGCTGTTTTAGGTTATGGATGGTTATGGTGGTGTGATTTGATGGTGGATTTGGCAGTGGGTGGGTTCAGATGGGTTTCTTTTTTTTCTTTTCATTTTTTTGGGTGTTGACTGGTGAGGTGGGATGTGGGGCGGTGGGGGTAGTGGGTTTTTTATTTTGTTGTTTTTTTTAATGTTATTTTAATATTTTTATATATTATTTTAATTTATAGAATTGAAGAATAGAAGATGTAATGTATGGTAAATTGTAAAACGATGTATTAAAATAATAAAGTAATCTTTTTTATGTGTCAAAATAGCATTTTTTTGCAACTCCTGATAAGAATGCTCTTAGTTAATTTAGAGTCCTACTTTTTTTTACCCTAAAAAAAAAAAAAAAAGAGTTAAGATGGTAACATTCCCTTCTAATTAATCTACCAAAGGCGCAGAAAAAATTTCTAAAATAGTATTAATTTGTATGGTCTCTTATTAATTGTCTTAAGTGTAGAGAAACCTTTCTCATATTGCAAGAAATGCATATAGACACACACATAGTAGTCCCTAATTAATATGTGCAATATATGAGAAACGTTTAACAAAAATTTTTTTCTCTATTTTATTTTTGTCTAAATATGATATTGATAATTATGTGAAAAATTAATTGTTATTTATTATGATTGTATTTGTATATGTAACTATATTTTCCGTCATTTTAAGAAAATATGATATGACAAAATTTAATGGAAGGTTTAAATATGAAATAAAATTAAAAATCAATTAAAAATATATATAATAGAATAATGATGTGTAAAAATTGATCTCCAAAACTTATGTGGGAAAGTTTTATAAGGTTAACAAAATTTTAAACATCTTAAATTTTATATGAGAGAGAGAGAGAGAGAGAGAGAGAGAGAGAGAGAGAGAGAGGAATAAAAATTGTATTTTATTCTATACTTTACTAACCACAATTTGTCACACATTTTTTTTTCATGCATGGTATATAGAGGGACAATATCAAATTGCATATGATGTAATTCTTTATTATCATTACATTACTTAATAATTTTTTATTAAAATAATATTTTTAAATTTTATCATTAGATTATAAGTTTTCGTTTTCTTTAGCACACACTCCAAATAATGTAATAATAAGATGTTATTTTTCTATGAAAATTTACAGTTCAATTTATTGTGATTTGTGAGTATAGAATTTGTGTGATTAAGGGTTTTTCTATTGACTAAATTTAATACACACATATATTATATATATAAAGAAAAAATTTGGAAGAGCATTTTTTTTTGTTGAGTTGGTAAGGATATTTTCTACTTCGATGCTACATGAAAATTGAGAAAACTAACTTTCCATTTGTTTGAACTTTAAAGGGTTTGAAGAAAAGATTAATAGGAAGAGGGAATAGTAGATGGGGAAGGAAAATCATTTCTTGAGAGATAGGTGAAACTCCTCCAAACCCACTAAATCCACTTTTTTTTTTTTTTTTACATTCACTATGAACCAGGTAGAAACTAACCACTTCATCACTCAATTATTACACATAAAAAATTATTAATTAAATTGCAAATAACAGAGCATGTGAATTGAATAGGTATATTAAAATCTTTTGATTAAACTTCAAATCTTTGGATGTTATATATGTGACAGAACCGTTACTCACAGACATATGACGCACAAAACGACGTCAGTATCACTTCATGCTTTTTAGTTTTTACAAAAAAAAAAAAAAAAAATTGCAGAATTGCAAAAAAGACTAATTGGGCGGCTTAACCGGCAAAGGGCGCGAAATAAGGAGGATGTTCCACGTGTATGGTAGGATGGGGCTCCCACGTGGGAAAAGAGTGGGATTGATTGCTAGCTGATAGCTGTCTCATGATTATAGGCTCCTTTAATTGTAGTCGGGGAAGGAACTCTACGTCTGTGTGACTGAAACAATTTGCATATGCTCTCACCTACTAGTCCCCAAAATATATAATCATGACTACTCATGTTGACGTAGTTGTTGCCTTCAATATTTATCCACACACCAAAATTAATTTATCCCAAAAACAAAAAACCCTCCCTCTCCTTACCAACATATCAATCATTAATTTCAAATTATATAATTATAAATAAACAAATATAAAAGTTTAATTTAACCGAAATTTCAGTTAACTTATCTGGTAAAGTTTGGTCAAATTTTTAATTATTTTAGAATAAAACACAAGTTTCACTTTAAAATTTGAAATAATTTTGATGAGTTTACTTGTAAGGTTATTTTTCTATTAAAAAAAAAAGTAAACCATTATAAAATGTTTTTATCTATCTATCTATCTTTTTTATTATTATTATTATTATTATTATTATTATTATTATTTTGTTTTAGTATATAACATTTTATTTGAGTTTGTTTGTAAGGATATTCTTCTATTAATTTCTATTAATGTGGCTGCTAGGTATCAACTAAATTCAAAAGAATATTAGATAAATGCTATGTTCACAATATTTTACAACAAATTCTAAGTGATAAAATAATAAGAAGTTTAATGGTTTGTTCAAATTATAACTAGTATTCACAATATTCTCTCTCTCTCTCTCTCTCTCTCTCTCTGATTGCCACTAGTGTGCTCACCCAAACCCCTTTTCATCTCAAAAACTAAAATCGTTCTATTAGGTTCCAATTAGGTGGTGACAACTTTGTATTTTAGAGTCAGTTTCACTTCCCACAACCTTTTTTTGTCCTCATCTACCCTCTTCCTCATTATCATTCACAATACCACCACTGTACCCAAACAACTAAAACACCTCCATGAGGACCAAGCTATAACCACCTCATTGCAGCATATACACACTCAAAACTACCGATCACTCCATCCATTGATGACCCATAAACTAGTACCATAGATAGCTGCCATGGTCAATTGTCCAACTTTACCTAATAATAACTTAATTTTGTATAATTGTAACATTATTATAGAACATTATCATACTTATTTTAGGTTAATTCATGCATTTCATACATAAATTTAAAAATAATTCTCGATAATTAATATAGTTATCAAAATAAATCTTAACGCGTGGATATATTTTTTGTATGAGTTTGGAATTAATTTTAGTGCCCAAATTATAAAATAAGTGCATGAAATTTTTTTTTTTTTTTTTTTTTAACAGGGAGATCTAATGGCTCAATTTTGATATGGGCCTTAATATAAGCTTAAGAAAGGTCTACCAAATTCAAGTTAAAGCCCAGATGGAGCAAGCTATCAAAGGTCATCAATTTCAATTTTCAAATCAAATTTAGATTAGGATTCGAACTGGCCTAGGTCTTATTATTTTGCACGTACCGTTTGGCTCAAATATAATTTAAAAAAAAATATATCCAAGGATGTGGATTTTGCGTGTTTTGTTCTTGTAAAAAATGTCATTGTGCGAGTTTTATCAAAGTTCTACTCATTAGAGGTAGTATGGCAAAATGTAAAATACTTCCCAAGATCTTGCTTTTTTGTAAGTTTGACTAATGAAAGGTGAGCAAATCCTTCTTTCTTATGTTCATCATTTCCGCTTTCCAACATTACTATCAAAGCACATGATTTAGTGATTTTCATTGTATATATGTCTCATAATGTTTTCTTGATAAGAAAACGTCAACATGGACCATGCTTTGAATCCGCACACCATTTTTGTTTTATAATGAATTTTACATGGCACACGCCACATTTTATTGTGTTATACCACACAATATCTTTATTTTAAAGAAAATAATGTCAAAAACATGCCTCTAAGATTTCATGGTCATTGGTTGTGTGATTTAAGATAAACTTAAGACCCTAGTTTTGTAATTCGAACTTTGTGCCTCAATTTTTATGAACTAAGCCTCATTTTGGATTCAGCTTATTCTGCGGCACGTTTGCTGCGTTTTTGTTTTTGTTTTTGTTTTTCCCTAGATGCGCATCTGGTATTGTTCACTGTTCATAAACACTGATTTTAGGCAAGTGAACAGTACCAAACGCGTGAACAGTGATTTTTTTTTTATTGTTTTCAGTTTTTAGCAAAATAAGCGGTATCCAAAATAAGTTGGTTTAGAAAACAAAAAATATGGAAAGAAGCTACATCCCATAAGATTCTCAACCGCATATATTTGCTTGATTTTAATAGGAATTGAGTATGTTATGAGAGATCAAAGTTTGGATCACCGCATACCCTTAGCGCGATGGTCACTTTATAAGTATAAGTATTTGTGGAGCATATGAGGGCAAATGTCGGGGTTCAAGTTTTCAGGAGAGAGTTTTACACATATATACACATAGATTAGACTATAATAAAATTCTATCTTGAATAAAAAATATAAATATATATATATATATATATATATATATATATATTGGGTTAAATTTTGAGAAATTTCTAGAATGAGTGTTTCAAGAGTTTGAATAAGACCTTCCAGAACCTCTCCGGCAAGAGAGGGTGTATTCCACCAGTTGACAGATTGACCGAACAGTTGGTCTACGTATATCTAGCTTTATAGGGTCTTGAAACATCTTAATTTGACTTTCCATGATTTTCAAATAAATAATTTTATTAGCATTGATTTATTGTTCATTAAATTTTAAATTAAATAAAGAGAGAGCGAAGGTACGTGAAGCCTGAAACAACTTATTATATCTACTTGGAAAATTCATATGTTTTATTTTATTTGTTTTGGTGGTAAAGGTGTAATATTTTGACTTTAGATTGGCCTCGTTTAATTTTTTAGAAGTCTGAATTAATTAAAATTATTTTTTCTACAATTCCTACTAAAAGAAACTGTCTTATCAACAAAAAAAAAAAAGTAAGGGAAACTGTGGTTTATGGTATAAATACTATCTTCTAAAAAAAAAAAATTAGACTATTGGAAAACTATCATGTAACTCGAAAACCTTAGGAAAAGTTTGGGTGGAAATATTTTTGAGAAGTGTTACGTGCACAAGATTTTCATAAAAAATTATAGTTAGAAGGTTATTATTAGTACTAATTTAAACTCACTCCTGAAATTACTTTTTTTGCTTACCACTATCTGCTAATAATAACTTGTGACTTAAGATTCATTATAAAAATGTTATGAAAATGCTATAGACATAGTATTTTTCAATATTTTTAATGCTCATTTGGACACATGCACTGGGATTTTCTTAATAATTTTATTTTTGGGATCTTACTTCTTATAAAAAATTTGGATCCACACTTAAAAAAAAAATTAAATGATTAAATCTATTATTTCTTATTAGTTTAAATTTATCCTATACATGTATGTTCAAGCTTTGGATCACTCTTTGATTCTCATCACATATTAGTATTTATATAAAAAAAAATTAGAAACATTACTATTTATCACATTAAATTCACAAATTGAGCGATTTTAGAAGGGTAATATATATTCTAAAATTGTCTTGCGCCAGTGGGCGCACAGGTCAATGATATCCTGGGCTTGAGAATTTAAAATATGTATACTAATAAAGTCTTATCTGCACATATGCATACACAATCGGATAGGGTAGAAGGATATCTTCCGCAAGCCCAAGTCCATTTTTACCAGTCAGCTAAAGCCCAAAATATATTTGCTTTTATTTGTATATATTTTTTGAAAACTTTCTTTTGAAAAGCCCAGTATCTCATAATATTAATATTCGGATTGAGATGGAAGCAAAAGAATATAGAGTATAATTGGCCACAAAGGCGAGTAAAATATAGTTGGCCAGAAATTAGAATTTTCGGCCAATTATGCTCCACTGACTAAGGAGTGCCCCATCAGTAAGGACAAAGAGTAGAAAGATTCTTGAGAGAAATTGAGCCATATTCCATTCCCAAACTTACAGTTTGGGCTCTAAGCCCATTAAGACTTCCTCAAATCAAATTCCCACTAATACAAATCCAGAAGCCATTTTTCAAGTCTTCGTGGACCCCTCAACGTACTAACCACAATACACACACAGTTCTGAAGCAAAAAGGATGGAAATCTTTTTAGCGCTCCTTGGAGACATGCACTGCAATTTTCTTAAAAATTTTACTTCTGGGTCTAACGTATTAAGAAAGAACTTGGATCAACACTGTAATTTGGATCTTCTGCAAGCCCAGATCCATGTTTACCGGTTAACAAAAGCCCAAGGAGAGGAAGCAAAGCATAGCACCCTTTGTTTTGAAATTAAAAAAAAAAAAAAAAAAAATCAAAGTACCCTTTGTTTGAAATTGGAATTGGAATGACCGTCTTAACACGCCATCGCACAACTCAACAACACGACCGTGGTACCTAGTTAGCCCATCGTCCCCTTGAGTCACTTTGATTGTTTTACTACATTCATTTTTTTATTTTTCCCTTTAAAACAAAAGGGAGAAGGGAAAAAGAATCAAAGACGAAGATGATGGTGAAGATAAATATGAAGGCGGAGATGGTGACTTTGATTTTGGTAAATCTAGCTGGGATCATGGAGAGGGCAGATGAGTCATTATTACCGGGCGTGTATAAAGAGGTTGGTGCGGCTTTGCACACCGACCCGACGGGTTTGGGTTCTCTCACTCTCTTCAGGTCCATTGTTCAGTCCGCCTGTTACCCAATCGCCGCCTACCTCGCCGTCCGCCACAACCGCGCCCATGTCATCGCCGCCGGTGCCTTCCTCTGGGCCGCCGCCACTTTTCTCGTCGCTTTCTCCTCCACTTTCACCCAGGTAAGCAAATTCTAAAACCCTCTTGCTTTTTAGCTGATTAAAAAGGATTTTTTTTCCCCATTTCTCAATTATGTTAGTAAATATGGTAAAAATTTAAATTTGATTGTTTTTGGAGGTTGGTTGTTATGAATTTATGGGATGGATCGTTCTCGTTAGGGTAATTAACTAGTTGCGATTGATTAGGTAGTTGGTACGATGAATGGTAAATAAATAGTTTGGGTAAATCTTAGGAAAATGTTTGAGGATATTCCTTTCTCGTAGCTATATTCTATGCTAGTCTAGTCGTTTGCAACAACACTGTAGCTTTTTGCTAAATTGGGAAACTGGTATTGTTGGATTAGGGAAAACCAAAAAAGAAATTGAAATGTTGTACTTATTCGGTTACTTATAAAGGAAACACTACATGTTTCAAATATGGCAACTAGTTCTATGAATGTGGTTTTTGTGTTCTCGGGTCTAAAATAGTGGAAGCTGTTCAATATTTTCGTTAATGGAAGCCTTGGATGTAATAAGCAAAGAGAAACTTCAAACTTAGGGAATATCTCATGCATATATGTTTACAGAAATGTGGAGCCCCTCTTCTTCCTTCACTCATGACCCTAAACAGTTTTCTTTTTTTGTTGATAAATAAGAGGGGAGGAGGGTTTTGAACCTGGTCGTCTCTGTTGGAAACACTAGGAGGTGCTAGGGAAAACAAAAAATCAAATTAAAAATTTGCACTTATTTAGTTACTTACAAAGGAAATACTTGTTTCAATTTCAGCAGCTAGTTCTATGAATGCTGTAGTTTTTGTGTTCTTGGGTCTGAAATAATGGAAACTATAAAATTAAATATATACTACAGCTTTTCTTTTGATAGATTCAACAGTTATAAAGGGAGAGGGGGGATTTGAATATGAACATTTTCATTGGAAACACCAAGAGGTTCCAGTTGAGCTAGACAACTCTTGGCTTGACCCTAAACAGGTTAGAAGCATGCGTATGTGATATTAGGGAAAGCAAAATAGTTTATTGCGATAGGGAATGTGAGCAAGAGGTTGGCAAAGGAAAAGTGAGTTGAGTTGGAGTTTCAACTTTGAACAACAACTAGAGTGGCAGACTGATAAATTTCCTAGCATTTTTTAATATCCAAGAGCTTCTGTACAAAATTTCTAAATCTTTATAATTTGAATTTTAAAGTTTGACCTACTTGTGACATGCTAGAAGATGCTTTCTCTTCCATCTATCCTCTACTATTGCACCAGAAGTGATGGGTGCCGATGGTTTTGGTGGTCCAAGAAATCAGACTCAGTCCACCATGTCAGTCAAGCTAGTGGGGGTGGTCCAGGCATCCAGTGAATCAAAAACAACTTATAGTGACCCGATGGTGTCGGCGCTGGTGTCATCGACTTCTTAGGTGGCATCGGAAGATGGGGAAGAGGATTTTGTGGGTTCGGATGGTTCGATCACTACAAATTATGATTCTGATTTTGAGGGAGTTCATCTACCTGGCCCCACTATTAGGGAGTTGGTTGGAGACTTGGATAAGTCTTGGGGTAATTCCAAAGACTGGATATTACAATTGCGTGATGGCAGGCAATTAGTGCTCCCATTGTCACTGTATCTTTCTCCAGACTATATGTCAGTCGGCTCAAGTTTGGAGGAAGAGTGTGTACCAGGTAAACTTTCTATTACTAATGAAGGGCAGAGGGTTAGTTGGGCAAATGAGGGTGAGGGGCTAGTAGAGTCTTCGTCTGTGGTTCCCAAGTCAAAGAGTGAGATGTGGGAATTTGATGAAAGGTTGAGGTCTTGTGAGAGAGGTGATGAGCCATTAGTTGTGGTACCTTTGGCCACTGAAGGTTCGTTGGAGTTGATGTCTAGTCATGTGAAGGAGATTGGGTGTAAGGAGAGTGTGGATAATTGTCAACTATCACAATGGGTAACCAATAGGATAAAGGCTTTCAAGAAATCTGTGGGCACTTCGCTGGAAGGTTTTGAGGAGTAGATTATAGGATTGTTACTAGCCATAGAGGCCAGAAAGAAAGATAAATAGAAACTTGTGGTGGGTCATCAGACAAAGTTGGTCAAGTCAGGCTAGAAAGGTCAGTGGGAGTTGAAGAATTTGTTGTCATCTTTGAATGTTGAGTATGATCCAAATAAAACAAGGAATGCAAATTCTGAGCGGGCTGTTATGCCTTATCAATGAATGTGAAGATTATTTCTTGGAACATTAGAGGGCTGAATGAGCAGAATAAAAGGCTCAAGGTTAGAAATTTGATTAGGGAATGGGGGCTAGATGTGGTTTGTCTTCAAGAAACCAAAATGGGGCTGATTAAGTGGTGATTCGTAGCTTGTGAGGTGGCCAACATGTTGACTGGTCTTACTTAGGTTCTTGTGGAGCTTTTGGTGGGGTGTTAGTGATGTGGGACACTCGAGTAGTGAATAAAATGAAGGAAGCAATGGGGAGATTTTCGGTTTCTTGTAAGTTTATAAGTGTATCAGATCAGTTTGTTTAGGCGTTTACTGGTGTTTATGGTCCTAATTTACACCGAGACAGGAGGTTTTTATGGGAGGAACTCTGTGGCTTGAATAGCTGGTGGAGTATCCCATGGTGTGTGGGTGGTGACTTTAATGTGGCTAGGTTCTCTTCTGAACAATTGGGGTTTAATTTTTTCACTACTGTTATGCTAGAGTTTTCCAATTTTATTTTGGAACAGGGTCTCATTGATTTGCCATTGCAAGGGGGTACCTTTACTTGGTCAACTGCTAGAGAAGTTGCTTCGAAGGCTAGCTTGGACAAATTCTTGTTTTTTGCAAATTGGGAGGATAAGTTTCCAACAGTTTCTCAAAGATGGATGTCTAGGTTGTGCTCAGATCATTTTCCAATTGTCCTTGAGGGTGGATCTTTTCAAAGAGGGAGTATGCCGTTTAGATTTGAGAATATGTGGCTTAAGGATGAAGGTATTGTGGATAGGGTTTGGTCTTGATGGGATTCCTATTAGGTTCATGGTGCACCGAGTTTTATTCTGGCCAAAAAATTAAAGCTCCTAAAAAATTATTTGAAAAGATGGAATGAGGAAGTGTTTGGTCATGTTGAAGTTTGGATTAAAAAATTGTGGAAGGATCTAAGTGTTCTAGAGAATATGGAGGAGAGTCGGGAATTATCAGCGGAGGAAAGGGTAGAAATGGGAAGAATTCGTGAAGAGTTAGAAAAAGCTACTCTGTTGGAAGAAATATGTCGGAGGCAAAAATCTAGAGTTCTCTGTGTTAGGAAATGAGACAGGAATACTAAATTTTTTCACCATATAGCTAACTCTCACAGGAGGGTTAATTCTATTGATAGGCTTATGGTGGATGGGGTGTTGTCTTCAGACCCGGCTGCTATAGCAGACTGTATTCCTCAGTTTTATAGGCAGCTTTATTTTGAGGATGTGGCTCATAGACCTGTCTTAAATGATGTGAATTTTTCTAGTATCTCGATGGATGATGCAAGTTGGCCATATAGGCCTTTTAAGGAAGAAGAGGTGTTTGAGGTGATCAGTGATTTTAATGGTGATAAGGCACTTGGCTCGGATGGCTTTTCCATGGCATTCTTCCAGTCTTGTTGGGGTGTTTTGAAAACAGAAATTATGGTTGTATTCCACAATTTCCATACTCAGGCAGTGTTTGAGAAAAGTCTTAATGCTTCGTTCTTTGCCCTTATTCCCAAGAAAGTGGATGCTGTGGAGGTCAAGGACTTTCGGCCTATTAGCTTGGTGGGATTTATAACATTATTTTTAAGGTGTTGGCTAATCGGCTTCGTAGGGTGGCGCATGGGCTTATTTCGGATTCACAAAATGCTTTTGTGAATGGCAGACAGATTTTGGATTCCATCTTGATTGCTTCTGAATGTATTGATAGTAGATTGAAGTCAGGAGTTCCAGGTGTGTTATGTAAATTGGATGTGGAGAAGGCGTATGATCATGTGAGTTGGGATTTTTTAATGTATATGCTTCAGCGTTGTGGTTTCTCAGAGAAATGGAGAAAATAGATAAGATATTGCATTTCAACTGTAAAGTTTTCAATTTCGATCAATGGTAGCCCTTCTAATTTCTTTGGAAGTTCTAGGGGGCTTTAGCTAGGGGATCCTTTATCTCCTTTGTTGTTTGATATTGTGATTGAGGCATTAAGTCGTATGTTGGTGTGGCTGCCTCTGCGGGGCAATTCTCAGGCTTTTTAGTGGGTAGTACGGCTGGTCCATCAGTGATGGTGTCTCACCTTTTATTTGTAGATGACACTTTGATTTTTTGTGATGCTAAACCTTTTCAGATTGCTAATTTGAGGAAATTTGAGTTGGTACCTGTTGGTGGGGTACACAATTTGGAGGCTTTGGTGGGTCTGTTGGGGTGTGGGCAGTCTTCTCTGCCCTTGAAATATTTGGGCCTTCCATTAGGTGTAAAATTTTAAGGATTTATCTGTTTGGAATCCTATCCTAGAAAGAATGGAGAGGAGATTAGCAAGTTAGAAAAGAATGTATTTATCTAAAGGGGGTAAAGGGGGGTAAGGTGACACTCATTAAAAGCTCACTCTCGTCTTTACCTACATACTTTCTTTCCCTTCTTCCTTTATCGGGTAAGGTGGCAAAGTGTATGGAGAAATTACAGAGAGATTTTCTATGGAATGGGATTGGTGGTGAACCTAAAATACATTTAGTTAATTGGGCTAAGGTATGTAGGCCTTTGCAAGTTGGGGGGTTGGGTATAAGACGGTTGGGAAACTTTAATTCTGCCTTGCTAGGAAAATGGTTGTGGAGGTATGGCATGGAGACTGATACTTTATGGAAGAGGGTTATAGAGGCAAAATATGGGAATATTTGGGGTGGTTGGTGTACGAAAAAGGTGACAAGTCCTTATAGGGTCAGCTTGTGGAGATACATTAGAAGTGGCTAGTTGAACTTCTCTAAACTCCTTGTTTATGATGTGGGGGATGGTACTAGAGTGAAATTTTGGAAGCATGTGTGGCGTGGGGATTGTACTCTCCAAGAGGCCTTTTCGGAGTTTTATTGCCTTAGTAGGTCAAAGGATTCCTCGGTGGCTGAAGTTATGGGTTGGTCTGCTGGGAGGTTTCACTAGAATGTGCAATTTCGTCGTCCACCACAAGATTGAGAAGAAGAAGCCTTTGACCGGTTTATGGGGTTGGTCTATTCTTTGACAATGCAGGGGTTTGGCCTAGATAAGGTTTGTTGGAAGCCTGCAAGGAATAGAGGTTTTGAGGTTAAAGGTTATTATAGCTCCTTCTACTCTCCTACTCTTGTTTCCTTTCCATGGAGAATGATATGGCAATTGAAGGTTCCTCCAAGGGCAGCTTTCTTTTCTTGGTCTGCTTTCTTTGGTAAGATTTTAACAACAGACAACCTTCTTAAAAGATGAGTGATAGTGCTTGATTGGTGCTATACGTGTAAGAGGTGTGGGGAGTCGGTGGATCATCGTCTATTTCATTGCTCCAAAGCTTGGGAGTTGTGATCTTTGGTTTTCTGCTTGTTTGGTATTCAATGGGTTATGCCTCATACTGTTCTTGAGTTGTTTGAGGCTTGGCAAGGAAAGTTTGTGCGACATCGTCATATTGATGTTTGGAAACTAGTGCCTCATTGCTTGATTTGGTGCATTTGGCATGAAAGGAATGCTAGATGCTTTGAGGATTGTGAACGTTCTTTGCTGGAGATTAAGTTTTTTTTCTTACACACTCTCTTTGAATGGAGTGTGATTTTTTCTCATTTTTCTTGTTCTTCCTTTTCTATTTTTCTTGACCATTGTTCTTTTGTTTCTTGATTTGTGCCCCTATAGTATATCCCCAATGTACTCGGCTTGGCAATCTTTCTATTATTAATAATATTCTTATGTTATTTATCAAAAAAAAAAAAAGTTCAAAATACAATTTTGGTCCGTAAGTTATGTGTCCAATTTCAATTTTGTTCCTAAGCTATTGTTTCAATCTTTCAAGTTTTAAAAATGCTTAAATATTACCCTTACCTGCCTCACAATCATTATGCAAACCTCAATTATTGATGTGATGTTGGGCCATATATTGGTCTTGTAAAATCAGAACGCATGGAGACACGTGACACGAACGTTAGACACCACGATATTTTCTATTTAGTATTTTTAAATATTAAATTTACTTGTCTCCCTCCATAAATTCTGATTTTGTGATATGAGAATGCAGCAAAATATACAATGTCAGTATTGTAATGACATGTATACCAAAAAAATAAAAAAGGAAAAGGAAAAGACTGTCACATTAGTTATTTGCATAGTGATGGTAAGGCAGGGAAAGGGTAAAATCAAGGCACTTTTAAAAACTAAATTGAAACAATTGGTAATTCATGGACATGAAGACCACAATCATGTTTTGACCCAAAATTTTCTACTTTTAACTCTACAAACATATACAGTTTTAGAGCTATACAGGTGAAGTGCTATCATCCTTGGCATACCAGCTGATTGTGTTCTCTTTGAAGTCATTTATCTTCTGTCAAACAGGTGGCCACATCTAGAGCTTTGAACGGGATTGGCCTTGCGCTAGTTGCACCTGCAATTCAGTCCCTTGTAGCTGACTCAACTGATGACAACAACCGCGGTACAGCTTTTGGGTGGCTTCAACTAACAGGCAACCTTGGTTCAATTATTGGTGGACTCCTCTCAGTATTGATAGCTCCAATAACATTCATGGGAATTCCTGGTTGGCGAATTTCCTTTCATCTTGTTGCAATCATCAGTATTATGGTCGGTGTTTTGATCCAACTTTTTGCCAATGATCCTCGCTTTTCAGATTCTAATGCAAAAGATAGAGATCTAGTTAAGAGTAAATCTTTCTGGTTAGAAGTGAAGGATCTGGTTCAGGAAGCAAAGTCAGTTATTAAGATTCCATCTTTCCAGATTATTGTGGCACAGGGTGTCACTGGTTCATTCCCATGGTCAGCTCTGTCATTCTCAGCTATGTGGTTAGAGCTTTCTGGCTTCTCACATGAGAAAACTGCATTCCTCGTAGCCCTGTTTGTGATTGGTAGTTCCTTTGGGGGCCTATTTGGTGGTAAGATGGGAGATATACTTTCTACTCGTCTCCCAAATTCTGGAAGGATAATTCTAGCACAGACAAGCTCAGCATCAGCTATCCCTCTAGCAGCAATACTTTTGCTGGCTTTACCCAATGATCCATCTTCTGGAGCAGTCCATGGTTTGGTCTTGTTCATTGTGGGCTTCTGCATATCCTGGAATGCTCCAGCTGCAAACAAGTAAAGTCTTTCACACTTAAATCCTTTTTCCTTTTCACCTGCTAAAATCATTTCAAAAATTTAAGATTTGTATACACAAATAATCCGATAATATCACTAAGTAATTGGGTTTCTCATAAATGAACACATTATGTTCAATGACAGGAGCAATTACACACAAATTGATCATGTAAAACCTAGCCCTGATCAATATGACCAGAGTAATCGTAGAAGTTGTGACAATTAGGTTATTTATTTAATTAATAATAGTAAAGAAGAACAATAAAAACTTGTTTCAAATGAAATTATTTCATTATTGTGTGATACCAAAGTCCGAATCAATCATTTATCACAGAATGCAAAAATTAACAAGAAAAATAAAATATTTGGAGAGAGAGAGTGACAGAGAGATTTATGCTGGCACAAAGAAGCCTAAATTCAAGCTTTTGGCGAAGGGGCAAGACATAATAATGGGATTGAGGGTAAGGTCATGAATTCAATATCCACTAAGTGCATTTGTAACTTATCAGTGATAAAATTAAGTTTAATTGTCTGCATCACTCATAAGTTGCTGATTTTGATTATATGGTATACGCAGTCCAATTTTTGCAGAGATAGTTCCTGAGAAATCCCGAACAAGTGTCTATGCAATGGACCGATCTTTTGAGTCCATACTATCTTCATTTGCTCCCCCTATTGTTGGGATATTGGCTCAGAATGTTTATGGTTATAAGCCAGTTCCTACTGGGTCAAGTGAATCTGAAGAGATTGCCACAGATAGAGGGAATGCTGCATCATTGGCCAAGGCACTCTACACGGCAATAGGAGTTCCAATGGCTTTGTGTTGTCTAATTTACTCATTTCTCTATTACACCTACCCAAGAGACAAAGAACGGGCCAAGATGGAAGCTCTGATAGAATCAGAGATGCAACAAATAGAGTTGGATAATTCACCCACAGGTGAAGAATTTTCTCGAGTCCAGTTCTCTGAGTCAGGAGAACGTTTTGGTCAGGAATTGGATTATGAACTGGGGAATGGCTTTGATCTAGAAGACGACGAGAAGATATTGCTCTACCATCAGCTGACATTCTCCAATAGTGGTAAATAGTAATACCAAGAAGCATAAGCTGCCCTATTTTCCAAAGCCTGCATTCCATTGAAGAAGGTTGTCTGTAGGTAAAAATTCAAAGCTTTTGATTGGTATTAATCACAAGGAAAATTTTCAACATTGTGGTGAGAGATGCATGTTCAATGCTCACAAATGAGTACCATAATATACAGAAGTCACATACCCATCTTGTCCTGATATTCTTTGGCCTTGAACATGCACCTGAAGAAATGTAGTTGACAGGAACAACTGAAGGGTTTAAGATTATCGAATTGGTCTTCGGTTTTGCTTGCCAGCCTTCGTGGAACGAGTAAATCTATTAAAAGACCCTATTCAGGGGTAATACAAATAATCTTACATATTCGAAATTATTGTTGGGTACGTTAAAACTCCCAATTTTGACCAGTATAGCGAGTATAGTGTGTAGCAGAACATGTTTTGTTGATCTGACAAGGAGTTCCCATCAATTTCTTTTCTGACATTCATTTTGTGTATAAATGGCCTCTCATATTTTTGGATCCAATGTCAATGAAGCATATGATTTTTTTTTTAATTTATATTTTATTTTTTTGAATCACTGTTATCTACGATTCTACATCTTGTAGACAGCATTATCTGATGAATAATTGCAACATGCCTATAAATGAATCAACTGCATATTGACCTTTTTCCGGCCTTAGGGGACTTTCAGAAATAATCCGTCTACCAGCTATGGTTTTGATAGATGATCTTCGTAAGTGGAATCTAATGAAAAATGTCCACATCATAGACAAAATGGATTGAAATGTATACCTGTATCGGTGTATGTTCATCAAAGATGGATTAATAGATGAAGCCTATGATTTATTCTAATTTTATCATCCATTCTCATGAAGCTTGCCTCCGCCACAGTACTAAATAACTTGATAGTTTGAACTTTGAGTTTGAACCGTCTGCCAATTGTATGTGTGTGTGAGAGAGAGTCGTTGCCAGAAGAATCAAGGTGGGGTTTTACCGTTTTAGGTACGATAATAATAGAATTAGATTGCGCATCGACTTGAAGTCGATCATAACATTAGATGATGAATTTTTACACTGCAAGTTGCAACATACATGTCCTTACATTTCTTAACAGGTAACAGAAGGTCAAAAATGACCCCGAGATAGTCCCATAACTAACATGTATAAAATTTTTGTTGAACAGTAGCAAATTGATCAAATTTTTGTTGAACAGTAGCGAAATTGATCTTGATTTGATTTTAATAATAAAAAAATAACAGAGCTTATAAGCTTTCACCTTTATTTGCGTGGCACAATCACCTTATGACAATTTCATTTCCAGAACAAGAAACCATGTTATGGGTAAAATAGGTAAATATCCTTAATTTTAAAATTATGTAATAAAATATTTATCTTTTCAAACTATTTAGTAAAATACCCTAGTTTTGGAACTCGATTTTAACAAAATTGAATTCTATGTAAAACTCATTATCCTCAAAATTGAGTTCTATGTATATTTTTAAGTAGAACTCGACATTAGCAATCCTTAATTTTAAAATTATGTAATAAAATATTCATCTTTTCAAACTATTTAGTTAAATACCCTAGTTTTGGAACTCGATTTTAACAAAATTGAGTTCTATGTAAAATTGATTATCCTCAAAATTGAGTTCTATGTATATTTTTAAGTAGAACTTAACATTGCTAATGTCGAGTTCTACCTGTAACTCGATTTTATTAAAATCGAGTTTCAAAAATAGGGACATTTTGCTTAATAATTTGTAATGAGATGTATTTTGCTACATAGTTTTAAAATCAAGAGTATTTATCCATTTTGCCCCCATGTTCTCCGTATATTTAAATAAACCTATGATATATGAGATTCGGGGGAAGGGTATTTACTTCTAATTTGAAAAATATGTAGCAAAATACCCATGTTTTTTAAACTCAATTTTAAGAAAATCGAGTTACAGGTGAAATCCGACATTAGTAATGTCGAGTTCTATGCATATTTTGCCACTTAAATTTTTTTGAAAATTTAAGTGGAACTTGGCATTGCGAATGTCGAGTTTTACTTAAAAATATACATAGAACTTGATTTTGAGGATATCGAGTTTTACATAGAACTGAATTTTGTGAATATCAAGTTTCAAAATATGGGCATTTTGCTAAATAATTTTAAAACATGAGCATTTTGCTGCATATATTTCAAATTAGGGGTAAATATCCGTTTTTCCCATGAGATTCGAACCCAGATGTTTGGCAACAGCATCTTATATAAATGTAGTTCTATTGACCAAAAAAAAATTAGAGAGGACAGGGTGGGCAGCAGCAGGTTGCCAAATCCTTAGATGGGTTTTGAAGCAGAGATCATCACGAAAAGCCCATTTCTTATACTTGTAAAGCCAACTAATCCACAGGCTGTGCAGAGATCTTGTAGTTCACGTTCAGATAGGAAGAAATGGCTGCCTGACGTTGCCGCGATAATCTATAATAAGGAAAGTATATTACTATCAGCCACATATCAAAGAAAACAAATATAATGATGACTAGAGGAAAACTCTTTAGACAATTTTTTACAGGGCTATTTTGATAATGATATTGTCGAAAGAAGGCTGGGAGAAGTCGTTCTAGCTGCTTCTGAGCGCACAGATAATGACATACTTAATTTCTTACTTTAAAAACCTTAAAGAGCAGCAATATAGAAACCATGGGGATATTCACTCTTATTTGGAAACAACTTAGAGAGCAATAATGTAAGAAACCATGATATTTGCCATTATACATAATACATCTTATATCCAGCAAAAATATAAGAAACCATGATGGCAGAAGATAAACAGGAATCAAGTCCCTTTGATCTAAACTATAATTGTTATGCCAAACTATGTATTCCAAAGGAATATTTTGACTTAATTCTCAGAAAGCCATGCCAGATTCAAAGTTGAAACAATATACCTGACGTTGTCTCCTCAAAAATGGGATAAAAGCAAAAGGCCCGTCAAATATGTAGGTGGTAGCAACAAACACTCCGCCGGGTCGCAGAACTCGACTAATTTCAGCTACCTACAAAACCATAGCTACCCAATTATGTGGAAATATTGAATGTTGGGATCTTAGGCATTATAGCAATATTGGATGAAGTGAGCGGACTACAACACCAGAAGGTGCGTAGTCTCCTCAAAAAATGGGAGAACAGAAAAAGGCCCATCAACTATGTAGGTGGTAGCACAAACACTCCACCAGGTTGCAGAACTTGACTAATTTTAGCTACCAACAAAACCATAGCTATAAATGGTAACAAATCTTGGAGGGCATGTCTGTATGCACCTTCTGGTGTTGTATGTGGAAATACCAAACGTTAGGATCTTAGGCATTCTAGTAATACGGGATAAAGTAAGGGACTACAACACCAGAAAGCGCATACAGACATGCCCTCCAAGATTTGTAACCATTGTTCCAATGAAATTAGATAGGATTCCTAGAAGCTAAAAGAACTGCATGTGGATGTTTTTACATTAAGACCAACCAAAAAAATCTAATAGAGCATTTTTGACCCTTCACAAAATATTTTTAAATAAGATTTCCCTTGACTAGCATAATGCATTTGGCACTTATTAGGGTCGGCCATTGGAACAACTTACAAATTCAACTGCTCTTTTTCTTTCTTTTCTTTGTTTCTTTTTTATTTTTTATTTTTTATGAGTATATTTTGACTGTAAGGGGAGGGTTAAGGTGAGATACAAAGTTCAACAGTTCTCATGTTTCTTTCAATAATAATAACAAAGTGACACACAAAAAAGATGTACAAGGAAATGTAGTCCAGAAAATTCTAGGAGCAAATTCTATACAAAAATAGAAATGAACATAAAATTAAAAAATTTCCACACAAATCTAAAAAGCATATATATATATAAACCTTCCTTTTGGACAGCTGGGGTCCATTAATTTAAGGGAATTATTTTCCAATAAACAGCAGTGTGCGATATCAATTAATGGAATTTTTTTGGGGGAACCCTTTGCAAGAGGATAAATTAACTTCAAATCCATATGTAGAAGAGATACTCACAGCTGTTGATGGTGAAGGCCAACACGGTAGAGCAGCACCAGCATGCACAGCATCAACAGAACTTGAAACAAAAGGAAGCCTAGAGATATCAGCTCTGACCAAGATTAAGTTCCTAACAGAAAACAAACTCACTCAGATTGAAAACTCAAATGATATTTATGAAAGTTCACTTGTCTTATGTAATGAATTTAAAAGTTAAATTCTGTACTCTTTTGGAAAAGTTTCCTCCTGCTTAATGAATTCATAACATTGCTGCAACATGTTCTCTGAGTAGTCCAGAGCAATGACAAGAGAAAACAATCCACTCTGGGCAAATAGTCTTGAAAATAACCCACTCCCACAGCTAGCATCAACTATATTTCCATCTAAAGCTGGCTTCAAGAAATCCCTCATTAATTCAAACTGCAGCCAGATCACTACAGGGTTAGTAGGTCAGAAACCCAAGTGGATACACTAAACAAAATCTACTAATTTCTGTATCTATTTTACACCACTTAGATATTATGTGAGAAATATTATGAAATAGATAGAGTTTCTGATAGCAAGCTTTTCAAATGGATCCTAATGTATTTAGCAGAACAAAAATTAATCAATTTGTATTTCCCTAAACTAAGCAGATATAAGGCATCTCTCTCTCTCTCTCTCTCTCTCTAGAGAGAAGTAATTTCTTTACAAAATAAAAGATGCCCAATATAAGGCTTTCCAACAAAGGGAAATCACACCTTCAACTGTAGGCTATCTAATAACTCTAAGATAATGTTGCCAAAGACAACCATTCACTCAACAAACATTTTGGTCAATATTGCTTGATAACATGAATTAGATGCTTTACACCATCAAATCTACTATTACACTCTTGTAATTACATCCACAAAATGCATGATGGGACAGCATTCCAGGTTTTAATGGTGCTATTCTAGAAATTGATTTTCACTTTAGATACTAAACGTATAGGATGTATTGAATAAATTTCCACAGAATATCCAAGAAACCTTCATATACTAAAATCTGTTGACCATGCTTACACCTGAATTGCTCAAAGCTACAATTTGTTTTAAAATTTGTATAAGCTTTACATGCAATCCATAAAATAAACTATAATTGACATTTAGTACAAAAGTATTTTTAAATCTTTCTGCATGAGATGAAATAAAGAAATAGATAAAATTTCAAATCACCTCTTTCTCTGGGCCTGGAAAGCCACCCCAGATAGAAAAACTTTGACGCCAGCCCCTCTCATAGATAAAAGAAATCAATGGAAACCTGATCTAGCAAACAACCAATACACATGGTAAGATATGCAAATGAAGTCAATAACCATTATATGCTTCATATTAAACAACTGCACTGATGCAGTGTAAGATAATTAAATGGATTATGCACAAAAGCACTTAAAATGGCATCAGCTACTATATTTACTCCATGTTCATGCACTACGTATGACATAGAAGAAGCCAATAATACCAAGGTTGACCATGATGGACTTGTATACGCAATGAAGTTCATGCACTATCAAACTCCAGAGGAGACATAAATTAAACTCAACACCTTCTGTTCTGATACAACGTTAAATTACCAATTCTCCCAAAAACTTAAACTATTAAAAGATGGTAAATTTAATCATTTAACTAAATAATTCTAACAAAAACAATACTATTGAGATTAACCCCAAAACGGAACCTAATAGAACTTATAAACACTTCATAAAACACTTCTAACGCGAAGAGACAGCGAGAATTTGCATCTAAATAATCTTCCACCCGTCTGTTTCCTTCCATCTCCAATAAACACCTACTCTAAAAAGTGTATCAAGACACTGAAGCCATTGTAGGTAACATAATTGAAATGAATAAACAATGTGGCCACCTGAAAAACTCGGTGGAAATTGGCATCCGCACGCCATAGTCCTTGGTCCCACTAGCCACCGTCACGTCATAATGTGTTTGGTTGCCATAGAATGACTTCTTACAAGTGTTACATTGTAAAGTAGACCCAGCTGCAGACTCTCTGCTTAAAATTCACAATGCAATCAGAAAAATCAAACTTGTGAAAGCATAATGAATTGATAATCAATTACATTGCATGAAATTTCCAAGAACCATTCCATTAAATTAAATGAAATTACTTACACAGATAAGGCATGATTGCCAATCAACGTTAACGATTCATAGCATATAGGACAGGCTAAAATGCTCTTGCTGCTGCAAACCTCATTTTCAACCACAATAGGTTCCTAAACATTTATAAAATTAAAATTAAAATTAAAAACATAAAATTTTCAAGAACTTAATAGTCATATTTGTATAATATTTTTTTATTCGTACAATTATAATTGCAATTTAGTGCAGTCAACAAATCATTGACTCTGTTTGGTTCCAAAGAATCCAATAATCTCCGGTTAGTATCATTCAACCATACAGCACTTTTCCTCTACCATCCATTTCCTAATTTTCTTCCACTTTCTCAGCAGACAAACAGAAACATTAAGAATTGAAGAATTTGACAAGGAGGAGAGGAATTTGGTTACCGTTGGGGGCTCGGTGTCGACAAAGGCGGTTGAAGAAGCTCGAACTTTTACCGCGAAAATACGTTTATCGAAGAGTCGTGGACGCGCACAGGGTTTGAAGAAACAACGCCTCGAGTTACTGAGCTGACTCGGAAGCGACACAGACGAGAGATTGCTGATCACTGCCGCCATGACCGTTCTCTCTCTGTCTCTGTCTCTGTCTCTTTCTCTTTCAGTTAGTTAGTGGTTTGAAATTTCAATTTGTTTGGAAAAAAAAGAATAAAAATTTAAAAGCATAAAGAGAGAGATAGAGGAGCAGTGCCAGTGATTAGTGAACGTGTTCCAATATTTACCTCAATTTTCCTTTTCTCTTTAGAGATTTTCTTCTTTATAAAACATTTGCAGCAAAGAGAAACTTAGGGAATAGCTCATGCACATAGGTTTACAGCAACTTGGAGCCCCTTTTCATCCTTCATTCATGACCCTAAACAATTGTTTGTTTTTTTTTTTTTTTTTTTTGGGAATAAATTCAACAGTTATAAGAGGAGAATGGAGCATTTGAACATGAACTGAAGTCACACAGGGCGGAGTTAGGATTTTTTTTTTTTTTTTTTTGGGGGCGTGGGGGGGGTGTGGGAGAGGGGAGGGGGCGGGGGATTTCGGTACTAATATAACAGTCACGATTGAAGATAAATCATTACATACTTGCCCACAAACACGCATATAAATAATTATATTTTGATCCTCGAGTTCGTCATACTTTATAAAACATATTGTGTATATAAAATTAACAACTATCGCATATGTATTTTTGTAAGATATTTTTAGGAGAATTTATCATCTTTTAAGCTCTAATAAGAATATAAAAGCTATCTAGTTTAATATTAAAAATGTAAAAAAATGAATTTGTGAAAATAAAAACTACCTTGTTTCTATAATTACTAGATTAATTGACAAATTTTCTTAGTTTTTATGAGCATTCATTGGACTAACTCAAACATTTGAAAGGGCCAAATTCTATTCTTATAGTTAAATATTTAAAGTTTTTAGTATATACACGTAATATAAAAGTATTTTTTAAAATTTTGGGAGGGCCCTGGCCCCCAAGCATTGTTATAGCTCCACTCCTGAAAACACGTGCTAGTTAAGTTAGAATACTCTGTGACTTATCCCTTACCAGAAGCTGGGTATGTGATAGTGATATCAGGGAAAGCAAAATATTTTATTAAGATAGGAAATGTAAGCAAGAGGTTGGCAATGGAAGAGTGAGTTGAGTTGGAGTTTCAACTTTGAACAAAGGGCTTCTGTACAAAATTTCTAAATCTTAGCGTTTGTTTGGATCCGGCATTTTTGGGGTTTGCGTTTGCTGTGGTTTTTTTTTTTTTTTTTTTTTTAAGTCCAGCGTGTTGTGCACTGTTTATTGGTTATGAACAGTGATTTTAAGTCAATGAACAGTACATAATACTATAGTAAACAGTAAAAAAATTATTATTTTTTATTTTTTTTCAGTTTTCAACCAAATAAGCGGTATCTAAACGCATACTTTATAATTTGAATTTTAAAATTTGACCTTCTTTTGACATGCTAGAAGATGCTTTCTCTTCCGTCTATCCACTGATGGTCGTCAAATCAAACAAGAACAAACCAGTAACGAAACCATGAATGAGCATAAGATTCTCAATTTTATGCAGGCGTTAAAAACAGTGTACGTGTAAAATGTTTTATTCATAATAAATTTGTGGTCAAAATACAAATTTGGTCTCTAATTTATGTGTCCAATTTCAATTTTGTTTCTAAACTATTAATTGTTTCAACACTCATTCAAGTTTTAAAAATGCTTAAATATGACCCTTACCCTGCCTCACCATCGCTATGCAAACCTCAATTATTGACGTGATGTTGGGCCACATATTGGTCTCATAAAATCAGAACACATGGAGACACGTGACCCTTACTCGAACGTTAGACATCACAATATTTTTATTTATTATTTTTAAATATTAAATTTACTTGTCTCCCTCCATATATTCTGATTTTGTGATATGAGAATGCGGCAAAATATACAATGTCAGTATTGTAACGACATGTATACCAGAAAAATAAAAAAGAAAAAGTAAAAAGATTGTCACATTTGCTCGATGGTTACAACTTTATGTTGTGCTCGACTTTGTTGTAGGCTACTCCGTGACATTGAGAAAGTATTTTCTGAGACAGGTTCATGAGACCTATGTTTCACTGACATGTGTATGGGTCTCATGAATCTGTCTCATATAAGATTTTTCCTTTAGCATTAAGCTCAAGCTGATTCTGTGATATATAACGAGGGCATGAGTAGTTGTATGCCCTGTTATGCACTGATAGTACCTTGCCCAACTTGTACCTTGGGTGTGAGATGATAATTACACATGTGAGCCACTCTTTTTGTGGTTCCTCCAAAAAAAAAAAAAATTACATAGTGATGGTAAGGCCGGGGAAGGATAAAATTGAGGCACTTTTAATAACTAAATTGAAACAATTGATAATTCACGGATATGAAGACCACAATCATAATTTGACCCAAATATTTATATTTTTTACTCTACAAATAAATATACACGGTTTTAGAGCTGTACAAGTGGAGTGCTATCATCCTTGGCATACCAGATGATTGTGTTCCCTTTGAAGTTATTTATCTTCTGTGAAACAAGTGGCCATGTCTAGAGCTTTGAATGGGATTGGCCTTGCGCTAATTTCACCTGCAATTCAGTCCCTTGTAGCTGACTCAACCGATGACAACAACCGTGGTAAAGCTTTTGGGTGGCTTCAACTAACAGGCAACCTTGGTTCAATTATTGGTGGACTCCTCTCAGTATTGATAGCTCCAATAACATTCATGGGAATTCCTGGTTGGAGAATTTCTTTTCATCTTGTTGCAATCATCGGTGTTATGCGGTTGATGTTTTGATCCGACTTTTTGCCAATGATCCTCGCTTTTCAGATTCTAATGCAAAAGACAGACACAGTTAAGAATAAAACTTTCTGGTCAGAAGTGAAGGATTTGGTACAGGAAGCAAAGTCAGTTAAGATTCCATCTTTCCAGATTATTCAGGGCACAGGGTGTCACGGGTTCATTCTTATGGTCAGCTCTGTTATTCTCAGCTATGTGGCTAGAGCTTTCAGGCTTCTCCCATGAGAAAACTGCACATTCCTCATAGAACTGTTTGTGATGGGAAGTTCCTTTGGGGGCCTATTTGGTGGTAAGATGGGAGATATACTTTCTACTCGTCTCCCAAATTTTGGAAGGATAATTCTAGCACAGACAAGCTCAGCATCAGCTATCCCTCTAGCAGCAACACTTTGCTGGCTTTACCCAATGATCCATCTTCTGGAGCAGTACATGGTTTGCTGACCTCTAGTTCATTGTGGGCTTCTGCATATCCTGGAATGCTCCAGCTACAAACAAGTTAAGTCTTCCACACTCAAATCCTTTTTCATTTCACCTGCTAAAATCATTTCACAAATTTAAGATTTATATACACAAATAATCTGATAATGTCACTAAGTAATTGGGTTTCTCGTGTAAACCAAGCCATGGTCAATATGACCAGAATAATTGTTGAAGTTGTGACAATTAGGTTATTTATTTAATTAAATAATAGTAAAGAAAAACAATAAAGACTTGTTTCAGATGAAATTATTTCATTATTGTGCGATCCCAAAGTCCGAATCAATCATTTATTATAGAATGCAAAAACTAACAAGAAAAATAAAATATTTGGAGAGAGAGTGACAGAGAGATAAATGCTGGCACAAAGAAGCCAAAATTCAAGCTTTTGGCAAAGGGGCAAGACATAAAAGATTATTCATTGCTAGTAAGCTAACAATTTTTATTAATGAGCTATAGCTCAATTTTTGACCTTTTTCCAGCCTTACGGGATTTTCAGAGATAGCCTGTCTCCCAGCTATGGTTTTACTAGATGATCTTAATTTGTGGAATTTAATGAAATATTTCCACATCATAGTCATAAAATGGATTGAAATGTATAAGTGTATCTGTGCACTTTCTTCAAAGATGGATTGATTAGCACAGTCATAAGTTCTGCTAGAAATTATTCTAATCTCTTCATCCATTCTCATGAAGCTTGCCTCCACCACAGTTTTAAAATAACTTGATAGTTTGAACTTTGAACCCTCTACCAATTATGTGTGTATGAGAGAGAGAGAGAGAGAGAGAGAGAGAGAGAGACGTTGCCAGAAGAATCGAAGGGGGGTTTTACGTATGATAATAAGAGAATTAGATTGCGCATCGACTTGAAGTCGATCATAACATTAGATAATGAATTTTTACACTGCAAGTTGCAACATACATGTCATTATATTTCTTAACAGATAACAAAAGGTCAAAATGACCCCGAGATAGTCCAATAACTAACATGTATAAAAATTTTGTTGAACAGTGGCAAAATTGATCTTGATTTGATTTTAATAAAAAAAAATAACAGAAGTTATAAGCTTTCACCTTTATTTGCGTTGCACATTCATCTTATGACAAATTTCATTTACAGAACTGGACACCATGATCTCTCTATATTTAAATAGATCTATGATATATGAGATTCGAACCCAGATGATTGACAACAACATCTTATATAAATGTAGTTGACGCAGGACAACCACACTTTTTCAATAGAACAATTAAACGACAATAGAATCAAGACTAAGCCCTAGGAGTTAGCACCTAAGGGTTGCTTGGAGTCAGCGCCAAGCAAATTGGAGTCGGCACCAGTGTAAAAAGAAACACAATAATTTTATAATTCTTAAAAAACTGTCTTACAATAATCAGAAAATGTGCTTAAATAGCTAACAATAAAATGCATAAAGAAACCATAATTATTAAAACTAGTCGCAGACCCACGCGATGCGTGGAAATGGATAATTATTTCGTAGTTATAGTATAATATATAATTTGTTCTCTCTAAATTTTGTGGAAAATAATTTTTTCTCCCCAAAAATTAAACAATTTCTAAAATTATATTTCATTTATCTATCTCAAAAAATATATCATCATTATTATTTGGATTTTTTTAGTTGATATTATTCATTTTTAGGAGGTCCGTATTTTTCTAAGTTATGTTATTGTGCATTATGTTTTCTTAATTTTTTTTGTACAATTAATCTGTTTAAGTTTCAAATATATTATTCAAATTTTTGATCTTCTTAAAAGAAATTATTATATTTATAATTTTTCTTATCCTAGGAGTAGCTTTGAACTATTAATTGGGTTTTGTTTACTAATATAGATACATGAGATTGGAACTGCATATTTCTTAGATATCCCTAAAAATATTTAAAATAATATGTAGAAAAAAAGAAGAAGTAGACTTTATATCTAAAATTGAACATTTCAGTCTCTCCAAAAGATAAAAAATTGAACACTTCACCTATCAAAATGAAAGAAAACAATTTGTATAACAATATAAAGAGAACGTGATCAAACAAATAAAAATTGACTACATACACGTTCAATTATTAAGATCAATTGCCTTTAACTGGACATTTATATTGGATTTATTCTTACTACGCTGTTGAGCTTTATTATCTTCCACGTTATTATCTTTTTTATTATTTATTTTTTGCTTTTATTTTTTTAACAATATTAAATATATAAATATATTGACTTTACAAATTCATCTTAGGCCGTTTTAACTTTAAATATTTATTTACTTTAATTTTGATGTTATAACTAAATAATAAATCAATGAAAAATAAAAATAAAAATATTGTCTATACATATTCATCTTTTGTTGTTTTAATAGTCGATAATCACATTCAAATACATAGCCAAGATTATATTTTGATCTAAATTCAAAATCTCACTTTCAAAATAACTAAGTATTATGTCAAAAAAAAAAAAAAAAAATCAAACAAAAGCTATAAGCAGAGGGAGAGAGAGAAGACTTGTGATGAAAAAAAAAACACTATAAATTGTATTAACACAAAATAATATTATAAAAAGAATACAATGATTCATCAACCTAAAGTAAAATTTTGCAAAAAATAATAAATGAATTATATATTTACATATATATGGGACGAATTCAAGTTACACCATTTTTATACCATTAATTCAAAATAGATCCAAAGTCTAAAAATACACTACAGGCCATATCATCAGTTTTCTAAAATTAATGTTTTATCTCGTATTTCCTGTTAACTTCAATAAATGCCCCTCTCAATTTCTCATAGTCTCTTTCCATCCCCTTTTTCTCTGCCGTTTCCTCAACCCTTCATTTCTTTTAAGGTTCCAAATAATTCCTCTGTCACTTTTTTGCAAAAGTGTCAAATGGTATAAATCCATGAGAGGAGCCGGCAAGTTTGAAAAATATTAGAATTTAAAGTTCTCTACATGTATCAAATAAAATTCTCAGCTCTAACTTGTGCTCACTTTTTTTTTTTAGTGTTTGCTTTGATTTTTTTTTGTTTTTGTTTTTTTGTTTTGGGCAGAGTAGAGGATCAAAGTTTAGTGTTTGCTTTGATTTTTTTCAATGGACTTAGAGAAGTTAGTCTTGGATGTTCTTCTTTAATAAACCCCTTTCCATCTGTAAAACTCACGCATAAATAATCATTTCCCATACATGCGAAGTCCACCAAATTTGGGAGGGAAAAAAAATCAAAGATACAACAATTTACAAAGTTTTTAACCAATACACCCAAAACTTATTCCAATCAGCCAACCAAATGAATTAAAAAGAATGGAGAAAACAGCACTAACAACAACAACAACAACAACAACAATAACATAGAAGAACCTAAAAGGCTAAACCAGAGACACCAATTAATCCTATGATCAAGAAAACAACCAGCAAAAACCAAAAACAACAAACCTCATAATATTGACAACGTATTCACTCCCACACTTATCGTCACATTGTCCATTAAAACTAACTCACTATAAAAAAATGCAACTCAAGAACAACAACAATTACAATTAATCTTCTAGTACTTTTCTGATTCATAGGCTGTTTTCAAATTTGTTATTGTACTAAATTAATGTATTAGAATTATTTAAAAATAATAACAGATTAGATTACAACCAAAGAGAACAAAAAAAAAAAAAAATAATAACAACTTAAATACAAAATTACAGCGCATCAACCAAAAGTAGAATTATAAAGAATACAAAAATTTATCAATCTAAAGTAGAGATGCAAGAAAAATAAAAAAATCAACCAAAAAATTGAGAGAGAGAGAGAGAGAGAGAGAGAGAGAGAGAGAGAGAAATAACCTTTTGTTTGTGAGGAAAAACTATGCAAATAAGGGAAGAGAGTGACATATTTATAATAAAATGGTGTGAATAAAAAGAGACAAAATGAAGGAAGATGAAGAATGATATTAAAATAAGGGGTAGTGGGGAGATGAAAAGGTAAGAGAAGGTAGTGGGGAGATGAAAGATTGGACAAAGTCTAAATATTAAAAATGAGTAAATGTAAAAAAAAAAATAGAAAATTAGAAAGAAATAGGATAATGACTTGGACGCTGATGTGGCTCGACTGGAGCGTAGCAACAATAAATGCTACGCTTCAGCTTTTAGATATATATAGATGCTCAGGCTTACTTAATCTCAATCCCAATTACTAACAGGCTCCATCCATAAAGCTACAGGTTAGGCCGTCTTCTTTTTACTCTTCCTCCCATACATGCGTATAATTGGGGGCTTGTACCTTGTGTCTGCACTAACTCCCCCCGGGTGAGAAGAACGCAACCCCGTCAAGTGGAAATCTGAAGAGCTCTGATAGTACTCAAGCAAGTTGAGATCCAGTCGATGTAGCTCATCTTGAGTAATCCATATGCAATCAGAATCTGGTTGCCCTCACCACTGAACTAAGAAACAGTGAACTCCTCCATCCCTGGTAGAAACAATCTGTTCATCTAAAATAGCATCAATAGATTCTTTATGTGCATAAGACAGATTTAAGGGTAAAGGGGTAAAGATAGGGACATCAATAAGATCAAGCAAAGGCTCAGCAAAAGGGGTATCAGGAATAATTGTAGGGCTTTTATAAGCAACTAGATCCTCTATATTAAAGGATGAGCTAATACCATAATTATGAGGAAGGTCAATGACATATGCATTTGTGTCCATTGGTTTCAATACCTTGAATGGCCCGGCACTACGAGCCTGCAATTTCTTAACGGTCCCAAGGGGAAACCGTTCAAGTTGAATCCGAATCATGAATTTTATATCGAGAATTGCTTACTTGAATTTTTTTGCGAATCTCATTATCCAAATCATGAATATGTAGTACAAATGACTCAATAGATTCAGAAATTCTAACATGTGGGGATATAGGCAAAGATCTAAGAGGTTCCTAGGTGTATACCCATGCACAACCTCAAAAGGACTAGTGCCTAAAAACCTATTGACAGAGCTATTATATGCAAGTTGGGCTGTAGGAAGAATTGAATCCCAATTTCGATTAGTTTCACCCACTAGACACCGAAGGAGGTTGCTTAGACTACGATTAACCACCTCAGTTTGAGGATGAAATGTCGTGAAAAATTTCAATTTAGTGCCTACTAAATGCCACAAAGTCTTCCAAAAATAACTCATAAAGTGAACATCCCTATCAGACACTATGGTTTTGGGAAGACCATAAAGTTTGACAATCTCATCAAAGTAGAGTTTTGCAATCTTAGAAGCATCAGAGGTCTTAGAACATGGTAGGAAATGGGCCATCTTAGAGAAGCGATCAACAACTACTAGAATAGAATCATGCTTCCTAAAGGAGCAGGGCAAACCTAACATAAAGTCCATACTATCCTGCCACAAGCAATTTGGCACAGGTAGAGGCGTGTACAAGCTAGTGTTTTGCTTGTGATGTTTGGCTAGTTGACATGTACGACACTGACTAACTATCTTGGCAACGCCCCTCTTAAGACCAAGCCAATAGAATTGACGTTCCACTTCCTCAATTATTTTGTCTCGACCAAAATGACCTGCAAGACCTCCAACATGTATCTCCCAAACTAGGAAATCTCTCATTGAAGACCTGGGATACATAACTTGTTGGCTTTAAACAAGTAACCATCTTAAGGGGTAGAATCATCTAAGATTGGCCGCGAGGCATTACTTAGGCTAGTGTAGAGCTCCCCAAAATCTGGGCATGACTCATAGTCATCCTTGAGTCATTCAAACCCAATAACCTTAACACTCATAACTGATAGCAAAGACACCCTTCGACTTAGTGCATCAACAACCATATTCTCAACTCCCGCCCTATGTTTCACCATAAAGAAGTAGTGTTGCAAAAATTCAACCCAACTACCATGCCTAAAATTCAGCTTCTTTTAGGAATTAAGATAGCATAGAGCTTCATGATCAGAGTAGATAACAAATTCTCGAGACAACAGGTAATGACGCCAATGCCAAAAAGCTCGAATAATGACATAAAATTCTTTGTCATATGTGGAGTACTTTTGCTTAACGTCATTCAATTTCTCACTAAAATAAGCAATTGGGTGGCGCTTATGACTAAGTTCTCCCCTTATACCAATACCTGAGGCATCACATTCCACTTCAAAAGGCTTGGTAAAATCAGGGAGACGCATGACAGGTGCCTCAGTCATCTTTTGTTTTACCTCATTGAAAGCCTTAGCAGCAGCTTTTGTTCAAATAAACTCTCCTTGTTTCATGCAGTCAGTGATAGGGACATAATGGTACTAAATCCTTTGATGAATTGGCAATAAAAGGAAGCGAGCCCGTGAAAGCTTCGAATTTCATGGATATTTTTGGGCTCGGGCTAATCCACAATTGCTTGAACCTTTTGGGAGTTGGCAAAAACTCCCTCAAAGGATACTATGAAACCTAGGAAGACGACTTTATCGATAAAGAAATAACACTTCTTGAGATTGCCATATAAACTTTCCTTCCTAAGGGTAGTACAAATTTTAGTTAGGTGGTCTAAGTGTTGCTCCCTAGATTTGCTATAGATAAGGATGTCATCAAAGTACACAACCAAGAATTTTCCCATAAAAGTCCTGAGCACTTGAGTCATCACTCTTATAAAGATACTAGGAGCATTAGACAATCCAAAAGGCATGACCATCCACTCATCTTTCGTCTTGAAGGCAGTTTTCAACTCGTCATCAAGACAAACCCTAATTTGATGATAGCCACTTTTCAAGTCTATCTTTGAGAAGATCGTTGCTCTAGCCAGCATATCCAACATGTCATCCAATCGAGGGATAGGAAACCGATATTTCACAGTGATCTTGTTAATGGCACGACTATCAACACACATCCTCCAAAATCCATCTTTCTTTGGAGTCAAGAGTGCAAGGACTAAACAAGGACTCATACTTTCACAAACAAAACCCTTTCTAAGTAGTTCTTTTACTTGCCTTTACAACTTGACATGCTTTATAGGGCTCATCCTATAGTGAAGCAAGTTTGGTAGGGTCGTTCCGGGCACAAAATCTATGGCGTGTTGTATGTCACGCATGGGCGGTAAATGATTAAGAAGTTACTCGGGGAAAACATCCTTAAATTCTTAGAGCACAGACTTCACTTCTTCAGGTTGCTCCTCACGGGTCCCTCCATGAAGTTCCCTGGCAACTAAGGCAAACACAACGGATTCTTGAACTACTACCATTTCAAATGCCTTTGGGCTTATGATGTTCAGGTCTTTCGCCTTTGGTGCTTCTGTCTTCTTGCTCATATCGATTGGCTTGAGTTTCAAATGATTGAGCACAATTTTCTTACCTTCAAACACAAATGAGCAAGAATTGGATCGCCCATGAAAGGTTACATCCAGATAATATGCCCTACATCCATGGGAATTACATCACACCATATTTCAGCCTTGCAGGTGAGGAATTGAAGTGGGACAATACATCTTTCTTTTATGGCTATGGAGGAAGTATCCACCCAAGAAACTTTATATGAGTTAGGGTGTGGGATCAATTTCAAGCCTAGGCGGGAAACAACGTCAGAGGACATCGCATTAATGCAACTGCCACTATTGATAATAACCTTGCAAGTTTTGTCCTCACACTTAGTGTAAGTTTGGAAGATGGCACTCCTTCGCTAATCATCAGTATCCCTCTGTTCTGCCAAAGCAAACTTTACCACATTCACTCTAGGGACACCAAAGATGTCCTTGAAGTCATCAACTTGGAGAGAGATGACTCTAATGCACGCGAGGTAGCTAAGGTCATCTTCCTATTCTGCCTCAACATGTTGCATTTCTTCGACATTTGGATCATACACCAGCTCCTCAACATCTTCTACCTTTTCATCATCCTCTTGAATAACAAGGGTTCTAGAGGGACATCTAGCTGCGATATGTCCAACCCCATTGCATTTGAAGCATTGGAGGCGAGAGCCTCATCTTGAAGGCTCATTGACCACAAATTTTCCCTTGTCCTCTTTTTCTATTAGGGTGCTATTGGTGTTGACCTTAGGGGATAAGGCAAGTCTAGATTTGCTACCAAAAGGTTGAGGGTTGGTAGGAACACTCCGGAGCTTAGAATGTCGCCAAAAGATAGATTTGGATGCTAATTCACAAATCCTAGCAAGGTCATATGCTTCTCCTAAGGTAGTGATTCCTCAGGTGATAATCTCACATAGTAGGTTAGCATTTAAACCTTTCTTAAACCTATTGAGTGTGACAACCTCTTCCTCGACTATTCGAATTTGCCTCTTGAATTCCTTGAATTTCTCTTTACATTCAACCACGGGAGCAGTGTCTTACTTTAGGCGATCCCATTCCTCAAGGAGGGAGCTCCTAGAAGTTGGAGGAAGATAACTCCTCAAAAATGCATCTTTCATCTCAAGCCAATTAGTAATGGGAGGCTCACATTGTCGCCTAAAGGTATCCTCAAGGTCCTCTCAGAAAAGGTCGGCTCTTCCAATTAACTTCATCCTGGCATACCTCACTTTCTTATTCTCAACCCAATGGTAATAGTTAAAGAATTTCTCCATATGACGTAACCAATCAGTGAAAACCCATAGGTCTAGGCAGCTATCAAAGGTGGGTGCTTCTATCTTTTCCTTGGACATCCTATCATCATAATCCCTAGAGCCATGATTATAGTGATCATGTTCAAAGTTTGGAGCCCTATTAAAGTAACCGTAGTTATTTTGCCTAAGCATGTTATCTCTGTCATGGTAATAATCTCTCTTTGAGATGCTTTAACTCGTTCTACCTTTTCCAGTAAAGCATGGACAATTTTTGCTAGGTCTTCCATGGTTTGCTCTAAGGAGGACCTTGGCTCGAAAGTGGATTGATGTTCAGGATTTGATATGATGCGACCATTACATAGATGCATGCAACACTATATTTATGAATGCGGTTGAGATTTCCAAAAATTCAAATAACCAATTCTCAATGTAAAATCAAGGTCAAGCAAGAGTACATGTAGAGACTAGATCAATGAATCAAAGGAATAAATTGCAATCAAGTAGTGACAGTGTTCACAATATTGAGAGATAGCCCAAATAAAATTCAAATTCCAATAAGCTCCACAATTAATAACGAGAATCAGCTATTTCAAAACCCCCTTGTCTTTTTTTCTTTTTCTTTTTTTTTGCTTGGCTTGGCTTTGGCTAATCAAGGGAAACAAAAAACCTTTTTTTTTTTTTTTTTCAATAATGGGTATTGAAAGAAACATATGGCCAACACAGCAACTAGCTAACAAAACAAGGTAAATTAAATAAACTAATGGTGGGTATTGACGTTAAGAAACTAGAGATGTATTAAAAATGACAAATTAAGGCTACCAATGAAACAAAGAAAGAACTTGATCCTTGTAATGGAAGCCCACTTGGATGACATGCTCTTGGGCTTGGGCTAGTCTATCACGGGCTTGGGATCTGCTTGGTCAGATTTTTTTTTTTAATGAAAAAAATAGCAAAATACAAGAGTCACGATAAACTTAAAGGGACAACACAAACTTAGAACTAACTCAACTAACAAAGCTTAAAAGAAAAAAGGTTGTCTTTGCGATGGACTTCGACTGGCGCTAAGGATTGACAACTGGTGGCGGCGCGAAGGCGGGGAAGATAGCGATGGCACGAAGCATGGAAGAGTGGCGACCGCCTGTCTCAGGTCTTAGCATTGGCAGTGGTTCAATGTCCTCAGCGGCGACAGTCAAAGGTGATGATGGGTTTTGGCTGTAGGTGGTTGATGGGCTTGCATGGGTCACCCTTTTTTTTTTTTTTTTTTGTGATTTGTAGGTTCTGTGATCAGAAGCGAGCACGGATGGGGGTCACCGGCTTGGAAGGAGTCGTTGGCTTCTCTGTTGGCTTGGGGATGAAAAACTCATGTGGCCAAAAGGGGGTATATACAGATTGCAGGGGCTGGTTTAGGCTTGTTCAAGATCTCATGGGGCAAAAACTTAAAAGGTACTATCATATTTAGTTGGCTTGCTCTTTTGATGGTTTTGCTTTCAAGTGGTTGTCTACGGCTGTGTTGTATGGACCAAAAACCTGACTCTGATACCAAAACTGACGTAGGACAACTACACTATTTCAATAGAACAATTAAACAACAATAGAATCAACACCAAGCAAACTGGAGTCGGCACCAGTGTAAAAAGAAACACAATAATTTTATAATTCTCAAAAAATTGTTTTACAATAATCAGAAAAAGTGTTTAAATAGCTAACAATAAAATGCACAAAGAAACCCTAAATATTAAAAGCTCGGGCTTGCTTAATCTCAAGCCCAATTACTAACATGCTCCATCCATAAGGCCACAGGTTGGGCCTTCATTTTGCTTTTCCTCCCGTACATGCGTATAATTGGGAGCTGGTACCTTGTGTTTGCACCAATAGTTCCATTAACCAAAAAAAATTTAGAGAAGACCGTGGAGAGCAGCAGGTTGCCAAATCCTTAGTTGGGTTTTGAAGCAGAGATCATCCCAAAAAGCCCATTTCTTATACATGTAAAGCCAACTAATCCACAGGCTGTGCAGAGATCTTGTAGTTCACGTTCAGATAGGAAGATATGGTTGCCTGATATTGCCGCAAAATTCTATATAAAGGAAGTAAATTACTACCATCAGCAACATATAAAAGAAAACAAGTGTATTGATGACTGAAGGAAAGCTCTTTAGACAATTTTTTGCAGCCCTATTTTGATAACAATATTCTCGAAAGAAGGTTTTGGGGAAAGTCATTCTAGCTGCTTCTGAGCGCACAGGTAATTGCATTCTTAATTTCTTATTTTGAAAAAATTTAGAGAACAGCAATATAAGAAACCATGATATTTGCCATTATATACATCTTATATCCAGAAAAAATATTTGAAACCGTGATGCCAGAAGATAAACAAGAATCAAGTCCCTTTGATCTAAACTTTAATTGTTATTCCAAACTATCCATTCCAAAGTAATATATTGAATTAAATCTCGGACAGCCATGCCAGATTCAAAGTTGAAACAACATACCTGGCGTTGTCTCCTCAAAAATGGGATAAAAGCAAGAGGCCCGTCAAGTATGTAGGTGGTAGCAACAAACACTCCGCCAGGTCGAAGAACTCGACTAATTTCAGCTACCTACAAAACCATAGCTACCCAGTTATGTGGAATTATCAAATGTTGGGATCTTAGGCATAATAGTAATACTGGATGAAGTAAGGGGACTACAACACCAGAAGGTGCATACAGACATGCCCTCCAAGATTTGTAACCATTGTTCCAATGAAATTATATAGGATTCCTAGAGGCTAAAAGATCCACGTGGATGAGTTTTTACATTTAGACTAACCAAAGAATCTAACAGAGCATTTTTTACCCTTCACAAAATATATTTTAAATAAGATTTCCCTTGACTAGCACAATGCATTTGGCACTTATTAAGGCCAGCCATTGAAACAACTCACAAGTTCAACTGCTCTCTTTTTTTATCTTTTTCTTTTTTTATAAGTATGTTTTGACCCTAAGGGAAGGGTGAAGGTGTGATACAAAGTTCAACAGCCCTCATGATTCTTTCAATATTAATAACAAAGTAACACACAAGGAAATATGTACAAGGAAATCCAGTCCAGCTAATTCTAGGAGCGAATTCCATACAAAAATAGTAATGAACATAAAATTAAAAAATTTCCGCACAAAGCTAAAAAGCATATATATAAACCTTCCTTTTGGACAGCTGGGGTCCATTTGATTTAAGGGAATCATTTTCCAATAAAGAGCAGTGTGCGATATCAATTAATGAAATTTTTTTGGGAGGAATCCTCTGCAATAGGAAAAATTAACTTCATATCCATATATTGAAGAGATACTCACAGCTGTTGATGGTGAAGGCCAACAGTGTAGAGCAGCACCAGCATGCACAGCATCAACAGAACTTGAAACAAAAGGAAGCCTAGAGATATCAGCTCTGACCAAGGTTAAGTTCCTAACAAAACACAAACTCACTCAGATTGAAAACTCAAATGATAATTATGAAAGTTCACTCGCCTTATTTAATGAATTTAAATGTAAAAGCTAAACTCTGTACTCTTTTGGAAAAGTTTCCTCCTGCTTAATGAATTCATAACATTGCTGCAACATGTTCTCTGAGTAGTCCAGAGCAATGACAAGAGAAAACAATTCACTCTGGGCAAATAGTCTTGAAAATAACCCACTCCCACAACTAGCATCAACTATATTTCCATCTAAAGCTGGCTTCAAGAAATCCCTCATCAATTCAAACTGCAGCCAGATCACTACATGGTTAGTAGCTCAGCAACCCAAAGTGGATACACTAAAAAATATCTACTGATTTCTGTATCTATTTTACACCTCTTCAATATTATATGAGAAACATTATGAGATAGATATAATTTCTGATAGCAAGCTTTCAAATGGGTCCTTATGTACTTCGCAGCACTAAAATGACTCAATTTGTATTTCCCCAAACTAACCAGATATAAGGCATCTGTGTGTGTGCGCACTTAGAAGTAGTTTCTTTACAAAATGAAAGATGCCCAATATAAGGCTTTTCAACAAAGGGAAATCACACCCTCAAATGTAAGCTATCTAAGAAGATGTTTCCTAAGATAACCGTCCACTCAACAAACATTTTAGTCAGTATTGCTTGATAACATGAATTGGATGCTTTAAACCATCAATTCTACTATTACACTCTCGTAACTTTATCCACAAAATGCATGATGGGACAGCATTCCAGGTTTTAATGATGCTACTCTAGAAACTGATTTCCACTTTAGATACAAAACATAGAGGATGGATTGAATTAATTTCCACAGAATATCCAAGAAACTTTCGTATACTAAAAATCTGTTGACCATGCTTTCACCTGAATTGCTCAAAGCTGCAATTTCTTTTAAAATTTGTATAAGCTTTACATGCAATCCATAAAATAAACTACAATTGAAATTTAGTACAGAAGTATTTTTAAATCTTCCTGCAAGAGATGAAAAATAGAGATAGAAAAATTTTCAAATCACCTCTTTCTCTGGGCCTGGAAAACCACCACAGACAGAAAAACTTTGACGCCAGCCCCTCTCATAGAGAAAAGATACCAACGGAAACCTGAACTAGCAAACAACCAAAACACATGACAAGATATGCAAATCAAGTCAATACCATTATATGATTGCTTCATATTAAACAACAGCACCGATGCAGTATAAGACAATTACAAGGATTACGCACAAAAGCAGCTAAAGTGGCATCAGCTACTATATGTAATCCACGTTCATGCACTATATATGACATAGAAGAAGAAGCCAATAATACCAAGGTTGACAATGAAGGACTTATATACACATTGAAGTTTCTTTATCCAGAATCTGAAATAAGACAATACTATTGTAATAAACCCCAAAATGGAACCTAATAAAACTTATAAACACTTCATAAAACGCTTCTAACGCGAAGAAACTAGGCGAATTTCCATCTAAATAATCTTCAACCCTTCTGTTTCTTTCCATCTCCAATAAACACCTACTCTAAAAAGTGTATGAAGACACTGAAGCCATTGTAGGTAACAAAATTGAAAAGAATAAACAATGTGGCCACCTGAAAAGCTCTGTGGAAGGTGGCATCGGCGCGTCATAGTTCTTGGTCCCAGTCAACACCGTCAAGTCATAATGTGTTTGGTTGCCATAGAAAGACTTCTTACAAGTGTTACATTGTAAAGTAGACCCAGCTGCAGACTCTCTGCTTAATAAAATTCACAACGCAATCAGAAAAATCAAAACTTGTGAAAGCATAATGAATTGAAAATCAATTACATTAAATGAAATTAGTCAAATTACTTACACAGATAAGACACGATTGCCAATCAACGTTAACGATTCGTAGCATATAGGACAAGCTAAAATGCTCTTGCTGCTGCTAACTTCATTTTCAACCACAATAGGTTCCTAAACATTTATAAAAATTAAAATTAAAATTAAAAAACAGAAAATTTTCAAGAACTTAATAATCATATTTGTATAATATTGTTTTTTATTAGTATAATTGTAATTGTAATTGCAATTTAGAGCAGTCAACAAATTATTGACTCTGTTTGGTTCCAAAGAATCCAATAATCTCCGGTTAGTACCATTCAACCACACAGCCAAACAAGGCCTTCAGTTTTCCTGACCCATCCATTTTCTTAATTTTCTTCCACTTTCTCAGCAGACAAACAGAAACATCAAGAATTGTGTGTACTTACTCAAATTGAAGAATTTGACAAGGAGGAGAGGAATTTGGTTACCGTTGGGGGCTTGGCCTCGACAAAGGCGGTTGAAGAAGCTCGAACTTTTACCGCGAAAATACGTTTATCGAAGAGTCGTGGTCGCGCACAGGATTTGAAGAAAAAGCGCCTCGAGTTACCGAGTTGACTCGGGACCGACACAGACGAGAGGTTGCTGAACAATGCTGCCATAACCGCTCTCTCTCCTTCTGTTAGTTAGTTAGTTAGTGCTTTGAAATTTCAACAGTTTGTTTGGAAAAGAGAACAAAAATTTAAAAGCAAAGAGGGATAGAGGAGCAGTGTCGGTGACTGGTGAACGTGTACCAATATTCACCTTGACTTTCCTTTTCTCTTTGGACGTTCTATACTTCTTTATAAAACATTTGCTCTTTTGTTTTTTGTATTTGTTTTATTTATTTATTTATAGTTTTTTTTTTTTTTTTTTTCTGAATGAAAAAGACGCTTTTGTTTTGTATGGGGAAGAATGGGCCCTCGAGTTGACCTCCACCGGAGAGCAATGGCAAGAATTGATTGTACAGTGTAGGGACAAATTCGGCAATTAAACACAACCTGGTTAATCAGCCCAAAATGAATAAAACAAGTTAATTCTTCTAAAAAAATAAAAAAATAAAAGAATAAGCAAAAATCTCTCTGGTAATTGAATTTTTTTTTTTTGTCTTTTTTATATTTATGTTATTTATAATTGTTAAAAAGTTATAATTTTATGATTATAAGTTACAATAGATGTCTTGATAGCACCGTAAGATGTCAATCAATAGAATAGAAATTAAAATATTGGATCATGCAAATAATTAAATGGGTAAATTGCAAAATACACTTCTAAAATTTGGGGTTATTTGGATTTTACACCCTGAAATTTTAAAATTTGAATTTTACCACTTGAACTTTGGGGTGTTTGGATTTTATACCATGATATTTTAGAATTTTGATTTTATTCTTTAAAATTTGGGGGTGTTTTGATTTTAGACCCCTAAGTTCTGAAACTTCAAGATATAAAATCCAAACTCTAAAATGCAGGGTGTAAAATCCAAACACTCCAAAACTTTAAGGGGTAAAATTCAAATCCTAAAACTTCAAGGTATAGAATCTAAACACCCCCAAACATTAGGGGTATAATTTGTAATTTACGCTAATTAAACTAAGAAGAGGAAAAAAAACAATTTTTTTGCTTTCTATAGAATGAGATAGAGTTCAATTCCTTCCTAATTAAGTTTTGGATTATCTTCGCTCATTCATCCAATTTTTTAGGATGGTTTAGTATATTATTGGAAAAAAAACGTAGATACAAATTCTTAGATGATGTTTCTCTAGTTAGTGAATTAAAGCTATACTTATTTATTTGATGAATCGATAGTTAGGGCAGGGGGGGGGGATTTAAATCCTCAAGGTCATCATTGAAAACACTAGGAAGTACCAACTAGTTCAACTACTAAATTCTTAGTAGTTCAATCTATATTTATACAGTTTCATTTTAGTCTTAGAAGTTATACCAAAAAAAATATATATATATACTTTAAACCTGAATGTGAGGACGTTCGCTAGGAGCTTTATAGTTTTGGTGGCACCTCCTGGTATTTGAAGCATCCAAAATTCAAATTTTCTCACTCCAACTATCAAATTAGGGAGGCGGGGGAATAAAAAGAGCCTTTGTAGCTAGGGGCGAGTCATAATTTTAGTTTTGCAAGTAGGGAAAAATTAAAAGACAATATAAAAGAAAAAACCTAAATATATTAATAATAAAATATATAAATGATGAAATGCAAATCGTCAGTCCTTGTAGGTACGTCCAGATGGAGCCGAGTCCTCGTCCGTGTCCCTACAAATATGACTCCCTCAAGGTGGTCACCGGTATGGTACCTGCCACAGCGTCTCCGATGCTAAAGTCAATACAAAAAAACCTTTTAGGAGAAATAATCGAATATCAGAGTAACTATGAGTGATTTTGGATGTGATATGTACCTTGTGTTGATGTTGTGAGGGGTTTATATGTGTTTCTACCCCTTCTAGCCATTGTGGCTATTATTGTGGTTTTAATGCCTTTCTTGGTAACGCTTTCACGCTCAGTAATGTAGGCTTTGATGAGCTTCCAACGGTCTATATAGCTGGTCTTGCAACCGTCCAAGACATTATTAACTGTATTGAATGGCTTCCTTTCCTTTGTTAGTGATGCGGATGTATTGACGGGGTTGTTTGCTTATCTAGTTTGAGACAACAGGGTTCGTCGATCCTATCAGCTGCCCCCCAGGCTTTGTGGTCGTCACTGTGGTAACGGCCACCAAGAGGCGAAAGGTTTCCCTTTTTTTTATGTCTCTTGGGATTTCCCTCCGCATTTACTGTGTAGTGGCGGCGTTGGGTGTGTTGTGGCCACGTGGCGTGATCTGAAGGGTGAATTTAATGCTCCACTCCGAGTGACTCTCAGTTTTCCTACTGCTTTTTCAGTTTTTCTATGCTTAGCTTTTTAAACTTCTCTTCTTCTTATTTTCCCTTTCACTTTCTCCAACTCCCTAATCATTGCTCTGAGCTTCTTCCTCTCAAATTTTTCTCTGTAATATTCTCCGAACCAGTGCATTTGGTGGTTGAGCTTGCTACATTTCTCCTTTTGAGGTATGTTTTCCTTCTTTCTTTCTATTTTTTTTTTTTTTTTTTTTGGCGTAGATGTAAATTATGGTGAATTCTTGATTTTTGTTGTTCTTTTGTGTTTGTTTTTGGTTTTCTAGGTTTTTAGTATTCATCTTTTTCCCTTTGTCTTTGAGTTTTCATGGTCAGTAGCTCTAAGGTTAGGGTAGTGTGCCCTTTGATTACCTTCTTGTTCGCTCGTTTGGGGGCTTCCTTAGGTACTTCTCGTACTTTTCTTCCTTTGGTTGGGAATTTCGTTTTTGAGGGTAGTGGTTTAGGTGTTGCGTTAGGTGAGTTATTTCCTGTACTTAGTCAATCGATCAGTTGGTTTGGGAGTTTGGTGGGTGAGGGGGAGAGAATGTCTGAGGTTCAATCTAGTGAGCTCGAGACCGGGTTGTCTTCCAACAGCAACCCAGTGGAGGGGGACACCGCCGTCTCTACTCCTCTAGAAGTTAGGGCTTTTCATGCCCTTGAAGAGGTGTGTAGTTTGGACGGCGACACACTTTTCAGGTTTAGGGATAAGTTCCAGTTCCCAGATAGGGTTAAGGTTCGTCTACCCCATAAGGAGGAATGGGCCTGTCATTTCTTCCCTGGGGAGGTATGCTTCTGCGAGGCTGCCTTCCTGAGTGGACTTAGGCTTCCTGTCCACCCGTTCATTATGGAGCTCTTAAGTCACTTTGGCATTGCTCCTGGGCAACTTATGCCCAATCGTGGAGGATAGTGGTCAGCTGTATGGAGATATGCCTGGCTACTACAGATGGAGGTATGATTAGAGTGGACGAGCTTGTCTATATGTACCGTTTAAAGGAGTCTAAGGAGCACGGGTACTATGAATTGGTGCCTTGGGAGAAGAGGACTAGGATCATCTGGGATCTGCCTTCATCATTCAGATACTGGAAGTCCCGATTCTTTTTTGTGTCCAGGGACAACTGGGAGACCCCCTCAGGCGAAGCTTGGAGTGACCTCCCAAGGTTTCTTTGTCGGTGGGGAACCTCAAACTTAGGTGTGTCATTATTTCTTTTAGTCCCTTATTCTTTGTTCTTTGTGCTTACTTCACCATCACTAACCTTTCCGTTTATCGTCTCGTGCAGCAAAGAGACGACCTAAGCTCAAAAGTAGGTACAAGGAGTGCATTGAGAAGGTCATTGAGTACGCGAGGACGATCAAGAATTTTGACGATCTAGTGGACCCGCAAACTCTTGCTTTTTATTGCCTCGGTCCTGATCCGTCTACGTTTGTTCTGCGCACCATCGAGATTGAGGAAAAGAAAAGTAAGTATTAATCTCGTCAATGATGATTTTCTTACATATGTTATCGCTACTTCCCTTTTTTTTATACAACTAATTTCCTCCTACAGGGATGATGATGAGAATGCAAATTGGCATATATTTCTCTCTTAATGCTTAGTCTTTTACACTTATTTGGTGCCTAAATATACTCATTATTCTTATATTTTGATTTAGGGTGCAAATGGAGGCATTAAGTGCAAAACGTAGCTAATTGGGTGATTCTGGACAACTTTGACATCTCTTCGTAATCTTGGCATAACTCTCTCATCTGAGCTCCGATTGAGATGATTCAAGATGCTATGGAACACTAAGACAAAGATCTACAACTTTCATGTTTTGAGTTTTGAGAGATACGGGCCGCATCAAGGTCGAAATTGGGCTTGAAGTTGCTGCACCTGCACTGTTGACGTTCTGGAATGTTCCTTTGCCTACAATTCTAATATGCAATCTGATGCGATTTATTTATGGAAGCTTCCAGATCTGATGCACGAAAATTCCAGCTGAAAAAACACCACTTTCCTAGTTATATTAGGGCTTTGTTTTATTTTTAATATTTTCCTTAATTAGTCAGATTTGAATATTATTATTTAGATTATTTTTAGGAGATTTTGTAGGCTTGGGAAAGGGGGAATTAACGTGAAAAAGAGGGAGGAGAAATCAGAATTACACACGCCTCTCTCTCTCCCCTCTTCTCTAATTTTCTCTTTCGAGTTTTCTGTCATGGCCCTGCGTGGCTAAACTTTTATACTTGGTTGAAGGAAACTGAAGCATCGATGATCAGTTGTGAAATTCTGGTGGTGGATGTTGACTTAGACCAAGGTTTGTTCTTTTGATTGATTTCGATATTTTAATTTGAATTATTCCTTAGTTGTTTTTCTTAAAATTGTTTTTATTATACTCAAACCCCCCCCCTCCTTGTTCACGTGGCATAAAACTAGGCTAGATACTCTCCGTGGGAACGATCCTTACTCACACTACTACATATATTTTTAGGAGTATAGGTTTTATTTTTGGTTACCTGCGACAGCACACCAGATGAGGACAAAATTTAATCAAAGTATGTACACCTAGTAAGGGCTAAAAAGAATGAGCCCCTTTCTAATCTTGAGGCCAAAAATGTACGGTTGATGGACAAGGGTACCTCCGTCGCTTCGACTACCCCCGTTACTCCCAACACCGAGGTGACGAGGACAGCATCCCCTGCAACCTCGGTAGAAGAGATTCCTCTTATTCCTCACAGGAGTAAGAGGCAATGTACTGGGGACAAGTTGAAGGAGAAGGCTGACTCCGGGTCGTCTAGTGTCTGGGACGATGCTGGGCGCGCAAGTCCGGGCCCAGGAGGCCTTCACTGCTAAGGAGATGAAAGTTTTCTCGGGCGCTTCTCCAAATAAGGTTGTGGGTCGTCATATCCACAAGCTCGTTCAGGTAGCGTACTTGTGCTAACATTTCCTTTCCCCTCTTCTTTTTTTGAGATCTTGCTCCTTTTTTTTTTTTAGGTGCTAGAGGAAAGCCTTCACATTACTTCGAAGTACCTTGCCTAAGAGGCCAAGGTAGCGTCTGCAGTGTCCAGGGTGGAGGCCTTGGAAGCGGAGAACTCGAAGCTAAAGAAAGATTTAATTGCCATTACGGATGAGGCCAACTCCGTGAAAGAGAAGCTTAAAGTTGTTAGGGATGACCTCAGGGCTGAACAGATGCTGACGATGGAAAAGGACGAAAAACTCATGGCGTCGAGGGAGAAACTCAAGACCATAGCTGCTAAGGACGTTGAGGCTTTTCAGCAAACTGAAGAGTACAATACTGTGCTCTTCAGTTGGTACTTCAAGGGATTTGAACTCTTGAGACGCTACTTCGTCAAGCACCCAACTAAAGTGGATTTGGAGAACCTCAATCTTGAGGAGGTGGACAAGGAAATGGCTGCTGACAAGGCTTCTCAGTCCACGGCCCCTGTAGGTGATGCCTCCAAGAATACTCCTCTGCCCGCACCTGAAGACAACCCGGCTACTAACGCTTGAACCTTTTTTTATATTTTTTTTTTTACTTTTGCTCTTTGTTTTGGATGCCCGATGTATTTTTAGTTCTAATTCCAGTACATTATTTTCATAATGTTTCTGGCCCAGCGTTTATGGGCCTTTTAATTTCAGCTTTTGAACAATGATAAGTGCCCCTGGTTTTTAGGCTTTTAATTAATATATGATCATGTACTTACTTGTTTGTACTTTGCATGACCTCTACTTGCCTTCTTGTTTTAATCATCTCTCCTGCTTTAGCATCATATACTTAGTTGAGTTTCCTATCTTGTGGCTTGTATCTTTGTTGAAGGGTAGCAACTTGCCAGTGGTTTGCTCCTATCCGAGAGGAGTTCAATTTTGCTCCCTTTTGAGGAATTCATCAATAATCTGCATCCATTTAGGCGAATCCTTTTTTTTTTTTTTAACTCCCTTTTGAGGGATTTCGTCGGTAACTTACATCCGTCTATGCGGAATCTTGTTACTTAGCCAATTTTTTGGGTAATTCCCTTTTGTGGGATTCGTCAGTAACTTACATCCGTCTACGTGGAATCTTATTACTTAGCTAATTTTTTGGCTTATTCCCTTTTGAGGGATTTCATCGGTAACTTACATCCGTCTATACAGAATCTTGTTACTTAGCTAAATTTTTGGCTTATTCCCAATTGAGGGATTCGTCAGTAAGTTACATCCGTCTAGGCAAAATCTTGTTACTTGGCCAATTTTTTGGCTTATTCCCTTTTGTGAGATTCGTCAGTAACTTACATCCGTCTAGACAGAATCTTATTACTTAGCCAATTTTTTGGCTGATTCCCTTTTGAGGGATTCGACCTTTTTTTTTTTTTTTTGTTATTAAGTCATTGACTAAATAATTCTTTTATTACTTTCAAAAATGAATACAATCGCCTGTTATATCTAGTGGTGGTATTTCTTCAAGTGCTCGATATTCTAAGGTCGGGGGAGTCACTGTCCGTCCAAAGTTTCCAGGTAATAACTGCCTTGTCTGGAGTAATGTACAACCCTGTAGGGTCCTTCCCATGTGGGACCGAGTTTCCCTTGGGCAGGGTTTTTGGTAGCTGGGGTAACTTTGCGCAGGACGAGGTCCCCTATGTCAAGTCGTCTGAGCTTCACCCTCTTGTTGAAGTACTCAGCCATCTTTTGCTGGTGTTTTGTCATTTTGTTGGAGGCTTCATCTCTGACTTCGTCCATGCAGTCCAGGTTGACCCTTAATTGATCATCGTTACTTTCTTCGTGAAACATCTCTTGTCGGATGCTGGTTATTCCCACCTCAATCGGGATTGCTGCTTCAGTGCCATAAGTGAGCCTGAAGGGGGTTTCTCCTGTCGGGGTTCTTACTGTAGTTCTGTAAGCCCACAGGACATTGGGCAATTCCTCGGGTCATGCTCCCTTAGCATCGTCCAACTTGGCTTTGATGATCTTGAGTAGTGTCCGATTAGTCACCTCTGTCTGTTTGTTTGCTTATGGATGTCCTAAGGATAAAAACTGGTTCTTGATCCCTAAGCCTGAGCAAAAATCCCTGAAGCTCTAACTGTCGAACTGCCGCCCATTATCTGATATAATCACCTATGGAATCCCAAACCTACAAATTATGTTCTTCCACACAAAGTTCTGGATTTTTGCTTCGGTGATGGTCGCTAATGCCTCCACTTCAACCCATATCATAAAATAATTAATAGCGATTAGCAGAAATTTTACCTATCCCTTACCTTGTGGCAGTGGACCGACAATGTCAATTTCCCATTGTATGAAAGGCCAAAGAGAGGCTATTGTCATCAGTTTCTCGGCTGGGAGGTGTTGGACGTTCCCAAACCTCTGGCACTTGTCACACTTCTTGATGAGCTCCCTCGTGTCTACTTGCATAGTAGGCCAGAAATAACCTGTCCGGATAACTTTGCTTACCAAGGACTTGGGGCCTGTATGGTCTCTGCAAATTGCTTCATGTATCTCTTTCAAAATATACTTGGCTTTCTCTTCGTTGACGCATTTCAAGTAAGGCATGGAAAAGCCTCTCTTGTACAGGGTATCATTTGGAATCATGAATTTGGCTACTCTCTTCTTGACCTTCCTGGCTTCCTCGACGTCTTGTGGGAGGTGTCCGTCTTGGAGGAAGGACATAATTAGGGTCATCCAGCTATTTGTACTCCGAATCAAAAATGTAAGGACCTCTTCAAAGCTGGGATGTTTTTACAGTTCAATTTCTAAGTCCATGCTTGTTGGTTGTTCTTCTAACGAGGCTAGCTTTGCGATTTCATCTGCTATCACATTCTGGCTTTTTGGATCTGCATAAATTCTACCCTATCAAACTCCTGTGTCAAATGCTTTGTCAGTATGAGGTATTTTTGCATCCTTTCCTCTTTTGCTTCGTACTCCTCATTTATCTGTCCTATTACTAGTTTTGAATCGCTCTGGAGGAGCAAATTTTTAGCTCCTAGTGCTTTTCTGACCCTTAGCCCCATCAATATTCCTTCGTACTCGGCTTCATTATTAGTAGCCAGGAATTTTAGCTGAACTCCATATTTGAGCATTTCTCCGTCTGGGGTAATGACAACGACCCCTACTCCTCCCCTTCTTTGAGCTGACGAACCATCAGTTTGTATCATTCACCATTTTGTGCCGTCGGTGGAGTTGTCTTCGCCCGAGATGGTGAACTCAGCGAAGAAGTCCGCCAAAGCCTGCGCTTTAATGGCTGTCCTAGTGTGATACTTGATGTCGAATTGGCTGAGCTCAATTGCCCATTGGACCATTCTCCCAATTGCCTCGGGCCTGTTCATGGATTTCTTGATGGGTTGGTTCGTCATCACCAAGATGGGGTTCGCCTGAAAATAAGGTCGCAGCTTGCGCGAAGCTACTATCAATGCGAACACGATCTTCTCAATCCTTGGGTGCTTGGCTTCTGCCCCTTGGAAAGCTTGACTGACGTAGTACACCGGGAGCTGTTTTCTGTCTTCTTCTTGAATTAAGGCTGCATTCATGGCTGTGGCTGACATTGCCAGATACAGATAAAGGTTCTCCCTTTCCTTAGACGGACTGAGCAGGGGTGGATTGCTCAGGTAACACTTGAGTTCTTGAAATGTCGCCTCACATTCCTCGGTCCATGCAAAGGCCTGCTTCAGCATTTTGAAGAAAGGTAAGCACCTGTCTGTCGCTTTAAAGACGAACCTGTTGAGTGCTGTTATCCTTCTCGTGAGTTTATGGACTTCTTTGACGGTCTTTGGCGACGTCATGTCAAGTATGGCTCGCACCTTCTCCTGGTTTGCTTCTCTCCTCCTTTGGGACATCATGAATCCCAAGAACTTCCTCGAGACTACCCCAAAGGCACACTTACTAGAGTTCAACTTCATTTGGTATTGTCTGAGTGTGGCAAATGTTTCCCTGAGGTCGTCTATCTGGGCAAGTTCTTCTTTACTCTTGACAAGCATGTCATCTATATACACCTCCATTTTTCTTCCGATCTGCTTGCAAAACATTTTATTCACTAACCTTTGGCAAGTTGCTCCTGCATTTTTCAGTCCTAAGAGCATTACCTTCTAACAATAGAGCCCTTAGCTCGTGATGAAAGCAGTTTTCTTCTGGTCCTTTTCAGCCATATTTATCTAGTTGTATCCAGAGAAGGCATCCATGAACGTTAGTAGCTTATGCCCTGCTGTGGAATCCACTAACTGGTCTATCCTTGGCAGAGGGAAACTATCTTTTAGGCAAGCTTTGTTCAAGTCTATGAATTTCACGCACATCCTCCATTTCCCATTTGCTTTCTTTACGAAGACGACATTGGCAAGCCATTCTGGATAGTAAACTTCTCGAATGAAGCCTGTCGAGAGCAATTTGCTAACCTCATCTGCGATCGCTTGATTTCGTTCTGAAGCGAAGACCCGTTGTCTCTGGTCACCGGTGTGGTACCTGCCACAACGTCTCCGACACCAAAGAAACCTTTTAGGAGGAATAATCAAATATCAAAGTAACTATGAGTGATTTGGATGTGATATGTACCTTGTGTTGATGTTGTGAGGGGTTTATATGTGTCTCTACCCCTTATAGCCGTTGTGGCTATTATTGTGGTTTTAATGCATATCTTGGTAATGCTTTCACGCTCAGTAATGTAGGCTTTGATAAACCTCTAACGGTCTGTATAGCTGGTCTTGTAACCGTCCGAGACATTATTGACTGTATTGAATGGCTTCCTTACCTTCGTCAATGTTACGGATGTATTGACAGGGTTGTTTGCTTATCTCATTTGAGACAACAAGGTTCGTCGATCCTATCAATAAATAATTGCAAACAACTATAATTATCATACAAAATCTAATATAAATGTAAATTATAATTTATTTTTATACCTGCTATAATTTAGTCAAAGTAAGAGATTAATTTAAATACATATGGTTTAGACATCTAATTTGATTCCTTAAATAAATTGAGAGAGTAAGTCAATATAAACGTATTAAGAGCATAACAATAAACCTACAAAGTTGTATACACGTCTCAATGCCTTAATTCCTTTAAAAAAAAAATGTGAAAATTCAAGATCTTTTTTTTGTAATTCTTCAAAGTGTTTAAAATTTTAATTCTGTTGACTTGGGGATGAAAAACTCGTGGCCAAAGGGGGTATATACGAACTGCAGGGGTTGGTTTGGGCTTGTTCAAGATCTCAAGGGACAAAAACTTGAAGGGTGCTGTCATATTTGGTTGGCTTGCTCTTTTGATGGTTTTGCTTTCAAGTAATTGTCTACAGCTGTGTTGCATGGACCGAAAACTTGACTCTGATACCAAAACTGACGTAAGACAACCACACTATTTCAATAAAACAATTAAATAACAATAGAATCAAGACTAAACCCTAGGAGTCAGCACTTAAGGGTTGTTTGGAGTCAGCACCAAGCAAACTGGAGTCAGCACCAGTGTAAAAAGAAACACAATAATTTTATAATTCTCAAAAAACTGTCTTACAATAATCAGAAAAAGTACTTAAATAACTAACAATAAAATACATAAAGAAACCCTAATTATTAAATGCTCAGGCTTGCTTAATCTCAAGCCCAATTACTAATAGGCTCCATCCATAAGGCCACAAGTTAGGCCGTCTTCTTTTTACTTTTCCTCCTATACATGCGTATAATTGAGAGCTTGTACGTTGTGTCTGCACCAGTAGTTCTATTAACCAAAAAATATTAGAGAAGACGGTGGAGAGCAGCAGGTTGCCAAATCCTTAGTTGGGTTTTGAAGCAGAGATCATCACAAAAGGCCCATTTCTTATACTTGTAAAGCCAACTAATCCACAGGCTGTGCAGAGATCTTGTAGTTCACGTTCAGATACGAAGATATGGCTGCCTGATATTGCCGCTAAATTCTATATAAAGGAAGTAAATTACTACCATCAGCAACATATAAAAGAAAACAAGTGTATTGATGACTGAAGGAAAGCTCTTTAAACAATTTTTTGCAGCCCTATTTTGATAATGATATTCTCGAAAGAAGGTTGGGGAAAGTCATTCTAGCTGCTTCTGAGCGCACGGGTAATTGCATTATTAATTTCTTATTTTGAAAAAATTTAGAGAACAGCAATATAAGAAACTATGATATTTGCCATTATATACATCTTATATCCAGAAAAAATATAAGAAACCATGTTGCGAGAAGATAAACAAGAATCAAGTCCCTTTGATCTAAATTATAATTGTTATTCCAAACTATCCATTCCAAAGCAATATTTTGAATTAAATCTCGGACAGCCATGCCAGATTCAAAGTTGAAACACTATACCTGGCGTTGTCTCCTCAAAAATGGGATAAAAGCAAGAGGCCCATCAAGTATGTAAGTGGTAGCAACAAACACTCCGCCAGGTCGAAGAACTCGACTAATTTCAGCTACCTACAAAACCATAGCTACCCAATTATGTGGAATTATCAAATGTTGGGATCTTAGGCATTATAGTAATACTGGATGAAGTAAGGGGACTACAACACCAGAAGGTGCATACAGACATGCCCTCCAAGATTTGTAACCATTGTTCCAATGAAATTATATAGGATTCCTAGAGGCTAAAAGATCCACATGTGGATGAGTTTTTACATTTAGACTAACCAAAAAATCTATCAGAGCAATTTTTACCCTTCACAAAATATATTTTAAATAAGATTTCCCTTGACTAGCACAATGCATTTGGCACTTATTAAGGCCGGTCATTGAAACAACTCACAAGTTCAACTGCTCTCTTTTTTTTTTCTTTCTCTTTTTTGATAAGTTTGTTTTGACCCTAAGGGGAGGGTGAAGGTGTGATACAAAGTTCAACGGCCTTCATGATTCTTTCAATATTAATAACAAAGTAACACACAAGGAAATATGTACAAGGAAATGCAGTCCAGATAATCCTAGGAGCGAATTCCATACAAAAATAAAAATGAACATAAAATTAAAAAATTTCCACACAAAGCTTAAAAAGCATATATATAAACCTTCCTTTTGGACAGCTGGGGTCCATTTGATTTAAGGGAATCATTTACCAATAAAGAACAGTGTGCGATATCAGTTAATGAAATTTTTTTGGGGGGAATCCTCTGCAATAGGAAAAATTAACTTCAAATCCATATATTGAAGAGATACTCACAGCTGTTGATGGTGAAGGCCAACAGTGTAGAGCAGCACCAGCATGCACAGCATCAACAGAACTTGAAACAAAAGGAAGCCTAGAGATATCAGCTCTGACCAAGGTTAAGTTCCTAACAAAACACAAACTCACTCAGATTGAAAACTCAAATAATAATTATGAAAGTTCACTTGTCTTATTTAATGAATTTAAATTTAAAAGTTAAACTCTGTACTCATTTGGAAAAGTTTCCCCCTGCTTAATGAATTCATAACATTGCTGCAACATGTTCTCTGAGTAGTCCAGAGCAATGACAAGAGAAAACAATCCACTCCGGGCAAATAGTCTTGAAAATAACCCACTCCCACAACTAGCATCAACTATATTTCCATCTAAAGCTGGCTTCAAGAAATCCCTCATCAATTCAAACTGCAGCCAGATCACTACATGGTTAGTAGCTCAGCAACCCAAAGTGGAAACACTAAAAAATATTTACCAATTTCTGTATCTATTTTACACCATTTCAATATTATATGCGAAATACTATGAGATAGATACAATTTCTGATAGCAAGCTTTCGAATGGGTCCTTATGTAGTTCGTAGCACTAAAATGACTCAATTTGTATTTCCCCAAACTAACCAATATAAGGCATCTGTGTGTGTGTGCGCTTAGAAGTAGTTTCTTTACAAAATAAAAGATGCCCAATATAAGGCTTTCCAACAAAGGGAAATCACACCCTCAAATGTAAGCTATCTAAGAAGATGTTTCCTAAGATAACCGTCCACTCAACAAACATTTTAGTCAGTATTGCTTGATAACATGAATTGGATGCTTTAAACCATCAATTCTACTATTACACTCTCGTAACTTTATCCACAAAATGCATGATGGGACAGCATTCCAGGTTTTAATGATGCTACTCTAGAAACTAATTCCACTTTAGATACAAAACATATAGGATGGATTGAATTAATTTCCACAGAATATCCAAGAAACTTTCGTATACTAAAAATCTGTTGACCATGCTTTCACCCGAATTGCTCAAAGCTGCAATTTCTTTTAAAATTTGTATAAGCTTTACATGCAATCCATAAAATAAACTAAAATTGAAATTTAGTACGGAAGTATTTTTAAATCTTCCTGCAAGAGATGAAAAAAAGGGATAGAAAAACTTTCAAATCACCTCTTTCTCTGGGCCTGGAAAACCACCCCAGATAGAAAAACTTTGACGCCAGCCCCTCTCATAGAGAAAAGATACCAACGGAAACCTGATCTAGCAAACAACCAACACACATGACAAGATATGCAAATCAAGTCAATACCATTATATGATTGCTTCATATTAAACAACAGCACCGATGCAATATAAGACAATTACAAGGATTACGCACAAAAGCAACTAAAGTGGCATCAGCTACTATATTTAATCCACGTTCATGCACTATATATGACATAAAAGAAGAAGCCAATAATACCAAGGTTGACAATGAAGGACTTATATACACATTGAAGTTTCTTAATCCAGAATCTGAAATAAGACAATACTATTGAAATAAACCCCAAAATGGAACCTAATAAAACTTATAAACACTTCATAAAACGCTTCTAACACGAAGAAACTAGGCGAATTTGCATCTAAAAAATCTTCAACCCTTCTGTTTCTTTCCATCTCCAATAAACACCTACTCTAAAAAGTGTATGAAGACACTGAAGCCATTGTAGGTAACACAATTGAAAAGAATAAACAATGTGACCACCTGAAAAGCTCTGTGGAAGGTGGCATCGGCTCGCCATAGTTCTTGGCCCCAGTCGACACCGTCAAGTCATAATGTGTTTGGTTGCCATAGAAAGACTTCTTACAAGTGTTACATTGTAAAGTAGACCCAGCTGCAGACTCTCTGCTTAATAAAATTCACAACGCAATCAGAAAAATCAAAACTTGTGAAAGCATAATGAATTGAAAATCAATTACATTAAATGAAATTAGTCAAATTACTTACACAGATAAGACACGATTGCCAATCAACGTTAACGATTCGTAGCATATAGGACAAGCTAAAATGCTCTTGCTGCTGCTAACTTCATTTTCAACCACAATAGGTTCCTAAACATTTATAAAAATTAAAAAACAGAAAATTTTCAAGAACTTAATAATCATATTTGTATAATATTATTTTTTTATTAGTATAATTGTAATTGTAATTGCAATTTAGAGCAGTCAACAAATTATTGACTCTGTTTGGTTCCAAAGAATCCAATAATCTCCGGTTAGTACCATTCAACCACACGGCCAAACAAGGCCTTCAGTTTTCCTGAACCATCCATTTCTTAATTTTCTTCCACTTTCTCAGCAGTCAAACAGAAACATCAAGAATTGTGTGTACTTACTCGAATTGAAGAATTTGACAAGGGGAAGAGGAATTTGGTTACCGTTGGGGGCTTGGCCTCGACAAAGGCGGTTGAAGAAGCTCGAACTTTTACCGCGAAAATACGTTTATCGAAGAGTCGTGGTCGCGCACAGGATTTGAAGAAAAAGCGCCTCGAGTTACCGAGTTGACTCGGGACCGACACAGACGAGAGGTTGCTGAACACTACTGCCATAACCGCTTTCTTTCCTTCTGTTAGTTAGTTAGTTAGTTAGTGCTTTGAAATTTCAACAGTTTGTTTGGAAAAGAGAACAAAAATTCAAAAGCAAAGAGGGATAGAGGAGCAGTGCCAGTGATTGGTGAACGTGTACCAATATTCACCTTGACTTTCCTTTTCTCTTTGGACGGTCTATACTTCTACCCTAAATTTTAGAGATTTTCTTCTTTATAAAACATTTGCTCTTTTGTTTTTGTTTTTGTTTTTTGTTTTTTGTTTTATTTATTATTTATTTATAGTTTTTATTTTTTCTGATTGAAAAAGACGCTTTTGTTTTGTATGGGGAAGAATGGGCTCTCGAGTTGACCACCAGCAGAGAGCAATGGCAAGAATTGATTGTATAGTGTAGGGACAAATTCGGCAATTAAACACAACCTGGTTAATCAGCCCTAAATGAATAAAACAAGTTTCTTCTAAAAAAATAAAAGAATAAGCAAAAATCTCTCTGGTAATTGAATTTTTTTTTTGTCTTTTTTATATTTATGTTATTTATAATTGTTTGTCAAAAAAAATTATAACTATATGATTATAAGTTACAATAGATGTCTTCACAGCACCGTAAGATGCCAATCAATAGAATTGAAATTAAAAGATTAGATCATGCAAATAATTAAATGGGTAAATTGCAAATTACACCTCTAAAATTTGGGAGTATTTGGATTTTACACCCTGAAATTTTAAAATTTGAATTTTACCACTTGAACTTTAGGGTGTTTGGATTTTACACCATGATATTTTCAGAATTTGGATTTTATTCTTTAAATTTTGGGGGTGTTTTGATTTTACACCCCCAAATTCTGAAACTTTAAGATATAAAATCCAAACACCTCTAAAATTTAGGGGATAAAATCCAAATTCTAAAATATCAAGGTGTAAAATCCAAACATCCCAAAACTTCAAAGGGTAAAATCTAAATTCTAAAACTTTAAGGTATAAAATCTAAACACCCCAAAATTTTAGGGTGTAAATTGTAATTTACGCTAATTAAATTAAGAAGAGGAAGAAAAACAATTATTTTGCTTTCTATAGAATGAGATAGAATTCAATTCCTTCCTAATTGAGTTTTGGATTATCTTCGCTCATTCTTCCAAATTTTTAGGATGGTTTAGTATATTATTGGAAAAAAACGTAGATACAAATTCTTAGATGTTGTTTCTCTAGTTAGTGAATTAATATTATACTTATTTATTTGATGAATCGATAGTTAGGGGGGGGGGGGGGATTTAAATCCTCAAGGTCATTGTTGAAAACATTAGGAAGTACCAACTAGTTCTACTACTAAACTCTTAGTAGTTCAATCTATACTTATACAGTTTCATTTTAGTCTTAGAAGTTATACCTAAAAAAAAAGGTGTTTTTGGTCCCCTCTATGCCTGCTCCCAACATATTAGTAATAATTTAAACTTGAATCTGAGGACGTTTGCTAGGAGCTTTATAGTATCATTGAAAACATTAGGAAGTACCAACTAGTTTAACTACTAAATTCTTAGTAGTTCAATTTATATTTATACAGTTTCATTTTAGTCTTAGTTATACCTAAAAAAAAAAAGGTGTTTTTGGTCCCCTCTATGCCTGCTCCCAACATATTAGTAATAATTTAAACCTGAATCTGAGGACGTTCGCTAGGAGCTTTAGGCTCCACTTAGGAGTTCATAAGGGAAGGGAATGGAATTGAATGGAATAATTATAAGAGAATGGAAAGGAATAGAATGGAATGGAATGGAATTAAGTAACCTTGTTTGGATGTTTTAAAATTAAGGAATGGAAATGAATGAAAATGAATGGATTGTAAGTAATCTTGTTTGGGAGTCACACGGAGGGAATGGAATGGAATCATTTTATGACAATATTACTATTAAACCCCTATTTTAAAATAAAAGGTTGAATATATAGGGGTATTTTGGGAGTTTTAGTAAAAAAATTATTAAATCTAATTTCATTCCCTCCTATTCCTCCCAATTTCGGGGGAATGAAAATTTGAGGTTTTAAGGGAATAGAAAAGAATGAGTGTTCCCTCCTACCCATTCCATTCCCTCCCACTTAAACTCCCAAGCAAGGGAATGGACTTTCCATTCCTTCCGTTAAAACTCCCAAACAAGAGAGAGGGAAGAATATTCTAAAAATATTCTTTTCATTCCATTCCATTCCCTTCTCCCAAGCGGTTTTTAGTTTTGGTTGGCACCTCCTGGTGTTTGAAGCATCCACAATTCAAATCTTCTCACTCCAACTGTCAAATTAGGGAGGTGGGGGAATAAAAAGAGCCTTTGTAGCTAGGGGCGAGTCATAATTTTAGTTTTGCAAGTAGGGAAAAATTAATAGACAATATAAAAGAAAAAACCTAAATATATTAATAATAAAATATGTAAATAATTGCAAACAACTATAATTGTCATACAAAATCTAACATAAATGTAAATTATAATTTATTTTTTTACCTACTATAATTTAGTCAAAGTAAGAGATTTTTTTAAATACATATGGTTTAGACATCTAATTTGATTCCTTAAATAAATTGAGATAGTAAGTCAATATAAACGTATTAAGAGCATAACAATAAACCTACAAAGTTGTATACACGTCTCAATGCCTTAATTCCTTTTTAAAAAATACGTGAAATTCAAGATTTTTTTTTTTAATTCTTCAAAGTATTTAAAATTTTGGTTTATAGCAAAAACTCAAAGCTTTGAAACCGAAAAGTCAAGACATAGAGGAGGGAAAAAAAATAGTGGAGGCTCTACAGTTTTAGTTCGGTACAAGATGAGCCTTTGTAGCTAGTAGCGGAGCCATGATTTTAGTTTTGTGGAGAGAGCAAAATTAAAAGACAATATACTAAATATTTTAATAACAAAATATATAAATAATTGTAAACAACTGTAATTGTCATACAAAATCTATTATAAGCATAAATTATAATTTATTTTTTATACCTAGTATAATTTAGTCAAAGTAAGAAATTAATTTAAATATATACAATTTAGACACCTAATTTGATTCCTTAAACTAAATTGAGAAAGTAAGCCAATATAAAAATGTATTAAGAGTATAATGATAAACCTACAAAGTTGTATACACGTTTCCATGCCTTAATTCCTTTTAAAAAGAAATGTGGAATTCAAAATTTCTCTCTTTACTTTTCAAAGTATTTAAAATTTTGGTTTATAGCAAAAACTCAATGTTTTGAAATTGAAAAGTCAAAGAACTACGGGGAAAAAAAAGATAGTGGAGGCTCTATTGTTTAGTTTGGTACATGGAGTTAGGTATGTGTTTTCTAATTATGTTGTGTAAAATATATTGAAATGCTATAATAAGAACACTAAAATTGCATGCCGTGAATAGTGAAAAGGTGAAATCTTGTACAAGATAAAAGCTAACTAATAATGTAATATTAGAAAAAGAAAAAGGAATAAACAAATTTTTTTGTTGGAGAAGCAAAAGGGATAAACGGTTAAATTGCCATCAATTGTAAAATAAAAAAATTAAATAAAATGCCGGGAATAGTTTGGTCTTTGCCTTGGCTCTTTGGTAGGACACTGTGTAGCAAAAAAATTGTCAATTTTTTTTTTAGTTTTTTTTTTTTTTTTAGTTTTGTTTTCTCTTATGCTATACGGGTACTTAATGGTGGTGCTAGCTATAACTTAGGAGGTTCAAATGAACCCCTGACTTGGCTATATATATATATATATATATATATATAACTAGTATTATGCTTGTGCGATGTACGGCTTAACAAAAAATATTTTGATAATGTAATTAAATTTAATAACAAATAAAATGAAAAAAGAATTAATTCAAAATTTAAGATTAAAAGATAAATTGTACTTGTACACTTAAAAGAAATTAAATTTTTATTTCTTATTTTGATATTTAAATCATTTGTTTTAGTGTTGATTTCATTCAAATGGTTATAAGTTATATTAACCCTAAACCAGCATATGTATCCATATGTAACATTCTAAATTAATAAATAAAAATATGACACTCTAACTTAATGTAACATTCTAACTTACTAATAAATAAATATAACACCTTAACTTAAAGTAATGTTTGTAATTGTATTGTGTTTTAGCCTTTAAGAACACATATATTATTTTTTTTATCATAAAAAAAAAAGCACAGATATTAATATTACACATGAAAAAATAATGAATTCTGATAATGCACCAAAAATTAGTAGGCTGAATGCTGTAGGTTTCAATGGAATGATAATTACTTGGAAGGCCTGAAAAGAAAAACACATGATCAAAAAGTGACCGGGGTGGACCGGCTAAGAACCCTCTGATGCTTAAGTTAGTTTCTCTCTTAAATTCTAGAGTTCCAACTTTTCAAGAGTTATATAAAACTTACCTTGATTTGATATGGGTGAGCCCTTATATAGAGAGCCTTGGAACGGTTACTTATTTAGTAACTTCTCCAATATTTGTGGAAGTTGGTAAGTTCAGACATTACTTCCACAATGGCTATAGAAGTAAGAACTTTCAATCTTATCTTCTACAACTGCCGCTGGAAGTTAAGCACTTGTGAGGAAGTTATGGCGATATATAAGGACCTTGTTCTCGTTTCAAAGTCCCATGTGGTCCGAACCTTTAACTCATGTGGGTAAATCCATTATTGGAAATTTCCCAAATGTCGGACGATTGTCCAAGCGCTCTCCCCATGGACGACCCTTATGTCCACGGACATCCTTCCACTTATGGACGACCTCCTTGAATGGTTGGCACTTGGCTTTTGGACGACTGCTATGGACGAGTCAGAGATAGTTTTATTTTTTTAGTACCCCATCAGTTGCCCCCTTATCCAAGGGTCGTCCAGAATGCTGTTGAGTTTTGATGTGTGCCTTTATTATTTTGATCAAATTTAGATTGTTCCAAATTGTGCCACGTGTCGTGATCTCGTTGGTTGACTCGTTGCATTGATTCCATTTTTCAAAGAAACTGCCGTGTGTCATTTCCTGGATAGCTCATGTCGCTTCGCTGACCTCACCTCTGGGCCCTATAAATAGGTGCATTCTTTCTCTTACCCTTCACCTTTCTCATAATTTCTCTTTTGCCATCTCGTCCAAGAGCCTCGTCTAGTCTCCATATCTCTAGTTTCGTCAGGTATTTCCTCTTCTCATTTTTAGGTTTTCGTCTTAATCTTTATTCCAATCAATTATGTCTTCGTCTAGTAGTGGCCTAGAGAGAGCAATAGACAAGTATCAGGACGTGTCTTCTGGTAATGGAGGTAGTTATAAGAGTGGTGAGGGTAGCACAAGCACTAGTAGTAGTAGCTCCTCAGATGAGCATTACTCGTCTGAGGTTCCTGGTTTTCCTTTAAAGGAATTCTAGGAAATGCAACGTAGAATGGCTTCTGGAGCAGGGACTAGCTCGTCCAGAAGGCCACTCAGTCCTCCTCAAGACGAGGAAGAGGACGAGGAAGAGGAAGAGGAAGAGGAAAATGTAATTTATAGCTGTACCCTTGAGGTAGTGTCCACTTTAGACGCGCTTAAGTTAAAAACCGTTAAAGATAGGTACCAAATTCCTAGGGAGTTTAAGCCTCGTTTACCCAAGGAAGGAGAATGGTGTTGTTCTCCTTCTTCTGATTTAGGAGTATACACTTCTTACCTTTTAGCAGGTCTTAGGTTTCCCATAAATTCTTTTTGCAGAGGTCTTCTCCATAGGTTGGGTATTGGATCTAACCAGCTTAACCCCAATAGTTGGAGGGTGATAATTGCCATGCAATTGTTAGAGCGTGAGGCATTGGAAGGGAATTGTCCAATCATAGTGAACAAGTTCCTTTACTGTTATAAGCCCTCAGAGATAAAAAAAAAAAAATCCACTGGTTTTTACTAGTTCTCATCTAGGGGCCCTCTCTTTAGTTTGATAAAGGGCTATAGCTCGACTGATAGGCTTTAGAAAACTAAATTTTTTTTATTATTTCTGGAAATTGGGCTGTGGACCCAGTTGATGTGAATAATGCCCCCTTCCCTCCTTTTACCAGCCCCCTAAGTCCCCTTCGTCCTGAGAGTATGTCTTCTTTCCATTTTTTTAAAAATTATTTTCTAACTTTTTACTCGTCTAACCTCTTATTATTGATGCAACTGTTGATGCAACTGTTGCTCGTCCATGTTTGGACAAATTTTACTTGGATCGTATTGACCAAGTCTGTGCCTTCCCTGGGAGATCCTTCCACAGCCTAGTGACTTTTGGTCGTCTAGTTGCTTGGGGACTCGGCCCAGTACCCTCTGTTAAGAATCTCACGCATAAAGAAACCACCCGTCGAAGTAAGTATCGTCCATCCTTCTTTTCCTTTCTTTTTTTTTTTTTTTTTGTTAATTTTTTCTTTTTTTGTCACAAGGAATGGCTACCATGAAAGAATATAGAGAAAAAGCTACAATAAGTGGTGATGAGGACGTCCAAGTCCAAGACGACACTACCACACCCTCAGTTGCCCAAAAATCTGCCGTCTAAATAGGGAAGAGGAAGACTATATCTAGCTTAGTGGACATTAGTGACCTTCGAAGTCGTTGAGGTCTTAAGAAGCAAAAAATTAGTAAGACCCCTCTTCCTAAGGTCCCAAAATTTACTCCTCCGACGGTAGATTTGGACGACCCAATGGTTAACGTAGTGCCCGTCCAAACCGTTCCACTCGTCTAGACTGATCCTCCTCCTCCTCCTCCTCCAGCTAAAGCTCCTCGCAGGACTCATCCCTCAGAGCCATCCAAACGTCCTCCTAACCTGGTGCTGGACGAAGGCTATGCATGGAAGACGTTCAAAGGAATAATAACTGACAATGAAGTAAATTCATGTTATAATATGTCAGTGAGGGACTTTGAACGTTCTGCCATTCATGACCTTTTTAAGGTATATAAATTGCATTCACCTTTGTTTTGTTTTCTTCAAGTTTAAATTAAATTTCTAACTTTTCTTCATCCATTCATAGGCCATGTTGAAGTTTTACATAGCGTCTAGCCAAGCTAAGGAGCTATGTGAGGAAGCCAAGATGGCCAAAGAGAAGAACAAAGAGCTAAATAATGAAGTCCTGTTGAAAAAGAGGGAGGTCATTAGATTGATTGAGGATCTTAATCATTTGCAAGGAATAGAGATAAGGCTGAAAGACGAGGTTGAGGAACTTAGAGCAGATCCCATTGAAAAGGAAACTCGCATTGCTCATTTGGAGGGAAAAGTTTCAGAGTTCAACTCGTCCTTGGAGAAGGCTCGTGAAGATGCCATTGCAGCTTTCAAAAGGTTTGACGAGTACAAAAATCGTCTAGACAGTCATTATGCAGCTGGCTACGAGGACTTCCATGCTAATCCCAAGGAGGCTTTTTCTGAGCTAGACTTTGATTTCTTCAAAATTCCTCTCACTACAAAAAGTTTCTTGCTTCTGACGAGTTCTGAGGACGTCAACGTGGTGGACGACGCTACCAACGAAGTAACCCAAAACGGCAGGGACGATCCAAAGTTTGGGGAAAATGCCCCTAGTGGTTTATCTCAGTGAATTTACTTGGTTTTTTGAAAAGTTTTATTATTTTAGTTTGTTGGAAATGCCCGTTGATTTGGGCTTTGCTCTTTTAGAATTCATCTAAGTACAATTCTCTCGTCCAAGTTTATGGACGAGCTATATATACAATTGTCTTTACTGGCTTTACATAACTCAAGGGTTTTTGGACGGTGGTTGTCTACCCTTCTTTAACTTTTATGAATAAATGTTTGTTTTTGCTTTCATTTTTCACTTTGTGCTTGAACATGTTATAGATTTTATGAACAAATTTTGTTTATATCGTCCATGTTAATTTTGTAGTTGTGTGGTCCATCCACTTATGAGGACATTTTACCTCGTCTTAAGTACATGAACGAATTTTTACTTACATCGCCCATGTTAAAATAAATCCTCCATGTTCAGCATCTACCATTCACAAAGTATAGCTCATCTATGAATGGCGTTTCTCTTTGCTAGCTTTATTCGTCCAAATGTTTAACTTATAGCCTGCATTATTCTTCGTCCAAGCGTGGGACGATCATTTATTCGTCTTTGGTAAAAGACGTTTCTATCACTTATTCGTTTGTGGATCGGATTGTTTGGCTGGTTAAATTCATCCATGGACTTGAGATATTTTTACGTGCACGTTCTTCCTCGTCCATTGGTTAGACAAATATACCTTGGGTTTTACCTCGTCAAGTGCCTAGACGGATATACCTTAGGTTTATTTTTCCTTACTTTATCCTTATTTTAAGGAAAGCTTATAGATGTTATATCCCTGCATCCAGAGATTTTATTCGTCTTTGGCTTTTTGCCTTTTGGTGGATTATTTTGAATGAAATCACAAAAAATGAGAGATTCACACATCATCATATATATATATTGAAAATCCAAACTGTATGTACATAACATAAATATCGTCCACAAGCATGGCACATGCTTAAAAGCTGGTGCCTTAGGGAATTTAAAAGTACTTATACAAATATATAGGACAGACACAACTTCGTCCATAGATAGCACAAAAGTTAAAAACTTAATGCACTTTTTAAGGAATTAAGACACTTAAAACACACAGTGGTAGTAATAAATATAAGCAAACACGAGAAAAACAACACATTACTTCAACTGTCCATAACGCTCGTCCATGGTGATGTTCGTTCAGGTTGACCCTTTATTGATAGTATCTCCTTAGATGCTCAACATTCCAAGGATGTTCTAGCCTCCGTCCATCCCATCTAGGGCTTCCAAGTAGTAGGATCCTTGCCTTTTGCAGTTGATAACTCTATAAGGTCCTTCCCAATTTGGCCTTAGCTTCCCATGAGCCGGGTTTCTGGTTGCCAAGGAAACCCTTTTTAAGACGAGATCTCCAATGTTGAAGCATCTGGGTTTCACCATGGCATCATACTGCTTGGCTATAAGATTTTTGTATCTTGCTGTTCTCTGCTCTGCATCCATCTTTACCTCATCAATAAGATCGAGGTTAAGACGGAGTTGTTCTTCGTTTTCCTCATCTTGATACTTCATCACCCTATGGCTAATCATGTGCACTTCTACAGGTTTGACTGCTTCACTCTTATAGGCTAGTTTAAAAGAAGTTTCTCCTGTGGAGGTCCTTATTGGTTGCTCTATAAGCCCATAAGACACCTGGTAACTCATCTAGCTATACTCATTTTTCCCCTTCAAGCCGAGTCTTTTCAATAAGGAACGATTTGCTACTTCTGCTTGTCTGTTGACTTGTGGGTGAGAGGGTGAGGAATAATGATTCTTGATTCCAAGTTACTCACAAAAATCCCTGAAAGATGTGTTATCAAATTGTTGTTCATTGTCAGACACTAGTACCCCAGGTACCCTAGGTACCCCAAACCTGTATACAATGCTCTTCCAGACGAAATTTTTGACATTTTGTTGTGTAATTTTCGCTAAGGGTTCAGCTTCTAACCACTTAGTGAAGTAATCTATTCCCATAACCAAAAATTTCATCTGTTTAGTTCCAACTAGAAAGAGACCTAAAATATTCAACCCCTGCTGTGCAAAGGGTCATAGGGCCATCATTGGGGTAAGGTACTCCGATGGCTGTTTAGGGACGTTGCTGAATCGTTGACATTGATCGCATATCTTGACATATGCCTTAGCATCAGCTTGAATGGTTGGCTAGTAGTATCCTGTACGGACAATCTTGTGGACGAGTGACCTGGCTCTTGAATAGTTGCCACATGCACCTTCATGAACTTCCCTCAAAACATAATTTGCCTCGTCCGAAGCTAAACACCTTAAATAAGGCTGAGAAAAACCTCTTTTGTATAGTACCTTGTCCATAAGGACGTACCTGGCTGATCTGATCCTTAGTTTTTTGGCCTCGTCTTTTCCCTCTAGAAGCCTTCCATCCTTTAGGTATGCTACTATTGGGGTTATCCAATTTTTTTCACCTTCTATCTATTGTACCTTTAGAAGATCTATGCTTGGCATATATTGGATTTCATCAAACTCGTCCATGGATTCACGCACTGAGGCTTCCTTTACTAAGGCATCTACTTCCATGTTTTCTTTTCTTGGGATTTGAATAAAACTAGCTTCTTTAAATCTTTTCACAAGGTGTCTTACCTTATTAAGATACTTTTTCATTTGCTCTTCCTTAGCTTCATACATTCCATTCACTTGACCCATAAATAACTGAAAGTCTCCTTGGACGAGTATTGACTCTGCCCTCAAGGACTTTGCCAATTCTAGCTCTTTAAAAAGGTCTTCATACTCCACTTCATTGTTGGTTGCTTGATACTACATACGAACCTTGTACTTCAACTTATCTCCTTCTGGGGACTACAAAACAACTCTCATTCCTCTTGTATATAGTGTAGACGATCCATCCACATGGACAACCCACGTTTTAACGCCTTCCATACCGTCTGGGCCACTATGACTTGGAGTGAACTCTGCAATGAAGTCTGATAGAACTTGAGCCTTTATTGCATTTCTTGGTTAGTACCTGATGTTAAACTCACTGAGTTCAATTGCCCATTGGATCAATTGTCCTGCGGGTTCTAGCTTGTTCATCGCCTTTTTGAGCAAATAATCTGTCATCACATTGATGACATGAGCTTGGAAATAGTGTCTCAACTTCCTGGAAGCCGTTATTAATGCAAAGTCCAATTTTTCCATTTGCAGATATTGTCCTTCTGCTCCCCTCAATGCTTAGCTTGTATAGTACACAAATTTCTGCACCTTCCTTTCTTTCCTTACCACGTGTGGGGACACTGCTAAGTATAAATATAACTCCTTACCTGATATGGATGGACTTAGCAGAGGAACTGTGGTAAGATAGTCTTTAAGGTCTTGGAAGGCCTTCTGGCATTCGTCCGTCCATTCAAATGCCTTCCTGAGAATCTTGAAGAAGGGTAAATATTTATCTGTAGCTTTTGAAACAAATCTATTTAGAGCTGAAACTTGTCCAGTGAAGGATTGGGCTTCCTTGATATTCTTAGGTGGTTCCATGTTCAATATGGCTTGGATTTTATCCGGATTCGCTTCAATTCCCCTTTGTGAAACCATGAATACTAGAAACTTCCTAGACGAAACCCCGAACGCAAACTTACTCGGATTCAGCTTCATTTTGTATCATCTAAGAGTATCAAAGGTCTCCTCTAAGTTGTCCAGATGTTTCTCCTCGTCCAAGCTCTTTACCAGCATGTCGTCCACATACACCTCTACATTCCATCCTATTTGTAGTTGGAACATGTAATTAACTAACCTCTGATAAGTTGCCCCCACATTCTTCAAACTAAAGGGCATTACTTTATAACAGAATAAACCTTGACTAGTAACAAAGGATGTTTTCTCTTGATCTGCCTCGTCCATCTTTATCTGATTTTACCCTGAGAAAGCCTCCATGAAACTCAGTAACTGATGACCGACTGTGGAATCCACTAACTGATCAATGCATGGCAAATGATAACTATCCTTAGGGCAAGCTTTATTCAAATCAGTGAAATCTACACACATCCTCCACTTGCCATTTGCTTTATTGAACATCACAACATTAGCTAACCAATCTGAGTAATACACTTCTAGAATAAATTGCGTTGTGGTTAATTTCTAGACCTCTTCCTTGATAGCATCATCTAGCTCAGTAGCAAAGACCATTTTCTTTTGACAAACGGGTTTGGAAGAAGGGTACACATTAACATAAGTTAATTCCTAGCATGTTTTCATGACTTCATGCAAAAACGTCAATACTTTTCTATAAGAACTGGATGACGTATTGCTTCGTCTTTTCTTTCATACTTGTTCCAATTCTGGTAACTTCTCAGGATTACCCTTTTCCAAAGGGATGCCCTCCAGTATTTCGGTAAGCTCGGCAACAACCTTTCTCTCCTCAATGCTTATTGTCTGCACGTGCTCGTCCATAGCCAACATGGCTAAATAACACTCTCTTGCTGCTAACTGATTTCCTTGCACTTGTCTAATCCCATACTCTATAAGAAATTTGACTGATAGGTAGTAGATAGATGTTATTGCATTCCAACTGTTTAAAGTTGGCCTTCCAATGATGGCGTTATAAGAAGATAAACAATCCACCACAAGGAAATTCACTTCCTTGGTTATCTGTTGTGGGTACGATCCCTGGTAATGTACTGGTACCTATAGGCTGCGCTTTCATTCCTCCAAATCCTATCAAGGGTGAACATACTGGACAAAGTTGATCTCATCCAAGCTTCATTTGTGGGAAGGCGGGGTAATACAAGATGTCTGTTGAACTTCCATTATCCACCAACACCATTCTAGTTGTATAATTTGCGATGAGCAAGGTAATGACGATTGCATCTTTATGTGGGTGATGGATTCTTTCAGCATCCTCGTCCGTGAACGTAATGGTTGGCTCGTCTGTTCCCCCTATCCTTGGTAATCGTCCAGAGAGTTAGACGTTTTACACCACCTTGAGATACGTCTTCTTTAACTTGGAAGACTGTCCTGTTAAAGTTCCTTCTATAATAACCCTTAATAACCCTTATTTCTCCAAATGGGGGCTACGATGACTCTTCTACCTTTCCTTTCAACTTCTCATCTTTATGTTCCCTTCCAACGAAATGCCTCAACTTTCCTTGTCTAATAAGATTCTCTATCTGTTACTTTAAGTCATAACACTTGTCCGTGTTATGCCCATGATCTCTATAGAAGCGGCAATATTTGTTCTTATTGCACTTATTGGGATCTCCCTTCATCTTCTCCGGCCACTTCAAGAAAGGGTCATCCTTGATTTGTATAAGTACTTGATCAAGTGGAGCATTTAAGGGTGTGTAGTGTTAACTCTTTCCTGAAGATGAATCTGCCTTCCTATTGTCTCAATCCTTCTTCTCTCTTGTCTGGGCCTTCTTTGAATGAAGAACCTGTTTAAGATGACGTGAGGGATCCGCTTCCATACACTCTGCTTTCTTCCTCTTCTTGGCTATGATTGCATCCCTTGCATTCATGAAATTTTGGGCTGAATGGACGAGTTCAGCCATAGTTTGAAGCTCTTGCTCGCAGAGCTTGTGGATGAATAAATTGGAATTAACTCCATTATGGAAGGCAGGCAATAACAGCTTGTTGTCCATCTCGTCTACTGTGAGGGCTTCCCTGTTGAAACGAGTAATGAAGAACTACAAGCTTTCATTTTCCCTTTGCACTATTGTTAATAGACTGGACGAGGAGCGTTTGTGTCTTTGTCCTCTGATAAAATTGTTGATAAACAACTTACTCAATTCTTTGAAAGAACCTACCGTGTTGGGAGGTATCTTGCTGAACCATACTCGTACTAGTCCTTTAAGGGTTGTAGGGAATGTCCTATACATAATCTCGTCTGGAACCCCTTGAAGATGCATTATAGTCTTGAAGGTTGCAATATGATCATATAGGTCACGCGTTCCGTCATATGAGTCTAAGGAAGGCATTTTGAACTTAGGAGGTGATGAGAATGCAAATTGGCATATATTTCTCTCTTAATGCTTAGTCTTTTACACTTATTTGGTGCCTAAATATACTCATTATTCTTATATTTTGATTTAGGGTGCAAATGGAGGCATTAAGTGCAAAACGTAGCTAATTGGGCGATTCTGAACAGCTTTGACATCTCTTCGTAATCTTGGCATAACTCTCTCATCTGAGCTCCAATTGAGATGATTCAAGATGCTATGGAACGCCAAGACAAAGATCTACAACTTTCATGTTTTGAGTTTTGAGAGATACGGGCCGCATCAAGGTCGAAATTGGGCTTGAAATTGCAACACCTGCACTGTTGACGTTCTAAAATGTTCCTTTGCCTACAATTCTAATATGCAATCTAATGCGATTTATTTATGGAAGCTTCCAGATCTGATGCACGAAAATTCCAGCTGAAAAACACCACTTTCCTAGTTATATTAGAGCTTGTTTTATTTTTAATATTTTTCCTTAATTAGTCAGATTTGAATATTATTATTTAGAATATTTTTAGGAGATTTTGTAGGCTTGGGAAAGGGAGAATTAACGTGAAAAAGAGGGAGGAGAAATCAGAATTACACACACACCTCTCTCTCTCCCCTCTTCTCTAATTTTCTCTTTTGAGTTTTCTGTCATGGCCCTGTGTGACTAAACTTTTATACTTGGTTGAAGAAAACTGAAGCCCCAGAATCAATAAAATTGTGAGATCTAATTTGTTTTTATTGTTCAATCTATGCTTTGAATATTGGATGTTCTTCTATGCCTATTTTCATGATTGTCGTGTTTAATTACTAGGAGGCCTACTAGTTAATTATTCGTTGCAATCTACTGCTAGATTAGATATCAAATCCGTAATTGTTTGATCTCTCTAATTTGTGAAGCAACCAAGATTTAATGATTTGCTGCATCAGAAATTATTAGATCTTAGGAAGAACGCAAGACTAAATTAAATACAACCGCTTGTGCTTGTGTTATTTAGTTTCACCGATCTCTCTAATTCTTAAAGCTGCTACTAGATTAAACCTTTAGCGCTTGTCTTGGGTTGTTTAGTAGTTAGGGTTAATTAGATCGCTTGTTTTCTAATTAACTGCGACTAAGGAGAGATAGGAAAATAATTCCAACGGTGAATATTCAAAGTGTGAATTGATATATATTTGCATCGATGATCAGTTGTGAAATTCCGGTGGTGGATGTTGACTTAGACCAAGGTTTGTTCTTTTGATTGATTTCGATATTTTAATTTGAATTATTCCTTAGTTGTTTTTCTTAAAATTATTTTTATTATACTCAAACACCCCCCCCTCCTTGTTCACATGGCATAAAACTAGGCTAGATACTCTCCGTGGGAACGATCCTTACTCACATTACTACATTTATTTTTAGGAGTATAGATTTTATTTTTGGTTGCCTGCGACAACACACCAGGAGGCAAGGGGTGACTGTTAATGGAAGCCCTGAAAGAGGAGTCTGTTCGATGAACTAAGTCATCTATAAGATTCGCCCTTCTCTTGTTCTCTCTCATCTCATCCATGGCCTTCCTTATCTAATCCATCTCTTTCTCCAAATATGGCACCCTCTGTGAAGCGGTACCACTTGACTGGTTCTCAAGCTCAGTATTTTCTCCTCTATCTTCTAGACTTTGGGCTTGCCCTTCTGCGTATCTTTCATGGTGCTGCGTCCTTAAACCAATCTCCCTAGTCAACTCTTGGTTTTGACAGGTTAACTCTACCATGGCGGCTGCCATGGACTGTTTGTGTTGGATGAAAGGCGGTTGCATGACAAGTGCTAACTGACAATCACGGTGGGGATTACAAGAAGCATCCCTGCTCTCTTGGTGGCCTGGGCTAGTGGCTCTTGATCTTGTCCAAACCATACAGCCTTTTATCGAAGAAAGATGAATTGCAAAATACAAAATCTTTTTCCCACAGATGGCGCCAACTGATAATGCACAGAAAATCAGTAGGCTGAATGCTTCGGGCTTCGATGGAATGATAGTTGCTTGGAAGGCCTGAAAAGAAAAACACACGATCAAAAGGTGATTGGGGTGAACCGGCCAAGAACCCTTCGATGCTTAAATTAGTTTCTCTCTTTAATTCTAGAGTTCCAACTTTTTAGGAGTTATATAAAACTTACCTTGATTTGATGTGGGTGAGCCCTTATATAGAGAGCCTTAGAACGGTTACTTGTTTAGTAACTTCTCCAATATTTGTGGAAGTTGGTAAGTTCAGACATAACTTTCACAACGACTATAGAAGTTAGAACTTTCAATCTTATCTTCTACAATTGCTGTTAGAAGTTAAGCACTTGTGAGGAAGTTATGGCGATAAATAAGGACCTTGTTCTCGTTTCAAAGTTCCACGTGGTCCGAACCTTTAACTCATGTGGATAAATCCATTATTGGAAATTTCCCAAATATCGGACGATCATCCAGGCGCTCTCCCCATGGACGACCATTACATCCATGGACATCCTTCCGCTTATGGACGACCTCCTTGAATGGTTGGCACTTGGCTTTTGGACGACTCCTATGGACGAGTCAGAGATGGTTCTATTTTTTGGTACCCCATCAAATTCAATAATTGAAATGGTTGAAAACAAAATTAAGCCAAAACCTCAATTCATTAATGAAAAAATATCCAAAATTTTGATCTTAAAAAAAAAAAACGGAGCTAAGTAAAGATAGACTTACGTAGAAATTTGGACGGATGGATTCTCTCATATCTAATTTCATGTTTGACAACAAATTTTGCTTTTAATTAAAGAATATATATTACATGGAGCAAAACACTAAACAAAAGCCATTACAAATTAAATCCATTATAAAATATTGATGTCAACAACAAATAATCATGTAATAAGAAATTAAAAAATACAAATATATTGCTTGCTATATTGACTTCAATAAAAAAAAAAAAAAACACTAAAATGTGTGATCAAACATAGAATTTCAGCCTATCTATAAAACTTGTTGATAAAAATCATATTATATATATAATAAAAAGGCAACAAATACACAAAATCTATTCAATTTGATGAAAGGAAAAAAAAAAAAAAAAAACTGCAAGGTTGTAGGTAGGGTAGGGAGGAGAAGGGAAGAATATAGCAAATAATTGTAAGGTACGTAATAGAAAGAATAATACACTAAAAAACTGTGTGTAACAGTGTATATATAGAAAGAATTTTAGGTTGTAAAGAATATGATATGAACAAAAAGAAGGAGTTTAGTGAAACACAAATACTTATTTTTGTTTAACTTTATTATTAGGAAAATGACGACATAAGATACAAATTTATCCTAAAAAAAAAAAAAACGTAGTAAAAAAAAAGAACTTATTTTTGTTTCATGTGTTTTTTTTTTTAATTCTATTTTTTTTTCCTTTCACGTATTTTTTATCTCTTTTTTTTATTTAAATTCTATCCTTTTTTATATATAGGTAATTCTATCCTATTGATTTTAGGTTTTGTTGATAACATTTTAGATAGACACAAATGTAGTTGTAGTTGTAAATCAAATACTACTTTTTTTTTGTTACTTGATTATTAGGAAAAAGATGACATAAAATGTATATTTATCCAAAAAAAGGAACTTAATAAAATTAACAAAAATGAATGCATGTTGATACACAATAGTATTCAATTCTATCTTTTCTTTTTCTTTTTCTTTTTAATTCTATCTTATTTGCATTATTTTATGTATTTTTTATTTATTGAAATTTTGTCCTTTTTTTTAGGTAATTCTGCAACAAGAAAGTTGTTTTTTATTTTTTATTTTTTATAATACACTACATGTAAAAAATAAGGATTAGATGATAACATTTTAGATAAATACAACTGTTATAGTTATAAATCAAATACTACTTTCTTTCATTACTTGATTTATCATATTTATCCAAAAAATATGTATATATTTATTCTTAAAATCAAAAAATGTAAACTTTTATTATATATAATATGATATGATATAGATTATTAGGTTACAAAACAACATAAATCTAGCAATTTTTTTTCTCTAATTAATCTAAAATTGTGGCATCTAATTCTAAAAAATAATATTATAATAATAAACCCAAAAATGAAAGACCTTTTGTTACATAACTTCTACAAACTCATTGAAATATCTCTCTTTTCATCTAATAAGAAAGCAAAAAATACACATGAAGCAAAAGGGTGGGGGGGGGGGGGGGGGACAGAGAATAAAACCTACATAACCATTCTAAAATCACAGTTTCTTTGACATGACAACCCTTTACAAATCGACTCTCACTACATCAAAACGACCGTTGTCGTTTTCTAATAAATAAATTTTTAAAAACAAGTTATATTAGAAATTTTACCGTATACAGTGTTGCTGGGATTCACAAAATCATATTATATATAATAAAAAGGAAACAAATACACAGTGTTGATAAAAATCATATCATATATAATAAAAATGCAACAAATAACCTTCAATATAATTCTCTTACTAATATCTTGGCATTTTTAAACGAAGAAAAAACCCCCAATAATAATCCAACTTGATCTCAAACTTTGAAAATAAAAATTTGTTCTTGAATCTAAATGTGCTTTTAATTTGTTATTTGTTAAGTGAAGATTGGGAGGCGTGGGACAGACCGAGAGTGATTGAGTGAAAACAAAAGTAAATGTTAACACAACAAAAAATTTCTTAGAATTTGTTTGGGATGTGATGAAAAGTTTAGCTTATTTGAGTTTGTAACTTCTTTTTGGTATTATTCATGGGTCTCGTTGTGCTTTTTGATACTATGGGGGCAAAAATATCAACAGAAATGATGGGCCTGTGCGTGGAGCCCAAATAACGAGAATCATAGGCCCGTGTGTTGGACCCAAATTGCACGCCGAGGACCCTGGCCCAGCCGAGGACTACTTAGTCTAATCTATAATGACCGAGATAAACGGAGGGTAATCTGAACAAGACTTGGGGGAGAACGACCACCTGTCCGAGAATACTAACACCTCGGACGGTCGAGGCAGGAATAAACCTTGGAAACCGGTCGGCTAGAAAAGTATCCCAGAAGTCTCCACCGGTTTTATCGAACGTAGTAAATCCACACACCCAGAAAATATCCCAAAATATCAAGGAGGAAGGCTGCCAACCCCGCATTGAATGCTCCACAGCTAACTTTCTGGCCGCATTTATGTGGAGAGGACATCTGAACAGTAGCAAAGAGTCCCATCGTTTCTACGAGGCAAGTTCTGGAAAAAGCTGGGGGGACAAGTGTCCAAAGAGGAAGGAAAAAATCCACACGTGGATGGCTAAGAAAGGAGGGGAGGAAGTATAAAAGGGGAGAAAAAAGGAAGAATCGGGATCTTTTCGGGGGCGGAGAAAAAGAAAGAGAGAAAGAAAGAGAGAGAGCCTCGGACGTAGAACGAAAATAATATCTTAAGTGTAAAACAGAATTTCATCTTGGTGGAGGAGCTAGTCCCAACCAGTTGAAGATCTAAATCATTCCTAGTCCAGTCCTTCTCAACTTACTCTCTACAAGTTCATTGCTTAGGGGCTCTTTTGGGCTAATCTATCCATCTTTGGGCCGGAAACACGAAATTGTGTCCCTACAGATACTATTCATGAGTCTCATTATACTATTCAGCTAGCTTTTAACTTCTTCTTCTTCTTTTTTCCTACAATTTCAGTAAAATGTTTTCAGTTTCAGCTAAATAAGTTGTTCCAAACGGATCCTTAGTATCCATTTGAGAACAACTTATCTAACTTCTTGCTGAAAGTATAAAATAAGTAGAAACTCGCATAGCACTTGCAAATAATAAGAAAAAAAAAACAATAAGCTTGCTTATAATCAAGACTCAAGCGCACACTTAATACAATTACAAAAAACAATAGTTGCCAAAGTTAAGTTGAATTTTTTTTTTTTTAAATACTAAGTATTTTTAACACATACACGGAGAGATGAGAGAAGGTCTTAAACTGGCAATGGTGTATATCCAAAGGTCTAACTCTTGGATACATAGTACAAGCATTTAAATCTTTTTAACTCACACTCGTTTTCCAATGTGGAATTAACCAACTATTTTTTATTTTGAGAATACCAAGTATTTTTAACACACACACACGAGGAGATGGGAGAATGTCTTAAAAAAACTGGCGGTGGTGTATATCTAAAAGAATCTATCTCTTCGATACACAGCACAAACTTTTAAACTTCTTTAACTTACACTCATTTTCTAATATGAGATTAACCCACTATTTTTTCTTTTGAGAATATTAAGTATTTTTCACACATACACGGAGACAGGAGAGAAAGTCTTAAAGAAACTGACAGTTGTGTATATTTAGAAGGGTCTAACTTTTGAATACACAGCACAAACTTTTAAACATCTTTAACTTACACTCATAATTAAATTTTACTTAAAAACAACAATTAATTTGTTTATTGTATTTAGACACAACATATGATTTCCATGATTTCATCTTAGCAAAAATAATTAGTATGTTCATTGTATTATGAAATAATATATCAAATGATCTAATAGTTTTTTTTATTTTTTATTTTTTTTGAACATAATAGTTTTTTTGATCTTAGAAAGAAAAGCATTTTATCTTTTATTTTCTTGCTAATACCATGGACAAATTTGTAATAAAGAAGCCTGGTAGACCACAAAATTTATCTTTTATCTAAAATTCATTTTTTTATTGACCCTCATAAAAATTCATGGAGCTGCCACTCTGAGCACTGCATGTTTTTTCTTTCTATTCTTTCATTTGGTGATGGAGGCTGGCTCCGCCCTTGCTTGTAGCTATAACTAATCGACAATTTCTTGAGTTTTCAACGGAAACATTCAAAATTTAGTCTCATCTTTCCCAAATATTGAATTATTAAAAAAAAAAATACAAAGAACGTTCTCAACTCCATTACTCAGATGCTTCGACAAGGAAGATCGCTCCTAGAAAGAAGAATTTACCAAGAATAAAGAATTTATTGTAATTTCTACTCCTTCAGCAGATGCGAGTTTTTCAACGGATATATATATCCTCATGTTAAATCTTGGTTTGCTAATCTTCTTAATTAAAAAAAAAGAAAATCCGGAAAAGCTACCCAGGTATTGGCACAGGCACCTGGTGAAATTGCAAAACACGTCAAGGGTCACGAACACGATCGCAATATCCAGGAATACAAAGTACTCCAAATCAAACAGGGGTGTAGCAACAAGCAAAAAAAATACTAAAACAAATAAGAAATTCTAGCCTCTCGTGTCGTAAGCCCGTCTAGCTCAGTTGGTAGAGCGCAAGGCTCTTAACCTTGTGGTCGTGGGTTCGAGCCCCACGGTGGGCGTTTTCGACAATGACAATTTTTACATTTTTTATAATGAGGAAGTACTTTTCTCAGCGTGGTTGTACGATCCCATTGAACTGCTCTTATAAAATGCTCTAATCCTTTATTTTCTCTTCTGTTCTCCTTTTTCTTTCCTACTAATTGGTTTTTTAATAACTGGTTCAGCACAACAATAACAAGACACTTATTGATGGTGACATATTATTATTAAAAAATTCTCATCAATGCAAGTAAAATTGAAGCCTCTATTATAACTATTAAATTATTATTATTATTTTTAAAATGAATTTTTTGTAATGTTGCATACTATGTAACTTCTTGAAAGTTCACATTTTTTAAGTCATCATTGTGATATTTGTTTTTAATTCAATTTTCAGATTTATAAACAGTGATAATTAAACTGTGTAAATTTAAACTAATTAGAACTTTTTTTTTTTATTAAAGCAACCCAACATTAAATAAATATTGATTAAATAGCATTTGAAATTCTCCAAGCAAAGTTTAATTAAATTACTTACTTTCTTTTATATGAATTTTGTAGTTAAATATTTTATTTGTTAATACTTGTTAATTAAAAATGTATCATATATAAAATAATTATCTACTTTTCCCATTTCCTTTTGGAAATTTAAGGTGTTCAAGTGCTTGCTCAAATTACAAGCATTAGGCACAACTACTTACCAAGTTAACTGGCACTTTTTACTCTTTGTCAATAGTAAAACAGGGTGTAGTAATAATTTTTTATTTTGAGTTAAAATTGCAGGAAGTTTTATGAATGAGAAAAACAGAAACGTTTACAACTTACAAGCATTAGGCACAACAATTACGCACCAAGTTAACTGGCACTTTTTACTCCTTGTCAATAGTAAAACAGGGTGTGGTAATTTTTTATTTTGAGTTAAAATTGCAGGAAGTTTCACCAATGAGAAAAACAGAAACATCATGATAAACAGTGCAAACAGTGCTAGTATGATAAACAACACTTATCATTTCAACGTTTTGCAAACAGTGACCGTGCTCTAAGGCCTTAGGCTGAATAGGTAGTCTTTTTCGGGAGATGATAATCACTCACACCAGAATCCAGATACAAGTTTTCTTTGCATTTGGCCCCCCATTTTAGGTGGTTGATAATCTGTGTAGTCTTCATCCTCCATGACAACACATCTTCCTTGCCCAAAGCGCATGACTAGTGACTACAAGACAGCCCCCTTTTTGAATTATATCAAGTTAATCATTAGTTTTTTGAAACTAATTAATTGATGTTTAGTTAATTATTAAACTAATGTCAATGATTGTACTTTAGCTTTTGACTCTAGTTTAGATCCTTAATTGTAAAGTGTGGATGGAAGAATATCTTATGACCTAATTACTAGATATGTACACGGATCACAATAATAAAAGTTGTTAGAACGAAGCGTACACCAAAAGTCATAACTAATGGTAAGAGCGCAACTTTATTAAAGCGTGATAGTTTAGCGCTAACGGGTCAACTAAGACTCAACCCAACCTGGCATTCACCTTTAGCAAGATGCAAGACTCACCCACTCGGTCTCCTCTCAACAATAGCCTAACTATATTTATTTCTAATAAAAAAAAAATGAAAATATACATGCCAATGGCTTGTGGGAGACATTAGATAAGATAACTCTAGCAGAAGAAGAAGAAGAAATTGCTGTAACATTTTAATTCCCTTCACGTGGAACGCTTTCATTGTTGGCCAGTAAAAGGCAGGTATTTTTCAGGATCCCGACTGGTTCAACTTTAATTTTATATAGTTTCTGCAGCCTTGATTAGCAAAGTAACTAAAATGTACAGAAAACAGAGTGACTGACAGCTGTGCTACTTACACTCAGAGTATATATGGTACTACTTACCAACTGATCATGATGATGGTAGTTATAGACTTATAGTTCAATAGCAACACTAAGATTATTTAATTGATTAGATGTAATAGGTAATGCATATAAACCTAGTAAAGACTGACATTACAGCTTCTTCCAGGAATCCTCACTTCTCTTTCTGTTTGGTAAGTAAGTTCTAAATTGTATACTTAAAAATAGAAAAAAATAGTGTATGTTCAATCGGTCCGTTTTGTTTATATCTACTTAAAATATTCTCTCCTGCATCCTAGTTTGGTGACGATGAATCGCACATCCATAAATGGGTCCCTTAGAAACCTTAAAACAAATAAATAAATAAATCAAACCACAACTTTTTTTTTTTTGAACAATCAAAGTTCAAACTACACTTTTTGGTCATCTAAAATGTGATAATTTCTATTACATCCATGTTCATTTGTTGTGTCGATTAGGTCTATTGACAATATAATTAAGTTTCATCCCTCAACTTTTAACATAAAATTAATTTTATACTCAAAAGAACTAACTTTATTTTGAAAGTAGCAAGTAGGGTGATGAAATTGTCAAACTTGATAGTTGAAGGAAAGTAATCTTGAAATGGTAAGGAATGAAATTGTAACAATCTATAATCTATAATTTAAGAGTAGTGCTACAGACACAAACTATTTTACAACCTTTTTACAAACTGCTGATGTGGCCAGCCTTTTATTAGTTTTCATTTAAGCCTACAATTAATATCACTTTTTCATTTACCAATAATCACTGGCCACATCAGCAGTTTGTAAATTTTTTTGTAAAATAGTTTGTAACTCTAGCATTATTCATAATTTAATCTATATAAAAAGAGAAATACTACGTCCACAACATTTTCCACAACATTTTCACAACAAATCCTAGTTGGCAGGTTGTTATTTGCTGTTACTAGCGAGTAAGAAAGTAATTGCAGTGTTGGATTTAAATTTAAAACCTGTAACAACCTGCCAACTAGGATTTGTTGTGAAAATGTTGTGAAAAATATTGTGGACGTAGCAATTCTCATATAAAAATGAAGCGGTTTGACTTTTGATTGCTCTCATAATATTATATCATATCAAATTTAAAACCTCGTAATCTTATATGTTATTTTCTAGTATATATTTTTTTCCAATTGAATTTAAATCCTATTTTGTATTTAAACTCTTCAATTGAATCTTGGTACGCTATATATTTCTTTAAATGGTTAAATGTATAATTCTATATACAAATACAATCATAATTATCTAATGTAAAATATAAAGTTCCATATACAAACACAATCATAAAAAATATTTATTAATAACTATCATAATCATCAAAGTTCCATAGAATAAAATACTATTTTACTCTCTAAACTTTACTAAAAGTTTATTTTTCATCTCCAAATTTTAAAAAGATTGTTTTCGTCCCTAAACTATTGATTTTTTTTTTTTCACTTTTTGTCTTTAAACTTTTCTAGAATCTTGTGTTTTTATCTATTAACAATTGAAAAAAAAATCTTTTTTCATCCTTATTTTTCTCTTTAAACTATTAAAAAAACACTTTACCAAGTTTAAGGATAAAATAATAACTTCTTAAAGTTTAGGAACAAAAAAAAAAAAAAAAAAATGGTAAAGTTAAGGAAACAAAATTGTATTTTACCCAAAGTTCATATGTATAGAAAAAAATAAAAGAGAAGAAAAAAAAATATTTTTTTTTTAAATTTGCCGTTCTATGTGCCTATGCACACGTGATCAACTAGTATATATATATATATATATATATATATATATAAAACTGAAGCCTTTTAAGTTTTGGTTGACTTATTTTAATGTTGTCATATAAGCATGTAAAACTTCACAATTTATACTTGTGGAGTGACTATCATGCCAAAGGTACGCAGTGGTAAACCTCTTATTAGAATATTGTCAAATCATATTTTCATTGAATGGTATTATAGTAAACAGTTCGAATTTAGTAAGGATGAAGTGTAAAAATCATGTTTTACATCATCCAATAAAATATTGCTATATTAACTTTTTACTTAAAATTCAATACATCATACCACACATAATAACATTTCAATAAAGTCTCAATTAAGTTAAATTTTCAAATGGGTATTATAATTTTTTTTTGAGAGATAATTACAACATGCTGCTAACCTCACAGCTCGAACTCTTTCCCTCCTAGACCCCCAAGCACTTTGTGCATGAGGAGGTGCCAATTTGGCTACAAGGCCTTTAGCAAATAGGTATTATAATTGATTGAGTGTGGTTATGTCTATTCTTAATATGTAATATAATGATGTGACATGTTGGAATTGGAGAAGTAAAACTTGGGTTTTACACTACATCTTATTGAATTTAATCTCTATAGTAAAATAGATAATTCCATATATACAATCTCAATTATAATGAAATATTTTTATTTTTTTATTTTTGATAAGGTGATAGTTGAAAGAAGGGGAATCCAAACCATGAATATCTTATTTAGAAAACGCTAGGAGATGCCAATCATTTGAGATACAAGACTTCTGGCATAATGATAAAAAAAAGTTTGGCTTACCTGCAATACAAGAAATCTTCTTTTGTTTTAACAAAAGATTGCCACATCACTTACTAACTAAATAAAAGGTGGAGATTAAAAACCACTACTACTTACTATTGTATATATATATTTTTTTTTTAAAAAAAGGACATGTCCAATTTAAAAAGTACTGGAGGTAAGCCAATCCCAATAAAAAATTATTAATAATTACCATAATTGTCAAATTTCATACATAGACCAAAAATATAATAAAGAAAAAAAAAACATTGTTTAATTCTTCTTATTTATAGATTTTCTGCTAAAAAAAACTATTTATAGATTCTCCAAAAATATATATATATATATATATAAATTCAGAGAAAATCTAATTAGATCTCAATTTGATTCTCAATTTTGCGCCATGTGTCCTATCTAATTTTTAATTTTTGTACTAAAATGAATTATTGAGTTTAAAAATTGAAGAGTCCAAATCTAATTAAATTCTAAATTTGACTTCAATTAGAGTCCAATTTTACGACACATGTCCATCTAATTTTTATATTTTTGTGGCAAGTGAATTATTTGGTGCAAAAACTGAAGAGTCTATATATATAATTAAATTCCAAAATCACACACACACACACACACACACACACACACACACACACACATAACGAGAAACCATTACATATTTTAGAAATGTATAGTTTAAAAAATGTATAAGTTAATACCATGTATAATTTGAACATATTCTAAAAAAAGTGTAATTTAAACCGTGTAATTGTGGTTGTATTTTTTTTTTATATACAAAATAGAAATTTTACTTTAGCCTAATTTAAGTATATATGTGTGTGAAGTTTACTTTTGGAGACTTGAACTTCGGCTTTTGCTCCCCCCACACTTGAACAAGTATTTATATTTGTGCAGTGACCATCACACTAAGAGAGTGCGATTGTACCTGTAATTCTTTTTAATTGTATCTGTCCATATACACCAAAAGTGTCCATATATAACCAAAGACTTTTAATTTTTGGTTGATTTTATAATATTGTGCCAAAATTTTTCGAGACCTCACAATTTTTACAAGTCAATATTCTAGTAGTAGTATTTTTAATTAATTTTAAATGCTATTATATATTTAAATGTTTCATTAGAATACGAAACAAATTGGCTTGTATGCTGATTGCTGGTTTGACATGCTCTTGACGTGGACAACACAAATTATTTGGTTAGAAGAGACACCTGCCCTGATTCTAATAAAAGAAACAATTCTCCCAAAGTCAATCTTAGGATTCTTGCACAGTTTAGTTTTAGTCAATCATTGTGATGAGAGGTTTTCCACGAGATTTCTGGAATTAACTCCCCGAATCACGACATGATAAGATCGAAATCAAACAACTCCCAAAATTTAAATTCAAATTTAAACAAAATTTTGAAGGATGGAAACAAACAAATTCATATTGTTGAAAGAATTTAAAAATATTCCAAAAATAAAACAAAATCAGTTTACTTGAGCATGTGATGAGGCCCACTGGGTTCGAACGTCTGTCTAATGGCCCTAAAATCAGCATTCTTTCCTTTTTGGGAAATTGAAGATTTGTTTTTTTCTTTTGTGCCAGAGGAAATTGAATATGTTTTGTCTACTATTTGGTTTTGGGACTTTGTACTGCATTTTCAAATAGGATTAAACATTCTTAAAATCTTATGAAAAGGAATAGATTAAATATTATTGTCTTCAATATTTAAACAAACATTGAATATCAACATTTTATTATCTATTTAAATTATTAATAATATAGTAAATTTTTTTTTTTCCAGTTAATGGGATATCAAATTCAAAATAACAGTTCCGTAATGGGTGCCTGTAGGCAACTGGGTGGATTTTATTTTTTTATTTTTCCTTTCTAACGGATCACTTTATCATTACATTGTCGTTGCATATCGTTATGATTTATGATCGTCACAACGAATATATTCGTACTTTACAGGACGAAAATGCCCCTTAGTAAAATGACAGCTCTACCCTTATCTCGTGCAGTAGAGTGCAAACCTCACAACCAGCAAGAGATTACTTCCTTTTTTATTTTATTTTTTTTCCACCTATAATTACAACTACTTTTTCCCGGCAAGAATTTTTCCCGAAGAAGAAAAAGAGAAGCCTAGAACTCCAAGTAAAGGTGAAAAAAAAAAAAAAAGCACATGATGAGGATCAGAAATTTGATCATGATCGATGCCCATTCACTACACGTGAAACTTTTTTTTAGACATGCCCCACGAATGAAGCTTATAAGGATTACAATTCTCAGTGCTCACATGGGTGGAGAGTTGAATCTGATGTGCTTCTTGAAGAAGCTGTGTGGCAAAAAGGTCGTGTTCTTATAATAAAAAAAAATATCAATAGGTACTAATTATCCAAAGTCACAATTTAGCTTCGAAAGCTTTGACCATGCTAAAATGAAGGTCATGGGTACACTAACTTTTAAGAGGAATGTAGAAGTAGAACCTGCTATAGTTGCCAACATGGTCACAAAGCATTAATAATTGCACCAACTTTATCATTTTAATTTATGTAACAATGTCAACTTTGAACACATGGTAATATGTGGCTTTTATTTATTGCACAAAATTATTTTTGTAAAAGTGTGTGATAATCACTTTTTGAATTCTTGGATGTGTGATAATTACTTGTTACATGTCTTATGTGTTTCAAATCCATGATTTAAATATATTTTAAATCATTTATATAAAATTTTAAGTGAACTATACAATTTTTATATGTTTTGTGAACAAGAATAAATGTAAAGATGGAGTTAGGAAATTAGGTAGATACGACTAAAAGGAAGCTGTTCTATATTCTTAATTGACCTTTGAGAATAACGTATATTTCATGTAATTAAAATATGAAAGCGACAATCAATATAAATTTAAAGGGCAATTAGCAAAATGTATAGGGAACTTTCACAAATCACATCTATTGTAGGAAGAGAAAAATATCTTATGAAATGGTCTTGTGGTCTCCAAACCTGCTTGGGCTATAGTATGAAGGATTTGGGCCTCAATTTATTTATTTGTGGGCTTACTTGCGATCCTACAGGTAGAGCCTCGAGCTCCAACTAGTTAGTCCAAGCTGTATCATTCTCTTGAAAACCCTATTTGATCTCCACACCTTCCCCTTTTTGTCGTTCTTCTCCCTCTTTGTTTACTCACACTTCCTTCCCTCTTGTGTGCATAACCTCATTTCCTTGTGTCTACCCCTATTTCCTGTGTTTTCCTAGTGTTTGCCAACCATCCCCATTGTTTGCCTCCTTATCCTTTTTTTTATAGTCTCTCTCCTTAGTGGGGCACTCATTATTATCATTTTACTAATTTACATGCATTTCCACTTTTGCCAGAATCCCAATGAATCATCATGCTTTTTGACGATTCTCTTGAAACTTGTTTCAGACACCAAATAACGTTCGGTAACAAGTCTCTTAAAGGAACTAATAGCGCTTGGTTACTGACCTGAATTTGACTATCTCCTCATCAGCTTCCCCCTGGCTTATTAGTTTGTACTGGGCCTGACTTGGCCCGAACACGATAGGGTTCCCTTAAATGCTATCCTTAAAACCTTACATGTTTATCAATGGATTGATCCTATCCCCATAGTGTTGGGCCTTAGTTACATGGGCCACTCTTGGTCACTCGAGCCCAAGCCCCTACAGGTCTTATAAGATATTCATTTTATAACATGTGTGAATTTCACATATGTGAATTCTACATATTGTGAGAGAGATATTTCACGAGACCTTTTCATAAAATACCTTCTTCATGGTAGAAAGAAGAGAAAAAGGAAAAAATCTTCCTCCTAAAGGGTCATTTTTTTTTTTATCAAATAAATTTAGTGAGGGAAATTTTAATGTGTGACTCATATACATTATTAGAAAAATGTCTCATAAAACATTCTTAAAAGATGCATCATAAATTTAGTGATGACTTTCCCTTTCCTCCTAGTCCCCGTCAAGGGTCATTTGCTTACTACAGTCAGCAAGGGCAGTTTTGGTAGCCTAAAACTTAGGGACATCAATAGTAACTCCAAGTAGATTAAAATAACTGGTAGATCATCTTTAATGACCGGCACGTGACGGTACATTCGGTGCACATGCTGCTGAGCATAGAAAAACAAAAAAAAAACAAAAAAAAAAATCAGAAAGGGCGGTACAAGATTCAAATTTAGTAGTTGTGACTTGTGACTTGAGAGAAAGAGAAATCGACGGTTATAAAACTTTATAAATACCCTTGTCCTTTTTTATATTTTTATTTTTTATTTAAAAAAAGCCTTAAAATAATTTCTTTGTGTTTTAAAACACAAGAAAGAGTAGCTGCTACTGCTTTTCTTATAAGTCCAGAATAATAGTGGTTTCCCTTCCAATCCACTCCCCAATTCCAAAGAGCCCACACATATAAAAGTAGAAGCAACGACACACACTACTACAGTACTACTAGTAGCAAGCAAAGAAAGTTCTAGATCAGGCAGAGGGCATTATCGTCATTTCTCAACGACCCCACTCTCTGCCTGAATAGCCGAATACACAACAACAACACCTTCAACACAGAGTCTCTCACACAGTGATTTCTTATTTTTTTTTGTTGAGAGAAAGTTGGAGACGAAGACGACGAGAAATACCGATTTCTGTGTGACTGTTTTTTCCAGATTGGTTTCCAATTCGGGCAAGTGATTCGTTATTGGTGCAAACAAAAGAAGAAAGAATGGAGAGGAGCACGCCGGTGAGAAAGCCACACACATCCACAGCAGATCTGCTCACTTGGTCTGAGAATCCCCCAGCCGATTCTCCTAACCTTGCCTCCTCTGCTTCTCGCTCCGCCACGCGCTCCCACCAGGTACAAAAATATTCATATCAATAACAATTACTCTTTAAAAAAAAAAAAAAAATTTACTGATTTGGAAATTAATTTGTTTTTTGTGTTTTTGGTGGGGGAAATTCTTAGCCGTCGGATGGGATCAGTAAGGTTGTGTTTGGAGGACAAGTCACGGATGAGGAATTCGAGAGCTTAAACAAACGGTGAGATCTGCTTCTGCTTCCGCACTTTTTTTTTTTCCTCATAAATTTCCAATTTTTACTGCGTGAAACATAGGGTAGTTTAAATTTTCAGTTTTTGACTCAGCTTTTGGTTTGCACTATTCACGGTTTCCGCTGCATTTTTGTGCTTATCTCTCTCTCTCTTGTCTTCAATTCACGGTTTAAGATATTTTTACTAATGGTTGACTGACTCTATTTTCCTCGAAATGTATATATATTTATTTTAGAATTATAAACATTTTACCCTTTTTATGGTTGATTTATTCAATGATCTGTAATTGATCTACTTATTCGGCGCGTGATTTTGAACAAACTATTCAAATCTCTCTCTCTCTCTCTCTCTCTCTCTCTCTCTCTCTCTGTGTGAATTATGTTGCTTGTTTTTTTGAAATAAATAAATTTTGGATTATAAAATGAAAACGTGGGATCTTTTGGATGGAGCCGCAATGTTTGGATCTACTATTGGCTTTTACGTCAAAGTTGTGATTCTGAATTCCCTTTATGAACAAATTGGGAATTGATATTGCGTTTTGTTTGTTTCCATAACAGATCTTCGTCTAATGATAATTTAATATGGTTAACTTAGGAGGTTCTTTTTTTGGGATTAAAATTGGGCTTTCAAATTGGATAATATAGGATTAGATGGAGATTGGAGCCATAGAGATCCTAATTTTCAGTGTCACTATGGTCCAATTTGGCTTTTTTCTCTGTTAGTTGGAGAGGTGTACAGGTTTTCTATACGTATGACATTTGGTAAAAAGTCCATATCCTAAACCTTAAGTAAACTGAAAATGTAATTTAAAAAAAAAAATGTTTTCAAGCAAATTAATCCCTGTATTTATAGCTCTAATTATTTGCTACAAAGATTAGTTTTCAGTGCTTTACAAAACATGCATATTTGTAACATTCTATTTTTTTTTTTCCCCTTTTTTGTATCAAGGTTTTCATTAGAAATTTGGTACTGATACTGAATTTAGCACTTGATGCAGGCCACTAATGCTTACCATGTGATGATACAAATGAACTTTTATTGTGTATTTGTTAATCTTTTTTATTTTTAAGTTAACATTTGAAAGCATTTCATTGTGTTAGGACCCTGGAGAAAATGGTATATGTTAATCTCTACTGATGATGTGAAAAAATCAGTTTCATTTATTTTAGAAGTGATCAAGATCCTTTTCATTTACAAGCATTGGTTTAATGCTATAAAAAATGGTAGTGGCCATTTTTTTAGGAGAAGAAATCAGTAAAATATCAAGGAGACTGAGGAGTGTGGTAAAAAAGTGGCAGAATATTCTTAAGATTATGTTCCTTACTACTGTAACTCAAATTTCCTTTCTTGTGTAGTTTAAGCCTCTCTTTCTTATGCTGTGTTGTGCAGTTTCCATGTCTCTTTACTGACGCTACGATAATATTCTTAAGATTATGTTCCTTGCTACTGTTTTCCTCAACAAAAAAGAAAACTCAAAATTTTACTTTCTAGTATAGTTTGCACTTCTCTTTCTTATGCTGTGTTGTGCAGTTTCCATGTCCCTTTACTGATGCTTCAATAATATTCTTAAGATTATGCTCCTTGCTACTGTTTTCCTTAAAAAAAAAAAAAAAACTCAAAATTTTCCTTTCTAGTGTAGTTTGTGTCTCTCTTTCTTATGCCGTGTTGTGCAGTTTCCATGTCTCTTTACTGATGCTATACAATATTTGATGCAAATGGAGGGATGAATATGTTATCAAGTCGAATCAAATGATGCATTAAAAAGAACTTCCAGTTTCTAATTTGATTATTTGCATGTTCTTGATGTCCCTAGATGTCATAGGGCCATGTTAGTGTGTGCTATTTATCCAAGGTTTCTAAAACCCTTTCGACTTTCAGGAAACCTTGTTCAGGGTATAAAATGAAGGAGATGACTGGTAGTGGCATATTTCATGGAGAAAGTGATGCAGTAGAATCTGACGTTGCCAACCTTACTCCAGCTAACAAAACAGGAATACGCATGTACCAGGTGTCTGTCCATTTCTTGCTGATCAACATTCTATGAAAACACAGATCTCTGTTCTCTGTCTTAACTTGTATTTAATTGTTTGGAATTGCCAGCAAGCCGTAACCGGAATTAGCCATATCTCTTTTGGTGAGGAAGATAGTGTATCTCCCAAAAAGCCTACTACTTTGCCTGAGGTCGCAAAGCAGCGTGAGTTAAGTGGGACACTGGAAAGTGAGGACGCAAATTTGAAGAAGCAGCTTTCTGATGCAAAGTGCAAGGAGCTTAGTGGACATGACATCTTTGCACCCCCTCCTGAAATCTTACCTCGGCCAGTAACTGCTCGTACATTGGACTTGAAAGGAAGCATAGAAATTGGTGAAGCTGCTCCAGTACGCACATCTGTCAAAGTTTCTAATGTGAGTGAATTGCATGGATGCATACACATAAGTTCCATGATGTCTCTCTCTCTTTCCCTACGTATTTGTGTGTCTGTGCACGTGTATGTACATATATTGCAGAGTAGGAATTATATAATTTATGTTGGGAGAGTTTGAAAAAGCCTTCATGCCTAGGTTGGCAATAGAGCATATTTTAGATTTGATGCATTAGGAGGTGATGAACTAAATAGATTCATCCAATATGACCATATGGTTATGTATTTATAATAAGTTGCTAGGATCAGGGTTTTTATGTTCATGTCATGGTAAATATCTCACAGCACAGGGGCACGCTTGGTTTCATCCACATTTTTGGCTCAAGCATACAGTTGCTCTTGATTTTTTTCTTTCTTACCCTTCAAGAGTCTTCTTTTCTTCTATATATGCGGGTCTTTTGTTCTATTCCTTATTTTCTACAGACTTCAAAGACCTAACTGGTTCTTAATTGATCTAATTCATAGCCTGCTGGAGGTCAGAGCAATATTATGTCCGATGATGAACCTGTTATGAAGACGGCCAAGAAAATATATAACAAGAAATTCACAGAGCTCTCGGGAAATGACATATTCAAGGGTGACGTTCCTCCATCAGCTGCTGATAAATCACTGAGTACGGCAAAACTGCGAGAGATGAGTGGCAATGACATCTTTGCTGATGGGAAGGCAGAGTCTCGAGACTATTTAGGTGGTGTACGCAAGCCCCCAGGCGGCGAGAGCAGCATTGCCCTGGTTTAACATGTTAGGTCTAACTCAGTTGTTTTATGATCTTTTGGTGTCTGGTTTTGTTTTTAGTCCTAGCGAGGATGTGTTATTATATTATTTGACCTTGCATTCTGGGTTTCGGGAATTGTGGTTAGGTTTTAACGTGTCAACCAGAACTATGGACTAAAGTACTAATTAATTGGGTTGAATGTCCATAATCTTGTGTTTTCTGCTGCTTGTCGTAATGAAAGTGCTTGGGCTGTTGTTAGCACTTTTAGCAGCTTAAATTTTATCACTTATTTACCATTTTATTGTTGTGATATATTCCCCTTGCTGAAGCTCTTGAGCCATGTTGCTTTAAAACGTTGGCTAATACATGATTTTTCCGTGCTTAAAAATTTCTCATTTTTTGTTGTTAAATTAGTGCACTCCTGACTCCTCTGTATTTTCTTTTCCAAGAGAGAGAAAAATCCTTGTGACAGCAACAGGGACTTCAGATCCCAATTTGGACTATGCAAAACGGTTAAAGTTAAAGGTGTCAGACTGGTATTGGGAGTAGGAGCACTCACCCAAGTAGGTGTGTACTCGTACAGTGGGCTGAGCTGTCTTAAGTCTTAACTGTCAAAGCCGTCGAGCTCTGGCATGTAGTGGTATCTTTTACCCCAATTCATTCGAAACAATAAAACGAAGAGGAATAAAAATAAAGGTACAAGTTTGGACCAGTGACAAGTGTCACAATTTTCGAAGTAGTAACTTTAGTAGTATATAAAAAATAACAATTTTTTCTTTAATTAGGACAAATTTTTAACTGGCTGTATATTAATTTCATATGAATTTATTATTATTTTTTATCATTTATAGAAGAAATTATACAGTTCTCTGTGGACCATGTCATATGTCTACCATTTTACTAAAAAACTTTCACTTGTTTAAAATTACTGAGTCAATTTTTTTAAAAAAATTTCAATTCAGCAATTTTAAACAGGTGTGAGTCTTTTAATGGAATGGTGGACCATGTTATTTGTCCACCATGTGGATCATGTTATTTGTCTACTATGTGGACCTTATAATTTCTCCATTTATAGTCTGAAAAATGGACGGTCAAGAGTTGTGGACCATGTTATTTGTCCACCATGTGGATTATGTTATTTGTCTACCATATGAACCTTATAATTTCTCCATTTATAGTCTGAAAAATGGACGGTCAAGAGTTGTGGTTTATTACGTGGTTCTAGAATTTCTGTTTTTGGGTCTTCCTTATTTATTATTTCGACCAGTTTCATTGCTCAATGTAAAAATACATTTTACCTAAAAATTAACGAGGGAAAGAGGAAGAAGAAGAAGAGCAATATGTTCCTCCTGTGTTTGCTAGAGCAATGGAAGCGGCTTCACAATTGTTTGCTAGAGATGTATGGACCCAGTGAATCACAAGGAATGCACGCAACAACGACTTGGGAGTTCTCAATTAAAAGTTAAAACCCACATTTCGATGTTGGTTACAACTTACCATCATCATTTTAAGAGCCACAACTACTATACCGTCTAATTCCACTTTCAAGTTTCAAGTACCTATTTATAGTGCCATCATGGTCTCATTCTTAGATTCAAAATTAAATACTTCTATGAGAGCCTCCAAACCAAAAGCCCGTACCATTCACATAAAAAATAAAAATAAAAAGCTCGTACCATTCCTTTTAAAACCATATCCCAGTGGGCTTAAATTGCCTAATTTGAATCATCATTGTTTAAATTTAAGTAACCTCTAAGTTGTTGGTTCTATTTCACAATTTATACTATAATCGTGAAATGATTAAAAGACTCATTTGACATATTCTTGTTTGGATGCCACTAGAGGGATCTCATATTCATTACAGTGAAAGTTATTTACTTGGTTTGAAAATTTCAAGTTTCCGAAAGAGTTTTGTTGAATTTTGGTTACCTTTTAACAAGTGAGAAACAAACCTGTTAATCTTCATCAAAATGTTGTTAAAATTTAAAGGGCAAATTATGTATTTGGTCTCTAATTTTTACACCATATTTCAATTGGGTCATTTTCAAATGTTGGTTTCATGAATTGATAAATATCACTTAAAGATATAGCAAAGCAAAAGAAAACTTGAACTCAAGCTAACTTTTTTTGGTAAATTATAACCTATAAGATATAGCCATGGTTTTAAAATTGGTTTGGTAAATTAATAACTTATAACCATGCTTATAACAACCATAATTTTTGCATTGGCTAAGTTTGGAGCTACCCTTTCTTCTGACTATGCTATTTTTGTTAATCTACTGGCTGTGGTGAAGGACTTGTTGGCTTTTGATAGGGCTGAACTTTTTTTGTAATAGACTTATTCGTAGTTAATTTATATCAGCATTGGTTTACCAAAAAAAAAAAAAACCCATAATTTTATATTTTTAAGCATAATTATTATAATTTTTAAACAATCCCTAGGCTACGCATACTACTTTATAGTGATACTGTAACCACGAGATGATTGAACGACTCATTTGTTTGGATGGGTTTGAAATTGAAGTTTCCAAATGTACTTTGTTGAATTTCGGTTACCTTTTAATAAGTAAGCAACAAACCTGTTAAGCTTCATCAAAATTCTGTTAAAATTTAAAATTTCAAATGTAAATGTTATGAATTGATAAGCAATCATTAAATATATAACATAGTATAGGGAAAACTTTGAACTCAAGTTCAACAATTTTAGCAAATTCTAATTCATCACAATATTCTTGCTCCAAGAGAAATCCATCTCAATAAATGGAGATAAAAATATTAAGGGTAACTAACTCGCAATACATTGATGTTGAGCTAATAGAAAGTGTGGAGTCTATACACATATAAAGAAATTTGTTGAGCACATCTTGTATTGACAAAGGAAAATGCTAAGATCATTAATTTTGTTACAACTTGCCCACATGACAAGTTGTTAATGATAGAGTAAAAGTGGTCGGCTCATGTAGGTTTACAATTCCATTACTCACAACTCGCCAGATGGATAACCTGTAACAAAGTTGTGGTAAAAGTTATTGTAAGGGTCAAAGACCTAGTTCCAGATGATGGGCCGTGGGCCTGTCCAAGAAGACCTATCCGTCCGAGGATAGTAAATCATGAGGAAGGTACCTGGTCTAACTCTTCGCTGAAGTATAACTTATATGAAGAAGGAAAAGAGTGGTCTGAGGAGCACTACCTGTTCAGATGATCAAAAAGACGATCAAGATGAATGTCCCAACATTGATCCTAACATTTCCGGAGATCCCCCTAATCTATGTAGGCAAAAAGGATAGGTGGCGGTAAAGATATATTATGTAAATGGCTGCTACCACCGCATTTATTATCCTGCAGCTAACTCTATGGGCGCATTAATGGGAAAAGACATTTGAACAGTGACCCTCATCCTTTACAGCTGTCGTATAAAGACTTCAAGGGAAGGTTGTGTTAGGATATGTGCCCTTAAATCCTATTGTATGATGCTATGTATGATATTATGTATGACATTATGTGAGAAATGATGTATGACTTAAATATTGTGTTTAATAAAGTTGTTTTATTCTTATCTAAAGTAATGGTAACATGAATATTCAGACATTATCAAATAGTCCATGAGATGCATAGTATGTGATTTATGTGAAAAGTTACAGAAGATATAAATCACAAGTTCTTTGTAAATTCAGAATTTTGGTTCGTAGTCGATGATGAAATTGGGCATTTCATCTGCGAAGACTATAACATATTAACTACGATGATTTGTCTTGATCATGGAAGTGGTGACTTCTAGTTAATATGTTGATATGTTTTAAGAGTTAAGACATATTGAACTGGACCGCTGTGAGATTTATTATTCTCCTAACGACTGTCAATTGAATAATAAATCTCACGACTTGTATTCACATGAACTCTTAATCCTGAGAGAATAATGGACCTGATCATGAAATGTAGGTTACTTTGATATATCAGGAGTGAGATCTAAAGTAACGGTCAAAACCTCAGTATGTTGGGCAGCCACATTTAGTGTTGATGGAACATATATTCTCAAGATGGAATTCATAGTCTCTTAACGGAGATATAAAATATTCCCTTGAGATAAGTTTAATGGGTACAGTTATTCAGAGAGTTAGGCCTAACCACTTTAGTAAGACTAAAGTATATATTTATGAAATTAGATTTCATAAATATATGGTGAATAACACAAAAGGATTAAACCGGGTACTCAAGGATTAAGATGTAGTAATTTACAAAGTGACAATCTATATTCATGACTTTGTATTACTACGAATATTTTATGAAGGGGTTGCATGTATAATAAAGTCTTGGGATAGAATTTATTAATGAGGCCTAGAGTGCAATTATATTTATATAGTGGTATTAAATATAATTAATGGTAACTTTGGACTTGTCAAGAGTTGACAGAAAAGCCCAAGGCCCATTGGAGCTAGTGTCTTATTTGTTCCCTTTTTAGTCCCACTCCAAGCCACACACTAAAGCCCAATTAGGAAGGCCCAAAAGGCTAGCCCAATTAGATAATCAGTTATGTGGAGAGAAATATACAGAATTTTATATTGAATGAAATGGTTTGTATGTGTAAGGTAATGAATATAAGAAAGAAAGACACTCTTTCATATTCTCTCTAGAAAACATAGAACTGATTGAGAGACCATACATCTTGGGCATCAAGTGGAATTGGAGTGAAGATTGAAAGTGTTCCCGAGTACTTCTTCATTTCGGTTTTGAATTTCACCGCATCAAAGTACACTCTCTTGTTCTCATATTCTAAAACCTACATAGTGCATGTTATCAATTGCGAATGAAGTATATCCGTTTATTTTCCGCTGCTTGTGTTTTGTATTCGATGCAAACATGTATATTACCCAACATTGGTATCAGAGCGGTCTTCATTTCAAATCTGTATAACATGTTTTGTGCGTTTTGGAATTAGAGATAAAAGTTTCAAGTTGATAGAGGATTATACATTTAATTTTTTGCATGGTTGTTGAAACTATGATTTGATACAAACTGATATTGATGTTATGATGTTGTTTAAATATGAATTTAAGAATGTTAAATTGATCTTTAAGGCTATAGCATCAATAGATTTCAGTTTTGATATCAATCTCTGTCTATCATGTTCGTATGATTGTTGTTAATTCATGCAAAACCGTTGAAAACTGTCTTAGAGAAATTCTGGAAATTCGAGTTTCACGAGTTTCGATCGATCGAAATTTACTTTCGATCAATCGAGTGAAACAGTGATCAATCTTTTGAATCGATTAATATTCGATTGATAGTCGATCGATCGATCGAATTTTCTTTTCGATCGATCGAGAGGCGATCGAGTATCAATCGAATCAAACAGAAGGTTTAGTTCGAATTGTTTAATTTTTTCGATCGATCGAGGGGCACATTCGATCGATCGAAAGAAAGAAAATCTGAATTTTTTCTAAGTGTTTTCAAACTTAAATTTTGTGTTTTTGCTATTTTTTCTTACGCCTTTTTCGTAAGAAAAAGTGCAAGGTTGTGTATAATTAGTTTATGCATGTTTAAAAGATAAAAACCTTTAATTTAAAATATCTAGTGGGAGAGAGATACAAGGGTTGGATCTCACGGCCTTCATTGTTGGTTCATAGTAGTATGAAATATATATTTTGTCTTAGCTTCGAGCTTTGCATTCCATGCGGAGAATATGTATTTCATGGTCCTACAAGATTGAATTTCTTGGTTTATAGTGGTTTGATCAAACACCTTGTCTTAGCTTCGAGCTTTGCATTCCATGCGGAGGGTGTTTTGTATCATGGTACTACATGATAAGCCTGTTAAGGGGATGAAATGTGATTACACATGATTCTAGACAATGGTATACACTAGACTAAATATTATAGTATCCTCTATGCTGAGTTCTTGCTATAATCATTTAGAGGCCAAATGTATAACGGCATATTATTAAGTGTTTGATAAGAGTTATCATGATAGCACTAATAATGAGAATAGTTCTCAATCAATCATAGTATTTAATGTTCACTCTATACTGAGGAATATTGAGTATGGGATTGGGTTGTCGTTACATATATTATATTATGGTTTTATTAAGGTTCCATACTATATGTTTATATGCTAAATTGATAATGTTCAGTTTACTTATTATATTCATGTTTATTATTTTCAGATTTGAACATGGCATCATTTAGTCCACTTGTTACCATTCTTAATCAAAACAAACTGACTGGATCCAATTATGTTGACTGGAAACGAAACTTGGACATAATTCTCACAGCTGAAGAGCACAAATATGTGCTTACTCAACCATGTCCTAGCTTTCCTTCATTAGATGCTCCTCTTGAGAAAAAACAACGATATGATCGTTGGCAGAAATCTAATGAAATGGCCAAGTGCTACATCCTAGCGTCCATCTCAAATGTTCTACAGCATCAAATGCAGGATGTAGAACTAGCTTCGGACATTATGCAAAGTCTGAAAGAGATGTTTGGTGAGCAAGGCTGTTCTGCAAGGCAAGAAACCATGAGACAAATATATAATACCAAATTGGCTGAAGGTAGTTCAGTGAGAGAACATTGTCTTACAATGATCTCTAATCTGAATACTTTAGAAGTTTTGGGTGCCGACATTGATGGAGAATCCCAAGTGGATATGATACTCCAGTCACTACCGGAGTCATTCAAGGAATTTAGACTTAATTATAACATGAACAAAAATATTTATTCTTTGTCTGAATTAATGAATGAGTTGGTAGCGGCGGAAGGCATCCTTGGTACTTCTAATGTTGAAGCCAATGTGGGTGAAGCTTCTACTTCTCAACCTAAGTCAAAAGGCAAGGGTAAGAAGAAGAAGAAGAAGAAGGACTTCACTAAGCAGGAGGGTAAACAAATTGTCTTAGGAGTTGCCGACAAAGGAAAAAAGCTGAAAGGAAAATGTTTCCATTGTGGTGAGAAAGGACATTGGAAGAGAAATTGTCCAAAGTTCAAGGCTGCCAATAAGGGTATGAAAATTTTATTCCTTCTTGAAATATGTTTGGTACAAAATCCCACGGATTCCTAGTGTGTGGATTCAGGTTGTACTAATCATATCTGCAATTCTTTGCAAGGGTTTCAGGAGACCAAAAGACTTAAAGAAGGAGAGTTGTTTCTGACCTTGGCTGATGGGAGTAGGATTCCAGTTGTAGCTATTGGAGTGTTTAATTTATGCTTTGAAACTAGAGTTTTAATATTGCAAGACTGTCTGTATGTACCTAATGTTCGTAGGAATTTAATTTCTGCAACTTATTTAGGTAAAAGTGGATATTGTGTTATCCTTAAAGACAATGTTGTAATAAAGAAAGGTAAAACATTTATCTGTTCTGGCAATATTATGGATGGTCTTTATATTTTAACTCCTAATAAGCATGAATTATATAATTCTGAATTAAATAATAACTCTCATGTAAAATCATTAAAGAGAAAGTTTCCTTCTACTAATGATGCATATCTTTGGCACTTGCGTTTGGGTCATATTAATCCAAACAGAATTCAAAGGCTGATCAAAGATGGTCTCTTAGAGCCATTGGACTTTGATAAATTTCCAGTTTGTGAATCTTGTTTGGAAGGCAAAATGACCAAACGACCTTTTAATGCAAAAGGTAGAAGAGCCCAAGAGTTGCTAGAATTAGTTCATACGGATGTTTGTGGTCCTATGTCAATCCAAGCAAGAGGTGGCTATGAGTATTTCATTACATTCACTGATGATTACTCTAGATTTGGTTATGTGTACCTAATGAAACGGAAGTCCGAAACCTTTGAAAAGTTCAAAGAGTTTAGGGCTGAAGTTGAGAATCAATTGGGTAAACGCATAAAGGCCATTCGATCTGATCGTGGTGGCGAATACCTTCTTGGGGATTTTAAGGATTACTTAACCGAAAATGGGGTTTTATCTCAATTGACTGCACCTGGAACTCCACAACAAAATGGTGTAGCGGAAAGAAGGAATAGGACTCTTTTAGATATGGTTAGGTCCATGATGAGTTATTCGACTCTACCAACTTCTTTTTTGGGATATGCCTGAAATACTGCAATGTATCTTCTGAATTTAGTACCTTCGAAGTCTGTTCCTAAAACACCTGTAGAGTTGTGGAATGGGCGTAAGCCTAGTATGAGACATCTCCATATTTGGGGTTGTCCAGTACATGTGTTAAAAGGAAAGTCTGACAAGTTACAGTCTAAAATAGAAGTGGTATTCTTTGTAGGGTATCCAAAAGGAACTATTGGAGGTTTATTCTATAGTCATAAAGATAATAAAGTGTTTGTTAGTACAAATGCCAAATTCTTGGAAAATGACTATATGAATGATTTCACTCCTAGAAGTAGAGTTGTCTTGGCTGAAATGAATGAACCTGTAATTGAACAACTAATGGTTGGAACTAGGGATGATGTGGCTGTATTGGATACACCACAAGATACTACTCATGAGATGTCTAGTATACAGTTGCCTTGTCGTAGTGGGAGGAATGTTAGGCCACCTATAAGATTCATAGGTCTTGGAGAGACTTATGAGGCTATCTCAGAGGAGGCTGAAACTGATCCTTACACTTATGAAGAAGCAATGAATAATATAGATGCACATCATTGGGTCCAAGCTATGAAATCAGAATTAGATTCCATGTATTCCAATCAAGTTTGGGATCTTGTAACGGCGCCTAACGGCATTAAACATGTTGGTTGCAAATGGGTTTACAAGAGGAAGAGAGAGATAGATGGAAAGTTGAAACCTTTAAAGCAAGGCTAGTGGCAAAAGGGTATACTTAAAAAGAAGGTATTGATTATGAGGAAACCTTTTCACCAGTAGCAATACTTAAATCTATCAGAATTCTCTTATCCATTGCTGCTCATTATGATTATGAGATTTGGCAAATGGATGTCAAGACTGCATTTCTTAATGGCAATCTTGAAGAGGAAATCTATATGAAACAACCAGAAGGTTTCATAGCAAAGAACCAAGAGCATATGGTATGCAAATTGAATAGGTCCATTTATGGATTTAAGCAAGCATCTAGGTCATAGAACATCGAATTTGATCAAGCAATCAAATCATTTGGTTTTGAACAAAATCTTGATGAACCATGTGTGTACAAAAGACATCAAGACAAAGTAGTAATGTTCCTAGTGCTTTATGTTAATGATATTCTACTCATTGGAAATGATGTAGGGGTCATGTCATCAGTAAATGTTTGGTTGTCAAGCTAATTTGATATGAAAGACTTGGGAGAGGCTAATTTTATTCTAGGGATCAAGCTTTGGCGAGATTGTAAGAATAAGATGTTAGGCTTATCACAAGCTAGATATATAGATAAGGTTCTAGAACGGTTTAGCATGCAAAACTCCAAGAAAGGATTACTTCCTTTCAGACATGGAGTTCCTCTGTCTGATGACCAAAGGCCTAAGACTCAAGAGGAAGAAGATATGATGAGACAAGTTCCTTATGCTTCTGCAGTAGGAAGTCTCATGTATGCCATGCTTTGTACTAGACCAGATATCTGTTTTTCAGTTGGCATGGTCAGCCGATATCAATCAAATCCAGGACCACAACATTGGCAAGCTGTAAAGTATATTCTCAAATATCTACAGAGAACGAGAGATTATATGCTTGTTTACCATTGTGAGGATTTGATTCCCATTGGCTATACAGATTCAGATTTTTAATCAGATCTAGATTTCAGAAAGTCCACGTCAAGATGTGTATTCACCTTGGGAGGTGGAGCCATAAGTTGGAGGAGTGTTAAGCAATCTTGTATTGTGGACTCTACCATGGAAGCTGAATATGTTGCTGCTTGTGAGGCGGCAAAGGAAGCTGTTTGGTTCAAGAAATTCCTTTCTGATCTTGGTGTAGTGAGAATGGAGCAAGTTCCTATTACATTGTTTTGTGACAATAGTGGAGCGGTTGCACAATCCAAAAATCCAAGGAATCACAAGAAAGGAAAGCATATTGAAAGAAAGTACCACATCATTCGAGACATTGTTGCTCGTGAAGATGTGGTGGTTGCAAAGATTGAAAGTGCAAATAATCTAGCAGATCCCTTTACCAAAGCCTTGCCTCAAAGGACCTTCGAGTCACATTTGGAATGAATGAGAGTTAGATTAGTGCACAATAGTCTTTAGGGCAAGTGGGAGATTGTTAGGATATGTGCCCTTAAATCCTATTATATGATGCTATGTATGATATTATGTATGACATTATGTGAGAAATGATGTATGACTTAATATTGTGTTTAATAAAGTTGTTTTATTCTTATTTAAAGTAATGGTAACATGAATATTCAGACATTATCAAATAGTCCATGAGATGCATAGTATGTGATTTATGTGAAAAGTCACAGAAGATATAAATCATAAGTTCTTTGTAAACTCAGAATTTTGGTTCGTAGTCGGTGATGAAATTGGGCATTTCATCTGCGAAGACTATAACATATTAACTACGATGATTTGTCTTGATCATGGAAGTGGTGACTTCTAGTTAATATGTTGATATGTTTTAAGAGTTAAGACATATTGAACTGGACCGCTGTGAGATTTATTATTCTCCTAACGACTGTCAATTGAATAATAAATCTCACGACTTGTATTCACATGAACTCTTAATCCTGAGAGAATAATGGACCTGATCATGAAATGTAGGTTGCTTTGATATATCAGGAGTGAGATCTAAAGTAACGGTCAAAACCTCAGTATGTTGGGCAGCCACATTTAGTGTTGATGGAACATATATTCTCAATATGGAATTCATAGTCTTTTAACGGAGATATAAAATATTCCCTTGAGATAAGTTTAATGGGTACAGTTATTCAGAGAGTTAGGCCTAACCACTTTAGTAAGACTAAAGTATATATTTATGAAATTAGATTTCATAAATATATGGTGAATAACACAAAAGGATTAAATCGGGTACTCAAGGATTAAGATGTAGTAATTTACAAAGTGGCGGTCTATATTCATGACTTTGTATTACTACGAATATTTTATGAAGGGGTTGCATGTATAATAAAGTCTTGGGATATAATTTATTAATGAGGCCTAGAGTGCAATTATATTTATATAGTGGTATTAAATATAATTAATGGTAACTTTGGACATGTCAAGAGTTGACAGAAAAGCCCAAGGCCCATTGGAGCTAGTGTCTTATTTGTTCCTTTTTGGTCCCACTCCAAGCCACACACTAAAGCCCAATTGGGAAGGCCCAAAAAGCTAGCCCAATTAGATAATCAGTTATGTGGAGAGAAACATATAGAATTTTATATTGAATGAAATGGTTTGTATGTGTAAGGTAATGAATATAAGAAAGAGAGACACTCTTTCATATTCTCTCTAGAAAACATAGAACTGATTAAGAGACCACACATCTTGGGCATCAAGTGAAATTGGAGTGAAGATTGAAAGTGTTCCCGAGTACTTCTTCATTTCGGTTTTGAATTTCACCGCATCAAGGTACACTCTCTTGTTCTCATATTCTAAAACCTACATAGTGCATGTTATCAATTGCGAATGAAGTAGATCCGTTTATTTTCCGCTGCGTGTGTTTTGTATTCGATGCAAACATGTATATTACCCAACAGGTTGATGAGACCAGTATCAAGGGAAAATCACCTAACTGGCACGTGAGGCAAATTGGCCTATAAATAGAGCAAGAAGCAGAGAAAGAAGGTACGGAATAATCAGGAGAAAAAAGAGAAGAAGCAACCAACAAAGAGAGAGAAAGAGATATAGGCACTCAGATAGTTATAAAAACTTACTCCTCGGACCAATCCAAGAAGAGCCCTGTACAACTTCAGCATTCCGTTTTCGTTAATCTGTTCATAACTATACTTGGGTCATTAGCGATCTTGCTTTCAATCCAGTTTACTTAGCCCACTCTCTATAAATTTATTGCGAGGATACTGTTCACGTTTTGGGCCTAAGTTCATCTCATTTGTAGGCCCATCTTATTAAATTGTGTCCCTACAGTTATAGTCCTAGCATTACCCACTAACGAATTAGCACATTGTTTACTCTTTGTGGATATGTGGAAGCTGTATAGGTTTTCATGCATTTGAAGTCAAATATCATAGGAGAAAGTCTATACACACAAAATTTTACACTTGTTGATGCCTTAGATTATTAGTGATAAGTAAAAAAATGATGTTAATGGTGAGCCTAAAAAAAACTAGTAAAGACTTCCAACTTAACTGTTGTGAATTTTTTTGTGTATGTAACATTGCTCATATCATAGTGCTAGAATGGTGGAAATTTTGATAACTTTTATTATTAGTAGTCGCAACCCTACACGATGTGTGAAAATATCTGATTATTTTGTAATAAAATATAAAAAATAATTTGTTTTCTAAAATATATAAAATCATATATTAGGATTAGTAATCTATAATAAAGCGTTTTTCTCATCAAAGAATTTAATTTTAGACTTATTAAAATATTAATTAAGAAATGTTCTTTTTAAAATTTTTTTATACAATCCTTTACCAATCCAACAAAGGGCAATGATTTTTTTTTCCTAAAATAAAAAAAATGTCATATTGCTTTCTTTTTTTAAAATAATGAATTTTTTGTTCTCTATAAATAAAAATTTATATATATATATATATATATTACTTTCTTTTTATATTAAAATTTTCATTTATTCATAATCTCTCTTCTTAAATACAATGCTTATCTCAATACATTCATAAATATGCACTAAATCAAAACATAGCCATATGAATATGCTTTGCAAGCAAACAAAATGTCATATCAATTGTTGCTTAACAATGATTAATTGGATCGATTAGGAAAACAATTTATTGTTGATAATCTATTAAGATTATTTTCTCTGTAGAAAATACAAAATTGTCCACCCAAAAAGATTACAAATAAACAATTATTAGCAAAATTTCCCAATTAAGTTTCTATATGCATCCTTATATAATAATAAAAATACAATTGCAAAAGTTAAAATATGTCACTCATCCAATTAATTTTGTTTAACTAATCTTTGCTTTTGTCTAAATAAGTGGCAATATAGGGTTATTCTAATACAACCATTAAGAGTACTTTCTCTACAAAAATTATAAATATGTCCACCCAAAAGAATTAAAAAATAAACAAAACTTGGTAAAATCTCATAATTTAACATCTAAATGGATTACAAAAAAAAAAAAAAAAAAAAATTCTAACTTGCAAAACAACTAATTATTAATCCAAATCAAATCAATGGGATAAAGAAAAAGAACTTGTGATCGAGAATTGGAATACCAAATACATAAATATACATAAAAGTCATTACAAATTTGTCAAAAGATAAATAGATGTGATAATTAACTCAATAATAACAAAGAACAAAGTTTCTCTCCAAACTAATTTGGAGAGAATCCCTACAAACTCATCATATATATTTATATTGAGTTTGAATTTTGAAAATCTAACCATTAGATTGCATGTTTTTATTACATCCTTAATACTTACAAAATTTCAAGAAAATCAAAGATCAATTGGTATGTCATCAAATAAAGGTTATAATTTCAAGTTTTTGTAATCTAAAATTGTATATAAAAATAAGTTAATTGATCAAATAGTAAATTATATCCAATTTGAACGAAATTTGATATGCAGGTTAAGAACATAAGGAATATGAAATTCAGTGGTTAGATTTTCAAAATTTACACCCAAAAAAGAAATATATGAGAAGTTTGAAGAGTTTCTCTCCAAACTAGTTTGGAGAGAAACTTTTTTCAATAACAAAAAATACCATTAGTGGAAAAAAAAAGTTAAAACAATAAAAAAAATCCACCAAAAGAGAAAATAAAATTGGAGAGAGAGAGAGAGAGAGAGAGAGAGAGAGAGAGAGAGAGAGAAAGAGTATTGACCTTTTTTGCCATGAACAACTTTGAAAGAACATGATAGAGAGGTGGAAATGAAATAAAAAAAATTTATAAGAAAATTAAGTTGGAAGAAGAAGGGTTAAAGTAGATGAAATTTTGAAAATTTAAAATGATTATGATGGAGAAAATTTAGAAATGGTAGAACTTAAGATGATGGAGAAAATTTAAAAATTTATAAAGGAATCAAATGAAATTTTTTTAAAGGACAATGATTGGAGGAGATGAAAGATTGAATTAAGAAAACAATGGCTGAAGAATATGAAAGGTTGAATAAGGTAAAAATTGCAAAAAATAAAAAATAAGAAAAGATGCTAATGACGTGGTGCAAAAAGATATTTATATAATTTATTGCAAAGCTTCCATATTATATATAGTATAAATAGATATGTATAGACATTGTTTTTGGCTTTTGATTATTCATTCTTTTCATTTTTTAGTTATAAACATTTAAATTAAAGTAGGTTAATATGTAAAAAAAAAATTATATGTAAAGTTAAAACCGGCCAAGATGAATGTGTAAAGTCAATCTATTTGTATATTTAATATTGTCAACAAATTTAGGAATAAAAAATAAATAAGAAAAAAATAATTATATGACCAATAGTGTGATAAATGAGGTAGCACAACATGAGCACAACAATATTTTTTAGTTATAAAAATTAAAGTAGATGAATATGTAAAGACAAAATTATATGTAAAGTTAAAACCGATCAAGATGAATGTGTAAAGTCAATATATTTATATTTTTAATATTGCCAACAAATTTTGGGAAAAATAAATAAGAAAAATAATAGTTATATGACCAATGTTGTGACAGATGAGGTGGCTCAACATGAGTGTATCAATATGTTTAAGTTATAAATATCTAAATTAAATTAGATGAATATATAAAGACAAAATTATATGTAAAGTTAAAATCGACCAAGATGAATGTGTAGTCAATCTATTTATATATTTAATATTGTCAACGAAATTTAGGAATAAAAAATAAATAAGAAAAATAATAATTATACGGCCAATGACATGACAGATGAGATGATGTAACATGAGCATAACAACAATAAATACTACACTTCAGCTTTTATTTATATATAGATATAGATATAGATAGACATAGATGAGGCAGCACAACAGAAGCATATCAAATTTTTTTTTTTTTAATTATATACATCTAAATTAAAGTAGATGAATATGTAAAGATAAAATTATATGTAAAGTTAAAACCGACCAATATAAATGTGTAAAGTTATTCTAATTATATTTTTAATATTTTCAAAAAAATTTAGGAATAAAAAATAAATAAGAAAAATAATAATTATATAGCCAAGACATGACAGATGAGGTGGTGCAACATGAGCATAACAATAAAAAATGTGACACATGTCACATTTTAGATATATATATATATATATAAATATAGAAAGATGTGAATAGTTAGTGTAATAAATAATCATTTAAATGTAATAAAAATATATAATATCCTAAAGTCAAAATAACAAATAAATAATGGGGAAAAAACATTTTTTGACCTCTATATTTGGGGTATTTTATAATTTCCGCCATCATTTTTGAAATCAACCAATTTGCCCCTCAATGTTTGGGAAATGAGCAAATATCTCCAATCTGTTAATTTTTAGTTAAATCTAATAAAATTTCAAAGATTACAAATGCAATATAGGAAAACAATAGTGCAATTTTAAACTTTTTTTTTTCTTCTTTGTGGAGTACAACTAATAATTTCTTTAAAAAAATTTCATTAGATTCAATTGAGAAAATAATAAATTGGAGGTATATGTTCATTTTTCAAACATAAAAGAGGGAAAAATTGATTGATTTTAAAGATATAAAAAGAATTATGAACTATCCCAAACATATAGGGAAAAAAATACACTTTCCCATAAATAATTCTTAAAGATGATATATAGATGGGCTTTAAGCCTCTCTAAGGATAGAATCTAAAAATAACAAGATAAAAAAGATTTGTTCCTTGATAAACAAGAAATATCAAACCTAGAGTACTAGCTAGACCACCTATTTTTTGTGCTCATTTTTTAATACAACTATATATATATTATTATTATTCTTATATTTTTATTTTCTAATTATGTGTATATATTCCTAAACCAAAAAAAGAAAAAGAAAAAAAGAGAGATAAGAATTAATATCTTTCAAACACTAACACTCAGTCATGGAGTGGCTCAATTACATACTAGTAGAGGTTGCAAATCTTTGACATTCAAACGCAATGATTAATTAAGTATTTTAAAAAGAATCCTCTTAAAAAAAAAGTATTTTAAAAGAATGTTACACATATCAATGCAAAAACTAGATAAATCCGTAGCTTGCATAACGATCATCTAGACCATCAAAACCATTTGCAACCATTAGATATTTTGATCACATTGTCATTTTTCACAACAAAGCGAATGTTTAGAACTTTAGCCTATTTAGATTTCTTCTCCCAAAAAAAAAAAAAAAAAAAACCTATTTAGATTAGAATCCCAAAACTTGAGGGAAGTTAGCTAGAACATATTGATAAATGAATGAACGAATCAAAATAAAATTATAAAAAAAATAAAATAATATATTTTATTTATAATATTAAAATATTGGTATACGAAATCTCCTTGGTCAGACTCAGACTCAGACTCTCTCTCTTATTTGCTTTTTTCTGTGTGTAGTGAGTGCGACACCCTTTTCACACTTCAGTGTTCATTTCAATGGCGTGAGCGTGAAGGGTGACAGAACCGTACCATCCTATACTGAAAATCAAACCGTCAGAAGCCAAAACAAAAAAAAACCCTTATTGTGTCTCATTCTCTGTTTCCTTTCACAATATCCCATTAGCAAATCGAATCAAGTACTTTACGAGATTCAAAGAACAAAAAAAAAAAAAAAATGCTATCATATTCCAAACGAGTCGTTATATAAAGAGAGACACTTGTAGTAGCTTGTTATTTTGTGCCTTTATAACAAACTTTTTAGCGTCTTTGAATCCAATCCTGATGTGGGTTTTGGGATTTTGAGTCCTGGGTTGTCTTTGTTTTCCGTAATTTTTACATTTTGTTGTTGTTGTTTTTTTTTTTTTGGGATGCAATGTTTAGAATAGGTGAGAAAGATAGGAGGGTTAGAGAGAACATGAAGAGGAATGGAGAGGTTGAAATGTTATTGAATGAGATCCCTAATCTCGATGTTTCTTCTTCTCCTCGTCAGCTTGTGAATGGTTCAACTATGAGCAGAGTTTCTCTGCAATCAGAGCTGTCGTCTCTTTCGAGCTCTTTCTCTAATGGGTTTTGTTCCTCTGAGGATGGTTCGCCATATCATCAAACACCCAGTACCCATTACATGAACCACCACCACCAGCAGCAGCTCAATGGGAATGCGAGGCTGGTTGAGGATGATATGGGTGGTTTGTCTGAGACTTTTCATAGAATGCATATTGGTGAGGAACAGAGGGATAGGTTTCATGGGGTTGGGTTTGGTGATTGTTCTTTTGGTGGTGGTGGGAGTGGTAAACGTGGTGAGTATGAAGGTTTTAGTAATGGTTTTGAAGGTTTTGAGGCCTCTCATCATGGATTTCCTGTGAATTTCAACGATAACATGAAGTCGAAATTGCTTGCTTTTCAGGGTGATTATAGAGAGAGTGATTCAATGGGGTCTTATCTTTCTTATAATCAGTCTAATGGGTTGTGTTCTGGCTCCAGTTGCAACAAGAACCGTATGAATTATTTAATGCAGAAAAGAAATGAACATGGAAGTGGGTGTTACTATAATAGAGGGGTTCAACTCCAGAACCCAGGTACAATTAGGCCTTACCTTAATGATGCTTCTATTAGTATTAGCTTACCGCGGCGTGAAATGGATTCCAATGGATTCAGTGAGGGCATGGGACCATGGAGTTCCTCTCAGTTGATGCACCACCCTAAGCTTGCTTCGAATGTGAACAATTCCTTTAATGGAAGGACTAGAGCAATTCCAAACAGCATGGTTCCTCATTCTATTATGTCTATGAAAGGTGCAAGTGGCATTGAGGCATTTACTTGTGAGGATAATTTCATCCTACAAGGGAACAGTTTGAGTTATGCCATCAACAAGAAATCCAACACTTCAAGGGGTCATAAGAAGAATTCACACATTGAGATTGCGGCGCAAAGCCAACGCGGGAAGAGCTCTGAACTGGATAATTACTCTAGTATTGGAAGAATTTGTGAAAATGGTTTGAGTCTGAGCAGTGATTATCCATTGCCTTTGCCACCAACTTTTAGTTCTTTGGTTGAGGTTCAGGGTTCTATATACTTCATGGCAAAGGATCAATATGGTTGTCGCTTCTTACAGAAGGTGTTTGATGAGGGAACATTTCAAGACGTGCAAATCATATTTGAGGAAATTATTGGTCACATTGTTGAACTTATGATGGACCCATTTGGCAATTACCTTGTGCAGAAGTTGTTGGATGTGTGCAATGAAGAACAGAGAATGCAGATTGTGGTCATGGTGACCAACGAACCAGGAAAACTTGTCAGAATTTCTCTACACACACATGGGTAAATTCTTCATTTATCACTAACTATTGTTGTTATTTTAGTAGGATATTGATATTCTTACAGTTCTTGTTCTTTCTGAATGAAATTTGTATTTTGTTATTAGCACGCGTGTGGTTCAGAAGTTGGTTGAGACTGTCAAAACTACAAATCAGATTTCACTAGTTAAGTCAGCACTTGAACCTGGTTTTCTTGATCTTATTAAGGATCTGAATGGAAATCATGTGATTCAGCGTTGCTTGCAATGCCTTAGCAATGAAGACAACAAGGTATAGTTTTTTTCTTTTAATTTTGACTATTTGATGCAGCTAGTAAGATTGAATGTCTGAATGCTCTTTATTTCAATGTTGTGCCTTTTTATATTTTGAGTTTTTTCTTAGATATTATGTAATTTTTCAAAATGGAATGTTATTCATTTTCAAATCTTAATTGTCATGAAAAATTATATTAATCTTTTAGTCCTAGCATTTCATTTTGATAATTCTTTTCTTGTAAACTGCATTTTGGTGCAACATATTTTTATTTAAAATGACATGTTCTCATATTAGCTTGTGATTTGAATCTTATGCAACTGCAAATGAAATTAATGATACCAACTTCAACAGAGCCCAACACCAGTTCCTTGACTCAACTTATATTATATGGGTCCCTTCTCCCCATTCTGCCCTGTAACCATTTTTATTATTGTCCATGCTTATGATAGGTCAACCAACTAATAAGCTACATATCACCATTGTTTCTAATTGTCTGGGGCTAGTAACTTGAATCCTGTATAAGCCACATCATTAATTAATGTTGTATTTCATAGAGAAATCAATTCACCTTCACATTCTACCAAATCGTTCCCAGTTAGTGGTTTCATAAAGTATTCAGTTTGTGTCCTTAGACATGCTGCTTGAGTCATTTTGATGTAAGCCCGATGACCTATGAAAGTACTAGAAATACTTCCCAAAATGGTGAAAATACATTGTTAGGAATCATTGTTTTGATTGTCATGCCTCAATGTCAGAATTTATCAGTTTTTAACATTCTCCTTTGGATGGGGGGTTGGGTATTAGAGGTTGGGAAACTTTAATTCTGCTCTGCTAGGAAAATGGTTGTGGAGGTATGGTATGGAGACTGATGCTTTATGGAGGAGGGTTATAGAGGCAAAATATGGGAACCTTTGGGGTGGTTGGTGTACAAAAAAGGTGACAAGTCCTTATGGGGTCAGCTTGTGGAGATACATTAGAAGTGGCTGGTTGAACTTCTCTAAATTCCTTGTTTATGAGGTGGGGGATGGGACTAGAGTGAAATTTTGGAAGCATGTGTGGTGTGGGGATTGTTCTCTCCAAGAGGCCTTTCCGGAGCTTTATTGCCTTAGTAGGTCTAAAGATTCCTCAGTGGCTGAAGTAATGGGTTGGTCTGCGGGGAGGTTTCATTGGAATGTGCAATTTCGTCGTCCACCTCAAGATTGGGAAGAAGAAGCCTTTGACCGGTTTATGGGGTTGCTCTATTCTTCAACAGTGCGGGGTTTTGGACCAGACAAGGTTTGTTGGAAGCTTGCAAGGAATAGAGGTTTTGAGGTTAGAGGTTATTATTGCTCCTTCTACTCCCCTACTCTTGTTTCCTTTCCATGGAGATCAATTTGGCAATCGAAGGCTCCTCCAAGGGTGGCTTTCTTTTCTTGGTCTTCTTCTTTAGGTAAGATTTTAACAACAAACAACCTTCGTAAAAGACGAGTGATAGTGCTTGACTGGTGCTATATGTGTAAGAGGTGTGGAGAGTCGGTGGATCATCTTCTACTTCATTGCTCCCTAGTTTGGGAGTTGTGGTCTTTGGTGTTCTGCTTGTTTGGTATTCAATGGGTTATGCCTAATACTGTTCTTGAGTTGTTTGGAGCTTGGCAAGGAAAGTTTGCGCGGCATCGTCACATTGATGTTTGGAAATTAGTGCCTCATTGCTTGATTTGGTGCATTTGGTGTGAAAGGAATGCTAGAAGCTTTGAGGGTTGTGAACGTTCTTTGCTGAAGATTAAGTCTTTCTTCCTACACACTCTCTTTGAATGGAGTGTTGTTTTTTCTCACTTTTCTTGTTCTTCTTTTTCGATTTTTCTTGACCGTTGTTCTTTTGTTTTTTGATTTGTGCCCCCATAGTACATCCCCAATGTACTCGGTTTGGCAATCTTTTTATTATCAATAATATTTTTACGTTATTTATCAAAAAAAAAAACATTCTCCTTTGGTTGCTCATTCCTCTCCAAAAAAATGAAGTAAAATTTTCATTTGGTTAATCTTTTGGTTCATTCAATTTTTAATAAATTTTCAAGCATCTTCTTGGTTACTTCCCAATACTGATGTTTCATATGCAGTTTCTTGATATTTGAAAGCCCTGTTGCTATTGGGTCTTAATCTTGAGACTAAACAATAAGGTGTCTCAGTGTATTTTAGAACAAACTGTAGTGCAAATTCATGTTGTTCAACCTTGAACTAATGAAACAAAAGATGCCTTAAAATGATGCCATATAGCGCGTTAACTTAAATTTTGAAGACGGAATTTCAACAAAGTTAATTCTTTATGATGTAATAGAGCATGCCAATTCAGCAACTAGGTTTCAAAAAAATTCTGATTTTTGATGCATTCATACTATGATGAACTGGAATGCTATAGAAATAATGGCCATCCTGCTCTTCTATGAGTAATTTATTTTTTTCTTTTCCACCATTGGGGAGGGGTGTTGATAGGGGAAGAGATGCAAGTAAGCATTGTTATATGCTTTGTGTATTGTGGAAGTGTCAATAGTAGGGCCTAAGGTTATACTCCTTTAAGAACAAGGAAGTTAAGTAATTCATTTCAAATAAAGGGGTGGCATTAGTTTTTTTTTTTTAGTAAAAAAGATTTTATTAAAATCAAATCAGACCCAAGTACACAGGAAATGTACTATGGGTGCAAAAAAATTAAGATCCCAAATTACAATGACCAATCAAGACAGGGAGAGAAGAAAAGGAATAAGTTTGTAAAGCTAAACTCTACTTAAACAAAGAATGGGTGGAGGGCAAGGTTGTGGGATCAAAACCCAATGAGTGCATGTGTAGTTTATCACTAAAAGTTGTGTAATCAACACACAACATTATAGATGATCTCTAAACTCTGATCTGTTGCTTGCAGACAAACACATTGACATATGTATGCACATTACCAACTAATAAATCCCTAAGCATTGCACCTTTAACAGAAGAACCTTCACAGGAAAGCTAGATGGGGATGGGAATGATATTTGGAGTTTTTGATTTTTACGAACAGCATATGGAATTTTGTGAGGAGCTGATCAAGCTCAATATTGATAATGATCTCATTCCAAAACCGATTTGGACCACTACTCAACCCAAAAATGGTTGGATGAACCAGGTTCAAAATTAGCTGTGCAGGGAAGCACACGCACTTAGGGCCCTGTTTGTCTTCCCCTTGGATGATGGCTTCCTTTGTACTTCTGTACGCTTCAATGCATGAGTTGAGCACTAGGATTAGGCAAATTGAAAAATGATGATCATCATGAAAAATTGACATAATTCATAATAATGACTTATTCCAACTGCTGTGATGATATGCTCCAACTTTCAGAGCATCTTTCAAAGTAGTGGACATTGTTCATTAGCAACTGCAGAAAGTGTTGAATAAGGCATTCAAATTGCCTGGGACAACTAAACTGTCCCCTAACATATAAAAAATAATAGACTTATTGAAAAGCTTAAATTCAAGACAACTATGTAGTGCAAAACCCATTCTAAGGGCTGGGTTATAACTCACCATAGCATATATGTTCACCAAAGATCAATGTGTCACTAACTTTTTTTCTTCTTTAAGTATGGTACTCAAACCTATAACATAGTGACATGCTATCTCATTGACCATTCTAGATATTTCCCATGGATATGCTTTTCTATAAAGCTTCAATATGCTCTATCTTTATGTCTTAATGCTCTGTTTGTAGGGTCTTCTATCTTTATTTTGAGTTGAAACTTATTCTGAACTTTTTTTGTCCTTGTTTTATCTTTGCAGTTTATTTTTGTTGCTGCTGCAAGGTTCTGTGTGGATATTGCAACTCATAGGCATGGATGTTGTGTATTGCAACGGTGCATTGCATGTTCAATTGGGGAATATCGAGATAAGTTGGTTTCTGAAATTTCTAGAAATGGGCTTCTTCTTGCTCAAGATCCTTTTGGGTAATCATTTACACACTTCAATTGCTGTTTGTTTTTCCTTTGGTTGCTGACCGTAACCTACTTTAACATGATATATATTTGTAACAGGACAAAACTTAGGTATAGTACCTTAGGTGCTATTCTTTACGTTTCCCTCTTAAGATTTAGCCATGTGGCTACTTAACAAAAAAATACACTTCCATCTCATGAGAAAAAATCTACATGGCAGAATCTAAAAAGAGGAACCTAAGAAATAGCACTTAAGTGCTGTACCTAAGTCTTGCTCTTTGTAATATATATTAATATATGTTTTTAAATTGCCAGTTTTTAACGAATCAAAAGTTTTCCACCAAAATTTTCTTTAATCCACCTTGAGATAAGTGTATACTTGTGTTAATTCTTTTTGGTGCTGTTTATGTATTTGTTATATCATTTTTAACCTACCAATTTATTGCATCATAAACCATCTTAGTGGAGAGTTTACAGTGAGATAATGATACGAGATTTATATTATTACAGTGGCAGAACCTTTGATCTGTTCCTTATACCCTATGTAAGTAGGGCATTCCATTGTCTGGGTGTAATTTCTGACATGGCTTCACTATTATCAATATGTTAACGTTTAGTACTTGAAATGGTGTCTGCACACTTAACATGATGATGTGTTTGCGACTGGAGCAAAACTGATATATCATGTAGTATTTTGTTAATTTCAATGCAAATACTTATTTGCACAATTGTTTATCTACCATGTAGAATATTTTACTTTTTGGTCTGCTTTCATGCATAATTTTAATCAAGTGAGCTTTGATCCCAGTTAATATGGTTCCTTTTTACATGCTTATTTGGAGGCGAACCCATTTCTGCTAGACTCCAGTCCTAAGTGGATTGGGCCGATTGGAATCTGCCATATACTAAAAAAAAGCTCTTGGAAGAGCTGCCTTTTTCTGTCTCTGTTTCTTTTTTTTGGGTTGGGGAGGGGGGTTATGAAACTTGTGTTGGGAACTCACTTCATCTTGGTAGCATCCATACTCTTCATAAATTGTTACCAATTGTGTCTTGTCAGCAGATGAGGGGAATACATATTTGTTACTAATGTATAGTATTCAGGAGTATATAGTATACTTATGGCTGTAAATCAATAATAGTGCATTACCTCAATCATTTGGGAATGGAAATATATTGTTAGCATGAATCTTTTGTTGCTCATTCTCTCTCTGTCCCTTTTTATTTCTCCTTTTGTCACCCAAGATAATGCATCTTTACTTACCACCTTTTCTCCTGAGTGGGGTCTTAAGTATGTGACATTGGTATGTGCATCAAAATATCAGACTATCGGGTTTGAAAATACACCAAAGTTGGTTTCGGTTGTGAGGCTACATTGAGTTGAGACATCACAAGTTTGTTGATCGAATGCACTTGCTTACAAAATATTTTATGGACTAGACTATTGCTCACTGTCATTGCTCTTTTTTCGCTTTTCTTTTTCTTCTTCCCAAGCATTGATGAATTTTTGAGTTTCTAATTTAACCCACCCTGTCTCATGGGCATGGTTTTGGCTCTAAAGATTTTAATACGTACGAGATCATCTTGATCAATGGTTCCTTGTTTCCATTTTTGCCTATCATATTGCACTAATTTATATATTTTGGGTGTCTAGTTTCTCCATCCATCTCTTGTAACATTTCCATCAATTGTACATTATGGACATGATTTGAATGAAGAAGAGCTATTTCGTTGCTGTATTCTTCTATACATCTGCATCTCTGCAGCTATAATTATGCAATATTCAACCTGGAGCTTTTTATTTAATTTTATTGGAATTCATGTTCCAACTTATTGGTTTATAAACATATTCTTCTTTAATCTTGAAACAATCTCCTCCCCCACCCCAACCCCCCCCCCCCCCCCCCCCCTCCCCAAAAAAACTCCCGAAGTCTGAAATACTCTAGTATCAGAAAGACTGAAAGAGCATAGATCGGATCTGACTGAATATCTTCTTGTTTTTGTGATGCAGAAATTATGTTATTCAGTATATTATAGAGCTAAAGATCCCATCAGTGAGTGTCAAATTGATTTCTCAGTTTAAAGGGAACTACGTACCGCTCTCAATGCAGAAATTTAGCAGTCATGTGGTTGAAAAATGTCTTAAGCATTTTGAAGAGACCAGGCCTAGAATCATCCGTGAATTGCTCTCAGTGTCTCACTTTGAACAGCTGTTGCAAGACCCTTATGCCAACTATGTCATTCAATCAGCTCTAGCAGTTACAAAGGTATGATATCTAAGATTTTCTCTCAAAATTTCTTTTACACATTGATCATACTGGATATTGTTTAATGCTGGAGAATCTCTCTCTCAACTTCAGGGTCCTCTTCATTCTTCACTGGTGGAAGCAGTGAGAGCTCACATGATCTTACGCACCAGCCCGTATTGCAAGAGGATTTTCACCCGGAAACTCTTGAAGAAATGATGTGTATTAGCCTATCGTAAAACTGTACGCGTTATATCAAGATACCAAGATGTCCACTAATAAGAACTACTCTTGTCTTAGGCACATATAAAATAGCATCTATCCTCCAGTATCTTTTGCCAATCTGCAGGTGAGAAGTCTGCAATGTACACTTTTTGTGGATGACCTCCAGGAATCTGAGTGTAAAAATTAGGTTTTTCCTTGTAGTTGTTCATGATGCAGACGTGTCATGTATCATTTTGTTGTCTTCTTGTTGATCTAAATTTAGAAAGTTACGATGTATGATATTTCACACGACCAGAAGAACAGTCTTAGTCGTCTAATTAAATCTGATGCCTAGATATCATCTTGACTATATTTCTTCTTCATTTTTGATATTTGATAAAATTGAGATATAGCCTGTTGAAGTAGCTAGCTGAATTGATCAAGTATGTTGGTATTGGATCTGGAAACTTTTTAGCTTGAAGCAACATTGACTAGACCACCAAGTCTCTTGTTATGACTGCTAGTTGATGTACACAAGTCAGCTACACGCCCAATTATGAATGAACATCAAAAGATGAGGAAAAGATGTGGAACATTTTGTGATAGCTACTCCAAACTTCTTAATAAATCATGGGTCATGCTAACAGGTGCTCTTAAAGCAATGATTAACAATCTATTTTAAGAAAGTTTTGACATCACTTTTATAGAAAATAGAAAAAACTGTTAAAACATTAGTTTTTTTTTTTTTTTTTTATAAAAATTTTCTTTAAATGGATTATTAACCATTGTCTTAAGGGCATCCGTTAGCATTTCTCATAAATCATCAAATTTAAGTTTCTTTACTTTTGATCAAGACTGTCTTTCTCTTATTTTATTTGACTTTCTATTTTATATATATGTTTCTGTATTAAAACCATTCTTGTTTTTTGAAATGTAAAATTGCTAATTAAGTTTTTGTATTAAGTTTATTTACGTCTATTTCACAAGTTAGTAAAATTTTGTCAACGAAGATTTGCCACACCCACAATAAATTTTTTTTGGTGAAAAGTTTATAGTTTCAATTGAGTTAGATTTCTATTGGCTCAATATTTTGAGAGCCTTCTTGGAGGTGGGAGAAAAATGCAAAACCTATCTATATTTTTTTCTTTTAAAAAATCATTATCATTTTACAATTTCAAGATATTTTTATACAATTTTGGGGTCTTTTTCTTATGCAGTAGAGGGCCTTCATACCACTTCAATTTTTGGAGGACAAGTGGGGCCATGGGATTAGGCCTTGAGCCGGCCATGGTGCTTACACTTTTACATTTTTTATTTTCTCAATTGATTTGCTTAGTTATATACATTGAGAAAGATATATTCAAGAACATTGGTAATAAAATAAAAAAATTGATTGATAAATTGGGAATGAAAAAAAATCATATTACAATTTCAAATTATGAAAAAAAATTATTGAGTAAATTAAATCAAGTATGAAAAAATAAATTAAAGTTTACGCTTATATTAGATTTTGTTTAACTAGTATACAATTGTTTATTTGATTTTATTTTTATTAGTACTATGAATTAATATTTTTTAGGTTAATTTTTCTTTCCATCTTGTTGGAAAGTGACATCCAAATATGGGAATGTTGGCCTGTTTGGTAGAGGAGTTTGAGTAATGTTGTTTGCATTTTTTTGAAATATGTGTGGGTGAAAAAGTGTGTGAAAGTACGTGTAATATTGTTTAAAAACTGAAAATATGTGTTTAAGATGCTCTACCAAACGGGGTTTAGTGCAAAAAGCGGAAGAAATAAACCATATGGCTAAAAAATCAGCAAAAAACATGATAGGACATTTGCATAGAGAAAAAGCAAGAGAAAAGAGAGATGATAATAATAATAATAATAATAATAATAATAATAATAATAAATTTCGGAAGAATTTTAGGTATGGTAATATTTTCTAGTCAAGGTTATCAAAATCGGGATCCTACGTAGAATCGTTGAAGGTAGGTGTGATTGTAGATCGTAGGATCGGATTGTGAATTGTAAGATCCTATATGTTTTTAGATTTAAAGCAAAAAACACATTGATAATGACTTTGTATGTTGAATAATCACGTAAATTATAAATTTATCCATAAAAACTAAGATTTGTATCATATGATGTAATTTGCATGTCATACATCGCAAAGTATATACTAACGAAACAAATATATTTAAGTTTTGACCCAATGTATCTAAAAAGTTCAATAAATGTTTAATTAGCAACCAAATACAAAAATATTTATCAAAACATATGGAAAATATTTTCCAAGTTCTAAGTTTGAAATCTAAAATAAATTAGTTAATGGAAACTAGCAAACTATAATATAAAATCCAAAAGTAAGATGAATATTAAGATGAAGTGAACATTTAATTATTCTTATTCTAAGGTTCTTATAACTACCGTCCTAAATTCCTAATCATCATTATCCATTTCATCATCTACGTATACATTATATATTTGTATACTAGAATTACAAAAGACATCAAGATACAATTTTACATTCAATTATTCAAGTTATACTACTCAGCAACAATTAAAGAGCATGCTCAAAAAAATCAATCAATCAATATACAGATACAAACATAACTGATAAAATTATATATAAAAAAATATTTTAGTAATATTAGAACAAAAATTAATATATTGATCAAACAAATTTAACAACATTATAGCTTAAAAGGCAGTAAAGCCAACATCAAATACTTAATTTAGAAATGATGAAGCATTCATTCATTTTGATTACAAGTGAATTGGAAACTAGAAAACATTTTCTTAGGTTAACATAATTTTATAAAAATAAAATAAAAAGTCATACCATCATAACATGAAAAAATAAAAACCCTTAAAGTTTCGTCAAAACAAAAAATTTTATCCCATAAAAAAAAACCAAAAATTTTTTTTTTTTGGTAGGGTCAGTAGGATCCCATATGATCTTACGTACGATCCTATCATTTTTACGATCCTAGTACGATCCTAAACGTTTTGATGAGGTAAGATCATAAAATCGTACGATCCTACGATCCAGGTCGTGATTTTGATAACCATGCTTCTAATTCTATAAAAGCATGGCTAGTTTGAGATTATGATAGAGAATGCCTCATATTTAACTTGATTATTTCAAAAGGATATGCCTTTAAAATGATCTCAAATATGTGAACAATAAGCTTCCTCAACCCTTTTTCCTTGAATTATGTAAGTGGTATCACTGGTCCTCTTTCTAGCTCTGTGGCTTGAATACTCATACCAAGCATCAAGTCATCGTTTCCAGAGCTGGTTAGAGAGAGAGCAATGAGAAAGTAGCAATCAAATACCTCACGTGCTTCAGTTTAAGCATTTAAGATGTTTATTGCTATTATTTCTGGTGTATCAAACTGCAATGTTTATTAATTAGCTCTAGCTAAACTAATACCTCCTCTCCTTGTGAGAGCAAGATAGAGGGTTAGGTGGTGAGCTCAAGACTCACCAAGTGATCAGAAAACCCAATAATAATGATAATAATAAAAACTGCAATCTTATTCAGAGCAACTTGTACCATATGGTCCACATCTTATATAATTATAAGGTAACAACATTTAAAGTTTTCAAAGGCAGACAACCGTATAACAGGATATAAGACAATCTTAAACACAACACTCACTGCAAAACATAACATTTAATATATTTGGCTCAGCCAAAATTAGGTCTTAGGAAACAGAGACTTAACAGCTCAAGCGTCCCCATGCCCTATCAGTGCCAGTAGCAAGTCTTCATAATCTCCACGAGTGTCCTTGGCAATGGCATGGTCCAGAGGGACACTGTTTCTTTTGTGGTATTCATCCTTTATAATCTTCATGTCAATCTCGGCCCTTGTAGTGACAACCCTAGTGAGAGCTCCTTCATCTGTTCCTTGTTTGTTGATTGCAAGACGAAGAACCTTCTCAAAATACTCCTCAGAACGAGTCAAGCACTTAATTGTGGCCCTCAGGATTGAGAGGAACTCATCCTTTGGGTCAGCCTCGAGATCCTGCATATAAGATTGCACATTCCGATAAATCATACCATTTGACAAGTATGTATCTAAAAGCTAAAAAAATAAAAGAAAAACAAGCCTTCCCAGAAGCTGAAATTCCAATTCCACACCTTAAATTGGAGACCATAAATAATATATGCAATATGTTGCACAAAGTCTAAAAAACTAAAATACGTCACCACAACAAGAGAAATACACTTGAGATGCCCCAGTTCCTTTATTGTTATTTTTCACATGTGTGTAGCCCAAGTAATAGGGGGTTATAATAAAATTTCAGCAACCCCATAAAAGAACCCCCATTATCTGGGTTAGCTTTCCCTGTTTCCTAACAATGGTTTTCTTTGGAATGTCCTAGACCTATCACAATAACAATCGCATGATAAAAGGGGATTGAGATAAATTGATTGGGCTCATTTACAACATTAAGATGTCCAATATACACTATATGAAACAATTATTTCTATGCTTTGCAATTCGGAAAATAAACAATGGCATCCCTGTGTTTAGAACAAAAGAGCCCCTGAATTCCCATGAGAAACCCCAGAGAATTGCAAATTACAGTGACACAGTTCAGTTAGGATAACAGCAAGATGCAAAGGGTAAAAATCAGAACAATAACGCCAAGGATATCTGGTTGAAGTCATATAGGTCTCAATTGCATACCTTTTCAATGTCATTTTTAAATTCATTTTTATAGTGATTCAGAGTAGCATTGATCTGTGCTTTGCTCCTAGTGGTCAAAATCCTGATAAGATCCTCATCGTTGTAAGCCTTCTTTGAAATCTTTTCATGCAGTAATTTAGCCTCTGATTTCGCCAGAGTCATATTGACCTCATCTCCCTCATATCGGTATGCACTTACAAGAGGAACCAAAAGCTGGGAGGAAAAAAAAATGAAACAAGTATCATTTTGTATCGCTGATAAAAAAGGATTAAATGAATTTTTTAAGAAAAATGCACAAATTTGAAAAGCTTATAACAGAAGCAACTTCATTGAGGCTACTCTGTTTAACAGCCACAAACCATTACATGACAGTAGCTTCCAATCATGAGCTTGGGAACACGCCACTAGTTTGACAAGCACCAACATATTTTTGTTCACAAAATCTACTTTTCTTTATCCTTTTGAAGGCACATATGCAAATTTTACAATCTGGAAAGCGAGGTTTGACCATCGTTGTCTAAAAATCTTAGGCATAATCCCATTTAATTGTTATTACACAAGTGAATTTGACCACAAAAAATTGCTTATGTCACTGAACCTATCCTAACAAATGGTTGCTGCCTGATAGCAAAGTATCTGCATTTCAGCTCTTCTTCAAAAGTTGCCAAACAGTCTTCTTGGAGAGAGAAAAAGCAATGCATAAGTTTTTTTTGATACATAATAGTTGAGGGTGGGGGATTTGAACCTTGGATGTCTTCCTTGGAAACACCAAGAAGTGCCAACTAGTTGAGATATAAGGCACTTGGCAAAGAAGAAAAAGAAGAAGAAGAAAGTAATGCATAAATATGAGAAATATTTTCTAAACAAGGAAAAAAGACTCCAAATCCAATAGAAATCTCTATAACAGTCAGGCACAAGAAATCATAAACAAAGCAAAATAACTTTAATTATTGATTTTCCATCTAAACCCAAAAGTGTTAATTGTCTCCAAGCTATACCTTGCGGAAGTCCCCAGTTGTGTGGTATGCCACATCTTCTTCAAGGGACTTCTTGTAACGAGCATGATAAGCCTGCCTAGCCAGAAGTAGATCATGTGAAGATCTTGTGCAGGCTATTTCCATAAGAACCTGATTGCTTGAAGTCCACCTCTTTGTTGCTTCATTGGCCAAAAGCGCATCACGTTCAGCAGGCTCAAGTGCCCAAAGCAACACCGCCCTCTGATGGGAAGAAATTGGAAAAACAACTATGTCAGTGTTCTTACCATCCCCAACTAAATCATCCCCTCATTGATATTAACCATAATAACATATATTTTAATTTTATATCAGACTTGAAATGAAGATGAAATATTTGATACCCCTGTTCTTAAGTAGTCCTTAAGTTGTTAGGAAATTGTGAATTTAAAGATAAGATCCAATACTCTAATACCTTGATAAATTACCATTATCAAAAAAGCCAAAGCTGTTAGGAAAGTGTGAGTTTAATCATTAATCTAAAATTAACCAAAAAAGAAAATGCAGTCAAAAACTGACCTCAAAGTCATGTGTGAGTTCTTTATCCAATGCCTTGAGGAGATCTTCTCCATAAGTTTCAGCATAAGTTTGTCGGATCAACTTTCTTTGAGCAGCATTTCTATGACCCAAGATGGAGATAATCAACTTCTCATTTGTTCCCCATCCTACAACGATATTGATCACAATCAATTCATCTAGCTAACCGTTCAAACATGGAAGAAATATTGTATGGAGTAACAAATGCACTGAAAAAACCATCTTGGGTCATCGAAAAACTTAACGAAAAGAAAGATTATAATCAGATCATAACAAAATTTATCACAAAATCATAAGAACAGAGTCTAAGTATAAACAATGAGTACGTAAACAGATCCTAACACCATTTTGATCGCACACCACACCAGCTTTCAGATCGACTTTTTTTTTTTTTTGTTGAAAAAAATAAAGGATCAGGATCGCGATCTTTTTAGAAATCCAAGGAAGGAGCAAAAAAAGTGAATTTAGATTCGCAAACAATTTGGATCATAAGGATTTGAATTGTAAAAAAAACACACACACACGAGCATACGAAGTAGAAAATGTTAAAAGTGGGAGACCTTCGAAGGCTTTTCGGAGTTGCTCGCAGTCTTCGGACACAGGGGGGATCGTCGCAGGTATTATGAGAGTCGACATTTTTGTGTTACGCTGTTTTTCCTGGGTGTTTGTCTGTGTTAAAAAAAAAGTAGACACTAAGAAAACGATAATGGAAGAAAAGTGTCTAGTGAATATCGCTTTTTAGTTTTTATAGTAATAGTAAAAATAGTAATAAACAGCCTGCAATATCTATAGGAGTGGAATAAAAAAATATACTCATTCTTATCGGATCTTGTCACTGTGTATGACTCGATATAGTATAATTCCCTTATACACTGTTTTACTTATCGCTAGGTTACTACTTATAGTTAATAAGTACTAATACAAACATACAATTTTATATGAAACCATACGATGTATTATAATATTGTTATAATGTAGTTTATGTTTTTGTAGAACTTTGACTTAAAGTAGGCCACGGATAACTCGAAAGGGTATGTATTACTTATAGTTTTACTAATTTTAGATAGAAATTTCCATTGAATTCTTCTATGGACTATAAAATCTTAAATCTCATAATATCTATAACATATATATATTAATAGCAAAAACTTAGAGAAAATTCAATTAGATTTTAGTTAGATTTTTAATTTTGTGCCACGTGTCTCATTTAATTTTTAATTTTGTGCCAAGTAAATTATTGAGTGTAAAAATTGAAGAATTCAAATCCAATTAGATTCTAAATTGAATTTCAATTGAAGTTCAATTTTTCGCCACTTGTCCATCTAAGTTTTAAATCTTTGTAGCAAGTGAATTATTGGGTGCAAAAATAAAAAAGTCTAAAAATAATTAAATTTTAAATCATATATATTTATATAATGAAAAACCATTACATATTTTAAAAATGTATGGTTTAAAAAAAGTGTGAACTAATATCATGTATAATTTGAACATTTTCTAAATAAAATACGAATTTGTAACCGTATAAATTATAATTGTGATTATTTTTTATTGTATCCGTGCATATGCACAAGGCTACACTGACACTAGTCTATATAAAACCAAAAAATTTGACTTTTAATTGATCTCATAATATTTTTCTATATAAGATTGTTTTAGGAACCTTATAAGCTTTTGAGAATCATAATTTTCACATTAATATTTTAATATATATTAATTAAATTTAAATTCAATTCTATATATAAACCTTTAATTAGAATCTTCTCACATATTTTCTTTAAATGATAAAATAAATAGTTCCATATACAGACACAACCATAATAAATAATTATCAACACTTACCCTAATTAACTATTTAATAAGACTAGATAAAAAATCATAATAAATACCTATTAATAATTATCAATTTTACATACGGTTATGCTATTCTATATATTTTTTTAATTGATTTTAAATTTTATCATATATTTAATCTACCATTAGAATATTGCCATATTATAATTTTTTTTAAATTGTAAAATAGATAGTTACATATAAAAGATAAAATAATAGATATATCTATTAATAATTTTTATAAATTATCAAATTTCAAATTTATACAAAAAATAAAAGAGAAATAATCATTTTTTTATTAAATTGTCATTTGCACAAGTTAGTAACTAGTATATATATAAAAGTAAAGACTTCAATTCTTGCTCCGTTTATTTTTTGCGTCTTCTTGTGTTTGGTAGCATAAAAAAATCTCAATGGAAAACTATTTTTAGTCAATGAAAAATTCTATTAAAAATATAGCTTATTTTTAAGAGGTTGTTTTTTGCTAAATTTCTTTTGGAAAACAACAGTATCTCACCATAAAATGTTTTTTGGTTCATTTTAGGTCATTACCAAACATAAAAGAAAATGAAATATTTTTCTAAATTTTTTTTTTTTGTTAATTAACTCATTTTCTAGAATATTTTAAGATTGAAACAAACAAAGCATGTACGCTTTGTTTGAATTATATAAGGAAATGATTTGGCTAGCAAAACTTATGAAAATGATCTAATTTACCAAAATCTTTAATATGTGGTAGCCACTTGCCATAGAATGACTCTTTGGCCAAAAATTACAGAGCAATAGTGTAGGGACACAGATTTGGCCCTTCGACCCCAACGATGGATAGACCAGCCCAAAAGGCCCAAAGCAATGGATTTGTAGAGAGTAGATTGGGAAAACTGGGCTTGAGTGAGTTGGACAATAGATAGGATGGGTTTAGATTATAAGAAAAGGAAAATAGAATAGTTTAACTTCAGAAAATCACCCTCCGCAAATGTCCGAGGGGACCAGTTCTTATATATTTCTTTCAAATATGATCACAAGTTTAACTATTGATTACTATAGTATTTTTCTCTTAATTTCTCCTCCCCTCTTTATGGAGGGTTTCTTCACATTATATAGTTCTTTTTAGACCATCTTGATCCTACACTTGTTGATCATCTGAGCCCTCATTTGAGTGCTCATCCCATCAGAGACCCTCTTTAACTTTTTGTGAGTTGCGGTAGCTAAGGCCACACTATTCAGGGGTCTTCTCCACATAAATGCGGCCAGAAGAGTAGCTGCAGCGCATTTAATGCGGTGGTAGCAGCTTTTCCTTAGATATTTTTGGGGTTTCCTTCCTCTCGTATGTTCATGAGACATGTCTCTATAGTCGGGATTTATGCAAAGATCACTTTCATCACCTGAATACACCTTTGGGCCATACTCATCATATCCGAGGAGATATACCTCCTCGGATCACTCCCACTCATCTCATATTTATTAAACTCCAGCCTGAGATCCTTCGTAATTGTTTATCTCTCTTCGGGCCTTTCACCATCCTCGGATAAAGCTTAAGGCCTAATATATGATTTTGGGCCCTTATCCCTACAATAGTCCCTCAAAACTCCGGTTTTTCCCTCTTATCCGAGGAGAAAAAGTGGGGTTTTGATTTAAAGAGATAAGTCCATTTATTCCCCTAGTTCACACGTGTGAAATTATCATTTTGCATGTCTCATGATTGTTACTGATGCTTCAGAGTCCGCAAGGCATCATTAATTGCTCCAGGCGACGTTATGTTCCCCACATCCAACGGTGAGGCGTTGATCCAATGGATGGCATCTTTCTTTGAGTTTTGAGCGGGATAACTCCCACTCAATCTCGCCCTCTATATAAAGCACCCGGAGTAGTCACTTCCTTCATTTCGCAACTCCTCAAGCCCTCCAGAGATCCCAAGTAACCAAACCCACTAAGCCTTCTAAACCATTAAGTTCTTCGAATCTTTCCTTTAAGAGACTCTTAAAGGTTTTCTTTAAGATTCTAGGGATTAACACACATTCCAATTCTCGTAAGTTCCTATTTCTTTATATTTTTCTCTTTTTTTCTTCGGCCAATCTCCTCGGCCTTTTAGTTCTTACTTCTCTGTTTGCCAATTTGAATTGTTTCCCTCTAACCCGTCCATATGGGTAGATTTAAACATCTACTGGACTCCCCAGCCAAAATAGAGGTTTTTAAGGACCAATATCACATCTCGCAGGGAGTAGCTTTGCGATACTGCGAACTTGACCTAATAGATTTTGATAGGGAGGAAGGGGAGGTTGTCATTCCTGTGATAGCTTTTATAGAAGTAGGAATGACGCTCCCAATGGGTAGGATAATCCGAGATTACCTTTTTAACCATAGGCTGTGCTCTCATTAATGCGCACCCAACGTCTTTAGGATTCTAGTCTAGATTGCCTATCATTAGACTCATTTCATGCCTTCCCAAATCTAATAAGGGCATGAAAGACGACTACCTGATAGCTTCAGGAGCGTGGCATGACAGCGTTTACTACCCTGTCCAAAAGGGGGACCCAGGTAGGATACCTTAGAGTTAGGTTCCCTAGCAAGAGTTTTAGATTCTTTAACCCTAGTCTTGTTATCATTTCCCTTTCATTTTTGTTTTCTTCTGATGGTGGATTTTGGCTTTCTACTTAGGGTATTACCTCAAGTCTAGATTGCCTATCGTTAGGCTCATTTTATGCCTTCCCAAATCTAATAAGGGCATGAAAGACGACTACCTGATAGCTTCAGGAGCGTGGCATGACAACGTTTACTGCCCTGTCCGAGAGGGGGATCCAGGTAGGATACCTTAGAGTTAGGTTCCCTAGCAAGAGTTTTAGATTCTTTAACCCTAGCCTTGTTATCAATTCCCTTTCATTTTGTTTTCTTCTGATGGTGGATTTTGGCTTTCTAACTGTATTTGTTTCTCGGCTGTATTGCAGATAAAAACCAAGTAGCTCTTTGGCTCAGCCTCACCAACGTTCCGGCTCTCAATTATCTGCTCAAGTTAAAAATTTTTGTGAACGAGGACGGATAGTTGCGAGCTGTCCACCAGATTCTAGACTTTGAGCCCATCTCAAAGACATTTTAAGATATCGGCCACGGCATTAGAGCCAGTGATCCTTGGATAATCCAATTGACGTGTCGAGGCCGGACTTCCTCGCCCCTTACGATCTTCCCCCGGTTGTACTACCAATCCGTCAGAACATTCCACCGTTCGCGATACCACCACAACGTGTTTCGCTCGTAGTAGCAGAAGCAGCAGAAGAAGAAATCGCCTCTTCACATTTGTCATTGGAAGAGGAGATAGACAAATTTCAATTTGAAGAAGAGGAGAATCCAAAGCTAGTACTGATTCAAATCCTGGACGCCGAGGACGAGACCGATAAACATTCTGGTGTTCACGCCTTTGTTCCTATGATTACCTGCCCAGAAAGCACTTCTTAAGAAGAAGAAGGAGAGATGGCGTCAAATTAGAAGGGAAAGGGACTGAGAGAACTTATGGCTGCAAGGAACAAAGGGGAAACTTCAAAAGAAGTCCCCAAGTCCAAAGTTCCTTCTGCATTCTATCTTCCTCCTCCACCCCCTTTCGACCTCGGTTTGAAGGTTATCCCAGACCTAAAGAAGAAAAGGCTAGTTTTGGACCTTGAAGAAGGGGAGGTGGGTCCTCAGAAAAGGACTAAGCAGTAGAAGGTGTCCAAGGAACCTCGGGACAAAAATTCCTCCTCTATGGATAGTAGGGAGAAGCAAAATAGGGTCGAGGTGCGCCTTCCGTAGCATACTTGGTCTCCTCGGCTAGAGATAGATGGCACCGCCATCTCTTAGGATGCCTCGGTCCGGGATTACCAAAGAGGCCAAAGTGCACATATAGCTGAGGCCTTGGAACAGCCATTCCTCCTGCCCAAGGATATGGATGCTGTGAGGAAGCTGAAGCAACAAGATCTTTTCTTATCCTTAAAAAGGGATCTCGCCATGGTAGGTCACAATTGCACACCTCTTATTTGTTTGATTGTTAATGAGTTTTTTCTCTTATGGGGTCGTTATGTTTCTCTTGTGCAGGTCACTCAGGAGGTTTTTGTGGCTGAGGAGTGGGTAAAGGAGGCTCGAAGTGACGCTAGAAATGAAGTTAACCTCCGCCTTGAAGCTGAGAAAGCCTTGGGTGTCGCAAAAGCAGAGAATAAGGAGCTTCTCTCCAAACTGACCATTGAAGAAAGGGAGAGGAAGAGTGCTCAGGTAGGATTGAAGAATATTGAGACTCAAGTTGAGGATCAGCGCAAATTACTCTACCAAACTGAGTTAGAGCTGGCCAATTTGAGGCAATTTGTGCTGGATCTGAAGGCACAGCTGCAGAGGGCCAAGGAGGCAGCTCAGTTAGCCAAGGAAGCATCCGAGGCAGAGAAACGAGCGTTTTGTCTGCTCGGCATTAAAGAAACGTAAGTTAGGCTTACTGAGAAGTTAGCCAAGGCTTGTAGGGGTTACTGCAACGCGACGTGGGATGAGGCCCTTAACGTTGTAGGTGTCCCTATGGACTCGGCTCTGAGGCAATCTGGGAGCATATATTACCACCCGAATATCCGCGAAGTCTTAGATGGCACCCCCTCAGAAGCCCATGATGCTGCCTAAACCAAGGAAGCTGAAGCCAAGACTACGAATGCTGACTCCAAGGTCAAGGATGCTGCAGCTGAGGCAAAGGAAACAGAGGCCAAAACCAAGGAAGATGATCCCAAGGCCAAGGATGTTCCTACCTCTCAGCTGAGCCAAAAAGAAGACCCTTCTGCTCCCAAAGCCAAGGATTAGCACTTAGGATTTCCTTGTAATAGTTCCCTCTGTTATTTTGTTTCCTGTTTTTTATTTTGTAATGATTGTATGCTTTTGTATAAAATGTAGTTTTTGTTTCATTTAATGGAGTTGTCTTCCTCTCTACCTCTTGCACGTTTATTTGTTGTGCTTCGAGCTTTATTATCTCAAATAGCTTTAAATAATTGTTACTGTGACTCTAACGAGAACTAGCAATAACACGCTACTAACAATCCAAGCAATTTTTATCAAGTTTCTATAGCAGGGGGGGTTTACCATATATTCAAAACCAACCATCCGAGGAGTTTGGTATAATTCAACGTTTGATCTGATGCATAATGAAAAACCGATAAGTATTGTGACGTTAAATATCATAAGGCATATGACCCGAGTGATCAAATATGACTTAGGTTCTGATAAAATAAAAATAAAGTATTAGCTCACCTAAGGTATGCGACCCGAGAGACTAGGCATGACCAAGATTCTGTTTGTCACTTAAATGAACATCGTGGAGTGTTAATTTTTCCAAAACAGGTGGTCCGAGGAGCTAGACATAACTAAGGGTCTATTTAACACTTAAAGTAATAATAGAAGATATCAATTTTCCCAAGGTATGTGGTCTGAGGAGCCAGGCATGACCAAGGGTTTGTTTAACACTTAGATAAATTTCACACAGTATTAATTTTCCCAAAGCAGATGGTCTGAGGAACCAGACATAGTTAAGGGTCTGTTTAATACTTAGAACAATAATAGGAAGATATCAATTTTCCCAAAGTATGTGGTTCGAGGAACCAGGAATGACTAAGGGTCTGTTTGACACTCAGATAAATTTTACACAGTATAAATTTTTCCAAAGTAGGTGGTCCGAGGAGCCAGACATAGCTAAAGGTCTGTTTAATACTTAGAGCAGCCACACATAGTACGCAATACAATAAAGTCATATGTAATAAGTACGTTCTCATTAATAATAATACCTTCTCAGGTTATTTACATTCCAGGGATGTGGCACAGCCCTCTCATCTAGATCTTACAGATAATGTGCACCTATTCTTGCAACAGATATAATACGACATGGTCCTTCCTAGTTGGGTCCCAATTTTTCCCAAGTTGGGTTCTTTGTAGAACCAAAAACTTTTCTCAACACCAAATCTCCAGGTGCCAGTGGCCTTAATTTTACGTTGGCATTATACTTTTGCTTAAGTTTATGTTGATAGTAGGCTAATTGGACCATGACATTTTCTCTTCGTTCTTCAATTAAGTCCAAACCCTTCTTCAGTAAGTCATCATTGCTGCTCGGAGCGAAAGAGCTCGTTCTCAATGTATGGAATCTAGTTTCCAGTGGAATAATAGCCTCGGCCCTATAAGTCATTGAAAAATGAGTTTCTTCAGTGGACCTCTGAGGTGTAGTTCGGTATGTCCAAAGAAAGTGTGGTAGTTCCTCTATCCATCTTCCCTTGGAATTATCCAACCTCTTCTTGAGCCCACTCACTATGACCTTATTTACAGTCTTGACTTGCTCATTCTCCTGTGGATAGGCTGGAGTGGAATACCTATTAGTTATTTCTAGGCCGTAGCAGTACCTCCTGAAAGATTTGCTGTCAAATTAAAGTCCATTATCCTAGTTGAGGGTGTGAGGGACTCCGAACCGAGTGACAATGTTTTTCCAAATAAATTTCTTTACATCCACATCCCTGATGTTGGCCAGTGGTTCTGCTTCAACCCATTAAGTGAAATAATCTATGCTGACCAACAAATACTTCTTGTTTCCTGCTGTCTTGGGGGAAAGTCCTACAACGTTCAAGCCCCATTGAGCAAAAGGCCAAGGGCTGGAGAAAGGATTGAGGACTCCTCCCGACTGATGGATGTTTGGTGCAAATCTCTAGCACTGATCATACTTTTTTACATATTCTTGGACTTCTCTTTGCATGTTGGGCCACCAGTACACTTGAGTGAGAGCTCTGTGGGATAAAGACCTTCCTCCGGTATGGCTTCCACAATTTCCTTCATGTAATTCTTCCAAAAATATTTCTACTACCTCAGGTAGTATACACAGCAAATATGGTCCAAAAAAAGATCTCTTATACAATTTTTGATCCTCAGATAGCCAGAATTGAGGGGCCCTCCTCCGTATCTTGTCTGCATCAGACTTATTCTCAGGCAGGACATTATCCTTAAGGAATAATGGGATAGGGTCCATCCAGCTAGGACTTACCCTTATCTGGTGAATAAAAACAATCTCTTTTTTCAACCCAAAAGGCTTAACAAGATCCTCTACAAGAATTACTCTTGGTAAATTCTGTGCCGAGGAGGTTGCTAATGTTGTAAGTGAGTCTGCATGTGTATTTCCACTTCTGGGGACATGCAATAAATTAAAGGATTCAAACTGAGACTACAAATGTCTTACCTGGTCCAAATATTCCTGCATTCTGAGATCTCTGGCTTCTAATTCTCCTTGGACTTGACCTACCACTAGTCTTGAATTCGAGAATATTTTCATTGTCTTTCCACCCATCTTCTGGACCATGGTCATTCCAACTAGCAAAGACTCATACTCAGCTTCATTGTTTGTGGCCGAATAGCCTAGTCTCAAGGATTTTTCAATTGTGATTCTCTCGGGGGAAATCAGAACTAACTCCGCTCCAGATCCCTTGAGATTCGAAGCGCCATCAACATAATGCCTCTAGGGTAAAGCTTCTTGTATGAAAATCACACCAACTACATTTTCATCCATGTTCTGCTTCCTCACCTCTTCTTCTACTGGGGTTTCAACAAACTCGGCCACCAGGTCGGCCAGTACCTGACCCTTGACAGAAGTGCGTGGCATGTACTTGATTTTAAAGGCTCCTAGCATCGTCCCCCATTTGGTGATCTTTCTAGTGTAGTCAGTGCTTCGTAGTAGAGCCCTAAGTGGCAGTTGGATCAAGATGATAACTACGTGCGATTGGAAATAATGGGGAAGTTTATGCGTGGCATGGACCACTGCCAAAATAGCCTTCTCGAGTGGTAAATACCAGACCTTGGCCTCATGTAAGGACTTGCTCATGTAATAGACTGGTTTCTGTACGCCATAGTCAACCTCTATCAACACTAGGATTACCGTGTGAGTGGCCACTGCCACGTAGGCAAACAAAACCTCATCTACCTCAGGCCTGGACATAATAAGTGGCAGGGAAAGATGCTCCTTCAATTGCCGGAAGGCCAAGGCACACTCCTCGGCCCACTTAAATCCCTTCCATTTGTTTAATAACTGGAAAAAAGGCCTACACCTGTCCGCCGACCTGGATATGAATTGGTTCAAAGCAGCAGTCATCCCTGTCAACCTCTGGACTTCCTTGGGATTCCGAGGTGGCTGCAAATTCTTGATTGCCTTAATTTGATTTGGGTTGACTTCAATCCTAAGGTGTGTAACCATGTAGCCCAAAAGCTTTCCTGATCCAACACCAAAAGAACACTTGGAAGCACTAAGTCGCAACTTGTGCCTTCTCAAGATTTTAAAGATGTTCCCGAGGTCGCTAATGTGCTTGGCTTCCTTTTTGCTTTTGACCACCATATCATCAATGTAATTTTTGACATTTTTTCCCAGCTGTGGCTCAAACATTCTCGTCATCATTCTCTGGTAAGTAGACCCTGCATTTTTCAACCCAAACGGCATCACTTTGTAATGGTAATTTCCAATGGGAGTGACAAAAGCTGTCTTCTCTTGATCTTCTAGAGCCAAAGGTATTTGGTGATAGCCTTAAAAAGCATCCAAAAAACTCATCCGGGGATGTCTTGCAATTGCATAAACTAATTGATCGATTCGAGGCATGGGGAAAGGGTCTTTTGGGCAAGCCTTATTTAAATCTGTGAAGTCTACACATACCCGCCAGTTTCCACTCTTCTTCTTCACAACCACAGTATTAACCAGCCATTTGGGGTAAAACACCTCTTTAATAGCCCCAACCCATTTAAACTTCGTCACCTCATCTTTGACGGTATCAGAATGATCTTTTGAAGTGTGCTGAGGAAGCTACTTTTTAGGTGTGATAGACGGATTGACGTTTAGGTGATGACAGATGAAGCTCGGATCTACCCCAAAAGCTTCGTAAACATTCCAGGCAAAGACATCAATATTCTCCTTGAGAAACTTCACCAAATCTTCTTTATCTTGAGGAAGCAGTTAAGTTCCGATTTGAAAAAATTTCTCCGGATCACCATCTATAACAATTTTTTCCAAATCCTCACACTTTGCTTCTTCGGCCTCACCACTAAAAGATAAGGCCTTGGTCTTTAACTGCTACAAATCTTTATCTGCTGGAGTCGAGGAATCTGACTTAGGCCGGTGCATGATAATAGCCATTAAGCATTGCCTGGCCATAAACTGACTCCCAACCTGTTCAACTCGATCCCCAGACGGGTACTTTACCTTGAGATGAAGAGTAGACGAGATGGCCCCAAGGGCATGAAGTTAGGGCCGTGCCAGAATTGCAGTGTATAAAGAAAAAGCGTCCACCACTATAAAGTCCATCTCCACCACCTCCGAGCCGGCCTGAACCGGCAGTCTGATTTGTCCTTTCAGGATAACAACTTTCCCGTCAAAGCCCACCAGAGGTGAATCATAGTTGATCAAATCTTCCGGTTTCAAATTGAGCCCCTTGTACAGATTTGGATACATGATCTTTGCCCCACTACCCTGGTCCACTATTACTCTCTTCACGTCATACCCACCAATCCTAAGGGTTATTACTAGAGCATCATCATGTGGCTGTACAGTCCCGGCTTTGTTATCGTTAGAGAAGCTTAGCGCAGGCTGGAGCCCCACCTTAGCCTTCTTTGGCTCATGTCCAGAATCCTCGGCAGATGATCTAGCTACTGTCATTACCCTAGATGGACAAGATCATGTTTGGCCTGGTGCAGCAAGGATAACATGGATAGTGCCTAGAGGGGGCCTTAAAGAGTTGCTGTCTTGAATCCCAGACCCTGCCTGACCCTCCTGCTCGCCAGGCCAGTTCAAGAACTGTTTCAATCTACCATCTCGGATCAGCTGCTGCAGATGACTCTATAAGGTTCTACAGTCTTCGGTTGTATGCCCCCTTTCCCGGTGATATTGACAGTAAAGGCTCTGATTGCACTTTAAGGGATCCCTACTCATTTTGTTTGGCCACCTGAAGTATGGCTCATTCTTGATTTTCTCCAGGACTTGATGCACTGGTTCCGAGAACATAGTGTTAACCACCTGGGAAACTGTGGACTTTGAGTGCCCTCCAAAATTCCTTCATGGTAGGTTGTTGTTATAATGATCTGACCTGAAATCCCTCCTCTCTTGAAGGATAACCTTACCTTTGCCCTTTCCTTGCTACTGGTCTTCCTCAATTCTTTTATACTTATCGATCCTATCCATGAGTTGGTGTACGCTGGTAACAGGTTTCCCTGTTAGGGACCTTTTTAAGCCATGCTCGACAGGCAAGCCGACCTTGAAAGTCCTGACAGCTACATCGTCAAAATCACCATCTATCTCGCTAAACATCTCTCAGTATCTGTCTGAATATGTTTTCAGGGTTTCTCCTTCTCTCATGGACAGAGATAACAAAGAATTCAAAGGCCGAGGAACTCGACTACATGTGATAAAACGAGACCCAAATGCTTGGGTGAGTTCTTTAAAAGAGTTTATGGAACCTGGTCCCAAACCATTGAACCACCTCATCGCCACAGTTCCTAAGCTCAACGGAAATACCTTACACATCAAGGCCTCATTCCTAGAGTGCACTGTCATTCTCTGGTTGAAATGGCTAACATGCTCAACAGGGTCCGTCCGATTGTTGTAGATGGGGAACGTGGGTTGGGTAAACCGCCGAGGAAGCTTCCCATCTTCAATTTTACGCGTAAAGGGAGAACTAGAGATCGGTTAAGTGCCTTACTCATAGCATCATTCCCCAAGCCCCTTGAGGATGAATCTCTGTTTTTATGCTCACGATAGTATTCTTCATCATACGAGAAGGTTTCACTAGGAGGTGTCCTTGATCTACGCCTATAATCACCATCCCCTTCTCCATCAGAAGAAAAGTCAGAAATAGAGGGACTTCGCGTTCTCCGCTTCTGGCATAACTTCCTCTTTAGATGATCGATCTCCTTCTACATGGCCCTTGCATTCTTTTCATAAGAGACATGGCTACCACCTCAAGAATGACTCTCACCAGTATGGATAGTATGCACACTTCCTTCCCGGTCCTTCCCACGCTCAAGACTATGAAAATGGTCTTCACGTTGGGACCCCATAGATTCTAACTGATATGGACCTGAACCTACCATGATTAAAAGCTAGGCTCATTATCACCTCAATCTTTCTCACAGACGGCGCCAATTGTAAAGATACAGATTTGGCCCTTCGATCCCACGATGGATAGACCAGCCCAAAAGGCCCAAAACAATGGATTTGTAGATAGTAGGTTGGGAAAACTGGGCTTGGGTGAGTTGGACAATAGATAGGATGGGTTTAGATTATAAGAAAAGGAAAATAGACTAGTTCAATGTCAAAAAATCGTCCTCCACAAATGTCCAAGGGGACCAGTTCTTATATATTTCTTTCAAATGTGATTACAAGTTTAACTATTAATTGTTACAGTGTTTTTCTCTTAATTTCTCCCTCCTCTTTATAGAGGGTTTCATCACATTATATAGTTCTTTTTGGACTATCTTGATCCTACATTTATTGATCATCTGAGCTCTTATTTGAGTGCCCGTCCCATCAGATACGCTCTTTAACTTTCTGTGAGTTGCGGTAGCCAATGCCACACTATTCAGGAGTCTTCTCCACATAAATGCTGTCAGAAGAGTAGCTGCAGTGCATTTAATACGGTAGTAGCAGCTTTTCCTTAGATAATTTTTGGGTTTCTTTCCTCTCGTATGTTCATGAGACATGTCTCTATAGTTGGGGTTTCTGTAAAGATCACTTTCATCACCTGAATACACCCTTGGGCTATACTCATCATATCCGAGGAGATATACATCCTCAGATCACTCCCACTCATCTCATATTTATTAAACTTCAGCCTGGGATCCTTCGTAATTGTTTATCTCTCATTAGACCTTTCACCGTCCTCAGATAAAACTCAAGGCCCAATATATGTTTTGGGCCCTTATCCCTACAAACAGAAATCTAAATTGAATTCTTAGATGCACTCCCTCAGTTTCATAATATATAATGTATATGATTAGCTTATAACCCCTGTAGGGTTAAATTAAGAACAATACCTACACTTTTGTAGTATCATATAGAAATATATGTACTTCAAATTGAGTCTTTTATATTTTCTAAGTTTAGATGCATGAACTTGCATGTAAAGATAATTAAAACAATGCAAAATTATAAATGTGCTATTGTGCGCTTGGACTTAGATTACTCATCAAGAAAAAAGATACTCAAGATAGTTCATGTTCATGTCTGGTCAAGAAGCCCCACAAAACAGTAAATACTCTCCTAATGATTAACGGTCACGGCTTACAACCCAATATCTTAGACTTTTCAAACCAGCTATGATTTTTTTTCCTTGAGTAAAAGACTTTTTTTTTTTTCTTTTTTAAAGAAACGAGTAAAAGACTTTATTAGACAAAGCTTCCCTCCAAATTTAGTTCCAATGGTTTGAGCATGGAAGGGCCCCGGATGTACCTGATATGGTAAGACTTTTCAAACCCAGACCAGTGAAGGGCAAGACTCAAAAAAGTTTTCCAAAGATTTGCATTATTGCATATTGGAGGACATAAGGTAAGATTTCATTTCCTTCTATAAATTCCGATGCCTGTAGCCAAAAAAAAGCTGGAGTAATGGCTTCCTTACATAAAAAGCTATCCACAGTTTCCCGATTGTTGTGTTGGTTTCCTTTCTCTGTCCTATTTTGCTGCTTTCTCCGCAGCTTCTTTTGTGGCTGCTGTTTCTATTAGAGATGAAAGTAGCAGGAAAAGAATGGAAGGAAGCAGAAGCGCTTCTTAAATGGAAAGCAAGTAGTTGAGTTCAAATCTTTTGTCTCACTCTTTCTGTTCCACTTTATACTCCACTAATAAAAACTTGTCACATGTCCAACCTTCTTAATTAAATTCTAATTTTTTGATTCTATTACCTAAAATAAGATGGTGGGTACCGAAACATAGATTTGAAGAGAAAGAGGCGGTCATGGATATAGGGTACCCACTAGCAAGAGGTCACAAAACTAATAAAGTTATAATTTGAAAACAAAGGTGGCGGTGGATGGCTGTAACTAGCGGCGTTGATGGCGCCGATGTTCTCTTGATAGTGCTGTTAGTGAAGGTCGGTACGGGGTCGTGGTGGGGAGGTGGGGATGTGTTGGGTTTTATTTTTTTATTTTAGTTAATAAAATAAGAAAAGCATAAAATTATTAAGGCGAAAATGCACTTTTGATCTCTACATTTTGGGCCAATTCTCGATTTGATCCATAAATTGATTTTGCTCTTAGGTCAGTCCTTGATTTCAGAAAATCGTTTTTATTTTGCTCCCTGCCGTCAACCTAGTAACAGAAAAATCTAAGGTAGCAAACGGAGTGCTTTGTTGGCATGTTATATACTGACATGAATAATAAAATAATAATAATAAAAATTATATTCAGCATTTTAAATGCCATGTTAGCATTTAAATTAATAAAAAGCCAGCTTAGAAAAATTAAACTAAATTAAAAAACAAACATTAAATCTAATTTTTTTTTGAAACCAACTTTAATTCTAATTTTATTATTATTATTATTATTATTATCATCATTTTTACTTTCATTATTTTTTTCGTAAGAACATAAGAACTTGTTCTTCAATGTTCTTCTTAAATCCAAGAAATAAACCCAGCAACGACATCAAACCCAGAATCAAAGAGCAAACCTAGAATAAAAGAACATGAACATCAAAGAACATGAACATCAAACCTACAGGAAAAAAAAAACATGAACATCACCAAATCAAAGAACATGAACAAAAGCAAACACTGGAAAACCCATAGGAAAACCCACACGAAACCACACCTAAACCAGGCCATCCAAAGAATAGAAACCCAACAAAGCACCCAACTCATCCACTCCCAAACTAAACCATAATCAAAGAAATTTCGACTACCACAACAAGTTAATAACTAAAAAAACAAAAAGAAATTTCAAAATGCGAAATTCTCAGCAAACGCTAAAACCAATTCTCCAGCAAACCCTAAACCCCAAATATCTAGAAACGATCACCGATCAGGCTAACAACAACAAACCCTGTAATCCCAACCAACGTACCTAGTTGAACCAACGAACCCAATCGAACCTTGCAAACCCAGTCGAACCCAGCACCCACCAACATCTCTTTCTCTAAACCCAGATTTGATCAAACCCACTCAAACTCACCAATGATCATCGATCAAAGCCGAAGAGAAAGCCCAGATCCCAGTAAACCCAGTCGAACCCAACACCCACCATCTCTTTCTCTAAACCCAAATCCAAAGAGAGAGAGAGAGAGAGAGAGAGAGAGAGAGAGAGAACTTCATTTTAGACGAGATAGAGCTTTAGTAAGTTGAATCTAGTGGATGAGCAATGACCAAAATGTATTTGGTCATATTCGCTGATGTGAATATTTTTTATTTTTATTTTTTCAAGTGAACATATATTCAATCTTTAAAACTAAAAAAAGAATTTTTTTTGTTTTTTATTTTTTAAAATTAAAATTAAAATTGAGGAATTAAAAATTTTTCGTTTTAATTTTTTATTAATTTAAATCTGATGTGGCATTTAAAAAATGCTAAATAATTTTTTTTAATAATATTTTAATGGCCATATCAACACCATGTCAACAAGTAGGGCACTCCGTTTGCCACCTTAGATTTTTCTGTTACTGGGTTGACAACAGGGACCAAAATAAAAACGATTTTCTGAAATCAAGAACTGACCTAAGAGAAAAATTAATTTAGGGACCAAATTGAGAATCGGCCCAAAATATAGGGACCAAAAGTGCATTTTTGCCAATTATTAATTAATTAAGAAGGTTGGACATGTGGCAAGTTTTTATTAGTGGAGCATAAAGTGGAACAGGAAAAGTGAGATAGAAGATTTGGACTCCAAGTTGAAAGCCAATCTTTCCTATTTTTGGTTTAGGTTGGGTTTTACGGGTTTTGAAATGAAAAACCGACAATTGACCTGCTGGGGTCGGGTTAGCGAGGTTGGAACCTGCGTCCGGCTGCTGGAGTCGTCGGATCGAGTGGTGGCGGGTCGAACGCCGGTGGGTTGGCCGAGTTGGGCGGGTTGCCAGTTTGTGTGGACACCCCTAGTTTGAGAGGTACACTTTAAGCTTCTCATCCTTTCCCAACCTCCTTACTATTGATCTATCACATAACTTGCTTTATGGAACTATTCCCCACTAGATTGGTAACATTTCCAAACTCACCCATCTCAACTTAGCTTACACTAGTCTTTTTGGAACTATTACTTCAACCAATGGTAACCTTTCTAAACCCTTCTATCTTTGTTTTACCGGGCAATCACCAAGAATTCCACTTGAAATAGGACTACTTACAAACAAGGTCAGCCTAAGATAGTTTGAGACCTAAGGCAAAAATTTTAAAGGGCCTTTTTATATCTAAATATTACTTAAATAATATTTAGTTTTTTTATATTATATTTTTTATATTTCAAATCCATTATTAATTCTTATTGATTAATAAGACTATTTCACCCAGAGTGAGCTAATGATATTTACTATGTAGGTTTTACAAACTGATGTATAACCAATAAAAAAACGTTATTCAAAACAATAATTTATTATATTGTTTGAGTGACACCAATTATATTTCTGTCATATTAGTTTGTAAGTTTTTTGTCATAAAATTTGTATTAGTTTTAGCATTTTTCATTCACTTAATGGTGTATTAGTGATTATGTTGTATTTCTATTAATTTATAATTTTTTTTATGGACAAGATGCTAAAATTACTACAAATTTTACTATAAAAAACTTACAAACTGATGTGATATTTCAATAAAATAATAAATGAATATTGAATTATTTGTTGTGATTGATGACATATCAATATATAAGACATATATGTGATAAAAAAAAATGTGCAAGTAACTCACTCTTTTTTAATTAGAAAAAAAAAAAAAAAAACTTACTGGCCCCATTTAATTTGGGGCCTTTCTATGTTAGGCGGCCTTAGGCCATGGCCAAAATGGCCTAGGCAGGGCCGACCTTGTGGACAAGTCTTCAAAGTCTTCTTTTTTCTGGTAATCTTCTAAATGGTTCCATCCCTAAGGGTCCGTTTGTTTGGGATGAAAATAGGGAGGATGGAAAATAAAGAAAGAAAAATAAGGTGGAAAATACTATTTTTCACTATTAGTTTAGGGAAGGAAAATAGGAAGGAGAGAAAATTCAGGAGAAAGTTTTCTCTCCGGGCCTACATTTTTTTTTTCCTTCCAAATCGAGAGGAAAATCTGGGGAGAAAAGTGTGATAGTAGCACTTTTACAAAAATGCCCTAGTTCCACCTATTTTTTTTCAACATTCTCTTCTCTTTTTTTTTTTTTTTTTTTTTTTTCAACGTGACCTGAACGTTCTCTTTTTTTTCTTTTTTTTTGTTTTTTCCCTCAAAACGTGACTTGAACGTTCTTTTTTTTTTTTTTTTCAACTTGACCTGAACATTCTCTTCTCTCTCAACGTGACCTGAACATTCTCTTCTCTCTTTTTTTTTTTTCAACGTGACCTGATCTAATTTTTATATTAAAATAATAATATAAATTTATATATATGATGTGATAAATTTTATATTATTTAATGAGTACAAATAAATTTATTTCTTACCTATTATGTAAAAAGGGTATAATAGTCAATTTATATAAAATACATTTTCCTTCCTTCCTTTTTTCTCTCCAACCAAATAAAATAGTTTTCCACCCTCTCACTTTTCCACCCTCTCAACCGAACACACAAGAGGAAAAATTAAATATTTTCCATCCTCCTACTTTTCCACTCCTCTAACCGAACAGACCCTTAGGAAGTAGGAATGTTGACGGCTCTAGTTAGTAGTTTCCCTTGATCTAGATGAAAATAATCTCTCAGGTCTCATCCCTGCTTCCATAGGAAATATGTACAACTTGGCCAAACTTTTGCTTTACGAAAACAAACTTTCTGGATCAATTTCAACCATTATTGGACAGATGGCCAACTTGTCTAGGCTCGTTCTTACTAAAAACAAAATTCCTGGATCAATTCCATCCACTATTGGAAATTTGACCAAACTCACCTATTTAAGTTTGATGATGAACAAACTAAATGGTTCCCTCCCAGAGGAATTAGGATTGCTTAAACATCTCAGTACCGTTCAGTTAGCATCTAATAATCTGTGTGGCGCAATTAATCCCTTCTTCCATAGGAATGATGGCTAGCTTCTCTATGCTTGATCTATCTAACAACCAACTTTCGGGATATTTTCAACCTCTATCGGAAATTTAACCAAGCTCACCGTCACCGAATTAGTCTAGTTGAAGAACAAATTAACCAGTTTCCTTTCACTTGAAATAAACAATCTTACCAATTTCATAAATCAGCAACTAGGCTATAACAATTTTGTTGGCCATTTACCTCAACATATATGCCAAGCTGGATCACTTGAATATTTGGGGGCAATAAATAACCATTTTACAGGTCCTATCCCAAAAAGCTTGAAAAACTGCACTAGCCTAGTCAGAGTTAGGCTTGATGGAAGCCAACTAACAGGATATATAACTGAAGAGTTTAGATATTATACAAACTCGAACTATATTGATCTGAGTGACAATAACTTGTATGGTGAACTGTCATCAAATTGGGGAAAGTGGCATAAGTTTTTTTTTTTTTTTTTTTTTTTTTGAAAGTGGCATAAGTTGTCAAGCCCAAAAGTCTCCAACAGCAAGATCTTCGGAAATATACCACCTAAGCTATTATGTGATGTATGAAAATCCTTGACGTATTATGTGATGCATGAAAATCCTTGACTCATCAAAATCTCACCCTAGATCTAAATTATGTGAATGAATTAATCAAACTAAACAAAATTTTTTTTTTGGCTTTTCATATTTTATATGATGCAGAAGAAATTAAAACATGTTTAATTTCCAAAGATGTATGAGCATATATACGATAAGATGCATGAAACCCAAAATCTACATGAATAAATAAAACCCCTATATTTGCATGATAGGATTTAAATCACTTACATCCTCTCTTACTTCTAAACTTATTTTATGGGCCACATTTAAAAATAAATAAATTTGTGCGTGTTCTATTGTCAGTTTTATTTTATGTAAATCTATGTATCCTTGTACTTGTAAAGAATAAGGGTACTGAGTGATTCTATATTGTTAAGTGAAATTACAAATTAACTATATATAGCAACTTTAATGAATTGGATTTTATTGTTCTATACTTCAAAGTTTATTTTATTGACACATATTATAATTTATTATCGTAGATTTTTTTTTTGTTCATGGTTTACATTTATTTTAAGAATTAAAAGTTTAAAAATAAATTTACAAATCAATTGACATAGTAAATTATATAAAAATACTAGATTTCCCCCCAAAATCATGTAAGAATTTTATTAACAAAACAATTAATTTTGTGGAGGAAGTTTTTCTAAATTAAACTTCATAAAACCCTACCTAATTTCAACTATGTCACAAAAAATTAAGGGGATTAATTATGATGGTGAGCTAAAAATCGAACTATCTCCAGTTCATCCATAGAGTTGTCCAAGACCATAAAAGATAAACCCAACACAAGAAGGTCGTCCACTGCTAGGAGGTTGTCCGTGGGTATGAAGGTCGTCCATCAGGGAAACACCTGGACGACCCCTCAACACTTAGAAAATTTTCATAATGGATTAACGTACAAAAGCTTAGGATTCGGACCACGTTCTACTATTTAGAAGTATGAGCAAAATCCTTGTTCATCGCTATAACTTCCCACTAAGTTCTTAACTTCTAATGACAGTTGTAGAAGATAAGATTGAACCTTCTAATTTCTATAGCAGCTGTGGAAGTTAATTCTGAACCTTTTAACTTCCATACACGTTGAGGAAGTTACTAAACAAGTAACCACTCCAAAGCTCACTATATAAGGACTTATCTACATCAAATGAAAGTAAGTTTCAACTATTCCTAAAGTTGGAATTTTTAAGTTCTAGAGAAAAAACTAAATTAAGCATCGGAGGGTTCTTGGCTAGTTCACCCTAGTCACCTTTGATCTTGTTTATTTATTTATTTATTTATTTATTTATTTATTTATTTATTTGTTTATTTTTTTTAGGCCTTCCAAGCAATCACTAGTCCATTGAAGCCTAGAGCATTCAGCCTACTGATTTTCTTTGCATCATTAGTTGGCGCCGTCTGTGAGAAAGATTAAATTTGTAATTTGCAATTTATCTTTCTAAGACAAAAGGTTGTATAATCCGGACAAGGTCAATAGCCACTAGTCCAAGCCATCAGGAGAGTGGGATCGCTTCTAGCCACCCTAACTACGCTCACCAGTTAGCACCTACCATGCAACCACATTTCGTCCAACAAATACAGTCCATGGCAAAATTAACCCGTCAGAATCAAGAGCTAACCCAGGAGATCGACCAAAGGAGGCAACGTCATGAATGATGCGTGGAAGGACAAGCTCAGAATCAAGAAGTTAGAGAAGGAGAAAATGTTGAGCTCGAGAACTACTCAAGGGGTACCACTTCACGAAGGGTGCTACACTTGGAAAGGGAGATGGATCAAATGAGGAGAGCCATGGAAGAGATGAGGGAGAATATGAGAAAGACGAATCACGTAGATGACTTAGTTCATTGAACCGATTCACCTTTCATAGCTTCCATCAATAGTCATCCCCTGTCTTCCAAGTTCAAGATGCCTTCACTGGATTCGTATGATGGAATGCGCGACCTATGTGATCACATAGCAACCTTCAAGACCACAATGCACCTTTAGGGAGTTCTAGATGAGATAATGTGCAAGGCTTTCCCAACCACCCTTAAGGGGCTAGCAGCAGTGTGGTTTAGCAAGATACCTCCGAACATTGTTGGTTCTTTTGAAGAGTTGAGTAAGTTGTTCGTCAACAACTTTATCAAAGGACAAAGGCATAAACGCTTCTCGTCCAGCTTGCTGACTATAGAGGAAGGAGAAAATGAGAACTTGTGGTCCTTTATTACTCGCTTCAACAAGGAAGCCTTGACAGTAGACGAGATGGATGACAAGTTGCTATTGGCAGCCTTCCACAATGGAGTTAGTTTGGATTTATTTATCCACAAGCTCTATGATTAAGAGTCGCAGACCATGATTGAACTCGTCCATTTATTCCAAAGCTTCATGAATGCAGAGGATGCAATCATTGCCAAGAAGAGGAAGAGAGCAAAGCGAATGGAAGTTGACCTCCCACGCCATCCTGAGTAAGACCCTCTTCCAAAGAAGGCCCGAACGGGAGAGAAGAAAGATAGAGACAACAGGAAGGTAGGATCATCTTCAGGAAGGAGTCAGCACTACAAGCCCTTAAATGCTCCACCTTGATCAAGTGCTTATGCAAATCAAGGATGACCTATCCTTGAAGTAGATAGAGAAGATGAAGGGAGATCCCAATAAGCGCAATAAAAATTAGTATTGCCACTTCCATAGAGATCACAAACAAATGAGGCTTGGACGAGAACAATTTCGTCCAGTAAACTCGCCTTAGTAGGATTTGGAAGAATGAAAGTGCAACTAATGGACACTATTACTCTACCTGTAGTGGTGGGAGTGTATTCACAACAGATAGCCAAGGAAGTAAATTTCCTTATCGTGGATTGTTCATCTTCCTATAACGCCATTATTAGATGACCAACTTTAAAAAATTGGAAGGTAGTAACATCTACCTACCACCTATCTGTCAAGTTCCCAACAAAGTATGCAATAGGGTAAGTACAAGGAGATCAGTTAACCGCTAGAGAATGCTACTTAGCCGTGTTGGCTATGGATGAGCATGTGCAAACGATGAATATAGAGGAAAGAAGGGTTGTTGCAAAGCCCACTGAAGTACTAGAAGACATCCTTTTGGAAGAGGGCAATCTCGAAAAGTTTACTAGAATCAGAACAAGTATGGAGGAAAAGACGAAGCAAGACCTCTTCCAGTTCTTAAGGAAGAGCATTGATGTCTTCGTGTGGAGTCATGAAGACATGCCAAGAATTGACCCAAGTGTTATTACTCATCGATTGAATGTGTATCCATCTTCCAAGCCTGTTCGTCAAAAGAAGAGGGTCTTTGCTTTCGAGCGAGATAATGCTATCAAGGAAGAGGTCCAGAAGTTAACCACAGCAAAATTCATTTGGGAAGTCTATTATCCGGATTGGTTAGCTAATGTGGTGATGGTCAAGAAGGTCAATGACAAGTGGAGGATGTGTGTAGACTTCACTGATTTGAACAAGGCTTGCCCCAAGGATAGTTATCCTTTGCCATGCGTTCGTTAGTTGCTAGACTCAACAGGAGGTCATCAGTTGCTAAGCTTCATAGATGCCTTCTCAGGGTATAACTAGATAAAGATGGACGAGGCAGACCAAGAGAAGACATCTTTCAATACTAGTCAAGGTTTATTTTGTTATAAGGCGATACCCTTTGGTTTGAAGAATGCGAGGGCAACTTATCAAAGGTTGGTCAATCACATGTTCCGTCCACAGATAGGACGAAATGTAGAAGTTTATGTGGACAATATGCTGGTGAAGAGCTTGGACGAGAAGAAACATCTGGACGACCTATGGAGACCTTTGACACACTTAGACGATACAATATGAAGTTGAATCCAAGTAAGTGTGCCTTCGAAGTTTCGCTAGGGAAGTTTCTAGGATTCATGGTTTCACAGAGAGGAATTGAAGCGAATCTTGATAAGATCCAAGAAATATTGAATATGGAGCCACCAAAAAATGTCAAGGAAGTCCAGTCTCTCACTGGACGAGTTGTAGCTCTAAATAGGTTTGTTTCAAATGCTACAGATAAATGTTTGCATTTTTTCAAAGTTCTCAGGAAGACGTTCGAATGGATGAATGAGTGCCAAAAGGCCTTCCAGGATCTTAAAGTTTATCTTACCACGGCTCCCCTGTTAAGTCCATCCATACCAGGTGAGGAGTTGTACTTATACTTAGCGGTGTCCCTACATGCGGTAAGTTCAGCATTAATCAGGGAAGAAGGGAAAGTGCAGAAGCCTGTGTATTATACAAGCCGAGCACTAAAGGGAGCAGAAGGACGATATCTGATGATTGAAAATTTGGCTTTTGCATTAATAACGGCTTCCAGGAAGCTAAGGCATTACTTCAAGGCACTTGTCATCAATATCATGACAGACCATCAGCTCAAGAAGGCGATGAACAAGTTGGAAGCTGCAGGATGATTGATCCAATGGGCTATAGAGCAAAGTAAGTTTAATATCAAGTATTAGCCTAGGAATGCAATAAAGGCTCAAGCTCTAGCAGATTTCATTGCAAAATTCACTCCAAGTCATGGTGATTTAGATGGGGTGAAAGAGGCTAAGGCATGGGTTATTCATTAGATGGGTCGTCTACACTATATGCGGGAGGAATAGGAGTTGACTTGAAATCCCCAGAAGAGACAAGTTGAAGTATGCGACTCGTCTACAGTACTTGTAAGGACACAGATTCGTGAGCCAGCCCAAACTGGATGAGACGGCCCAAATGGTCCTTAAACAATGAATTTGTAGAGGGTGGGATGCGAAAGTTGGGCTAGAATGATTTAAACAGCCAATGCAATAGGTTAGGATTTCCAAAAAGAAAAGATAAGAAGCCCAAGTTTGACGAACTCTTATCAACGAAGGTCCGATGAGGTAAATTCTTCTATTCCAACACTCTTTTTTCTCTTTATCAAAAAAATAATATCCCCCCCATGAAGGAGAATTTTCTCACATTATATAGCTCTCTCAAGACCATCTCCACCTTACACTTGTCACCCGTCTGATCCTTCACTTGAGTGCATGTCCCATTATGAATCCTTTTTGGCCTACTGTGAGTTGCGGTGGCTGAAGTTACACTGCTCAAGGGTCTTCTCCACATAAATGAGGTCAGAAGAGTAGGTGTACCACAATTAATATGGTGGTGACAACCCTTCCTTAGATATTTTTGGGGATTCCCATTTCCATATAGCTAGGGTCACTCCTCGGACTGCTCTTTCTTTCACCAAACGTAATAAATCACAATCTGAGATTCTGTATGTCCATTTCCCTCTCCTCGGACTATACCCCGTCCTCGGATATCGTTGGAGGCTCGATGCACGATTTTGGGCCTTTAACCCCACGAGGCCAACTACATGATCAAGGGGCTTTTAGCCTCTTCACGGCCTGACACATAGCCTTGGGTCCGTGTCCCCACAATAGCCTCTCAAAACTCCGATTTTTCGCCCTTATTCGAGGAGAAAATGTGGAGTTTTGACTCTCAAGGGACATTTCAGTTGACCTCTTTGCTTGCATGTGCCAGATTGACATTGCGCGTGCTTCGTGAGGAATAATGACGCTTCAGAACTCGCGAAGCGCAATTGATTGCTCCAGGCGGCGCTATGTCCCCCTTATCTGACGGTGGGACGTTGATCTAACGGTGCACATTACTCCAAGAATTTCGAGCGGGGTAACTCCCACTCATTCCACTCTCCTATATAATACCCCCGTGGGAATTATTTCCTTCATTTCTTCAGCCTCCAAATTCTTCAGAGTTTCGAAGAGCTTAAGAACCCGAAAATCACGAACGTTCATCACTTCCTTTTTGATTCCTCGACTGTAGCCTTAAGGATCTCAGAGACTATCATCCACTAGTATTAGTAAGTTGTTGAGTCTTTTAGATTTTTCATTTTCTCCTCGGCTGTTCTCCTCGGCCGTTCGAAGGAAGAAAAAACTTCATTTCTTCTCTTTTTTCCTTTGCTGCTCCCTTTTAGTTCGTCCCTTATGGGTAGGTTTAAGTACCTGGTAGATTCCCCAGCGAAGATAGAGCTCTTCAAAGACAAATACTATATTCCACAGGGAGTAGCCCTGCGGTACTGTGATCCAGATAGGATAGATCTTGATAGGGGGGAGGGGGAGATGGTCATCCCGATGATAGCCTTCATAAAAGGAGGGATGACACTCCCCATGGGACAAATAACGCGGGACTACCTCTTCAACCACAAACTATGCCCCGCGCAGTGTGCACCTAATGTTTTTAGAATCCTAGGGTGCGTCGATGCCTTGAATAAGCATCTGGGCTTGGGGCTCACCTGGCGCGACGTAGTGCACATGTATGAGTGCCACTCACAAGCCGAGGGGGGGTACTACCTTAAGTCCCATTTGCACGTGGTCAGGCTGATCTCATGCCTTCCTAAATCAAACAAAGGCATGAAGGACGACTACCTGATAGCCTCAGGAGCATGGCATGACGGCCTTCACTGCCCCGTCCGAGAGGGAGAGCCAGGTGGGATGCCTTAGAGTTAGGTGTCTTAGAAAGAGTTTTAGATGGCCCCCTTTTCTTTTTTTTTTTTTACCCCTTACTGAGTCATTTTTCCTTTTATTTCTGTCTCTCCATCGATGATGGCTTCTTGCTTTCTCTTACTAATTATGCCTCTTTACATGGTATGTTTGCAGATAAGAATCACGTGGCTCCTCGGCTTAGCCTAAGTAATGTCCCAGCACTCAACTTCCTCCTCAGATCAGAGATCTTTGTCAATAAGGATAGACAGCTGCGCGCAGTCCATCTTATTTTAGGCTTCGAGCCCATCTCAAAGGTCTTCCAAGAAATTGGCCACACCATTAGGAAGGGCGACCCTAGGATACGTCGCGTAGTCGTGTCCAGGCCGGACTTCCTAGCCCAACATGACCTTCCCCTGGTGGTGCTGTCGACCTGCTAGGACGCCCCGCAATTTGTGGTTCCATTACAACAGCTTCCACCAGCAGCGGCGGGCGTAGCCGAGGAGGAGATCACCTCATCCCGTTTGTCTCTGGACGAGGAGATAGACCATTTTCAGTTTGAAGAGGAGGAGAGCCCAACATCTGTGCTAGTTCGAGCTTTCGAACTCGAGGGTGAAACCGATGACCGTTCGAGCGTGCACGCCCTTGCGGTTGTGGTGACCTGCCTGGACAGCACCTCCGAGGAAGAGATGGCCTCTAACCAGAAAGGCAAAGGCCTCAAGGAACTCTTGGCCGGAAGGTTGAAGGGTGGGACTTCAAAAGGAACCCCTAAACCCAATGTTCCTCTTACACTTCCTCCTCCTCCTCCGGTGGGCCCGGGTCTAAAGGCTTGCCCAGATTTAAAGAAGAAAAGGCCGATCGTGGACCTCGAAGAGGGGGAGGTTGGCCAGCAAAAGGGGGCCAAGCAACAAAAAATGACCAAGGAGGCGCGGGACAAGAGGTCTACCTCCTTGGAGAGCCGAGAAGACCAGAATCGGGCTGATGTGCGCATAGCATCGTGAGTTTGGGCTCCTCGACTGGAAGTGGATGGGGCGGTTGTGCCCTGGGATGCCTCGGTCCGAGAGTACCGTAAGGGCCAGGCTGCTTATGTGGCGAAGGCGTTGGAACGGCCGCTTCTTCTGCCAAAAGACATGGAGGCTATGAGGAACCTGAGGCAGCAGGACCTTTTCTTATGCCTGAAGAGGGACCTCGTAATGGTGAGCCTCAAACTTCTTACTCTTTACCTGCGTGAATTTTTTTTTACTCATACTTCACTAATGCGGTTGTGCTACTTTTGTGTAGATCACCCAGGAGGTCTTCGTGGCCGAGGAGTGGGTGAGGGAGGCTCGTGGTGAGGCAAAGAACGAAATGCTCCTTTGCCACGATGCCGAGAAGGCCCTAGGAGCTACCAAGGTTGAGAACAAGGAGCTCCATACTAAGCTAGTGAATGAGGAGAGAGAGAGAAAAAGCGTGGAGGCGGGATTGAAGAGCGCCGAGGCGCAGGCTGAAGATCAGCGTAAGTTGCTTTACAAGACAAAGCTAGAGTTGGCTACGTCTAGGCAGCTTGTGCTTGATCTGAAGGCGCAGCTACAGAAGGCCAAGGAGGCCGCTCAACTTGCCAAGGAAGCGTTCGAGGCCGAGAAACAAGCGTCATACCAGCTTGGAGTTGAAGAGACGCAAGCCAGGCTCATTGAGGAGTTGGCAGAGGTGTGCAGGGAGTTCTGCAGCATGACTTGGGATGAAGCTCTCAATGCTGCGGGAGTCCTCGCTGACTCGGTCCTGAGGCACTCTGAGAATATCTACTATCACCCTGACATCCGAGAAGTTCCAGACGCCGACCTCCCAGAAGTCACCGATGCTAAGAAGGCCAAGGAAGTTGGGGCTGGCAGAACCGACCCTGGGGCCCAAGGAGCTGCTGCCGAGGCAAAGGAGAAGGAGGCTAAGGCCAAAGAAGATGATCCTAAGGCTAAGGAAGTCTCCGCTGCTCAATCGGGCCAAGAAGAAGACCCCTCTGCCCTCAAGGACAAGGCTTAGAATCTAGGGTTTTCTTGCTTTTTGTTTTTGTAATTTCATTTTCTGTTTTCAGTTTGGTTATACATGCAAGCCATTTTGAACGGAAATGTAATATATGATTTGATGAATGAAAATATTCTCCTCTCTTTTGCCCGTATGTTCACCCTTTATATTTCATATTTTATTGTTTATAATTGATTTTGGCATATGGCCTCGGGCTTGGTAACTTGAAGTGCATTTTGCCGTGTATTTGTAAAACTCCAAGTAGTCATAGGTACAGTTTACCATGTATCCCAAAGATTCTCGTCCGGGAGGCTGGACGTAATGAGAAACTATCTAACAACATGATATTAACTGAATCAAGGCATTTGATCTGAGAGATCGCGGGAAGGCAGATAGGACTAAGGGTACGAGTGAGGGTTCGTTTGTTACTTAGAAGAGTTAAGTGAAATGTTAATTTTTCCCAAGCCGGCGGTCCGAGGGGCCACGCGTAGCTTAGGATCTGTTCGACACTTAGAGAAATTATGTGGGGTGTTAATTCTTCCAAAGCAGATGGTCCGAGGACCTGGCGTAGTTTAGGATCTATTTAACACTTAGAGAAATTATATGGGGTGTTAATTTTTCCAAAGCAGATGGTTCGAGGACCTGGCGTAGCTTAGGATCTGTTTAACACTTAGAGAAATTATATGCGGTGTTAATTTTTCCAAAGCAGATGGTCCGAGGACCCGGCGTAGCTTAGGATCTATTTAACACTTAGAGAAATTATATGGGATGTTAATTTTTTCAAAGCAGATGGTCCGAGGACCTGGCGTAGCTTAGTATCTATTTAACACTTAGAGAAATTATATGGGGTGTTAATTTTTCCAAAGCAGATGGTCCGAGGATCCGGCGTAGCTTAGAATCTGTTTAACACTTAGAGAAGTTATATGGAGTGTTTTGTTGATTCTTACAACATAATGAACACCACAGTGTGATAAAGGATATTCTCATTAATAATAGTACCTTTTCAGGTTGTTTACATTTCAGGGGTGCAGTGTCGCCTTATTTTCTAAATCTTCCAAGTAGTATGCTCCTATTCTAGCCATCGAGGTAATCCGGTATGGTCCTTCCCAGTTGGGTCCCAGCTTTCCCCAGGCTGGGTTCTTTGCGGACCCGACCACCTTCCCCAGTACCAAGTCGCCCTGCGCCAAAGGCCTTAACTTCACGTTAGCATCATACCCCCGTTTGAGTTTATGCTGGTAGTAGGCCAATTGGACCATGACACTTTCTCTTCACTCTTCAATTAAGTCCAGACTTTTTTCTAGTAAGCCATTGTTGTTGCTCGGAGTGAAAGAGCTCGACTTCAGCGTAGGGAAATCGGCTTCCAATGGTATCACTGCCTTGGCACCGTACGTTAGTGAAAAAGGGGTTTCGCTAGTGGATTTTCGAGGAGTAGTCCGATACGTCCATAGGACGTGCGGCAGTTCCTCAACCCATCTTCCTTTGGAATCATCTAGTCTTTTCTTCAACCCGTTCACTATGACCTTATTTACAGCCTCGGCCTGTCCATTTCCCTGAGGATAGGCTGGGGTAGAGTACCGTTTGGTGATACCTAGCCCACAACAGTATCTCCGAAAGGACTTACTGTCAAACTAGAGTTCGTTGTCCGAGATAAGGGTGTGGGGGACTCCAAACCGGGTGACGATGTTCTTCCAAATAAACTTCTTCACGTCTACGTCACGGATATTGGCCAGTGGTTCTGCTTTAACCCACTTGGTGAAATAGTCCGTGCCGACTAGCAGATACCTCCTATTTCCCGCTGCTTTGGGGAAGGGGCCCACGATGTCTAGGCCCTACTGGGCAAAAGGCCAAGGGCTGGATAGGGGGTTGAGCTCTCCTCCCAGTTGGTGGATGTTCGGAGCAAACCTCCGGCATTGATCACACTTTTTTACATTCTCCAGGGCTTCTCGGTACATGTTGGGCCATTAGTATCCCTGAGTGAGGGCTCGGTGGGACACGGATCTTCCTCCTGTGTGGCTTCCACAAATGCCCTCATGTAGTTCCTCCAAGAGGACTTCAACTGCCTCAGGATGTACACATAACAGATATGGCCCAGAGAAAGATCTTTTATACAACTTTTGGTCCTCGGACAGCCAGAAACGAGGAGCCTTCCTCCAAATTTTGTCTGCCTCCAACTTGCTCTCCGGTAGGGTGTCATCTTTGAGAAAGTGAACGATAGGATCCATCTAGCTAGGGGCTGCCCTTGCTTGATGAATGGACATCACTTCTCTTCCCACTCCAAAAGGCTTTACGAGGTCTTCGACAAGAATTATCCTAGGTATGCTTTGTGCCGAAGAGGTTGCCAGCGTTGCGAGTTAATCTGCATGCCTATTCCCACTTCTAGGAATCTGCATTAAATTGAAGGATTCGAACCCGGACTGTAATTGTCTGACTTGGCGTAGGTATTCTTGCATTCTAGGCTCCCGGGCTTCTAATTCCCCTTGGACTTGTCCTACAATGAGTCTGGAGTCCAAGAATATGTCTACGGACTTTCCCCCCATCTTTTGGGCCATGGTCATTCCCACCAGTAAGGCCTCATATTCCGTTTCATTGTTGGTGGTCGAGAACCCGAGTCTCAACGACTTCTCAATTATGATGTTCTCGGGGGAGATCAGAACCAGCCCCACTCCGGATCCTCTGAGATTCAAAGTGCCGTCGACATAGATTTTCCATGGTGAAGCCCTTCTTACGGACATTACTCCGACTGAATCTTCATTCGTGCCCTATTTCTCTGCACCTCCCTCTACGGGGGCCTCGGCTAATTCAGCTAGAAATTTGGCCAGGACCTGCCCCTTTATAGAGGTTCGTGGCATATACTTGATATCATAAGCTCCCAGCTTTGTTCCCCACTTTGTGACCCTTTCGGTATAATCTGCACTTCTAAGTAGGGCCCTGAGCGGCAATCGGGTCAGGACGACTACGGTGTGAGACTGAAAGTAATGAGGAAGCTTGCGTGTGGCATGTACCACAGCTAGGATAGCCTTCTCCAGGGGCAGATACCTGACCTCGGCCTCGTGCAAGGATTTGCTCACATAATACACGGGCTTCTGTATATCGTTATCATCTCTTACTAGCACCAAGCTCACGGCATGGGTGGTGGCCGCGATATAGGCAAACAGGACCTCGTTTGCCTCGGGCTTTGACATGATAGGCGGCCGAGAAAGGTACTCCTTTAATTGCTGGAATGCTAGAGCGCACTCTTCTGTCCACTCGAAACCCTTTCATTTATTTAACAGCTGGAAGAAGGGTCTACACTTATCCGCAGATCGGGATATGAATCAGTTCAAGGCCGTGGTCATTCCTGTCAGTCTCTGCATCTTCTTTGGATTTTGAGGTGGTTGCAAGTTACTAATGGCCTTGACTTGGCTTGGGTCAACCTCAATCCCACGATGAGTGACCATGTACCCCAGGAACTTCCCCGAACCTACGCCAAAGGAACATTTGGAGGCGTTGAGCCGAAGCCTGTGTCGTCTCAAGATTTCGAAGATGCTTTTGAGGTCGCCTACGTGCTCGGCTTCCTCTTTGCTTTTAACCACCATGTCGTCAATGTAGATTTCGATGTTTTTTCCCAGCTGTGGTTCGAACATCTGTGTCATCATCCTTTGGTAAGTGGACCCCGCGTTTTTAAGTCCAAACGACATTACTTTGTAATGATAATTTTCGACGGGAGTGACAAAGGCCGTTTTCTCTTGGTCTTTTAAGGCTAGAGGTATCTGGTGGTAGCCTTGGAAGGCATCCAAAAAGCTCATCCGAGGATGTCCCACAGTCGCGTCGACCAACTGATCAATCCGAGGCATGGGAAAAGGGTCCTTCGGGCAGGCCTTGTTCAGGTCTGAGTAATCCACGCACACTCGCCATTTGCCGCTCTTCTTCTTTACCACTACGGTGTTCGCCAGCCAGTCGGGGTAAAAAACCTCCTTAATAGCCCCGGCTTGCTAGAGTTTGGCCACTTCTTCCCTGACAGCGTCGGAATGCTCCCTTGAAGAGCGCCGAGGGGGCTGCTTCTTAGGAGTGGTAGAAGGATGGACGTTCAAGTGATGACAGATGAAGTTCGGATCTATCCCGAGAGCCTCGTAAGCATTCCAGGCAAATACGTCGATGTTCTACTTCAAGAGTCGCACCAACTGGTCCCTTTCCAGAGGAGGCAACTGAGTGCCGACCTGAAAAAACCTCTCGGGATCATTTTCGATGATGACCTTCTCCAACCCTTCGCACTCCACGCCCCTGGCCCCACCATCCCAAATGGGGGCCTCGGGCTCTAATTGCTATAATTCCCCGTCGGCGAAGTCCGAGGGCTTCTACTCGGGATGGTGGGTGATGGCAGCAACCAAGCACTGCCTAGCCACTGATTGACTTCCAACCAGCTCTTCAACCCTACCCCCGGATGGGTACTTCACCTTGAGATGGAGGGTAGACGAGACGGCCCTTAGGACGTGAAGCTAGGGTCGCGCCACAATGGCAGTGTAGGGGGAGTAGGCATCCACCATGATAAAGTCCACCTCTACGACTCTCGAGCCGGCCTGGACTGGCAATCTGATTTGTCCGCATGGGACAACAACCTTTCCATCAAAGCCGACCAATGGCGAATCATAACTGGTCAGATCCTCTTGTCTAAGGTTAAGCCCCCTATAGAGATTTGGATACATGATCTCGGCCTCGCTTCCCTGGTCCACCGGTACCCTCTTTACATCGTAGCCACCAATCCTGAGGGTTACGACTAAGGCATCATCGTGTGGTTGTATGGTTCCGGCTTTGTCCTCATCCGAGAAGCTCAATGTCGGAAGAGCCTCCAATTTAGCCCTTTTGGGCTCACGACCTGAAGCCTCAGCACCCGGGCTAGCTATCGACATCACCCGGGAAGGGCAGGATCCTGTTCTGCCTAGAACGACAAGGATGACATGAATGGTACCCAGAGGGGGCCTTGAATATGCGCCACCTTGAGCCCCCGACGTTATTTGGTTCCCCTGCCCACTAGGCTAGGTCAGGAACTGCTTCAACCTGCTGTCTCAGGCCAGCTGCTGCAGGTGGCCCTACAAGTACCTGCACTGCCTAGTCCTGTGGCCTCGTTCCTTGTGGTACTGGCAATATAGACTCTGATTGCGCTTTGCTGGGTCCTCGATCATTTTGCTTGGCCACATAAAGTACAGCTCATCCTTGATCTTTTCAAAAATTTGAGGTACGGGTTCTTGGAATAGCGTGTTAACGATTTGGGCCGGTGGAGGTCCAGATTCCGCTTCGAAGTCCTTACGGTGCCAATTGTTGTTGTATCGATCCGACCTGAAATCCATCCTCTCCTGAGGGATAGCCCTACCTTTGCCCACATGTTGCTAGTTTTCTTCAACCCTTTTATACTTGTTAATCCTATCTATGAGCTGTCGCACACTGGTAGCGTGTTTCCCAGTTAGGGACTTCCTCAAACCGTGCTCTGTAGGCAAGTCGACCTTGAAGGTTCTGACAGCCACATCATCGAAATCACCCTTTATCTCATTGAACACCTCTCAGTACCTGTCGGAGTACGTCTTTAAGGTCTCTCCCTTTCGCATAGATAGGGATAACAGGGAATCTAGGGGCTGAGGGACTCTGCTACAAGTGATGAAGCGGGATCCAAAAGCTTGAGTAAGCTCTCTGAAAGAGTCGATGGAGCCCGCCCTCAGGCTGTCGAACCACCTCATTGCCATGGGCTCCAAGCTGGACGGGAATACCTTGCACATCAAGGACTTATTCTTAGAGTACACCGCCATCTTTTGACTGAAATGGCTAACATGCTCAACAGGATCTGTGCGGCCATTATAGAGGGTGAACGTAGGTTAGGTGAACCGCCTGGGAAGTTGTCCATCTTCAACTCTGCGTGTGAAGGGGGACTCAGCGATTCGACTTAGCACTTTGCTCATAGCGTCATTTCCCAATCCCTTCGAGGATGGACCACTCCTCCTGCGTTCATGACGGTAGTCCTGCTCATAAGAGAAGGTTTCGCTTGGGGGTGTCCTTGATCTGTGTCTGTACTCGTCATCCCTCTCACCGTCAGAAGAGAGGTTAGAGACTGAGGGGCTTCGCCTCCTTCGCTCCTGGCGCAGCCTCTTCTTCAGGCGGTCAATCTTTTTCTGCATGGCTCTTTCCCGTTCGTCATCAGAGATGCGGCTACCGCCCCTAGGATGACTCTCAACAGTATGGGTGGTATGCACGCTTCCCTCCTGATCCTTCTGAGTACAGTCTTCACGCTGAGACCCCATAGATTCCAACTAGTGCGTCCCCGAACCTACCATGACTGAAGGTTTAAAACTCTAAGCAATCCAAACTTTTCCACAGACGGTGCCAATTGTAAGGACACAGATTCGTGAGCCAGCCCAAATTGGATGAGACGGCCCAACTGGTCCCTAAACAATGAATTTGTAAAGGGTGGGATGCGAAAGTTGGGCTAAAATGATTTAAACAGCCAATGCAATAGGTTAGGGCTTCCAAAAAGAAAAGATAAAAAGCCCAAGTTTGACGAACTCTTATCAACAAAGGTCCGAGGAGGAAAATTCTTCTATTCCAACACTTTTTTTTCTCTTTAAAAAAAAATAATATCCCCCCCCCCCCCCATGAAGGAGAATTTCCTCACATTATATAGCTCTTTCAAGACCATCTCCACCTTACACTTGTCACCCGTCTGATCCTTCACTTGAGTGCATGTCCCATCATGAATCCTTTTTGGCCTACTGTGAGTTGCGGTGGCCGAAGTTACACTGCTCAGGGGTCTTCTCCACATAAATACGATCAGAAGAATAGGTGTACCACAATTAATGCGGTGGTGATAGCCCTTCCTTAGGTATTTTTGAGGATTCCCATTTTCATATAGCTAGGGTCACTCCTCGGACTGCCTTTTCTTTCACCAAACGTAATAAATCGCAATCTAGGATTCTGCATGTCTATTTCCCTCTCCTCGGACTATACCCTGTCCTCGGATATCATTGGAGGCTCGATGCACGATTTTGGGCCTTTAACCCCACGAGGCCCACTACATGATCAAGGGGCTTTTAGTCTCTTCACGGCCTGACACGTAGCCTTGACCCCTGTCTCCACAGTACCAAACAACCAACAATGAAGTTGAGTATGAAGCTCTTTTTAAAGGGCTGGAATTGGCTAAGTCTCTAGGGGCAAAGTCAATAGTCATCTAAGGAGACTCTCAGCTAATCATAGGCTAAGTGAATGGAACATGTGAAGCGAAAGAAGAACGGATGAAGAAATATCTTAATAGGGTGAGACGCCTTGTTAAGAAATTCAAAAAAGCCAGTTTTATTCAAGTCCCCAAGGAAGAAAACATGGAAGCAGATTCCTTAGTAAAAGTAGCGTTAGCAGAAAGATCTGTGGACGAGTTTGATGAAGTCCAATACATGCCTAGCATAGATCTTCCAGAGGTACAACAGATAGAAAGTGAAGAAAATTGGATGACTCCAATAGTCGCTTACCTAAAAGATGGAAGGCTTCCAGAAGAAAGAGATGAGGCCAGAAAGGTAAGGATCAGATCAGCTAAGTACGTCCTTATAGACGAGGTGCTATACAAAAAAGGCTTCTCTCATCCTTACCTAAAGTGTTTAGTTCCAGACGAACCAAACTACATATTGAGAGAAGTTCATGAAGGAGCATGTAGCAACCATTCAGGAGCTAGAGTACTCGTCCATAAGGTCGTCCTTGCAGGTTATTATTGGTAGGCCATTCAAGTAGATACTAAGGCTTATGTGAAGGTGTGTGATCAATGTTAATGCTTCTGTAATGTCCCTAGACAACCATCAGAGTACCTTACCCTGATGATGGCCCTATAGCCCTTTGCGCAATGAGGATTGGATATTTTGGGTCTTTTTCTAATTGATGAGCTAAAAATCGGACTATCTCCAGTAAGTCCATAGAGTCGTTCGGGACCAAAAAAGGTTAACCCAACATAAGAAGGTCGTCCATTGCCAGGGGGTCGTCTGTGGGTATGAAGGTCGTCCATCAAAGAAACACCTGGACGACCCTTTAACACTTAGAAAATTTTCCGAATGGATTTACGTACAAAAGCTTATGATTCAGACCACGTTCTATTATTTAGAAGTATGAGCAAAATCCTTGTTCAGCGCTATAACTTCCCACTAAATTCTTAACTTCTAATGGTAGTTGTAGAAGATAAGGTTGAACCTTCTAACTTCTATAGTAGTTGTGGAAGTTAAGTTTAAACTTTTTAACTTCCATACACGTTGAGAAAGTTACTAAACAAGTAACCACTCCAAAGCTCACTATATAAGGACTCATCCACATGAAATGAAAGTAAGTTTCCATTATTCCCTAAGTTGGAATTCTTTAAGTTCTAGAGAAAAAACTAACTTAAGCATCGGAGGGTTCTTGGGGGGTTAACCCCGGTCACTTTTGATCTTGTTTTTCTTTCTTTTCAGGCCTTCCAAGCAATCACTAGTCTATTGAAACCCGGAGCATTCGGCCTACTGATTTTCTTTGCATCAGCAAATTATATTATCAATTGAAAAAGGAAGTGTTAGCAAAATTTGGATACAAAAACTTAATTAGTAAGTTTTCATTTAAAATATAAGAAGAATGAATTTTATAAAATAGAAAATTATAAAATATTATTTAATTAAATTTATTTAAAATACTCTCCTTAAGTACATTGACTTAGAGAATCTCTCTCCTTGGCTGGACATGCATGAATATGATGCGAGAATCACGCCTTCAACGTTTTCCAGCCAGAGCACAGCATATAGCATGAAAATGTCCTTTTCTTAGAATTTTCTGTAAATCTGCGCAGAAAGTAAACATTTTCTGGAATATTTACTTAAAAAATATTAAATTTAAATCATTATAGCTCAAAAACATATTAAAATTATTATACATTTGGATACTAGTGCTCTAGGAATATAGTGATTTCATGCTCCCATATTTCATATAAATGATGGATCCTAGTATGAGCTTACGTAGTAGAACCTACAATTCATGTGAGGGAATAATACATTGTATTTTAGAAATGTCGAATAATTAATCCATTTAATCATACTTGCCTAGAAGTCTTTTTTTTTTTTTTAATTTTTAAATAAAGAAAATGCTAAAATGATTACAGATTTTAATACATAAATGTACAAACTTATGCCAAAAAATGAATGTAGTAATTGGTGTCACTTGAACAATTAATAAAAAAATATTTGTAGAGAAATTTTATGGATAGAACAAAATATCACAATATTTTCACAACAATCTTGTTTTGAGTTATTGTGGGCCTAGGTATAATTTTTTTTTTTTTTATTTTCTTTTGACTTATGGTAGACTAACACCTTAAATTGTTGTGAAAATGTTATAAGATTTTCACAACAAACTTATTTGAGATGTGACTGTCAGTTCGTTTAGACCTCTTAAACCCAACAGATTAACCTAGAGAATTAGCCAAGTGATTAACTTAGGTAATTTAAACAAAACTAGGTTAATACAAATATATTGAAAAACAATAAAGCAGCGGAAAATAAAGAACACAAAGATCTGATGACCCAGGAAAACCAAACCGGTAAAAAACCTGGGGAGGATTTAACCTAGCTATCCTCAAGGTAAAACCGAATTCACTATGAAAGAATCGAAGTTTACACAATAAGACTTAGACCACTAACATCCTATTACTATCCAAGTGTAGGAAACTTACTACCACGACCCTATGATAGCTCCGAGATCCACGGACTCCTTCTTTCTTGAATTCTTCAGCAATCTACAAGCGCACCTGCTTGTATATCTTTGAAGTTCTTTGATTTTGCAACTGTATGATTTACCAAGCTCTTGACATAAATCTTGAGTTTGGAAACCCTAAGTGTATGTGAAGGTAAACACCTCTAGATCTCACAATGAGATTCACAAACACAACATTCAGAACTCTAAAAACGTGGCTAGGGTTTTCCCTTATATACTTAGGGCAAAACATAAAACCCTATACATTAAATGAGCTAGGGCTGAGTTGGAAAATTCTGCAGAAAAACGTTCTGCTCGATTTTCGATCGGTCGAGTCTAATTCTCGATCGATCGAGTTAGGCAGAAAGTGAACAGTGAATTCTGCAGTCAACTTGATTCCAACTTTATATAAAAAAGCCATACTTTGAGCAAGTCTAATACACAAATTAAAGAATGTTTTGATCATGGTTTGCCAATATTACAAATTGAAGTTCTAATACATTAGTTCCTAATTCTTAGAACCTAACAAACTCCTCCTTTGGCAATCCGTGACAAAACACAGACTTAACAAAAAGCTCAAAGTTTACAAATTGAAACAGCCCATTACAAAATAAAAAGGCACTTAAACAATTCAACCTAACTACTATCTAACAGTTACAAAGTAGACAGCAGCATGACTGAATCAACCTGTATATTCCTGTAACACTTAACAAACACATAAACGCATGTGTGGAAAGGAAAAACAGTAAAACACAAATATGCAAACTAACTCTCCCCCTAAGTTAGATACATCAAAAATAATTTCAACTCTCCCTAAACAAAACATTCTTGTATTTTCCACACAAATTCCCACATATCATCTACAACTCCCCTTTTTTGTCACATATTGACAAAGATAACTCAAATAAAGAATAGAGTGACAGTAAACATGAGAAAAAAAATAAGGGAACATAAAATAGTTTAGCTTTATAGAAAATAGAGAGAACTCCCGCTATGAAGAGCAACAACTCCCCCTATGAACAACAAAGGTTAAAAAAAAGCTTCTCCCCCTATAAAAATAGGAAAAACAAAACAAGTTTTGGGAAAAACAGTTTTGGGAAAAATTTAGGAGGTAGGGATAAATAAAAAACACACAAACCTAAAAAAAATTGAGTTGAGGATACACATGAAGAAAAATATTCTCTCTTTCAACAAATGCAAACTTGACACTATGTGACCCATATATAGTTGCATGAATAGAGAAAATATTTGCACATTGATTATCCATCATATCTCTTAAGAAAAAATATTTTCTGTAGTTCACACATCAAGAAAAATAGCATATACTAAAATGTACAAAGGACTCAAAAATTAATCAATCAATTTTTAAATCAAGTTGAGTACCCAATTTAGCAAAGTGTATGCATGTTATGTGTGAAAACAATGAGAGATATGACTGCAAAACTGCAAGATGGATACAAAAACAATGCAACTCATGTGAATCCTAAACATAAATGATGCATAAAAAAAATTTGGTCAAAAACTCTAAAAAACTGAAAATTTTTCAGTTTCGATCGATCGAGTATCGATCGAATACCAATTGAGTCAGACAGAATCAAACCAAAAATTTTAATCGCAATTTCGATCGGTCGAGAGACAGATTCGATCGGTCGAAATTCTAGAAAACTCAAATTTTTGAAAAACAGAGCAATTTAATGCAGTAACTCCTCAAAGCATAGTCATTCATGAATGAAATGCATGAGTATAAGACTGAAAGTTTTTCAAAAACACATGAATATAGCCCAGATCTTCTAAAATTAAGATTTTCAATCAATTTGTCCTTAAAACTCAAATTTTGCATCAAAATCAAGGAACATATAATCTTGGATGGCCACAACAAAATCACACACAATAACATATACAAAGTTTAGCAAAGAGTAACTTTGTGTAGTGTGTGCAACTAGCAAAAGCTTGAGAGATATGTGAGGTGATATGTGAATAGTAATCAATCACAAAGTCTACAAAATTCATCACATAAATTTGAAAGAGACTATCACCTAAAGAGTTACATCATATAACTCTCACATCTCCTAGAATAAAAGCTTGTAATCATGTAAGTTTCATGATTTGCCTTATAATGTACACACCAATTTTAATTAATTTGAGTTTATTTTAGCCCAATAATGTACACACCAATTTTAGCATTTAAACTGAGGCTACATCTTATATTCTTTTTGTGCATGTGCTACACTTTCTCAAGCACAACATCTTACGATATGCACTAAGGTATTCATGATTGGCTAGTAAACAGTGGTGAGATGGTTATTTATGCCTTTCTCAATAAGTTCAAGTCCAACAATCAAAGGCATGTGACTTCAAGATCAAGACAAAGTGATCAAAAACTATAAACATCTTCCCACACAACATGCACTACAAAGCTTAAACTAGTAAAGTGCAATAAAATAAGCTCATCCAAGCTAAACAGAGTACATAAACATGTTACGTAAAGATAATATAGCCAACCTTGATTATAAATCCAAGATATATAATACAAAATACATAAAAACCTTTTTTGGTTTAAAAAAAATTTATGACCAAAACTAAAAAGCACACTTTATGCTAAATGATTAAAAAAAATGCAAATGCAATGCATGACAGTGCTTAACTAAGCTATAGAGGGTACACAAATAAGAAATATCAATTTCTTAATTAACCTTTGAGTACATGTACAAACTAGTACATACTTAAACAAAATAAAAAAAATAGCTTAGCACTTAAAAAATACATGCTATTCAAGTTTCTCCACAATGTCAAGCATGTTCTAAATCAAGAGAAAGATATCATAGTTCATGTAATCCTCAAGAAAAATAAAACTAGACACAAAATAAAATATTTTTGTCTTTTTGAAATTTTTCAATGTTTTTGGATTTTTTTTTAAAAAAATAAAAACAACCGAAAAAAAACAAAACAACCAAAAACAGAAACAAAATATGTCCACAAATAATTGAAAGAATTAAATCAGGGACAAGTCAACAACATTCACCTTAGAGAATCTTTTCTCACCCATATAGCACGAGTCTTCGGCTTTGTAGGTGAAAATCCATAAGACGCAGAGTGTATTTGAGAGATTACACCAATCTTCTGAGAAAGACTGAAATCCTACAAATTCCTTTCATAAGCCAACAAGCTTAAAATTTTCAAAAGCATATGAAACAATTTATTTGGACTCATGACAGGAGAAATATAATCACATGTCCTAGACTGAAACACAGAATGCTTAAATTTCAATTTATGACAATTAGGACGAATGTGGCCGGAGACACCACAAAAGTGACAAACATGAACAAATTTAGGAACATCAGTATTCCTAACAGCAAATCTAGTGTCAGATTTTGGTTTTTGCCTCAACAAAGAACAATTTGGTCTAATATGACCAACAACACCACGGAGGTGACAAGTAGGCACAAAAACAGATTTCTTATACTCTTTAATAGTAGGTTTAGACTTAGGTTTAGAAACTTCAGCGTCAACATCAGAACTTTTACCTTTGTCTAACCTAGCAAAATAAGCCTTTTCTTTATTATTCCTCTTGAAAGGAGGGATATAAACTTTTTCAGCTTTAGGCTTAAGAGAACCAGAAACACTTCTATTATCAACAGCAAGCTTGGTAGTAGTCAAATTTTCAATTTTAGCTTTAGATTCAACTAACTCTTGTTCCAAGCTTTTCATCTTCTCATCTTGAGAGGAAATTTGATTTCTCAAAAATTCATTTTTTTTATTAGATTCATCTAATCTAACAATCAATTCCTCTTTTTCAAGATTAGCCAATTTAACTCTTCCTTGAATTTCTTAGCAATTCTCATAGTTTTCAATAATTCCTTACGAAGAGTTTCACAGGCATCAAAAAGATCAACAGAAACAATAATGTCCTTTTTATTCAAGTCATCACAATAAAAAACAGTAAGACATTTAAAATTATCCATGATAATAGGGATCAAGGATCAGCTCTTAGATTAAAAGATCTAACACAAAAGAGCTACCCGCTCTGATACCACTTGTCAGTTCGTTTAGATCCCTTAAACCCAACAGATTAACCTAGAGAATTAGCCAAGTGATTAACTTAGGTAATTTAAACAAAACTAGGTTAACACAAATATATTGAAAAACAATAAAGCAGCGGAAAATAAAGAACACAAAAATCTGATGACCCAGGAAAACCAAACTAGTAAAAAACCTGGGGAGGATTTAACCTAGCTATCCTCAAAGTAAAACCGAATTCACTATGAAAGAATCGAAGTTTACACAATAAGACTTAGATCACTAACATCCTATTGCTACCCAAGTGTAGGAAACTTATTACCATGACCCCATGATAGCTCCGAGATCCACGGACTCCTTCTTTTTTGAATTCTTCAGCAATCCACAAGCGCACCTGCTTGTATATCTTTGAAGTTCTTTGATTCTGCAGCTGTATGATTTACCAAGCTCTTGACATAAATCTTGAGTTTGAAAACCCTAAGTGTATGTGAAGGTAAACACTTCTAGATCTCACAATGAGATTCACAAACACAGCATTCAGAACTCTAAAAACGTGGCTAGGGTTTTCCCTTATATACTTAGGGCAAAACATAAAACCCTATACATTAAATGAGCTAGGGCTGAGTTGGAAAATTCTGCAAAAAAACGTTCTGCTCGATTTTTGATCGGTCGAGTCTAATTCTCGATTGATCGAGTCAGGCAGAAAGTGAACAGTGAATTCTGCAGTCAACTCGATTCCAACTTTACATAAAAAAGCCATACTTTGAGCAAGTCTAATACACAAATTAAAGAATGTTTTGATCATGATTTGCCAACATTACAAATTGAAGTTCTAATACATTATTTCGTAATTCTTAGAACCTAACAGTGACCATAGAAGAAGGGTAAAATTTAAGTGCGGTATCTTAGATGTAATACATTAGGTTTCTTAATTAAAGTAAAACATCTAGCTACATTGACTAATACAATAAAATAGTGTTATTTTTTTTCTAAAGACAATTAAATTCAATGTCACTAGACACCTAAATTTTATCCATACATGAACCCATGTGTGATTTACCTTTACTAGCATGTTTGGGAGAGAAAATACGAGGGAATGGAATGAAATTTAAAAAAAAAAAAATTTTTTTGATTCATTTTTAAAATGCTTATACCACAATTTTTATTTAAAAAAATGATAAAAAAGGGGACATAATAGTAATATTATTGTACAATAATTAATTTTCATTTAGTTCCATTCAACTACTAAATAATGTTACCTAGAAGGAGAAAAGAAAAAAAAAAAACTATTAGGTTCTAAGGAGTTAGGAACTAATGTATTAGAACTTCATTTTGTAAGGTTGGCAAACCATGACCAAAACGTTTTGAGTCTTGTTTTAGACTTGCTCAAAGTATGTGATTTTTATGTAAAGTTGGAATCGAGTTATTACAGAAGTCACTGTGCAAATAAGCCTGGCTCGATCGATCGAGAATTAGATTTGACTGATCAAAAGTCGTGTAGATTTTTTTTTCTGCAGAATTTTCAACTCAACCCAAGCCTGTTTGACGTGTAGGGTTTTATGTTTTGCCCTAAGTATAAAAGGGAAAACCTTAGCCACGTTTTCAAAGTTATGAATGCTGTGTGTGTGAATCTTTTTGTGAGATCTAGAGGTGTTTGCTTTCACGTACACTTAGGGTTTTCAAACTTAAGATTGATGTCAAGAGCTTGGTAATCATTCAGTTACAGATTCAAGAACTTCAATATATACAAGCAGAAGTGCTTGTGCTTTGCTGTAAATTCAAGAAAGAAGTAGTCCGTGGTCGTGGTAGTAAGTTTCCTACTCGTGGTAGCAATAGGATGTTAGTGGTCTAAGTCGCTATTGTGTAAATTTCAATTCTTTCATAGTGAATTTTGTTTTACCCTGAGGATAGTTAGGTTAAATCCTTCCCAGGTTTTTTATTGGTTTGGTTTTCCTGGGTTATCATATCGTGTGTTCTTTATTTTCTTGCATGATATGATATATTTGTGTTAACCTAGAATTTCTTAATTTACCTAAGTTAATCACTTGACTAAATATCTAGGTTAATCTATTTAGGTTTAAGGGGTCTAAACTTCTTACAAAAACTCCAAAATAATGTTACTTTCCATTCCTTTCAAATATTTAAATAAGAGAGAGATAATTATTTAATTCCTTTATATTATTTTCTATTCAATCCATTCCATTAATTTCTGTTACAAATTCCTAAATATAATATATGTGATTGGTGATATATCAATTTATAAGATTTTTTTAATCAAGATAACTATCAATTCTCCATCAAAAAAAGAAAAAGAAAAAAAGAAAAGAAGATAAATATCAATTACTTTTTTTAAAACAAAAAGATAGATATCAATTTATAAGATGTATATTGTGAAATTTATAGCATCCTTAACATCACTCTTCATTTAATCAACATACCTTCTCTCTCTCTCTTGCTTTCTCTTTTTTAATAGGAATCAACATACCTTGAACATAAACAATTTTTTAAGTTGGTGGATAATGAACTATAATGCCTAACAAGATTTGAAGTTTGAACCGGTTGTTTCAATCACCCAATATAAAATTGTGAAGGAGAAAATGCCATTTACCCTAACTTTTCTTTTTGGTATGATTGAAAGTGGGGAGGATGGAAGTCCGAATTAAAAGTGAGACTAGGGTTCGTTTGGATATTGCTTATTTTACTGAAAGCTGAAAACACTATAACAAAATAATTTTTAAATGTGTGAATAGTACTGTGAGACCCATTTTTAATGAAAGTTTTGTTGAAAAAAGAGATTTGTGAGTTCCGTAAACAGTGTACGAGACTCATTGACAGACACATTCTCATGTGAAATGCGCTTTTCAATAAATAAAAAAAAAATGCAAACGCAGCATGCTAGAAACACAATTCGAACGCATACTAGATTGAGTTTTTTGACCGGGCTTAACTCAAGAAAGGAGATTGGGCGTAGACAAGATCCTCTTAATTTACCTGACTGGAAAAATGGGAAGAAATTAGTAACACTTTAACCTCTAATGATTAATTAAAAATTAAAAGTCTTGTAAATTTATCTCAAAAAAAAAAAAAAACTTTAAGTTTTGTATACGTATTTACTTTTTCTTTTCTCTTATTAGCTTGTTTTTCTGCACCTTAACAACGCAAAAAAAAAAAAAAAAAAAAAAAAAAATATATATATATATATATATAATAATCTCATTTTTCAATAATATGACTAGAAGGATTTTAATAGACTATATATAATTGAATATTTTTACAAATAACTTGATATAATTTAAATTTCATATATGGTTGATTAATTTATTTGAGATAATAATATAATTTTATTTAGAATGAAATGCTGAATTATGAGCTTGAATTTTTAAATAAGTATTAGAAAACGTATCAATAATGAATAAACTTCTTCTTCTTCTTCTTCTTCTTCTTCTTCTTTTTGTATTTGTATTTGTGTATCTATTATAATAGTAAATATAATAAAAACTTTATTTTCTTTCCTCACATTCTTTTTTGTATTGTTCTAAAAAATAATAATAATACTTTTTTTACCATCCATTTACTTTTTTCTAATCCTTTCCAACTAAACAATTGCAATGAAAAATAATAATATTTTATTTTCAGTTAATTGTTATTTATTTATTTGTCATTTCTAAATATCCTGCTCGCCGTTGAAAGACCGTTGTCAAGGTCAACCACTACGAACTGCAAAGAATTCATATACTAATATATTATTCCGATGTTTACTAAAGTTTGATGTACTCAAGCAATTTTCCGCAGTCTTACCATTACGAAGACTTTAAAGTTAAACTGTTCAGATAATTATCATTTCGTGATGTGTTCAATTGACTCTTCTTTTGGTAGTACTAGTAATTAGCCATTTGCCATGTAAAAAAACAAAAACAAAAAAAGTTTAGCCATAAAAAAAAAAAAAAGTTTAGCCATAAAAAAAAAAAGAAAAGTTTTAGCCATTTGCATTCAATCGGATGATCATTATTCAAAACAGAGAAGGGAAATGTTAAAACAACTCACTCACTAAACAGAACTTTTGGAGGATAGAGTGGCTTGGGTTACTTTCTATGGATGGCTCGTTATCCATTGGCAAATTCACTCTAAAGTCCCATTCAAACTGAAGTTTTTGGATACTTGAATTGATACTTCCAACGGTTTTGTAGCTGAAAGAAAAGATGGATTAGGAGATGAATGAAGGGTTTTTTTTATTAAAATAAAGTTTTCTTTGAACTCATCTCTTTTTTTTTCTTTTTTTTTGATACTACCAAAATATAAAAAATACAAAAAACTATTTTTACGTAAGATATTTTATTGAAATAAACGGAGCCTAATATTTTTAGTTGAATTCTTTGAAAAAAAAATTTTAAAATGTACAACTTATTCAAATATCACTTATTAAACAGATCTCAGTTTCAAAAAGAATAGATTACAAATTGTTTTATACCGAACGTCCTCGTATGAATTAATGCGATTTTATTTTATTTATTTTAATTTAATAAAAAAAGGGGTCGTGAGGCAATCGGCCTTCTTTACAGACATAATGTAGTCCCAACCAATAGGAAGGGAAAGGTTTAAAAAGATTTCGAAAGTTTTGGAAATTTTCCAACCCCTAAGAAGGCCAAGTTTTGGGTCAAACTCCAAAGAAGGGGCAAGTTTTAGAGAGATTCCAAATGTTTTCAGTTTTCACATGGGAGCAGACACATAGCATAAGATTTCAATTCCTATATAAATTCCATGTGCTTTTAGCCAAAATCTTCAACCACCCAGAAACCAATTACATCTCTCTGAAGCTAGGTTGCACCGACACGCCATTTTTGGCGTCGTGTCGGTGTCCGACATGTATCGGACATCGGAACTAGTACGATTTGCTGGATTCCGGTGTCCAAGTAGTGTCTTTTTTCCTTTTTTTTTTTTTTTTTTTTTTTTTCGCTTCTTCAACATGGCGCTGACACGGCTCCGACGCAGCTCCAACCCTCCAACATCCCAGCAGTGAAAAAAAAAAAAAAAAAAAAAAAAAAGAAGAAGAAGAAAATCACAGACCGAAACCCATCTAAACTTCTCACTTCTCAACCCACCCACCCTCCCTCTGACCTCTACCCGCTGCCGCTGCCCTCTGTCCCTCGCCGGAGCTAAATTGGGCCGATCGGCAAGCTCCATAGTCGTGCCCTGTCCTTCCGATCTCTCTCTCTCTCTCTCTCTCTCTCTCTCTCTCTCTCTCTCTCAGCGTGGACAACTGGTCACTGGTTGACCTCTTTAACGCTTCTCTCTGTTTTTTTTTTTTTTTTTTTTTTTTTTTTTTTTTTTTTTTCAGATATAAGATATTTAGCCACTTCGTTTGGGTGAATGGGTTACTTATATACTCATTATTGTTGTTGTTGTTGTTTTTTTTTTTTTTTTAAATCCCACTGTCACTATCACTGTGTGAGAGTGGGATATAATATAATGTTGTTAATGTCATTATGTGCCATATATAATGTTGTTATTGTTATAACTCATATAAATTATACCTTATATGTTTTTTTTTTGTTTCTTTACTCAGCCTTTTGTTTTGCCATATAGTTTTATTTATTTACTTATTAAAGATAAATATTGTAAGTGATTTTACTAAAATGAATACTTGTTGTTCTATGATAATCTTTAAAGTTTAAAACTTGGTTTTCTTTTATGTTTTAAGTTTGATGTTGAATGTAGCTTATTTAAACTTTTGTTTTGTACTCTAAACATTTTATGCGAATTATTATACTACTTTGGGTGTTAGCTTACTTATTTGTAGTTCTTAAATAATTTAAATTCTAGACATAAACGTATTTTATGTCTCAAAATATTAAAAAATATGCCTAAATATAAAATTTAATTAATTATTTAATTGCCGTGTCTGCGCCGTGTCGTGTCCTAGTTTTTCAAAAATTGCCGAATCACCGTGTCCGTGCATCCTAGCTCTGAAGTCTATGACCACCAAACTAATGGCATCCTTATTGGATAAAAAGCTATCCACAGTCTTCGGAGTCTTGTTTAGCCTTGCAGTGGTGTTGATTTCCTTATTCCATTGTGCTGCTTTTGCTTCCCCCTCATCAACTTCTTTTGTGGCCGCAACTGTTGCTGGTAGAGATGAAGTAGGAAAAGAATGGAAGGAAACAGAAGCTCTTCTCAAATGGAAAGCCAGTCTTGACAACCAAAGCCAATCTCACCTATCTTCTTGGGGTGGTGGAGGCAACCCATGCAAATGGGTTGGAATTGTTTGCGATGAGTCGGGAAGTCTCACTGGTTTACACCTTTCGAGTTTTGGATTAATAGGTACGCTTTCCAACCTCAGTTTCTCATCCTTCCCCAACCTCCTCACTATTAATCTATCAAAAAACTCGCTTTATGGAACTATTCCTGACTTGATTGGTAACCTTTCCAAACTCACTCATCTTGAGTTGGCTAACAATGCTCTTTCTGGAACTATTACTTCAAGCGTTTGTAACCTTTCCAGACTCTCCTATCTAGATTTTTCTGGCAATCAACTCTTTGGAAGAATTCCACCAGAGATAGGCTTGTTGACAAGTCTTCAAGTCCTTGCTTTAAACGAGAATGATCTCAATGGTTCCATACCTACTTCTATAGGAAACTTGGGCAATTTATCCCGCCTTTAATTATATAACAACAACTTTTCTGGATCTCTTCCTCATGAAATCGGGAAGTTACACAACGTAGTCCATCTACACCTTCATGGAAACGCTCTATCCGGTTCCATACCTCAGGAAATTGGAATGATGACATCCCTCATTGAACTTGATTTGTCGACACTACAACAAAATGTATTTTTAGTGAGGAAAAAATTCGTCACTAAAAATCCAGTTTTTCGTCACTAAGAACCTTTAGTGACGAAATTGGACATTTAGTGACGAAACTCATTTCGTCACTGAAACCCCGTCACTAAAAGTCCTGGTGACGAAAAATTTCGTCACTAAAAGTTCAATTTGTTTTAAAAAAAAAAAAAACTTTTAGTGACGAAAACGTTTCGTCACTAAATGTTTTCCTCACTAAAAATACCATTTAGTGACGAAATATTTCGTCACTAAAAACACATTAATTTATTAAATTATATTTAGTGACGAATAATTTCGTCACTAAAACTATGTTCGGGTACATATAGTGACGAAAAAGTTCGTCACTAAAACTATTTTTAAGAAAATCTAAACACATATAGTGACGAAAATTTTCGTCACTAAAACCATTTCTTACAAAATTTTACTACATTTAGTGACGAAATATTTCGTCACTAAAACAATTTTTTGTTGCTATATTTGTGACAAATAAATTCGTCCCAAAAACTTATTATTTTCTGTTTTTATTTTTTCATAGCTTTGATATTGACCTGTAACTTATCATTACATTATTAAAACCTCACATTTTAATAGCACATTTATTTCAATAACACATTTATAAAAAAAGATCCATACATTTCACAAGTAAATAATAAAACAAATATCTAATTCAAATTTCTTCCATATAATAATTGTTTACAACATATATAATACCTCAAGATGTTTTATATCAATACAAAAAGTGTAGCACAATATAATTAGAACTAACGGAAGATGTCCTCATATGTCTTCAAGTAATTCCAAAAGTAAATCCCCTAAAAGCCACCAATAAGAAATCTGCACAAATATAAAAACAATACTACATTAAAATCGTAAAGTAAAAACATGCATTAAGAGTAGGAGCATATTCATGCTATAAAGTACTAACCAAAAAATGTTTTAACTATATTATAAAGTTCTATCACATTCATGAATGCACAAGTCTATATTAATACTTAAACAAATATACATTGCATACAAATATACACTCCCAATATGAATTTAAACCACCTTATAACACCATGCAAGACACCCGCTTGCTCCAACACAACAACCCACAACAAAATCAATCACAAATATCGCAAGTATAGAGTATCTACAAGTATTGAAATCAATTAAGCATTATTCATCATATCTAATCAATAAGGTCCATTCACATTTCCAAGAAACTAAAAACTCTTAATATTAGTTTAAACCATTTTATAACACCGTACAACCCATCCGCTTGCTCCAACGTAACAACCCACCACAAAACCAATCACAAACATCACAAGTATAGAGTATTTACAAGTATTGAAATTAATTAAGCACTATTCATCACATCTAATTAACATGTTTCATTCACATTTGCAAGAGATTAAAAACACTTCCAATATTAGTTTAAACCACCTTATAACACCATGCAAGCCACCACTTGTTCCAACACAACAACCCACCACAAAATCAATCACAAACATCACAAATACAATGCTTACAAGTATTGAATTCGAATAAAGTAATACTCATCACATCTAATTACACATGTTTCATTTACATTTGCAAGAAATTAAAAGCACTCCCAATATGAATTTAAACCACCTTATAACACCATGCAAGCCACCCGCTTGCTCCAACACCACAAGACCAATCGCAAACGTCACAAGACCAATCACAAACATCACAAGCATAGAGTTTTATAGGTATTTGAACATATTTTACTTACTATGATCAAGCTAAGCGTACAAGTCTGTTTTGTTGGCTAAGCTTTGGTCTTTGACTTTCACAGATCTAAGCCTCTTTCTATTCCCCCACAGCAACCCAAACAATCACTAACCTTGTCATCACATTCAACCAAAAACCATTAAATTTCTAATAATACTCAAACTAATAAATAAAAAAACATAATTTTGTATTTATTAAACGGTGCATTAATCTTAAATTATAAATATATGGGATTGGGTCAATCACACATGAATGAGACTTACCCAAATGTTTTGGTTATTCTAATAGCCACCCATTATTCATAGAGACACACACATATATAGTTCCAATCCTTGCTACCAAAGCCACCAAATACTCCAACTACAACATACAAAATGAATATCAATATGAGCATAGCATAAAAAGCACGAGCATAGCAATGTAATGAAACAAAATTATAAATATATTACAGAAATTTTATTAAAAACATCTGCCATATTTAATACATTTTTTTTATAAATATTATATCTATATAATAAATTTTCATGTATTTAACTCCAATGTACAATTTATACCCAACAACCATAGACAAGAGAGAAACCTCAAAAGTTCAATTAACATCGAATAAAACATAAAACACTAACTTTCCCATTTCACTAATGCCCAATTTACACTAACTTTCCCATTTCACTAATGCCCAATACATATATTGCTAAATTGAACAATGTGTACATGGCAAGTATACATAATTCAACTAACTCTCTAATACTAAACGACCTTTAGCTTCGATTTATACAAGTAAACTACTGTTGTTTTACAAGAAATTCAAACTAGCTTGACTTGTTTCTTTCTTCTTCTTTTCTCTCTTCTAGGCCAAGATTAAGCTTCTTTTAAACTGTTATAGCATATGCATTAACTGGTGTGTATCAGTAGACATACATGTATTTTGTCAAAGACACAAAACATGACATTTGTATAAACATAAAGTAGTAGCAGTGGCAAAGAAATTGGTGTGCTATTTTTCTGAGGTTGCCAAACTAGGTATGGAAATCACTCAGTACATTGATCTAAAATGACTGCTACTCCAGTAAGCGTTTATTAGAGACCAATTTTGCAAGTCAGTTGCATGCTAAATTGCTTCCTGGTAATTCAACAGCTGTAGCATAGCTTAAAAAGCTGTTTGTTTGCTTCAAAAACTATAATTATACTACCACTATATATCAAATATAATCCCTCTGCCTAAAAGCCATGAAAGTTGAAATATTAGAAAAGATGTATGGTTCCAAGGGCAAGTGTAACCCTACAAACTCAGCTAAAATATATGGTTCATATACGTGTATTGAAATATATGGTTCATGTAAAAGATGTATGCAATATCCGTTCACATAAAAGCTGACAGACACGGTAGCAGACTTCTTGGTAAAGACTACAAGTAAAATTCTATATCATTCCAAATTTTCTCCATAACAGCAAATTGTTTGTTTCAATAAATAGTATTTTTGCTCTTTTCCATTTTGTTATAAGAACTATGCCCACTACAAGCACACAGAGATAGACATATCTAACCCTCAACTCCCCAACAGCACACATAAATAGATACCAAAATCTGTCAAACTCAGAGGGGCACCTTGCATAGAGAGGATACACAAACACTATACTGGAAGTGCATTTACAATACCCATTAAGCTTTTTATCACTAAAGAATGTTAAAAATTAAATTTTGATCAAAAGCCCATAAACACAATCCTGATTCTTGAATGAGAAACATAATAAAGAAAACTCATTTATCAATTTATTCCCAACCCACCAAAAAAAAAACACAGGGGTCTGATTCCAGTGATATCTATGTGTCTACAAATAAAGCAATAATTATAATCAAAACCCAAAATGGGCAGGTCTCAAAAGCAGCCAAAAACCCAAATAAATCCACAACCCAGAAACAAAAACAACAGCAACAACAAATCCTTCAGTCAAAATAAGTTCTAGCATTTAGGTTTCTAACAATGTGTAACCCACCATGCAAAAAAAAAACTCAACAAATTCACATATGTCTATCCAAACGGGCTCAAAGAAAACTCAACAAATTCACATATGTCCAATACACAAATTTTTTTTTAACTTGCACATAAAAGAGAATGCACATCAAAGAGAACAGATTACTAAACTCAAGAATTTTTTTTTCAAAATTAAAATAATTAAAATAATAAGAAACAGAGAAGTCAAGGGCTTACACGCAAGAGTCCGAATGGGTGCTGAAGCTCAGATCGTCGCGCCGTACCCGGAACCGTCACGAATGGGTGTGTATCGGCGATGGTCGCCGGAACCGTCGTGAATGAGTGTGTATCGGCGATGGTTACCGAAATCGTCGCGAATGGGTTGGGTTTGTGGGTTTGCCGGAACAGTCGCTTAGCTTCCTTCAAATCGGCGACGCTTAGCTTCCTTCAAATCGGCGACGGGTTTGGAAGCTTCATCGGCGACGGCTGGATCATCGGCGATGGCTGGATCATCGGCGACGGGTTTGGAACCTTAAGAATCGGCGACGGATTTGGAAGCTTCATCGGCGACGGCTGGAGCTTCAAAGGCGACGGCTGGATCATCGGCGACTGTTGCTCTCATCGGTGACGGCTGGAGTGTAATCGGCGACGGATTTGGTATGGGATCTTAAACGGCGACGGGTTTGGAGCTTAGGTTCTGTAGCTTGGCATGGGAGAAGGAGGAAAAAAATTTTGACCGAAATGAGCTTGGGCTCTGTTGCTTGGTACTATGGGAGTATTTATGATGAAGCCTTTAGCGACGAATTATTTCGTCGCTATTGCTTCCTCTTCGTCGCAAAAGACATTTGGCTTTTAAGTTTTTAGTGACGAAAATTAATTTCGTCACTAAAGATCCCAGATTTGTAAATATTTTTAGAGACGAAATTCATATTTCGTCACTATAGCATATTTTTAGTGACGAATTGTGATTTCGTCACTAAAACAATGAGGTGTAAAACTATTATTATTTTTAGTGACGACTTTTTTTCGTCACTAATTCTACCTTATAGTGACGAAAATATTTTCGTCACTAATACTATCCACAGCAATACCTACAGTGACGAAATATTTCGTCACTAAAAATTTTAATTTTTAGTGACGAAATATTTCGTCACTAAAGATAAATTAAGCTCGCGCCCAAGTTTCCCTCCATTGGCGCCCATTTTTCAGATCACAATAGTGACGAAAAATAATTTTCGTCACTAAATGTTATATTTTTTGTCATTATTAGTGACGAAATTAATATTTCGTCACTAAAGCTTTATTTTTAGTGACGAAAAATATTTCCTCACTAATTTTCGTCACTAAAAATACATTTTGTTGTAGTGCGAGTAGTTTTCTCACTGGTGCAATCCCTGCTTCAATAGGAAACTTGAGCAACTTACAATATCTTTACCTTTATGACAATCATATTTCAGGTTCCATTCCTGAGAAAATAGGATTGCTTAGGCATCTTATTATAGTTCAACTATTATTAAATAATCTCTCTGGAGAGATCCCTGCTTCCATAGGAAAGACAACCAACTTGTCTCATCTTAGCCTTTTCAAAAACAAACTCACTGGGACAATTCCAACCTCTATTGGAAATATGACCAAATTGTCTATAGTATATCTTTATGACAGTGAGCTTTCTGGATCAATTCCAAATACTATAGGAAAGATGGCCAGCTTGTCTATACTTGATCTTCATAGCAATGAGCTTTCTGGATCAATTCCAACCACTATTGGAAATTTGACCAAGCTCACCTCATTACTTTTGCTAAATAACAAACTAATTGGTTCCCTTCCACTTGAAATAAACAATCTCACCAATATCAAATATTTGCAACTAAACTATAACAATTTTACTGGCCATTTACCTCAACATGTATGCCAAGCTGGATCACTTGAAAAATTTGGGGCCACAAATAACCATTTTACAGGCCCTATCCCAAAAAGCTTGAAAAACTGCACTAGCCTAGTCAGAGTTAGGCTTGATGGAAACCAACTAATAGGAAATATAACTGAAGACTTTGGAATTTACCCAAACTTGAACTATATTGATTTGAGTGACAATAACCTATATGGTGAGCTTTCATCAAAGTTGGGGCAGTGTCATAATTTGACAAGCCTGAAACTCTCCATCAATAAGATCTCTGGTAGTATACCACCTGAGCTCAGTGAGGCAAGTCAACTGCATGAGCTTGACCTCTCATCAAATAATCTAACAGGGAAGATTCCAAAGGAATTTGGGCGTTTGAAGTTATTGCTCAAACTTCTATTAAGCAATAACCAACTTTTAGGTGACATTCCTTCAATAATTGGAATGCTATCCCATATAACAGATTTGAATCTAGCGTCAAACAATCTGAATGGTTTGATCCCTAAACAACTTGGAGAGTGCTCAGAATTATTGTTCTTGGATTTGAGCAAAAATAAACTAGAGGGAAGAATTCCTTTTGATATAGGAAGCCTGCATTCTCTTCAAAATCTCGATCTTAGTTGGAATATGTTGACAGGAGAGCTACCGCAACAACTTGGAGGCATGCCACGGTTAGAAACATTGAATCTCTCTCACAATAATCTCTTTGGTTCAATCCCAACCACTTTTGATGATAGTTTAAGTTTGACATCTGTTGATATATCCTACAATGAGTTAGAAGGTCCTATTCCCAACATTAAAGCCTTCCAAGAGGCTCCATATAAAGCATTTCAAAATAATAAAGGCTTGTGCGGTAATGCTACTGGTTTGAAGGCTTGCCCAAAAATAATTCATAATCCTTCAGGTAAAAGGCGCAACAAATTTGTGATAATAATTCTAATTCCTGTTTTGGCTAGTCTATTTCTAATAATTATCATTCTTGGAGTTACACATATTTGTCGCCAAAGAGTGAGCAAAACAAAAAACAAGTCAGGAGGCATACAAAATGATGATATTTTTGCAATATGGAGCTATGATGGGAAAAAGGTGCATATGAAAACGTCATTGAAGCTACAGAGGATTTCAATTCCAAATATTGCATTGGTGTGGGAGGACATGGAAGTGTTTACAAAGCTGAGTTGCCAACAAGTCAAATTGTTACTGTGAAGAAACTTCACCCACTACTCAATGGCGAGACATTCAATCAAAAAACCTTCACGAGTGAGATTCGTGCCTTAACAGAAATAAGACATCGTAACATTGTGAAGCTATATGGTTTTTGTTCACATCCACGACATGCACTCACTTTTGGTTTATGAATACTTGGAAGGGGGAAGCTTGGTTCAATTACTAAACAATGAAGAAGAAACAAATGCATTTGATTGGATTAAGAGAGTTAGTGTTGTCAAAGATGTGGCGAATGCTTTATCTTATATGCATCATGATTGCTCACTTCCTATAATTCACCGAGATATATCAAGCAAAAATGTTTTGCTAGATCTCGAATGTGTGGCTCACATTGTTGACTTTGGCGCTGCTAGACTTTTGAAGCTTGATTCATCCAATTGGACCTCACTTGCTGGCACCATGGTGTACATGGCCCCAGGTAAGTTATTTTTTTTTTATAAATAATTTTAATCTTCAAGCTATGTAAATAACAAATTGTAGTTAGTTGTTTCCTATGTCATAGAAATTGGTAGTTCGGGGTAACCGGCACTAACCAGGTAGTCAAATGTCTGAGTTCCATGTTCTTTGAAAAAATTTTGCAACCAATTCTCCTAGATACTAAAAAATGCCAACCTGGTTACTGCTTAAATCCCAAGTTATATAATTAGGTCAGTTTAGAGATTGACCTAGAAAACATCTGTCACGTAACACACTTTTCCTCCTCCACACCGGACAATTCCCAATTGCCAAATCTATATATTACTAAAAGCTGAAGCGTAGCATTTAATGTTACTACGCTCACGTTGAGCCACGTCAACAGCCATGTCATTTCTACCACATTTTTTTGTAATTGTTCAACAATTTAAAATTAGTTTTTTTCAATTTTAAAATACTAACAAATATAAAATAAATTCCATCCTTATCTCCACCATAAAGCCCGCTTCTTATTAACTTAATTCCCACCACTATCTCTACCATAAATCCCACTTTTTATTAATTTAATTCCACTATATATATATATATATATTATATCTAAAAGCTAAAGCGTTGCATTTATTTTTGTTATACTCCAGTTGAGCTACATCAGCATCCATATCATTATTTCTTTTCTTTTCAATTTTCTTATAATTGTTTTTAACATTTACTCTTTTTTTTTTTTTTTTTTTTCACTTTCACCAACCTTCTCCCCACTATCTTTTTCATCTCCCCACTATCCTTTACATCAATATCACTCTTTCTCTTCCCCTTCATCTTCCTTTATTTTGTCTCTTCTTATTCACTCCCTCTTATTATAAATTTGTCACTATCTCTTCCATTCTATGCATAGTTTTCCTCACAAAAGTTTTTTTTTTAGTTCTCTCTCTCTCTCTCTCTCTCTCTCTCTCTCTCTCTCTCTCTCTCTCTCAATTTTTTGATGGTTTTTTTTTTCTTGCATCTCTACTTTAGGTTGATAAATTTGTGTTCCATAGAACCCTACTTTAGGTTAATGCGATTAAGTTTTGTGTTGAATGTTATCCTCGATTCTTTAGGTTTTTTTTTTTTTTTTTTTTTTTTGGTTCTCTTTTATTGTTAAATGTTATCTTGCTATGTTATAAAGAATTAAATATAGTAATGTGATTTAATTTTGTGTTGATGTTATCCTTGATTCTTTAGGTTGTTTTATTTATTTATTTTTTTGTTCTCTTTTATTGTTAAATGTTATCATATTATGTTATAAAAAATTAAACATAGTATATAAAAATATAATATTATTCTATTATATAGCATGATTCAGAGAATTTGGTATTTGTTGTTATATCTTTTATTTTTACTTTTTTTCTTCTCATCTTATGTTATTCAGGATCAAAATCCTCTAAAGTTCTTAGGGTATTTTAAGACATAGATCTTGCCACGTCATCCATCCACCAAAATAACGATTCCCAAAAAAAAAAAAAAAATCAACCTTATTCACCGTTTGCCATTTAACCAAAAACAAACTACGGAGCTGTAACTTAATTTCTCCCGCATTTGTCCCATGACCAATCTACATGGTCATATTCTACTTTGGGCTGAAGGTACAAATTTAAGTATTTGAAAGCAATTCCCACTAGGAAAAGAAAAGCCTAACTGTTAAATTTATGCATTAAATTAGTACCTACTTGAAAATTTAGAACATAAAAACCCAAAATGTTGCTCTTTTTTGGACCAAAACGTACCTTAAAATTTCCAGTATTAGATAAGCACTTGAGATTATTTGGATCAAAACTCAATCCGGCCTATTGTGCTTTTTTGGTTTCTTCTGGCTTTGATCATTGAACAAACTCTTTTCTTTTGGTTTTGCTTCTTTCTTATAGATTTGATATGAAATTTTTTCAATAAAAAAATAGTATGAGTTTAGTTGAAATTTTTTTATTACGTGGAGAATGGCAATGTTTGCTTTCTTTTGCAAAACCATCAAGTCCACGGTGGTGATTTCCTTCCATTAATATTTCCTCATAATTTTGGTAAGGTGAATAAATTTGAATTTTTTTTATAGCATTCAATAATGGTTATGGTAGTGGATTGATAATATGGCAGAATCTTAGTCTTTTATTTTAAAAGAAATGTGAGGATGTAAATAACTTTATATGGTAGACTACCTTAGAAACTCTAGAAGATTTTGATCCTATTATTTAACATTTAAATTCAGTCAAATCTTCCTTATCATTAAATTATTTATAATTTTTCTCATTTTTTATTTTTAAAAATTTAACATAGAATATTTTATTTAAAGTAAATAAAAATGTCGTAAAAAAATTGTACTCATTTTTTTTTTTACATTTAAACTTTGTCCAACCTTTCTTCTTCCCTTTATCTTTTCATCTCCCCACTAGCCTCCACTTTAATATCAATCTTCTTACTTCCCTTCATCTTCCTTTATTTTGTTTCTTTTTATTCTTATCATCATAGTATAAATTTGTCATTCTCTCTTCCATGCTATATATAATTTTCTCTCACAAAAAAAAAAAAAAAATTGTCATTTCACTCTCTTTAATTCTCACTCAATTTTTTGGTGGATTTTTTTTTTAAATTTTTTTGCCTCTTTGTTTTAGGTTGATTAATTTTAGTGTTCTTCAAAACTCTACTTTGGGTTGGTGCGATTTAGTTTTGTGTTAAATTTTTTTTTTTGTTCTTTTTTATTGTTAAATGTTATCCTATAGCATTATAAAGAATTACAGATACTATATAAGAATATAATAATATTTTATTATATAACATGATTTGGATAGGTGTTTATTGTTATATCTTCTATTTTTACTTTTTTTTTTCTTCTCATCTTATTTTATTCACCATTTAAATTTAGCCACATCTTCCATATCATTAAATTATTTATATTTCCACTCCTCTTATTTAAAAAAATTTAAATATTTAATATTTAACTTAAATTCAATAAATAAAGAACAAAAGAGTAGATAAAAAAAAAAAATCAAACGTCAATTAGTAATAAAGAGTAGATAGAGAGAGAGAGAGGTTTACGGTAACGAAAAAAAAAAAACAATACAAAGTAATAAAGAATAGATAAAGAAAAAAAAATCAAACATCAATTAATAACTGTTAATTGGAAAACAAAGAGACTATAAGGAGAAGTAAAAAAATTAAATAAATATGACCATACAGAGAACATTAAAAATTTTACAATGCAATAAAATCAATTGTTATATTCACTTAAAAAATTAAATCAATAATAAAAAATGAAATACAATCATATTACTACATTTAAACTTAAATCTAATCAAACTCTAATCATAGAAACCATATATCCATTCATAACTAAAAGGGAGATGTTCTCCAGTAATTATATAAATTACATAGGAAATAAAGTCAGGAAATTTTAAAATCCCTTTTTTGACATTTCATTTAACCCTTTATATATATATATATATATATATATATAATCTTCATACATCAATACTTTTAAAAATCTAATGAACAATGCTACATCTTATTTAAAGCTTCTATTATGCAAATCATCAACCAGTAGATATATGATAATACTAAGAAACGTTATGAATGAGATCAAGAAAAAAATGATAAAACTAATTAGCTACTATCATTATGGAGTAGTAGTCTATGATTTTACACATCTAAAAAATTGGAATAAATAGAGTTTACTTAAAGTATATATAAAGATTCATATTAAAAAAAAGTATATGTAAATGTTAAAAAAAAAAAAATACAAAACAAAACTTAGGTACAGTACTTAGATGCTGTTCCTTAGATTCCCCTTTTAAAATTTGGTCATGTAGCTCTTTTTACATAGGATGAAAGCGTATTTTATAGTTAAATAGCCACATGGCTAAATTTTAAAAAGGGAACCTAAAGAACAACACCTAAGATATTGTACATAAGTTTTGTCATAAAAAAAAAGGGTATAAGTAAGGTTTTTATTAATTTAAAAAATAATGAAAAATCAATTGTTAATAATAATAATAATAATAATAATAATATATTTAATGAGATCGCCCTAAAAAAAATTATCTCGCGCAACGCGCGGGTTTGCGACTAGTAATTATAACACCTATGCCTCTTTTTTAATTTTGCCAAGGCCGTTCCGTTCCCCTACCCCCTTTTTATTTTTTTTATACTTATTATAGAACTATATGCGCATTTACATGGAACAAAATTTTGCTACATTTTCAATAATCGCACAAGATCTAATTTATCTTGTCACAAAAATCATATGTATATATATATATATACACACACACACACACACAAACACACACCAAAAGCCTTACAATTCAACTAGTTAATTGGTATATATCTTTACATATCCATGACATTTTAGGCTCAAATTTTTCATTCCCTCTTAAGCTATCGAATTATCAAAAAGAAAGAAAAAAAAAAATCACACTTTAGGTTTCATGCTGAAGATGACTAAATGGAACCCTCACAATCAGACAGGTAAGTGTTTTTTTTTTTTTAAGAGAAGGGTCAGTTTTTAAGTTGATTGTAATGAATCATATACGTAGTAAATGTAAAGTTACTTGGTGGGATAACTTTGATCCTATAATAAAATTCTAAAGGAAACTAGCTAATCCATTAATTTTTTAGCCCGTTCATAAAATTAAAGATTGTAAATGGGAATAATCGTTTGTCCAACTACGTACAATAATCAATTGAACAAATAAATAACAAATGAAGAGCAGTAAGCCAGTACTTAAAATATAAGATACTAGTGCTAACATAATATATTCATAACACATATCGTTTTATAATTTTCTTTTGCATGGACCAGCTTCAAGCAGTGTTTTGACTTATCACCTGTATAATGATCATGTCACTGGGACCTCTATCTTTTTTTCTCTAACAGAGCTTGCATACACAATGGAAATTAGTGAGAAGTGCGATGTGTATAACTTTGGAGTGTTGGCATTAGAAATAATCATGGGAAAGCATCCAGAAGATCTCATCTCAGCTCTATCATCATCATCAGAGACATTGACAGTCCACAATATGCCATTGAATGATGTGTTAGACCAACGCCTTTCATTCCCTACCAATCAAGTTACAAGTGATGTGCTCTCCATTGCAAAGATTGTGATTGCTTGCTTACAGACCATTCCACAATCTCGCCCAACAATGAAACAAGTTTCTCAAGACTTATCTACTCGGAAACCACATTTGGCAAAGCCATTACGCATGATCACTTTAGGGGAAATAGTGATGTCAGAGGTTTGACTGTTTATTAATTAGTTTGTTTACTTCATGTTCTCCTTCTTTTATATGAATTATGTTTAATAAATTTCTATTGGGTCAATATTTTGAGAGTCTTCTCAGAGGTCGGAGAAAAATGCAAGACCTATCTATATTTTTTTCTTTAAAAAAAATCATTATCATTTTACAACTTCAAGATATTTTTATACAATTTTGGGGTCTTTGCTTATGCAGTAGAGGGCCTTAAGACCCCTTCCATTTTTGGGGGACAAGTGGGGCCTTGGGCTTAGGCCTTGAGCCAGCCTTGGTGCTTACACTTTCACATTGTTTTATTTTCTCAATTAATTTGCTTGGACATGTACATTGAGAAAGATGTATTCAAGAACATTGGAAAAAAAAATTGATTGATAAATTGGGAATGAAAAAAAAAAATTACAATTTTAAATTATGAAAAAAAATTATTGACTAAATTAAACCAAGTATGAAAAAATAATTTAAAGTTTATGTTTATATTAGATTTTGTTTAACAAGTATAAAATGTTTATTTTATTCTAATTTTTATTAATACTATGAAACTAATATTTTTTAGGTTAATTTGTCATTCAATCTTGTTGGAAAGTGACATCCAAATATGGGAATGCTTATGACTTATGAGAGCATTTCATCACTAGGAGCGCAAAAAGCGGAAGAAATTAACCATATGACTCAAAAATCAGCAAAAACATAATAGGACATTTGCATAGAGGAAAAGCAAGAGAAAAGAGAGATAATAATAATAATAATAATAATAATAATAATAATAATAATAATAATAATAAATTTCGGAAGAATTTTAGGTATGTTAACATCTTCTAGTTCTATAAAAACATGGCTAGTTTGAGATTATGATAGGGAATGCCTCATATTTAACTTGATTATTTCAAAAGGATATTCCTTTAAAATTATCTCTAATATGTGAACAATAAGCTTTCTCAACCTTTTTTCCTTGAACTATGATAAGTGGTATCACTGGTCCTCTTTGTAGCTCTGTGGCTTGAATACTCATACCAAGTATCAAGTCATCGTTTCCAGAGCTGGTGAGCGAGAGAGAGAGCAATGAGAAAGTAGCAATCAAATACCTCACATGCTTCAGTTTAAGCATTTAAGATGTTTATTGCTATTATTTCTAGTGTAACAAACTGCAATGGTATATGATCAGTTTTGCTCCAGTCATGAACACATCATCATGTTAAGCGTGCAGACACCATTTCAAGTACTAAACGTTAACATATTGATAATAGTGAAGCCATGTCAGAAATTACTCCCAAACAATGGAATGCTTACTTACATAGGGGTCTGAACAAACAAACAAGTGGCTAATTAATATGATGGTTGCTTTTGGTAATACGTAACAAAAGGGGGGAGTAGATAGTGAGAGCTCTTGTACTTAATTAGGGGGAGAGCAGATTTTGTGATAGCTTTTGTAGCTAGGGGAGAATAGACGTGATGATTTTTTTGATATATTCTTGTTTCACAAATATGATATGTTTTGTTGATACATTGATAACATTGACGGTATTGATGATGTTTTTCATTGGATATCTGATCCTTATTTATGTTTTGTGAATTCAAGTTCAGTTTTTAGTTTTTGGTTTATACTGCATTTTCGACACATGCGTTTATGGTTTGTTTTCAGTGTTTCAAGAATTTACAGATTAATTCTTTCATCAATTGCTGCCTAATTGAGCAATTCATGTTTGTGTGTTTTGTCATGAATTGCCAAAAGGGAAGATTGTTAGATTCTAAATATTTAGGATTAAACATTTAGTTTCTAAATTTATTTATGTTGCAAACCGTGAACAAAAACATGTCTAGATTAAGTGTTAGACATTGCTCAAGATTTTTTAAGTCAAGATTCAAGAACTGTCAAGATTCAAGAACTGTCAAGCTACAGAATTATGTAGAATTTAAATTAGGCCTAAAGCTCATGAAAACGTTTAGGCTGGGTTTCAGTCCAACACTACTAGGTATAAAAGGAAAACCCGAATTATGTTTTAGTTTCTCTTGGAAGACTTGTGAATTACTCCTGTGAGATCTGTGAGGTTTGTGTAACCTTCTAACTCTACAAGCGTCTACCAGAACGAGATCTACAATCAAGAACTGGTGGAAACAAGTTGCTGCAAAAAGATCTACTATTGATGGATATCTAAAACCTTTGAGTGGGATCTCAAAGTCACAAACGTGGGAGTTTGTGTTCAGCAAATTCAAGAAAGAAGAGTCTGTGGAGTCGAAACTGTACGTGGTCGTGTTAGTAAGTTCTACAAGAAGTAACTTTAGATTTAGGGTTTAAATCTATTGTAAACTTCCATTTTATCATAATGAATTTGTTTACCTTGAGAATGGCTGGGTTAAATCCTCCCCAGGTTTTTACCTTGAAACTGTTGGTTTTATTGGTTTTCCTAGGTAATCATATTGCTTGCCTTCTTTACTTTTCCACACTAAGTAATATGATTATATGTGTTTAACCTAGATCTCATAATTAACTTAAGTGACTACTTAGCTAATTAATTAGGTTAAACAATCTAAGTATAAAGGGGTCTAAAAAAACAAACAAATTGCAACTCCTCTTTTTTATTTTTTCATATTTACTTCCCTCCTCTGTTCGTTGCAATGAAGGATTTGCTTTGCAGCTCCCAAATCCTTCATTGCAAACTGTTTTGACAATTACTTCTTCAAATTATTAATCTCCTCAATGCTAGACCCTGCAATGAGCATATCATCCACATACAACAGTAAAATGATGTAAGAATTGTCAAAAGACTTAACATAGCAACAATGATCAGCTTCACATCTTTTGAACCCAGTTCTATGCATAAAGCTATCAAATTTCTTGTACCACTGTCTTGGAGCTTGTTTTAGGCCATGCAAGCTCTTTCTCAGTTTGCAGACTAGATTCTCTTGTCCTTGAGCAATGAACCCTTCTGGCTGAATCATGTAAATGTCTTCCTCTAAGTCACCATGAAGGAATGTCGTCTTCACATCTAACTGCTCAAGATGTAAGTTTTTTGCAGCCACCATTCCCAGTACCAATCTGATTGTTGACATCTTCACAACTAAAGAGAATATTTCTGAGTAGTCAATGCCCTTCTTCTGCTGGAACCCTTTGACAACTAATCTAGCCTTGTAATGCTTGCTGCCATCATGCTCATTCTGTATTCTGTATACCCACTTGTTGTGCAAAGTCTTCTTTTCTATTGGTAATTCAGTCAATTCCCATGTCTGATTTCCTAACAAGGAATCCATCTCATCCTTCATGGCTAACTCCTACTTGCTTGAATTTTCATCCTGCAAGGCTTCTTCATAACACTCTAGCTCACCACTATCAGTAAACAGGAGATAATTTAGAGTGGGTAAATAATGCTGTGGAGGTCTATTAGTCCTGGAAGATCTACGAATTTCAGCTACATGTGTCCTCTGATCTACTTGTGATTCTACATTCTCCTTATTTTCTTTACTCCTTTTCTGGACAGTACTTTCAGTCAATTCATCCAAGTTGACAAACTCAGATTTCTTTTGATCTATCTCTGTAACATCTGACACTACAGTTAACCTGTCCTTGTACATAACTTGTTCATTAAATATCACATTTTCACTTCTGATGATTTTCCTGTTTTGTTCATCCCAAAACCTATAGCCAAATTTCTCATCACCATAGCCAATGAAAAAACATATTTTAGACTTTGCATCAAATTTACTACGAGCATCAGAATTAATATGAACATAAGAAACACAACCAAAAACTTTTAAATGTGAAAACTTTACCTTTTTACCACTCCAAACCTCCTCAGGAAGTCTGAACTCCATGGGAACTGATGGCCCTCGGTTTATTAGGTAAGCTGCAGTGCTAACAGCATCAACTCAGAAAGTTTTTGGTAGTCCAGCATGTAACCTTATACTCCTAGCACGCTCATTGAGAATTCTGTTCATGCGCTCAGCCACACCATTCTGCTGTGGTGTCCTAGGAATGGTCTTCTCCATCCTAATTCCTTGTGCAGCACAATACTCATTGAACCCTCCATTTATGTACTCTCCTCCATTATCTGACCTCAAACATTTTACTTTCAAACCTGTTTTTGTCTCAACCATAGCCTTCCACTTCTTAAAAGTTTCAGATACATCAGATTTATTTTTCAGAAAATAAACCCATACTTTTCTGCTTGAGTCATCAATGAATGTAATGTAGTACCTAGAACCTCTAAGGGATGCAACCGGTGAAGGCCCTCACAAATCAGTGTGCATTAACTCCAATTTTTTAGCATTCGGTGTCCTGCTAGTTTTCAAGAAGCTCACCCTTTTCTGCTTTCCCAAGATGTAGTTTTCACACATGTCAAAATCAACAGACTTCAATTCTGGTAGTTTGCCTTTTGACAACAGCATTTTCATCCCTTTCTCACTCATGTGACCAAGTCTGCGGTGCCATAGGCTTGTATTAGTACTTGCTTCAGCAACTGCAATTGTGTCTCTTAGACTTGAGGTCATATATAGAGTACCAGCCTTCTTTCCACAAGCCAATACTCTGGCTCCCTTTGTAACCTTCCAAGTACCACTAACAAATAGTATTGCATGCCCTTCATCATCAAGTTGTCCAACAGAAATCAGATTCCTCCTCAGGTCAGGAATATGTCGAACCTTCTTCAGTAACCAAACAGACCCATTGGGCAACAATATATGGACGTTTCCCATACCCACAACATCCAAGGTTGTACCATCAGCCAAATACACCTTACCAAAATCACCTGCAACATAATTCTGCATGATTTCTCGATGTGAAGTGGTATGAAACGAAGCTCCTGAATCCAAAACCCAATCATCAAGTGGACTGTCTACTGCAAGAAGAAATGCATCTTGTACCTCTTCTGTTACAGCATTAGCAAAATCATCTTCATTCTTCTTCTTAGGACTTTTACATTGCCTCCTAAAGTGACCTGTTTTCCCACAGTTCCAGCATTGTACTTGTTGGTCTGATCTAGATTTATTTCTGTTCCGATTAGAATTTCTAGATTTTGATCTGCCCCAATTTGAATTTCTGTCATTACCTCTGCCTCTTGTCTCAAGGTTTAGGGCAGAACCAGATCCTGAGGTTTCACCTGCATCTCTTCTGCGAATCTCCTCAGCCAGAATTAAATCTTGTATGTCATTGTACTTCAGCTTTTCTTTTCCTGTAGAATTGCTTACTGCCATCCTCATTGCCTCCCAATTGTTTGGCAAATAAGCCAAAACGATCAATGCACGAATCTCATCATTAAAATCAATTTCTACAGACGACAATTGATTTGTGATAGTGTTAAATTCATTCAGATGCTGTGCTACTGATGCGTTCTCTGCCATCTTCAGATTGAACAGTTTCTTCATCAAATGCACCTTGTTGTTTGCTGACGGCTTTTCATACATACCAGACAGAGCCTTCATCAGATCTGCTGTGGTCTTCTCCTTTACAACATTATGTGCAACAGACCTAGACAGAGTTAACCTGATAACTCTCAGTACCTGTCTGTCAAGAAGAGCCCATTTCTCAGCCTTCATAGTCTCAGGTTTTTCCCCTAGAAGCGGCAAGTGCAACTTTTTCCCATAAAGATAATCCTCGATTTGCATCCTCCAAAAACCAAAGTCTGTGCCATCGAACTTTTCTATTCCAGACGCCTTTCCTGCTTCCTCTGCCATTGCTCCCACTCAAACCTAACCCTAGGCTCTGATACCAGTTGTAGGGAATTTAACTCAAAATTCACAACCTATGAGAAACAAAAATAGAGAAAAACACACGCAAAAAAAAAAATAATCACACGCACAAGACAATATTTACGTGGTTCGGCAATTTGCCTACGTCCACGGAGTTGCTGGGATTTCACTATTATCAGGAAATAATACAGAGTGCGGCCACAGTGTTTTTTTTGCTCTCTCAAAAGCTACAATAAGACAAAACCTTAATCACCAAAAAAATGGTTTTTATATCCTGCGCACAGGAGCTATCGGCCCAAGCCTCCGATCCATGGACTAAGCCTCAGAAAATCTCCCATTAAAAACCACGCAATATTATTCGGGTCAGGTCGAGTCGTTAACCGGATCAAACATAAACTAGGCTCCACAAAGCCCAACATTTTCTATACATACGGTTCATAAATTTAATGAAATCAAACTATAATTGGATCCTAATTGTGCTTTAGGTATTATTTTCTAGCCATGTGATTAACACCTACAATTTTAACATATTTTTTTGGCTTAAAAAAAGTCAAAAGGGTAAAATTTAAGTTTTTAAAATCAGCTCTTGACAAATCAAACTCAAGTCTACACCTTAAGTGAAAGTGTTTCTATTTAACCCGAACCTTTTACTGTAATCATGGTCTTGTAAAGAAAACTATAGTTTTATCAATGAATTGAGGTACTAGTTTCAGACAAGCACCGAAAGACTATGGATCACCTAGTATATTATTGGATATACTATTTTATGGTTTTCAAACATTAAAATATTACTTAATATTCGGCCAAAATGCGAATATACCCCTTTTGTCTAAACTTTCTAGCAAAATGCTCTTTATTTGAAACTATTTAGGGATATGTCCCTGTTTTAAACTTGATTTTCTAAAAATCGAGTTTCAATGAAAAACTCGATTTGGCGAAAATCGAGTTATAGGCAATTAAACTTAAAAAAAAAAAAAAAAAACTACATAGAACTCGAGTTCCTTGCAGGTTTTTTCAAGAAACTCGATTTTTGCCAAATTGAGTTTCAAAACAGAGGCATATCCCTAAATAGTTTCAAATATGAGGCATTTTGTTGGAAAGTTTCGATGAAATGGGTATTTTGCCATTTTGGCGCCCTTAATATTCATATGATTAGCATTTTATAATATATATAATATGCGTGCGGATTATCAAATAAAAAAAAAAAAAAAAAGTGTGTGACTGTGCGTTGTTCACGTGTACAATGTGTATCCATGCATAGAAGATAATATATAAATTATAGATTTTGCTCTCTCTAAAGGTACTACTCTACGTTACTAAGTGTTTCCATTTGTTTCGACCCAACACATTTTTCAAAAAATAATTCTCATTTTTAGGTGTTTGGAGTAGTTAACAAACTTGGTCAAATGGAAATCATTTTATGTTGGCAAGGAAACACATCCTCCTCTTCAGGGACGGACCCACTAAGGGGCAGGGGGGGGCCATTGCCCCCCCCCCCCCCCCCCCCCTCCAAAATTAAAAAAAAAAAATTAAAATACTATATAAGATAAACAAAAAATTTCCAATTCACCAATATTTTAATTCAATAATTCATAATAAAAAAAAAAATCCCTCACGGGGTTACAACAATTTTTATGACTTTTTAAATTAATTTATAAACTATGGGAAAGTGAATTACAATATTTATATTTTTTTCAAAAGATAAAATGCCAAAATTATTTTAGAAGCCAATATTGATGACGTAGCATTTTCAGTCTCAAAGAGGAGTCCTCTTTGAGACTGAAAATGTTTACGCCCCTTCACGCTTCAAGAAATAAAACCCCCAAAATGACAAAAATATTCTAAAATTTTGAAAATTACCAAAATACCCTATAAAACTCTAAAATGCCACTGAAACCTTCAAAATGATCTAAAATGCCCTCAAAACCTCAAAAATAATAAAAATGCTCATAAAATCTCCAAAATTCCCTAAAAATTTTCACAACAATTTTAAAACCTTCAAAATGAACAAATAATCCTAAAGACCTTTAAATTGACCCCAATATCTAGGAAGCCTCTAATATAATACAAATACCCATTAAAAAAATAAAAATAAAAAACCTCTAAGTACTCTCAAAACTTTAAAATGACAGAAAATGTTATTATTTAATATCTTTCTAAAGTTTTTATCTAAGTACTCTAAAATTTTTATTTAATATAATACAAATACCCATTAAAGTTTTTATTTAATATCTTTGTAAAATATAGAAAATGTTATTATTTTCATGCAAGCCAAATGCCAAAAAAGGTTTTCTAGATAATTTTCAGAAATACATCAAAACACTGGAAACTAATCCATTATTCCTTGGAATATTTTTAGTTGAATTCTTTGACAGAAAACATTTTTTAAAGGCACAACTTATTCAAATATCACTTATTAAAACAAATCTCAGTTTTTTAAAAGTAAATTACAATTTTTAGTTTTACAAAACGTGGTCGTTTGGATTAATGTGATTTTTTATTTAAAAAAATTAATTAAAAAAAAAGAGGGTTGTGATGCCTGCGGCCCTCTTACTGAGATAATGAAGTTCCAAGTAAAAAAAGTGTGTGAGGCCTACTTATGTGTGAGAAACCCGGCATATATGTCAGGTACAAGATATAATTTTTGCATAAAAAAGGTAATTTTTAAAAAGATTTCCAAAGGTGTGAGCACAGAAGGGTCCACGACATAACTAAGATCCAATCAAATTTCAAAACCCTGAATAGAATTGACAAGTTTTAAAGAGATTCCAAAGGTTTGCATGTGGGAGGAGATAAGATATCATGTGCTTTTAGCCAAAATCTTCAACCACCCAGAAACCAATTACATCTCTCTAAAGTTTCAAACCTCTAAAGTTTCAAACCACTAAGAGCATCCATAGCAATGGAGTTAAAAATTTAGCTATTTAGCACCATAAAAAGCTACTTTATCTATTTTAGCTATTCATTTTACAAAACATCTAGCAGCAGTGAATCTATTTTTACTTTCAACACAATAAAATAATATAAATATCATAATAAAATAATACATCTACTACAATAAACCTCACACACAACCACAACCACAACCACCACAGCCCACAACAAAGAAAAAAAAAATCAACAAAGCCCACACCCACCCGACCCACCAGGCAACATCCATACCCACCACCATGAAACCCATTCCAGCCACCACCATGAACACACCAATCTACCCATAAACCCACCCATACAGACACCGTATTGAACCCTGCGACCCATTCACGAACCACACTGACCCAACATAGCACACCAACCTCAACACAACCCACCAACGCCGATGAACCCAACCGACACCGATTATTCAACCACACCACAACCCACAGTCCACCGATACCAACGAACCCAGCCACCCACTGACACAGATCTACCCACACAACCACAACCACCATCACAGAATAGCCCACAGCAGGAGAAGGAAAAAAAAAAGGGTGAGATTGGTTGGCAGCGTGGGTCTGCGGCGTGAGTCGATGGCGTGGGTCGGCAGCATGGGGGTGGGCTAGCAGCGGTGAGAGGAAGTTGAGAGAGAGAGAGAGAGGTGAGAGTTGAATTTTGAGCAATAAAGAAAAGGAAAAAAGAAGAAAAGAAAAATCAAATAAATAATATTTTAATAGGAAGTGAGAATAAAAAATTATTATTTTTTTAGCTCTCAGCTACAGTAAAAATTTTATCTTTAGCTCCACTATTGCAAGCCTCCTTTTTATGTGTAGTGGTGCTGAAAAATAGCTTTTTAACTTTTTAGCACCAGCTGCTAATGCTCTAAACTAATGATATTTTCATTAGATAAAAAGCTATCCACAGTAGTCTTGGGAGTCTTGTTTAGCCTTGCAGTTGTGTTGCTTTCCTTTTTCCGCTGTGCTGCGCGCAACTGCTACTTTAGCTTCCTCCTCAACCCATAAGAAGAGAAAGGTTTAAAAAAGATTTCAAAAGGTGTATGGAAGGGTCCATGACGTATGCTAGTTAAGATCATCGCCCACGAACTTTTAAAGGTTGATTTTAATTCTTTTGTATTAATATTTGAAAATTTTGAATTAAAGTTTTTATTTAATATCTTTCTAAAATATAGAAAATGTTATTATTTTCTTGCAAGCCAAATGCCAAAAAGGTTTTCTAAATAATCTTTAGAAATACTTCAAAACACGGGAAACTAATATATTTTTCCTTGGAATATTTTTAGTTGAATTCTTTGACAGAAAACATTTTTTCAAGGTACAACTTATTCAAATATCACTTATTACAGCAGATCTTAGTTTTTTCAAAGTAAATTACAATTTTTAGTTTTACAAAACATGGTCATTTGGATTAATGCGATTTTTTATTTTAAAAAATTAATTTTTTTTAAAAGAAAGGGTGGTGACGCGTGCGGCCCTCTTACTAAGATAATGAAATTTCAAATAAAAAAGTGTGTAAAGCCCACATGTGTGTGAAAAACCCGACATATATGCCTGATACAAGATATTATTTTCGCATATAAAGGGCAATTTTTAAAAAGATTTCCAATGGTGTGAACACGGATGGGCCTATGAAGTAACTAACATCCAATCAATTTTCAAACCCCTAAAAAAAATTGGCAAGTTTTAAAGAGATTCCAAAGGTTTGCATGTGGGAGGAGATAAGATATAATGTGCATTTAGCCAGAATCTTCAACCACCTAGAAACCAATTACATATCTCTAAAGTTTATAACCACTAAACTAATGGCAATTTTTATTAGATAAAAAGCAATCCACAGCAGTCTTGGGAGCCTTATTTGGCCTTGCATTTTTGTTGCTTTCCTTCTTCCGCTGTGCTGCTTTTGCTTCCTCCTCAACCCATAGGAAGAGAAAGGTTTAAAAAAGATTTCAAAAGGTGTATGGAAGGGCCCATGATGTATGCTAGTTAAGATCATCGCATTCGAACTTTTAAAGGTTGATTTAATTTATTTTGTATTAATATTTGAAAATTTTGAATTAAAGTTGTTATTTAATATCCTTCTAAAGTATAGAAAATGTTATTATTTTCATGCAAGCCAAATGCCAAAAAAGGTTTTCTAAATAATCTTCTGAAATACATCAAAACACTGGAAACTAATCCATTTTTCCTTGGAATATTTTTAGTTGAAATCTTTGACAGAAAACATTTTTTAAAGGTACAACTTATTCATATATTACTTATTACAACAGATCTCAGTTTTTTCAAAGTAAATTACAATTTTTAGTTTAACAAAACATGGTCGTTTGGATTAATGCGATTTTTAATTTTAAAAAAAATAATTTTAAAAATAAAAAAGAGGGTGGTGATGCCTGCGACCTTCTTACCGAGATAATGAAGTCCCAACCCATAGGAAGGGAAATTTTTAAAAATATTTCCAAAGGTGTGAGCACAGAAGGGTCCAAGACATAACTAATGTAACATGCAAACAATTTTCAAAACCCTATAAAGAATGGCAAGTTTTAAAGAGATTCCAAAGGTTTCCATATGGGAGGAGATAGATATCACGTGCTTTTAGCCAAAATCTTCAACCACCCAGAAACCAATTACATCGCTCTGAAGTTTATAACCACTAAACTAATGGCATTTTTATTAGATAAAAAGCTATCCACAGTAGTCTTGGGAGTCTTGTTTAGCCTTGCAGTCGCGTTGCTTTCCTTATTCCACTATGCTGCTTTTGCTTCCTCCTCAACCCATACGAAGAGAAAGGTTTAAAAAAGATTTTGAAAGGTGTATGGAAGGGCCTAGCCGCCTAGGACGTATGCTAGTTAAGATCATCGCCCTCGAACTTTTAAAAGTTGATTTTAATTATTTTGTATTAATATTTGAAAATTTTGAATTACAGTTTTTATTTAATATCTTTCTAAAATATATAAAATGTTATTATTTTCATGCAAGGTAAATGCCAAAAAAGGTTTTCCAAATTATCAACCGAAATACGTCAAAACACTGGAACCTAATCCGTTTTTCCTTTGCATATTTTTAGTTGAATTCTTTGACAGAAAATATTTTTTAAATGTACAACTTATTCAAATATCACTTATTAAAACAGATCTCTGTTTTTTAAAAGTAAATTAAAATTTTTAGTTTTACAAAACGTGGTCGCTTTGATTAATGCAATTTTTTATTTTAAAAAATTAATTTTAAAAATAAAAAAAGAGGGTGGTGATACCTGCGGCCCTCTTACTGAGATAATGAAGTTTTAAATAAAAAAAGTGTGTGACGCCCACCTGCGTGTGAGAAACCCGACGACATATATGCCGCGTATAAGATATAATTTTTACATATAAAGGGCAATTTTTAAAAAGATTTCCAAAGGTGTGAGCACAAAAAGGCCTATGATGTAACTAACTTCCAATCAATTTCCAAACCCCTAAAAAGAATTGGCAAGTTTTAAAGAGATTCCAAAGGTTTGCATGTGGGAGGAGACAAGATATCATGTGCTTTTAGCCAAAATCTTCAACCACCCAGAAACCAATTACATCTCTCTAAAGTTTATAACCACTAAACTAATGGTAGATTTATTAGATAAAAAGCTATCCACAGTAGTCTTGGGAGTCTTGTTTAGCCTTGCAGTCGTGTTGCTTTCCTTATTCCACTGTGCCACTTTTGCTTCCTCCTCCACCCATAGGAAGATAAAGCTTTAAAAAAGATTTCAAAACGTGTATGGAAGGGCCCATGATGTACGCTAGTTAAGATCATCGCCCTCGAACTTTTAAATGTTGATTTTGATTATTTTGTATTAATATTTGAAAATTTTGAATTAAAGTTCTTATTTAATATCCTTCTAAAATATATAAAACGTTATTATTTTCATGCAAGCCAAATGCCAAAAAAGGTTTTCCAAATAGTCTTCAGAAATACACCAAATTAGTGGAAACTAATTCATTTTTCCTTGGAATATTTTTAGTTGAATTCTTTGACAGAAAACATTTTTTAAAGGTACAACTAATTCAAATATCACTTATAACAACAGATCTCAGTTTTTTCAAAGTAAATTACAATTTTTAGTTTTACAAAACATGGTCGTTTGGGTTAATGCGATTTTTAATTTTAAAAAAATTAATTTTAAAAATAAAAAAGAGGGTGGTGATGGCCGCGGCCCTCTTACCGAGATAATGAAGTCCCAACCCATAGGAAGGTCAATTTTTAAAAAGATTTCCAAAGGTGTGAGTACAGAAGGGCCCATGACGTAACTAATGTAACATGCAATCAATTTTTAAAACCCTAAAAAGAATGGCAAGTTTTAAAGAGATTCCAAAGGTTTGCGTATGGGAGGAGATAGATATCATGTGCTTTTAGCCAAAATCTTCAACCACCCAGAAGTTTATAACCACTAATCTAATGGCATTTTTATTAGATAAAAAGCTATCCACAGTAGTCTCGGGAGTCTTGTTTAGCCTTGCAGTCGTGTTGCTTTCCTTATTCCACTATGCTGGTTTTGCTTCCTCCTCAACCCATAGGTAGAGAAAGGTTTAAAAAAGATTTCAAAAGGTGTATGGAAGGGCCCATGACGTACCCAATATCCAATCAATTTTTAAAACCCTGAGAAGGGCAAGTTTTAAAGTGATTCCAAAGGTCTGCTTATGGGAGGAGAAGTCCAATTTCATACCATTACAATTTTCCGAGCTTACCTAGAAAAGCATCTGTCATGTAAACCCACCCAAGTATTAGTTTCTTTTTCATTTTATTTATTATTTATTTATTTTGCCACAACAGACCTAATTTCCCATTGCCAAATTGTAACACCTGTGCCTTTTAGATATTACTATACGAATATTACATAACTATACTTTTTTTTTTTCTACACAAGATACAAGTGATCATGTAACATTAAACATATCACAGTAATTCTTTTTATTTAGGGTATTGATTCTCATTCGTTCATTATTGTACATCATCTATACAAATCACTCCTTTCACATTTTAAATATAAAAATCAATAAATAATAATTAAAAATATAAACATTCACGCAAAAAATTATGAATTTAGCGTGTATGAATTATGTACATTAACAAATATGAGAGAATTATTACTGTTAAATTTAGTGCACTTGCAACCAATTACATTTGAGATTTTCATTAGTTTGGTAAAATCAAAGACTCCATGAATTTGGTAGAGTCAATGACTCCATTAAAGTATGGTAAAATCAAGGACTCCATTAATTAGGTAGAGTCAAGGACTCTATTGATGTGGTAGAGTCAAGGACTCCATTGATGAATTTGATTTGGTAGAGTCAAGGACTCTAGTTGAGAAAACACTGAACCAAAGCTTGAAAGAAGTTTTACTTGGTAATGTTCAAATAGGATTTACAAGCCATGGACTCGTATCTAAAGTTTCATGTATGGAGTTAGGAAGGACTCTATTGATGTGGTAGAGTCAAGGACTCCATTGATGAATTTGATTTGGTAGAGTCAAGGACTCTAGTTGAGAAAACACTGAACCAAAGCTTGAAAGAAGTTTTACTTGGTAATGTTCAAATAGGATTTACAAGCCATGGACTCGTATCTAAAGTTTCATGTATGGAGTTAGGAACTCCTCATGAAACACAACCCTATTTGTTTTACCAAACAAAAATTCAGATTTGAAGAAGAGGGAGAGAGAGGGATTTTGGTAGAGTCAAGGACTCTAGTTGAGAAAATATTGAATCAAAATTTGAGAAAATTTTTATTTGGTAATTTTCAAATAGAATTTATGAGTCAGGGACTCGTATTTAAAGGTTTATGCATGGAGTTAGGAACTCCTCATAAAACCCAACCCTATTTGTTTTTCCGGAGGAAATTTGCAGGATAGCATTAGTGAGGGAAAGAATATAATAAGTTGACATGGGTGAGGAACAATACTGCAAACTAGTATCTCGAGTTTTAGAGGGTCAATTTCAATCTAAATATCATGTTTCAAATACTCGAATTCCACTTACTGATCTGTGCCACATAGACTCAAGTTTGTAAAAAGTAAATCCTAGTCTACAAGACTCGATTTCTATAGTGAAACAAACCAAAACATATCAGATCAGGCAAGAACAGAGAAACAGAGAACAGGGGGATAGAGGCAAAGAATGGAGGAACAGATCAGGAAGGAAGAAGAGAAGAAGAAGAAGAAGAAGAAGAAGAAGAAGAAGAGAAGGAGGAGAGGAAGAAGAACGGAGGACCATATTGGGAACAGAGGACCAGATCGGGCAGGAAGAAGAAGACTCATATCTGAAAGGAAGACCCAGATGTGGAAGGAAGAAGAAAAGAACTAAGGAAGAGAAAGACTCAGATGTGGAAGAAGAACAGGAACTCGAGTTTTAAATACTCGATTCCCACTTGGATTTTTTTTCCACCTCATCTTGCCATCACATGCAATTCGAGTCTTAGAAACTCGAGTTCAAATCTGAACTCAAGTTTTAGAGTCTCGAGATGCTAGTTTGCTATATAGTTTGCAAACCTGACAACTGACTAAAATATTTAAAAAATAATGTTAAAAAAAATTCTGTTTTTCCGAGAACATTAACTTCTTTCACGTGTTCATGTCATCGCCCACTTTTCAGCTTTTCAAAATTTTTTTTTTTAATCCTGCCGTGGCTACCTTTTCAGCCTTATCTTCCTTTTTTTTTTTTGGATAATGGCAGACCAGTTTTTCATAATGCTGTGCCCACCTTTCCTTTAGCTCCTTTTTTTTCTCTTCTTATCCCTTTCTCATGGGTAATGGCAGACTAGGTAGCTTTTTAGCCTCACGTGGACCCCTATATTTTTTTATACATATATATTAATCACCTTTTTTAGATGATTATACACTTGGTCTCATCCTATTATTTAGTCCACAGCATTAGTGTCACTGCTGTTTGTGTTGCCGTGTAGGTGTATGTACCTATGACACTTTTTATGACACTTTTTTTAGTTTTAACATTTATTTTTGTGATCGATGATATGTCAATTTGTATTTTTGCAGTAAAATTTGTGTTATCCTTAGTATTACTAATAATAATAATAAAAAAGTGCACAACCATTATAATTTTATAAAATTTTAAGCCTTTTACAATGGGGGATGTGCCTTTTTTCTTAGGGTTTTTTTTTTTTTTTTTTTGGTGGTGGGAACTTTAGGCCTAGGCTTTGGGCTAGCCCTGAATTGAACTCTGGCTCTTAAAATCTAAACCATCATGTCAAAGGTTCACAGTAAGAAATATCTTCTCTTTATCGACACTTTATTCCTTTTGTGCTTCTACCAACCATAGTCAATTATTCTTTTTAATTGCATGTCGGTTTCTCTTTATAAATTGAGCACAGTTAGAGCAACCGCATCAATCAGTGCAAAATTTCTGTCTATTTTGCAAAAAATAAAAAAAACCTACTTTTTCTATTTTACACACTCATTTTTACAAAACACCCACATCAGTTTGTCTATTGACTCTATTCTACCATCTATTTTGTTTAAATAATCATTTTTCTCAATTTTTTTATTATTTATCTCAAACTCTCTCTCTCCACTCACGATTAACTTAGACTCTCTCTATTCCCATCTGAAACTCTTCTCTTTGAAAGTCTTCTCTCCATTCATGGTCACTTGCTGATCCAATCACCGATACTGGCTAATCCACAAGCGCCGATCCACAAGCGTTGATCTGCCACAAACGCCGATCCACAAGCGCCGATCCACTCTCTCTGTCTTTGTTGGTGTGTCCATGTGTGGGTGTGTTTGATTTTGTGGTGTTTGCGGTTGATTTTTGATTTTGTGTCTGTGAGAGTGTGTGTATCAGAGGAAGAAGAAGATGATGAGGGAGAGAAGATGCGTTGGTTTTGCAGATGGAGAAGAGAGAAAAAAAAAAAAGGAGCAAAATGTGAAATTATTAAAATATTAGTATGCAAAGCTATATGCATAGTTATTGTAGCATTTTTGCATTTATGCACAATTTTACACCCATTGATATGGGTTTTTTTTTTTGTTAAAATGTGTAAGATGAACTACTTTTTGTATTCTGCAAGATTTTGCAACCATTAATGTGGTTGCTCTAAGTCATCCACCTTTACCTCTAGGATTCCTCGATACAGATCTTCTTTTCTCACTGATCTTTTTTTTCTTTGTTGTTGCTGCCCTTCTTTATTTCAAGCATCTCTTTTCTTTTCTTTTCTTTTCTTTTATCATTATTATTATTATTATTATTTTTTTTTTTTTTTCCTTTTGCAATGATAGAAGTCACATGGTGTGGGTCAAGCATCAATTGCTTTCTCTTGCGACGACTTGATCGAATGACCCACTGGCCCCAGGAGGGGTGGCCTAGCAGTAAGGATCCCAAGTGCAAGTGCAATGATCCCTCGTTCGAACCCTGGTGGGTACTGGGGATGGGAGGTGGGAGCACTCATGCGTTGCGCCTTACTGCTAGCATTCTTGGTGTGCTAGGGTGAGATTTATGCAAACACCCTAGTCATGGTAGTTAAGGCTCAATCCAACATTTCCTAGCGGGGATGCCCCTTTGGTCACGCCCAAGGGGGTGAGTCACACATGGTCGCCCCCACCCCCCTTTTTGCTCATCAAAAAAAAAAAAATATCGAGTGACCCACTGTGGAAGAAGGATTTATTTACTTTCATACGGTGAAGGCCTCTTTTTTAAGCGTCCAATCCCTTTCCTTCTACTTTTTCATTTTGTGACACACTGATCAGATCTCTCTTCCTAATTCAGTTTAGTCTTTTATCAATTTTATAATCAAAAGAACAGATTCAAGGCATTTCAATTCACTATTTTATCAATAATACAAAATCAGGGACAGAAGCCACCCTTGGAAAATGGGAGCAATGACCCCCAAAATTTAAAAAAAACATTTATTGGTATACTTCATGCTCATGCACTTTTCTATTTTTTTGGTAATGGTTAATAATTTACATTTATTATAATTTAGAAATATATATTTTTATTTTTCAAACAAATAAAAAGGATAAACTTTAGAAATAAGCAGTAATTTTTTGAACATAAAGGAAAAAATTATAAATTTTAGAAGTTCTCTTTTTAAATTCAAAATGAAATTTGTTATTTAACATTTATGACCTTATTGCTAAATGAAGTTACCCTTCATTAATAAGGGTATTTTTGAACCACATAAAAATTCAGTTGAAAAAGGGGGAATCTTCTTATATACAGTATAGATATCTCTTTGACACAATGCAATCACAAATTAATTGAACTTCAAAAAGATGAAAATATTGCAATTACCAAAGAAATTTTTGACACAAAATTTAGCCAAACACTCTTAAAGCCCGTTTGGTTTAAAGATAGCTCAGTTTTTATAACTCAGTATTCATAATTCATAACTCAAACTCAAAATCCATAACTCATAACTCAAAACCCACTATCACTCAAAAATTCCAAAATTTTTGTTTGTTAACAAAACCTAGTCATATATCTCAACTTTTAAGTCCACCTTTTGCCAAAATGGTGGAGCCCACCGATCAATCTTTTTCAACTGTCTTCTTCCCTTACCCGTGTGACTCTGCACGAAGAACATGAAATCCACACCCAAACCCAGTTTCATCACCACCACCAACAACAAACCCAGATTCCACTACCATCAACACCACCAACAGCCACACAAAAAATCCAAAAGAATGCACAGGAAACACAACCAAATCTCACATTGCAGAAGAAGAAAAAGAACAATGAAGAGCAAAAAAAAAAAAAACCGAAGCCAAAAAATGGAGCTCCGACCCACCTGTCTCACGATCTCGAGGTCCGCGTGTCTCACGATCTAGCTTGAGCTCAGTCCGACGTCGTTCCTCGAATCCCCTGTCACCGGTGAAGCTTCCGATCTCGAGGTCCGCGTGTCTCACGATCCGGCCTAGGCTCAGTCCGACGTCGTTTCTCGAATCCCCTGTCGCCGGTGAAGCTTCTGATCTCGAGGTCCATGTGTCTCACGATCCCACCTGGGCTCAGTCTAACGTCATTTCTCGAATCCCCTGTTCTCCTCTCCAACATGAAGGTTTGGTCTTGCTCTCTTTCTGATGCCACACAAAACAGAGAAGGAGAGCTCTTGGTCAATGAGAAGAGAGAGCTCTGGTAAAAGAAAAAAAAAAAAAAAAAAAAAAAAAGAAGGAGAAGAGACAAAGAGAAGAACGAGTTGGAGAGAGACGTTACTTGATGGGACAAGTCATACGGGTGAGTCCCATTCTTTGCTTAATTTTACAAAAATGCCACTAAAACTCAATTCTCAAAAACTGAAAACACCTATTTCTTGTTTCCAATTTCCATCACTCTTAACTCAAATTTTTAAGTTTTGAGTGATGGGAACACAACATGAAAATTAAACCAAACAAAAAAATTTGTGTGGGTCTCACGTGTTTTGAGAACTCAGTTATGAGTTTTGAGTGATATGATCCAAAACTATTCTAAACCAAACAGGCTCAAATATCGTAACATATTTCTATCCACACATACAGAGAGAAGGAAATGGTTGGGAAGCATCCATATATGAATGGGAATTCATTTGCGTCTATTTAGAGCAAGAAAATCTTGAATTCCTGCGGAGTGGTGAACCCCGAGCTATGAAACTTGCATTTCTCAACATAATAATTTTGGAGGAGGGGCGGACTCTTGCAAAGAAGTATGTTCACATAAGTAACAGACAAACGGTCGGGTAAACAAACTACGAGTTTAACTTTACGGCTTCTTCCTTTTGTTTCTTTTCATCAAGTTATAAATTCTTATTGATAAATACAAGCTCTTGGATGTTGACGGTCTTTGATGTTGCTATTTGACAGTTGACACAATAGGTTGAAGACATTTCACAGCGGGATTAAACAATTGAATGCTTTGGGCTAGCTGTTGTTAGAGGATGTCGCACTTTGGGTCACACTCATATATCGTTTAAACAATTTGAGTGGAATATACCTCAAATTTAATTGGTCCTCAGCGTTACGTTCGGAGCTTAAAATCCTTATGCCATTTGAAGAAAAGTAGAAAACAACCATTTAATCCACATTGTATAGTTCAAAACGAGGAAACACGTTCTATCTGATTCATTTGAAAAAAAAAAGGACAACTCGTTTTCTGTAACTCTAGTAAATCTGTATAATTACATTTTTTTTTTTTTTTTGGTGAAAACTTAGGAAGTTAGAAATAACAGAAACATATATAAGATCCTACGACTTTTCAAACACGCCTTGAACGGCAAGTTCTAAAATTTATGTCCAATGATTTACACGTGGAAGTGGCCATGACGTAACTAATATCGTAAGATGAGATAGGAGGAGCCAGGAGACAGAAGGTATGATCTCATTTCCTTGTATCTATAAATTTCCAGTGCCCGTAGCCAAAATCCTTCATTCACCAAAACAACCCGCATCCCTCTTTAAGTTTGCAATACCTGACACCTCCTCCCTATTCCCTAAGAGCTATCGAGTCATGCCATCCTTAAAAAAAAAGCCATCCACAGACTTCGGAGTGTTGTTCATGAGTATCGGTGTTGTGTTGGTTTCCTTTTCATCCTCTTTTGTGTCTGCTGCTGCTAGAGATGAAGTGGGCAAAGAATGGAAGGAAGCAGAAGCTCTTCTTAAATGGAAAGCCAATCTTGACAACCAAAGCCAATCCCTCCTATCTTCTTGGGGTGGAGGAGGCCACCCATGCAACTGGGTTGGAATTGCTTGCGATGAGTCGGGAAGCCTCACCCATCTAAACCTTTCGAGTCTTGGTTTGAGAGGTACGCTTTACAATCTCAATTTCTCATCCTTTCCCAACCTCCTCACTATTGATCTATCTAGAAACTCACTCTATGGAACTATTCCCGACCAGATTGTTTACATTTCCAAACTTACCCATCTTGACTTGGCTCTTAATAATCTTTCTGGACCTATTACTTCAAGCATTTGTAACCTCTCCAGACTCTCTATTCTAGATATTTCTACCAATCAGCTCTCGGGAAGAATTCCACCTGAGATACTCCAACTCACAAGTCTTCAAACACTTGTTTTAACTGGTAATCATCTAAGTGGTTCCATCAATCAAGAAATAGGGTTAATGAGCTCCCTATTTTATCTTGACTTAGATACAAATAATCTCAGTGGTCCCATCCCTACTTCTGTAGGAAATTTGAGCAACCTATACCGTCTTAACATAGCGAGAAACCACCTTTCGGGATCTCTTCCTCAAGAAATTGGGAAATTGCAAAACCTACAGGAACTACTCCTCGGAAGCAACAAACTCTCTGGTTTCATACCTCAAATAGTCGGAACGCTCAAATCTCTCGCCCAACTTGATTTGGCAAATAGTTTGTACACTGGTGCAATCCCCGCTTCCATAGGAAACTTGAGCAACTTAGGATATCTTTTCCTTTCTGGGAACTACTTAACAGGTTCCATCCCTGAGGAACTAGGATCCCTTACATATCTGAGTATGTTTCAAATAGTAGGAAATGATATTTCTGGTGCGATCCCTGCTTCCATAGGAAATTTGGCCAACATGGAAAGTCTTCTATTTTCCATAAACAAACTTTCTGGATCAATTCCATCCACTATTGGAAACTTGACCAAGCTCACTGACTTACGCTTGTTTATGAACAACCTTAGTGGTTCCATTCCACGTGAAATGGATAATCTAACCAATTTTAGATATTTTCTACTCTATGAAAACAATTTAAACAAACTTACAGGCCATTTACCTCAACATGTATGCCAGGCTGGAACACTTGAACACATTGGGGCCTCAAATAACCATTTGACAGGTCCTATCCCAAAAAGCTTGAAAAATTGCTCTAGCCTAATTAGAGTTAGGCTTGAGGGAAACCAACTAATAGGAAATATAACCGAAGACTTCGGTATTTACCCGAACTTGAAATATATCGATTTGAGTGACAATCACTTGTATGGCGAGCTTTCATCAAAGTGGGGGCAATGCCATAATTTGACATACTTGAATGTCTTCAACAATAAGATCACTGGTGGTATACCACTCGAGCTCAGTGAGGCAAGTCAACTTGGTAAGCTCGACCTCTCATCAAATCATTTAATAGGGAAGATTCCAAAGGAACTCGGGCTCTTGAAGTCATTGCTCAGTCTTCTATTGAGCAATAACCAACTTTCAGGTAACATTCCTTCAGAAATTGGAATGCTGTCTCATGTAACAGATTTGAACCTAGCAGAAAACAATCTAACTGGCTTGATCCCTACACAACTTGGTGAGTGCTCGGAATTGCTATTCTTGAATTTGAGCAAAAATATACTTGAGGGAAGAATTCCTTCTAGTATAGGTAGTCTACAATCTCTTGAAAATCTTGATCTTAGTTGGAATATGCTGATAGGAGAGATACCACCACAGCTTGGAGACATGCTTCGGTTAGAAATATTGTATCTCTCTCACAATAATCTCTCTGGTTCTATCCCATCCACTTTTGATGATATTTCAAGCTTAACATCCATTGATATATCCTACAATGAGTTAGAGGGTCCTATTCCCAACCAAAAAGCCTTTCGTGAGGCTTCAGATGAAGCATTTCAAAATAATAAAGGCTTGTGTGGTAATTCCACTGGTTTGAAGGCTTGCCCTTATGGTAAAAGGAGCAACAAATTTGTATTCAAAATTCTAATTCTTGTTTTGGCCAGTATATTTGTGATATTTATTATTGTTGGAGTTCTACGTATTAGTTGCCAAAGAGTGAGGAATATAGAAGCCAAGCCAAGCGACATACAAAATGATGATGTTTTTGCAATATGGAGCTTTGATGGGAAAATGGTATATGAGAACATCATTGAAGCTACAGAGGAATTCGATTCCAAATATTGCATTGGTGTAGGAGGATACGGAAGTGTATACAAAGCTGAGTTGCCAACAAGTCAAGTTGTTGCTGTGAAGAAACTTCATCCATTACCCAATGGCGAGAAATCCAATCAAAAAACCTTCATAAGTGAGATTCAGGCCTTAACAGAAATAAGACATCGTAACATTGTGAAGCTTTATGGTTTTTGTTCACATCCACGGCACTCACTTCTGATTTATGAATATTTGGAAGGAGGAAGCTTGGTACATTTACTAAACAATGAGGAACAAGCATAAGCATTTAACTGAATCAAGAGGGGTAATGTCGTCAAAGATGTGGCGAATGCTTTATCTTACATGCACCACGATTGCTCGCTTCCTATAATCCATCGAGATATATCAAGCAAGAATGTGTTACTAGATCTCGAATGTGTGGCTCACATTTCTGACTTTGGCACTGCAAGACTTTTGAAGCTTGATTCATCCAATTGGACTTCACTTGCTGGTACCATGGGGTACATGGCCCCAGGTAAGTTTCTATTTTTATTTTTCATCTATAGTCTATGTAATTAAGTAACAATTTTTAGTTAGTAGTAGTAGTTTTTTTTTTTTTTTTTTTTTTTTTTACAGCAAAAAAAAAATTCATTAAAACCAAAAGAATAGAAGTTTTGGTTCTTTTGGGGTCTGTTCGGTTAGAGAAGTAGAAAAGTAGAGGATGAAAAATTGTGGGAGGATGGAAAAGTGGTAGGATGAAAAATATTTAGTTTTTCCTCTTGTGTGTTCGGTTGGAGGAGTGGAAAAATGAGAGGGTGGAAAACTCTTTTGTTTGGTTGGAGAGAAAAAAGGAAGGATGGAAAATGTAATTTATATTAATTGACTATTATATATAAGAAATAGATTTATTTGTACTCATTAAATAATATAAAATTTATCACATCATATATATAAATTTATATTATTATTTTTTTTATTATAACGTAAAAATTAGATCAGGTCACATTGAAAAAAAAAAAAAAAAGAGAGAAGAGAACGTTTAGGTCACGTTAAAGAAAAGAAAAAAGAAAAAAAAAAAAAAAGAACGTTCAGGTCATGTTATAAAAAATAAAAAATAAATAAAAAAAAGAGAGGAGAACATTGAAAAAAAATAGGTGGGAATAGGGCATTTTTGTAAAAGTGCTACTATAGCACTTTTCTCTCCAGATTTTTCTTCCGATTTGGAAGGAAAAAAAAATGTGGGCTCGGAGAGAAAACTTTCTCCTTGGTTTTCTCTCCTTTCTATTTTCTTTTCCCAAACGAACAGTGAAAAACAGTATTTTCCACTTTATTTTCCTCTCTTTGTTTTCTATCCTCTCTACTTCACTCCAAGCGAACAGAGCCTTAGGGTGATCGAAAGTAACCGGGTAAACACATGTCTGAGTCTATGTTCTTCAATTTTTTTTGCAACCAAATCATCTAGATATAGGGAGGGACCCAAGTGGGGGGCTAAGGGGGCCCGGGCCCCCCTAGTCCAATTTTTTATTTTTTTTACTTATTATATATATAATTTTTGCAGTTGTCTCCCTTTCAAAACCTTAACCCCCCTTTAACTAGCAACTATTCAACCCAAAAACTTAACAAAAACATCTAGAAATTGTTAAATCCCAAGTCAAGTCAGTTTTAAGGATGGTTAAAGCCATTAGGTGGAGAAGTCTAATTTTATACCTTTAATAATTATCCGAGCTTGACCAAGAAAAATATCTAGAAACTAAAATCTTATCATATTCCTTTTTATTTTGTTCATAGAGTATGAAACTAATTACACTTTAGGTTTCACGCTGAAGATATTAAATGGCACCCTCACAAACAGACAGGTCAATGTTTAAATTCTCTTCCAAAAAAAAAAAAAAAAGGTTCTTCTCTTATATATATAAAGGTCAGTTTTAAAGTTTAGTTTAGTGGATCATGTAGTATATGTAAAATTACTTAGTGCGATAACTTTGATTCTATAAATAAAATTCAAAAGGAAAATAGTTTGTTTTTTTTTTTTTATAAAGTTTAGCAGCAAAGTTAGTTCTAACATAAGGCTATAACCTTATTCAATTTCTTTTTATTGGAGGTGAATTTTGACAAATCCACCATTGGATTATATCTTCTTCTTATATCCTCCTTGCTTGCAAAATTTCTAGAAAATTAAAGATTAATAATTATGTCATCAATAAATTATTCAAATTAAAAGTTTTTGGAGTTTAAAATTTTGGATTAAATATAAGCTTATAGATTATATACTAAATAATATTCGATTAACACAAAATTTGACATATGTATTTAGAGCCTAAAAAACATATAATTCAAAAGTTAAATTTACAAAATATGTAGTAATGTGTATTTTATTAAGTAAGGTTGTAACCTTAGGCTACAACTAATTTTGAAGGTAAATTTTGTCTTTTTGTTTTTTAGTCAGTTCATAAAATTATAGATTGTAAATAGGAATAATCGTTTGTCCAACTCCAATGAATTGAACAAATAATAAACAAACGAAGAGCAGTACTTAAAATATAAGATACTAGTGTCAACATAAATATATTCGTAACACATATTTTCATATTTTGCTTTTGGCATGGACCAACTTCTAGTAGTGTTCTAACTTTTTCACCTATAATCATGTCACCATGACCTTGATCTCTTTTTTCTAACAGAACTTGCATACACAATGGAAATTAATGAGAAGTGCGATGTTTATAGCTTTGGAGTGTTGGCATTAGAAATAATCATGGGAAAGCATCCTGGAGATCTCATTTCATCTCTATCATCATCACTCCCATCCTCATCAACATTCACAACTCATATGCCATTGAACGATGTGTTGGACCAACGCCTTTCGCTCCCTATCAACAAAGTTGCAAGTGATGTGTTCTCCATTGCAAAGATTGCGATTGCTTGCTTACAGACCATTCCACAATCTCGTCCAACAATGAAACAAGTTTCTCAAGACCTGTCAACTCGAAAACCACATCTGGCAAAGCCATTACACATGATCACTTTAGGAGAAGTAGTTGATGTCTGAGGCTCGACTGTCTGATTGTTTGTTTTCTTCATGTTCACCTTCTTGTTTATGCATTATGAATTGAGACTCCTCTTTTTTCTCTTTTTCACTTTTACTTTTCTCCTCTGTACTTTGATTTGTTGTATTGTGTCTAATTGATAAGATTCTAAATACAATATAGTATACATCAAAATGCAAAGTTGAGAACTCCATCAATAAAAAATCAGAAAGGGTATTTCTTTATGTTAAATATTGGCATTGATACACAATGTTGAATATGCTAGTATGAATATAGAAGCGAAAGTATAAAGTGTATAACATAATAACACACAAGGGTTACGTGGTTCAACCTAACGACTTACATCCACGGAGAAAACCCTAAAAAGCTACATCAATAATATATTAGAGTGTAGTACAAATCCTATATTACAATAAACTATAACATATGTATATATAGTAGACTAAACCCTAGACTAATAGACTTCTGGTACAAATAGGGCACTTGACTTGCACCCAAAGAAGAATTAGGTTTGGGTTTATGCTAATAGGCTAATATATCTCTAACACCCCTTTTCAAACTCAAGATGGAAGCTTGATGAAACCTTGAGTTTTCATAAGGTTAAGAAGATCGCTTGAATGAAGTTTGGCTTTGTGACGGTGGTTTAAGAAAGGCAATGGTCTTCTAGTGTTGATACGACTTCTAACGATGGCATGACTATACTGAAGAGTTTTGACAGCAGCAGTGGAAAGCCAAAGAAGATGAACGCAGCAAAGAAACACTGAAGAAGACAAAGATTGCTCTTAATACACCATAAGGACAGAAAACCCAGGCCACAGGAAGGTGGCTCTGATACCATTTTAAATATTAGTATTGATACACCCTATATAGTTACATCAATAATATATTAGAATGTAGTACAAATCATGTGTTACAATTAATTATAACATGTGTATATATAGTAAACTAAACCTTATACTAATAGACTTCTAGTACAAATGGGGGACTTGGCTTACATACAAAGTAGAATTAGGCTTAGGCTTAGGCTTATGCTAATGAGCTAATATATCTCTAACACTTTATATGCTTGTCAAGTATATGTAGTCAATATTTATGGTGCTTGAGAGCCACTATAAGGGTGCAGATATAAGCCCTATGATTTCTGATGAAGTGAAGAACAAATATACAACATTTTCAAAGATTTCCTAACTAATAATTTTTGTGAACTCCTTTGTTTTTTTTTTTAATCTTATCAATTTTGTTATGAGAAATGTTAAAGTCATAAACTATTTTACAATATTTTTACAAATTATTGAAGTGGCAAATTCTTCTTAATTCAAATCTGGACCCATAACTAATATCACATTTTTATTTACCAACAACTATTTAGAAAAGAGCAATGCTACAAACACAAACTATTTTACAATATTTGTACAAACTGCTGATGTGGATTTAGCATTTTTCAAATAGTTATTATAAGTAAAAATGTGATGTTAGTGAATGGACCCATATTAGAACTAATAAAAATTTGCTACATTTGTAGTTTGTAAAAATGTTGTAAAAGAATTTGTATCTGTAGCATTACTCTTTGGAAAATGCTAATATCACATCAGTAATTTGTAAAAATGTTGTAAAATAATTTGTATCTATAACATTACTCTTTTATTATTATATTTAGAGAAATACTATGTCCACAACATTTTTCACAATATTTTCACAACAAATCCTAGTTGGCAGGATGTTATTTGCTGTTATTAGTAGGTAAGAAAGTAATTTCAGTGTTGGATTTAAATTTAAAACCTGTAGGATTTAAATTTAAAACCTGTAACAACCTGCCAACTAGGATTTGTTGTGAAAATGTTATGAAAAATGTTGTGGACGTAGCAGTTCTCTTATATCTATTGTATTTATTACATATCTATCATATTTAATGTACATATTCAACCTTAAATTATTTCCTTTTTCTCAAAAAAAAAAAAAAAAACCTTAAATTATTCGTTAATCAAGGTATATCAACTAACCTTAAATTTCCTATCAAAAAAAAAAAAAAACTAACCTTAATTTAAGACCATGGCAAAAATACTATTTGAATCCTTACATTTTGGAGTCTCAATCAATTTACTCTCTACATTTTAATAACAATTAATTTAGTCTCTACATTTTACTAATTTAGTAGCAGTCAATATATATTGTCCCTATTATTTTTGAATTGCAGTCAATTTGGTCTTTACCATTAATTCACTGATAGAAAATACATATGTGGCTAATGGAAGCTAAGCTAATAAAGTAATAACATAAATTTTTAATAACTATTTTAAAAAGCCACATCAGCTTAATAACAAATCCACATCAGAAAATTAAAAAGAAAAAATGAATAAAAAATTAAAATTAAGTTAACTTGCAATTTTTTTTTTCTTTTAGTTTTTTTTTGGCTGTCAAACACATTTAAAACCATTGTTCTCTTCCTACACCAATGATCTAGCACCACCACCTTGTCTTGGAAACCAAACAGTTGCTTTAGTGAATGGTATTGGCAAATTAAAGAGAAATTCATGAGAAAGTCGAAGGACCAAGTCTGGATATAAACCATTAACAACAACGAAGATGTCATTTTCTTTTCTTTTCTTTCATTTTCTAGGAAACCAAACACAACAATAAACATAGATCTTCAAAATTTTGCTGGGAAAACTACAAAATCTATACATAGTTGATGGTACCCTAGCAATGGGCCACCGTTGTCGAACCAAGCCCTTTTTTTTTTTCTCAGATCTACAAAATTTTTGAATCTCCCAAACTCAAAACACAAAATGGAAAAATATAATTTACACACATAAATAGAATCCCAAATAAAAAGATCTGGAAAGAAACAGTAAATATTAAATGGTAGTGGTGGATTTGATGTGCTTGAGGAGAAGCTTATGCAGATAAGACCGAGCTGCTAAAATTATGCTTGAGATCGACGCCGATTTACTCTTGAGGTTCATCATTGCCAGATTGTGATCTCAGGGACTCGAGCTTTCATTGCAAATCTCCACTTTTTTTTCTCTCCGTCTACCTCCTACATTTCCTTCGTGATATCAAACATGATAACAAATGAAAAAGTTACAAATTCTAAAGTAATTTATAAAGGCACCTGATCTCTACATAGTTCTAGAGATATATAGATGTAAAGGTACAAAATACAAATTCTAACGTAGATCTAAAGTGATCCAACTTCCACGGTTCTAGAGAGTTTCATTTTTTTTTTTTAAATCATTTTTTTTCCTTTTAGAATTGAGAAATTAAGTTTTTTTTTTTTTTTCAAGTTTTTAATTCAAATGCTAAAATGTTGACATGGCTTTTTTAAATAGTAGTTGATTTTTTTTATTAGCCACATCAGCTCAAGTATGCTAATTATGTAATCCGTTAATCACGTGGTTATTTTCTGTTAATGAGTTAATAGTAGGGACCAAATTGACTGCAAATTAAAAATGACGGAAACTAAATTGATTGATGATTGCTACCAAAATATAGAGATAAAATTGACTGTAATTTCAAAATATAGAGACCAAAATAATATTTTCGCCTAAGACAATGGAAGCTTCTAGCTCAATAATTTCCATTGTAATTCTTTTTGTGCCTTGTATATATGCCCATGTCTCGTGTACAAACAATACACACTGAATATAGAGGTTTTATATTTAACAACTTTTGGACAAAGTTTAGTTACAAAATTGGTTGTAGCTTAAAGTTACAACTTTACTCAATATTTTTTTATTGGAGGTAAATTTTGACAAATCTACCATTGGATTACATCTTTTTCTTATAACCTCCATGCTTACAAAATTTCTAAAAAATTAAATATCAATAACTATATCATCAATAAATTTTTTAAATTGCAAGTGTTTTGTAGTTTAAAATTATGCATAAAATATAAATTTATAGATCATATGTGTAGTAAATAATATCTGATTTACACAAAATTTGACATGTATATTAAGAGAGTAAAGAACATGCAATTCAACATTTAGATTTACAAAATATGTAGTCATTTTTATTTTATTGAGTGAAGTTGTAGCCTAAGGCTATAACCAATTTTGTAATTAAACTTTGTCCATAACTTTTTTTTCTTTCTCCTTTATTTTCTTGCTATTAAAGCCACCGTTTGGTAATGTTGTCCTAGTAACGTTGTTTAAGTGTTGTAGAAATACGTGTGGATTGGTGAAAAAGTGTTATGAAAATACATATTGTGTTTTTTAAATTAACAATGAAAACTGTTGTTTAAACAACACAACAAAATGCCCCCTAAGAATCTTCTTGGTGTTTTTCTCTACCTAAGCAACACAACAAATGCTCTTTAAAACCATCCCCGCACGTCCTTGGTGGATGGATTCGTCCTAGCCCTTCACAAATCACTACCAATCATTTTTTTTCTCCTAAATGATCACCAAACTTAGTTTTACATCATCAAATTGGTTGGTCAATCTAAACAACACCACAATTCGAGGGTTCATGCACTCTCATCTGCTACCACAACTTTTTGCAAGTCAAATCATGTGCCTTAATGTGCCATCGGCACGTTACATTTGCTCACAAGCACAAACAATATTAGAACTATAAAAATTTACACAACAAATTGTGAACAAATTTATGTAAATTTTTGTGATCATAGCATTTTTCCACATGAATTACAGCACTAGCCACTCACCTTTACGCACTCACATAAACCAACACTGATTTTCTCGTGTCATTACTTGATCAGGCTAGTCCTCTTTAAGCACTCCCATTCCCATACAACCAACCAACACTGATTGTCACATGTCGTTACTTGATAAGGCCATGTTAGCCCGATTACCATGTTAATTAGCGGCCACGTCAACACAAAACCTTTGACAATGCCTTATTCATAGTACTGTCATATCATTGCCACGTCAACTAACACGACATTTGCCATGTCAAGACCTTGGCTATTCATGCCACGTCACCTCCATTGTGCTCAAGAGTGAGGGAGGACTCGACTTTGTACCTGTGGCCTAAACTGACCCGATTCCATAACTCTATCTCACAATTCCAATATGTAGCCTACCGTAATAGATATGTATCCCTCATCAACCCAAGATCTTATGACTAACAATTTGATCTCACAATCCAGATTTCCTCTCTGCCATATCTAACCACATCCACTAAAAAAAAAGGAGAAAGAAGCATTTCTTTTTTCTTTTTCTTTTTTTCTTTCCCAATCATTTTCTATTTTCCACGGTTCAAATCAATGATGTCAGTATGTCACTCATCCCATTACAATTATTTTTAAATTTTAATGGGCCTAAACCTTAATAATAACAATATGTTGGCCAAAAATATGCGTGTTTCTTAAAGGTATAAAATTATGGTGTTATCTTCTCAATTAAACTCCAAAACCTGTGATCCGCGAGGGTGAACCCAATATTGACCGTTTAAACAATCATCGTTGGGTAGCAACATCGCTGGTAGAATAGTTTGCTGCCTTAGCTGAAGCCTTAGACAATGATCTTGGGTTTGCTAGGTTCAATGTTGAGGGGAAGTGCAAGGCAAGGGGTTTTTCCAAGAGGATTGACTGGATCTGTTCCAAAAAAGTAAAAATTCCCAATGGATTTGGCTTCCGCTCAATAACTAAAAGGCAAAACGGACCAAATAGACCGAATGGACCAAAATGGATCGAAGTATAGCAAAGTGGACCGTATTAGAGCTAAATGGACCGAAATAGACTGAAGCAGACCAAAATGGATCGAATAAATCGATGTAGACCAAAGGCAATGGGTTTCTAGAGGTTTGCTTAACTAGCTAATGTGATTTTGAGAAATGAATTTCCCTACTATGCTTGATTAATGCAAAAAAGAAATGCTTGAAGTTGACTACTAGAGAAAAGGAAAAAAGAAAAAAATTGTTAAATATTTATGTTTTTCTCTTATATGGACAAAACAATGTAGTTTTTTATTTTAGTTAATAAAATAAGAAAAGCATAAAATTATTAATTAATTAAGAAGTTCGGACATGTAAGAAGTTTTTATTAATGAAGTATAGAGTGGAACAGGAAAAGTGAAACAGAAGAGTTAGACTTCAAGTTCAAAGCCAATCTCTCCTATTTTCTTGGGGCAGAGGAGGCCAACCGTGCAATTGGGTTGGAACTTGTGATGAGTTGGGAAGTCTTACCCATCTAAACCTTTCGAGTCTTGGTTTGAGAGGTACGCTTTAAGTTTTTCATCCTTTCCCAACCTCCTTACTATTGATCTATCACATAAATTGCTTTATGGAACTATTCCCCACTAGATTGGTAACATTTCCAAACTCACCCATCTCAACTTGGCTTACAATAGTCTTTCTGGAACTGTTACTTCAACCATTAGTAACCTTCCTAAACTCTTCTATCTTTGTTTTACCCAGCGATCACCAAGAATTCCACCTGAAATAGGACTAATTACAAATGGCCTAAGATAGTTTGAGGCCTAAAGAGAAAATTTTAAAGGGTCTTTTTATATCTAAATATCACTTAAATAATATTTAGTTTTTTTTTTTATATTTCAAATCTATTATTAATTCTTACTGATTAATAAGATTAATTCACCTAGAGTGAGCTAATGATATTTCCTATGTAGGTTTTACAAATTGACATGTCACCAATTAAAAAAAGTTATTCAAAAAAATCATTTATTATATTGTTTGAGTGACACCAATTATATTCCTGCTATATTGGTTTGTAAATTTTGTCATAAAATTTGTACTAGTTTTAGCATTTTTTATTCACTTAATGGTGAATTGGTGATTGTGTTGTATTTCTATTAATTTATAATTTTTTTTGTGCGGACAAAATGTTAAAATTACTAGAAATTTTACTATAAAAAAAACTTATAAACTGATAATGCGACATTTCAATAAAAGAATAAATGAGTATTGAATTATTTGTTGTGATCAATGATATGTTAATTTATGAGACATATATGTGATAAAAAAAAAAAGTGCAAATAATTCACTTTTTTTTTAATTAAAAAAAAAAAAAAAAAAAAAAAAAAAACCTTACTGCCCCTATTTAATTTGGAGCCTCTCTATGTTAGGCGGCCTTAGGCCATGGCCCAAACGGCCTAGGCCTAGGGCCGGCCCTGCAGACAAGTCCTTGAAGTCTTCTTTTTTTTGGTAATCTTCTAAATGGTTCCATCCCTTTGGAAATGGGAACGTTGAGGGCTCTAGTTAGTAGTTTCCCTTGATTTAGATGAAAATAATTTTGAAAATAATCTCTCAGGTCCCATCTCTGCTTCCATAGGAAATATGTCCAACTTGGCCGAACTTTTGATATACGAAAACAAACTTTCTAGATCAATTCCAACCATTATTGGACAGATGGCCAACTTGAGGCTCATTTCTTACTGAAAACAAAGTTTCTGGATCAATTCAAACCACTATTGGAAACTTGACCAAACTCACCTATTTAAGTTTGATGATGAACAAACTAAATGGTTACCTCCCAGAGGAATTAGGATTGCTTAAACATCTCAGTACTTTTCAGTTAGCATCTAATAATCTGTGTGGTGCAATTAATCCCTTCTTCCATAGGAATGATGGCTAGCTTGTCTATGCTTGATCTATCTGACAACCAACTTTCGGGATCAATTTCAACCTCTATTGGAAATTTAACCAAGCTCACCGTCACCGAATTAATCTTGTTGATGAACAAACTAACCAGTTCCCTTCCACTTGAAATAAACAATATATCTTGCCAATTTCATAAGTCAGCAACTAGGCTATAACAATTTTATTGGCCATTTACCTCAACATATATGCCAAGCTGGATCACTTGAATATATGGGGGCCATAAATAACCATTTTACAGGTCCTATCCCAAAAAGCTTGAAAAACTGCACTAGCCTTGTCAAAGTTAGGTTTGATGGAAACCAACTAACAGGAAATATAACTGAAGACTTTAGATTTTATCCAAACTTGATAAATATTGATCTGAGTGACATTAACTTGTATGCTGAACTGTCATCAAATTCCCATAAAAATAAATAAACAAACTGTCATCAAATTGGGGAAAGTGGCATAAGGTTTTTTTTTTTTTTTTGGGGGGGGTGTGTGGGGGGTTGTGTTGTTTGAAAGTGGCATAAGTTGTCAAGCCTAAAAGTCTGCAACAGCAAGATCTTCGGAAATATACCATGGTGATGTATGAAAATCCTTAACGTATTATGTGATGCATGAAAATCCTTGACTCAAAGATGCGCGATCAAAATCCCACCCTAGATCTAAATTATGTGAATGAATTAATCAAACTAAACAAAAAATCTTTTTGGCTTTTCATATTTTATATGATGCAGAAGAAATTTAAAACATGTTTAATTTCCAAAATCTACGATAAGATGCATGAAATCCAAAATCTACATGAATAAATAAAAACCCTATATTTGCGCGATAGGATTTAAATCACTTACATCCTCTCTTACTTTTAAACTTATTTTATGGGCCACATTTAAATTAAATAAGTTTGTGCGTGTGTTCTATTATTAATTTTATTTTATGTAAATCTATATATCCTTATACTTGTAAAGAATAAAGGTACTGAGCGATTCTATATTGTTAAGTGAAATTACAAATTTACAATATATAGCAACTTTATTGAATTGAATTTTATTGTTCTATACTTCAAAGTTTACAATATATAGCAACTTTATTGAATTGAATTTTATTGTTCTATACTTCAAAGTTTATTTTATTGACACATATTATAATTTATTATCGTAGATATTTTTTTTTTTATTGATGTTTATGGTTTAGATTTATTTTAAGGATTAAAAGTTTGAAAATAAATCTACAAATCAATTGACATGGTAAATTATATAAAAATACTAGATTTTTCCCCATAATCATATAAGAATTTTATTAACAAAACTATTACTTTTGTGGAGGAAGTTTTTCTAAATTAAACTTCATAAAACCCTACCTAATTAAATTCAACTATGTCACAAAAAAATTAAGGGTATTAATCATATTATCAATTGAAAAAGGAAGTGGAAAGCAAAATTTGAATACAAAAACTTAATTAGTAAGCTTTCATCTAAAAAAACAAGAAGAATGAATTTTATAAAATAGAAAATATTCTACTTATTTGAACTTGAGTTTGCTTCTACCTTGGGGGGTCAAAATAGAAGAAGTTAATCATGATGGAGATAATCACACTTTTGCACTTATTGAAGAGGATCATCAAAGGGCACGCACAGTCCAATTTAATTCTTTGGATAATGTTGTTATATGTAGTTGTAAAATGTTTGAATCCTTGGGGTTATTATGCCGACATGCGTTACAAGTAATTAATGTAAAAAACATAACCCAAATACCGGCTCAATATATTTGAAACGATGGACAAAGGATGCAAAAAAGGATAGTGCCTCATGTAAATATGCAACATCATCAAGTATGAGTAAAGAGATGTCAGTGACATTGCGTCGCAATGAATTAATGCGCTCAGTTTATGATATATTTAGCAAAACTGCAGCGACAACTCGTCATACTGAAATATGCAAAATGAAAGTGAAGGAGATGGTAAAATTAATTGAAAAGGATATGGCAAATTTGAATATGGAGAGAATTGTTGATGCCAACAATTATGGTTTGATTGATGAAAGTGAAACTGCCACCAATGGTGATGGTTTAATGAAGAGCTCACATGATGACTTGCCAATATTGGATTCCCCATATGTGCGACAAAAAGGAATTACAAATAAGAGAATCAAATATAATCTAGAGAAACGCAAACAAAGGGCACCAAAAGATGTTTCTAGATCAAGTATTTTTGAAATACTAGTATGAATTATTTAATTATTATATATGTATCTCATTTTTTGTGACTAATATTTATAGTTTCATTTGTCTTAGAAAAAGTAACAAAAGGAAAACCTTCAAAAAACTTTGATTAGACACCACAAGTTGCAAGTTCCTGCAAGCATATTAGCACACCTATGAATGTAAACTCATCAGGTATGATTATTTAAATTTTATGATTGAAACATTGGAATTTGATACTTGATATTACAAACAAAATTGTATACTTACCCTTTTTTTGGAACAATTAACAATGAAAGAAGTGTCACAAAACTTTGCCCATACATAACATGACATTAATTACTGTGATGGAACTCTCCCTGAAGGTGTGAATATTAGTGATCAAGTTTGTTATTCATATTCCTTAGTCCCTAAGCAATTTAAGTACTTTATGTTGGTTGTATGTATTGATTTTCTATAATTGTTGTATAGGTGTTTTCTTCCTTGGGCATGCCACTAATCAATGTTTCGAACCATTTCCAACAATTTAATAAGGTAATTAAAATATTTAAAGAATTCATTAATGCATTTTTCTTCTTCAAGAAGCATAGGATTTAATTTTGTTGTATGGATTATTTGGACTACAAAATCCTTTATTCACATGGAATGACGGTTCTTCAAACTATAGCTTTACAAGGATGCTTCAAAATAATGATCATTTGACTCAAGTAATATTTATTTTTTAACTTGACTTATGCAGTTTATTATTCAATTATTTTTTGTTCTTTAATTTGTGGCAATTCATTAAATATTGTTAATTTACTGTTATTTGAAAATGACAAACACATTTATATTTTATTTTGCAGGATTCTTTAAAACTCTATGAAGTTAAATAGTTAGAAAGAGTGATTCATCTCAGAAAGTTGGAATACATGTAAACAGTTTAGTTGCATTGGAGACTTTATGGTCATTTGCCCACTTGAAATGGCATCTCCTTTACATTTGATTGTTCTGTTTTTTGTTTCTAAATAAAAAATCTCTTTTTTGTTCTCTTTTATTTTGTCTTGTTTTGTACTGCTGCAATGAGTTTTGAGAATGCAATGGATTCATTTCTTAGTTGGTAACAGAGCATAACCTATGGGTTTTGCATTTATAGTAATTGCAGCAAGATTGATTCATCTCAGAAAGTTGGAATAATGTAAATAGTTCTGTTGCATTGGAGACTTTATGGTCATTTGCCCACTTGAAATGACATCTCTTTTACATTTGATTAGTCTTTTTTTTGCTTCTCAAAGGGAAAAAAAAAAAGGTTTCTCTATTTTGTTCTCTCTATTTTGTCTTGTTTTGTACTGTTGCAATGAGTTTTGAGAACGCAATGGATTCATTTCTTGGTTGATAACAGAATGTTAGCTATGGAATTTGTTGTCGTTGCAGCAACTAACATATATATATATATATATATATATATATATATATACATACTTGGCCAATTCAAACAATCTGTATAACGAGGCATAGTGAAGGCTGTAAATTAAATATACAAAGCAACTCTAAAAAGCTCTCTTTGCCACAAGCCAAAAAATTTGTCTCGTGGCAAGGTGTTGTATCATTTTTCTTTGCTGAGAGAAAAAGATTTTATTAAAATACAAAGCAGTGAACATCAAGGCAATGCAAAAGAAGAAGACTTGCTACTATCCTCAGAAATTACATCAAGAAGGGCCTTGGGTCCAGAATCAACATTAAAACTACCCCAAAACCAGTGTTTAAGAGACTAGGTAGCCAATTTATAACGAGCATGATTTGCCTCTTTGCGTATCCATTTGAAAGAACAGTTAGGCAAATTTGTAGACAGAGAAAGCACTTCAGAAATGCAGCTTTTCTCCATGGTGATTGCACAGCTCTTCTAAACTAATTGTCATCCCTATTACACTTATATAGCAGCTATCCTCAGTCGCGAACAATGCAAATATTAATCTTCTTGTCCATTTAAGTCTTCTGGATCTCACTTTTAACCCTTAAGGTCCACATTATGAGAAAGAACTTAAAGTTGCACTTGTTCTGTAAACACAGTTTATATTGCTGCTGCATAATAGCATTCTTGAGCTTAAATGCACTGTGCTTCATATGATATGGACTAGCATCTATAAAAGAAATTGAAAGAAATAAGCAGTAATTGTGTATAGAAGAAAGACAATAAAATTAAATTAACTAAAAACATCTCTTAGTATACGGTTTTTTCTTGACCATCTTTCTATTGATTATGAAAATTTTGGAATTTGATATGATCTTTCTATTCTTTTTAATAGAAAATTGTACAACCTTTTTAGCCTCTAGAGATTTTGATGGCCAACAACAAAGAATTCATTTGAATCACAGCAGAAACACTCAAAGCCTCATGAATATAACCAAGCTTTAAAGAAACAATAATCACCATTGGATTTGAATAGGAACAAGAGTGGCTCATAAACTCAATAAAAAATGTATATATAAAATTTAAGGAAATTAAACCAGATTTTACCGATTAAGAGAGAAGATGATGCTGCAGAACTGATATCATCAAGAGGGAGAAGAGATTTCAGTTTGCTTTCTTCTGAGATTTCAATTTCTCTTTAAAGGAACATCAGACCTTTACTGATTAAGGGGGAAGATGATGTTGCAGAACAGATGTTGTCAAGTGGGAGAAGAGATTTGAATTTGCTCTATTATGAAATTAAACGATATCTCTCTTTCAAATTTTTTTAATTAGTCGAGTAATCAGATAACATTTAAATGCATTTATCTTTTACTTTAATTTTTATCTTAAAATGAGTCAGCAAATTTTTTAACAAATGAGAGATTTTTAGTGGAATGGTGGACCACATCACTTGGAGCACCTTATAATTTCTACTCTCCTTGGTTGGACATGCATGAATACGATGTGATAATCATGCCTTCAATGTTTTCCAGCCATAGCATAGCACATAGCATAAAAAAATGTGCTTTTCTTAGAATTTTCTGCAAATCTGGGTAGAATGTAAAAAGCTCATTCGGTAAATTCATTCAAACACATGTTTTTTTTTTTAACAACATTATATGTATTTTTACACACTTTTTCACTCACACGTATTTTTACACATATTTTTAAGTACATGTACCAAACACCCCCAAACATTTTCTGGAATATTAACTACTTAAAAAAAATTAAATTGAAATAATTATAGCTCAAAAACATATTAAAATTATTACACATTTTGATACTAGCGCTCTTGGAATATAGTGATTTCGTGCTCCCATAATTCATATAAATGATGTGTCCTAGTATGAGTTTAGAGCACTAGCAATAGTGGAGTTAAAAAGCTATTTTTAACACCACTACACATAAAAAAGAGGGTTGCAACAGTGGAACTAAAGGTAAAAATTTTACCTTCATTGCTACAATGCACAGCTATATATGGCTGTGTACGGTAGCTGAGAGCTAAAAATAAAAATTAATTTTTTATTCCTCATCCAGTTTAAAATAATATTTGTTTGTTTATTTTTTTTCTATTCTTCTATTCTCCACCGCCGACCCAAAGCAAAAATGGACAATCAGAAATCAGAGCTTTGATTTGAATACCAATTATCATACAATCCTAAACCAAACAGTGATCATCATAACCAGACATACCAAGTAGCATCAAAACCTCAAACCCACCCAAATAAACAATAGTCCTATCATAATTCATCTCTAAAGAAGATGAAGAAAAACTGAGATTTGACATTCTGGGTCTTTGAGCTTAAACTTCAAAAAAGAATCAGAGAATGGGTATATGAGAAAGTTAAGAACTTTATGCAGAGAAAGAAAGAAGAAGAAGAAGAAGAAGAAAGGAACCCCAGAAGAGTGAGTTTTTAGAGAGAGAGAGAGAGAGAGAGAAAGTGTGTAAATGGTCAAAGAAAAGAATTATGGAGAGAAGAGGAAAGGGCAGAAAATGCAAGAAAGAAAAGTCCTATTCAGATGGAGGAGTTTGGATATTTGATTGGTAACTTCTCTCTAATTATTTATTTGTTTATTTTACTTTTTTTTTTTAATTTTGTTTTGTTTTGTTTTGTTTTTATTAATTAACCTCAAACCCACGCCTCTGATCTGCTACCGATCCACGCCTTCGACCCATCTCAGCCTTCTCTATTACACTAGGTGATTATTTGTTAGCATGATGATTGAGAAATTACTTTAGTAAAATATATATATATATATATATATATATATGAGTATAATTTGAGGTTAAAAAAATCACTTGTTAATATTAGACGATTATTTGCTATCATGTGGCGGCAGCGGTAGTGGCAACAGTAGTGGTTGCGGGTAGTTGTGATTGTTGTTTATTGTAGTGAATATATTATTTTATTATGATGTTTACATTATTTTATTGTGTTGAAATTTAAAATAGATTCACTGTTACTGAATGTTTTGTAAAGTGAGCAGGTAAAATAGATAAAATAACTTTTTGTGGTGCCAAATATAGTTAATTTTTTAGCTCCACTGCTGTGGATGCTCTTAATTAGTAGAACCTACAATTCATGTGAGGGAATAGTACCATATCGTTGTATTTTAGAAATATTGAATTATTAATCCATTTAATCATATATACTTGCCTAGAAGTCTTTTTTTTTTTTTAATAAAGAAAATGCTAAAACGGTTACAAATTTTAATACAAAAACATACAAACTTGTGCCAAAAAAATGAATGTAGTAATTGGTGTCACTTGAACAATTAATAAATAAATATTTGTAGAGAAATTTTATGGATAGAACAAAATTTCACAATATTTTCACAACAACCTTGTTTTGAGTTATTGTTAGCCTAGGTATATTTTTTTTTTTTTTTCTTTTGACTTATGGTAGACTAATACCTTAAATTGTTGTGAACATGTTATAAGATTTTCACAACAAGCTTGTTTGAGATGTGACCATAGAAGAAGGGTAAATTTTTAAGTATAATATCTTATATGTAATACATTAAGTTTTTCAATTAAAGTCAAACATTTAGTTGCATTGACTAATACAATAAAATAGTGTTATTTTTTTTTCTAAAGACAATTAAATTCAACGTCACCAGGCATTTAAAATTCAATGTCACTAGACACCTAAATTTTATCCATACAAGAACCCATATGTGATTTACCTTTACCAGCTTGTTTGGGAGAGAAAATACGAGCTATCTAGAATGAATTTTTTTTTTTTTTTTTAAATCTTCTTTTGATTCATTTTTAAAATGCTTATACCACAATTTTTATTTAAAAAAAATAAAAAAGGGGACATAATAGTAATATTATTGTACAATAATTAATTTTCATTTAGTTCCATTCAACTACTAAATAATGTTACATAGAAGGAGAAAAGAACAGAAAAACTCCTAAATAATGTTACTTTCCATTCCTTTCAAATATTTAAATAAGAGAGAGATAATTATTTAATTCCTTTATATTATTTTCTATTTAATACATTCCATTAATTTCCATTACAAACTGCTAAATATAATCTATATATCTATATATATAATAATAGGTAAAGCAAAGAGAAAATCCAATTAAATTTCAAATTGGAATTCAATTAGTGTCTAATTTTACGCCATGTGTTTCATCTAATCTAAATTATAGAATTTTGTACCAAGTGAGTTAATTTAGGTAAAAATTGAATTTTCAATTAGAGTTTAATTTTGCGCCATGTATTCCATCTAATATAAATTTTTAAATTTTTGTGCCAAATTAGTTAATTCAATGTAGAAAATGAGGAGTCCAATATAATAAATCATAAAAAACATAATCATATAACTAAAAAAATTCAAATATATATATATATATATATTATATGTAATTGTAATTATTTTAAATATATCCGTGCATATGCACGGAGTTATATACTAATGTATATGATTGGTGATACATTAATTTATAAAAAAAATTTCTTTTTAGAATCAAGATAAATATCAATTACTCTTTTTTAAAACAAAAAGATAGACATCAATTTTTAAGATTTATGTAGTGAAATTTATAGCATCCTTAACATCACTCTTCATTTAATCAACATACCTTCTCTCTCTTTCTTCTTTTTTATTTTTTTTAAAATAGGAATCAACATACCTTGAACATAAGCAATTTTTTAAGTTGGTGGATAATGAACTATAATACCAACAAGATTTGAACCGGTAGTTTCAATCACCCAATATAAAATTGTGAAGGAGAAAATGCCATTTACCCTAACTTTGCTTTTTTGTATGACGGAAAGCGGGGAGGATGGAAGTCCGTAATAAAAGTGGGACTAGATTGAGTTTTTTCACCGGCCTTGACTCAAGAAAGGAGACTGAGCGGAGACAAGGTCCACCTAATTTACTTGACTGGAAAAATGGGAAGAAATTAGTAACACTTTAACCTCTAATGATTAATTAAAAATTAAAAGTCTTGTAAGTTTATCTCAAAAAAAAAAAAAACTATAAGTTTAGTATTCCTATTTACTTTTTCTTTTCTCTTATTAGCTTGTTTCTGCACCTTAACAACGCCCAAAAAAAAAAATGATAATAATAATCTCATTTTTTGATAATATGACTAGAAGGATTTTAATAGACTATATATAATTGATTTTTTTTTTACAAATAATTTGATATAATTTAAATTACATTAATGCAGTTGATTAATTCATTTGAGATAATAATATAATTTTATTTAGAATGAAACACTGAATTATGAGCTTGAATTTTTAAATAAATACTAGTCGTTAACCTCTGCGATACACGGGATAGTTAAATAAAAATTAAAAGTTCTTATTTTACTTAAAGGTTTATGACTTAACTTTTAAAAATGTATCACTTGAAAATGAATGAAAATAAGTTATTTTTTGTTTAATATAATGATTTAGAGAGAGAGAGAGAGAGAGAGAGAGAGAGAGAGAGAGACCCTTGTTAGGACTCTCTTATTATTTAATTTTAAAAATTTAATTTTTTTTAATAAATTAAAATGAGAATATGAAAAATTGTGGGAGTTTTAGAGGTTTCGGTTTCATATATATATATATATATATATATATTAGAAAACGTATATGTGGGGTCATGGGCCCAAATCATTCAATTGGGTCTTGGGCTTTGGCCGAGAGCGTGGGGCTTTAGTTAAGATCGTAAGTAATTCGAGTCCGAGAAAGAATATCTCCTCGGATAAGCTAAACACAGATCAGCTATGGATCCTAGTGATCAAAGTGACCTTCCAGAAAGCTCTAGTGATAAGGACGTATGCCATAAACGTACGAGAATGATAGGAACTCAAAAATATCTAGGAGAAAGCTGCTAACACCACATTTATGTGGACAGGACCCCTGAACAGTGCTGCATTGGTTAACGCAACTCACAGAACACCAGAGAGGGTGTCTGATGGGACAGACACTCAAGTATAGGCTTGGATGATCAATAAGGGGAAGGCCCAGATTGTTTGAAAGGGACTATATAATAGGAGAAACCCACCATGGAGAAAGAGAGAGGGAGGAACGGAGAAAGCACGACAGCAATCTCAAGAACTCTTGTAACCATTCTCATTCAACATTTACTAGAACAAAACTCCTCGGATTGTGCCGAGGACAAACTTTCTTTGGTAAACTCGGTTCATCTCTATTTGACTGTCATGAAATCCATATTAACTGTTATCCATGCACTAAAGTCTAGCTCTTTGACCCACTCTCTACAAATTTATTGTATTGGGCTCACTGAGCCAAGACTCCATACATTTTTGGGATTAGACTGAATATCGTGTCCCTACAATTGGCGCCGCCTGTGGGGAGAGTTTGTGTGATAGTGAGTGCAACGGTTAATTATGGTAGGATCAGGCCCCCATCAGCAAGAGTCCTTGGATAAAGCCATTATGGTGGCCAGTTTACTATGTAAGCAAGTCACTACATGAGGCCAAGGTCTATACTTCGAGGTGCTGATTACATGGGGAGGATTGCTAAATGGAGGACAGTTCTAGGGGCTTTTGACATCAAGTACATGCCTCGTACCTTTGTCAAGAACCAAATCCTAGCGAATCTAGCGGTCGAATTCGTTGAACCTCCATTAGAAGAAGTGGCAACAACACAGAGTATGGATGGAAAATCGATTAGCACAATCTCCCTACGAGAACCTTTATTCTATAAGGTATATATTGATATCTTCTAATCTTTGTTCTAAGTGTCAAACAGAGCCTTAGCTATGTCGAGTCCCTCAAAGCTCTTGCTAAGCAGATCTTTAGCTACGTCGAGTCCTCGGACTTCCTGCTAAAAAGATCCTTAGCTACGTCGGGTCCCTCAGACCTCCTGCTAAGTGTTAAATAGAGCCTTAGCTACGTCGGGTCCCTCAGACCTCCTGCTAAGCAGATCCTTAGCTACGTCGAGTCCTCGGACTTCCTGCTAAGAAGAGCCTTAACTACGTCGGGTCTCTCAGACCTCCTGCTAAGTGTTAAACAGAGCCTTAGCTACGTCGGGTCCCTCAGATCTCCTGCTAAGCAGAGCCTTAGCTACGTCAAGTCCTCGAACTTCTTGCTAAGTAGAGCCTTAGCTACGTTGTGTCCCTTGGACTTCCTGCTAAGCAGAGCCTTAGCTACGTCGGGTCTCTTGGACCTCTTGCTAAGCAGATCTTAGCTACGTCGAGTCCTCGGACTTCCTACTAAGAAGAGCCTTAACTATGTCGTGTCCCTCAGACCTCCTGCTAAGTGTTAAACAGAGCCTTAGCTACGTCGAGTCCCTCAAACCTCCTTCTAAGTAGATCCTTAGCTACGTCGAGTCCTTAGACTTCCTGCTAAGAAGAGCCTTAGCTACGTCGGGTCCCTCAGACCTCCTGCTAAGTGTTAAACAGAGTCTTAGCTACGTCGGGTCCCTCAGACCTCCTGTTAATCAGATCCTTAATTAAGTCGAGTCCTCGGACTTCTTGCTAAGAAGAGTCTTAGCTACGTCGAGTCCCTCAGGCCTCCTGCTAAGTGTTAAATAGAGCCTTAGCTACGTCGGGTCTCTCAGACCTCCTATTAAGTGTTAAATAGAGTCTTAGCTACGTCGGGTCCCTCAGACCTCCTGCTAAGCAGATCCTTAACTACGTCGAGTCCTCGGACTTCCTGCTAAGAAGAGCCTTAGCTATGTCGGGTCCCTCAGACCTTCTGCTAAGTGTTAAACAGAGCCTTAACTACGTCAAGTCCCCCAAACCTCCTGCTAAGCAGAGCCTTAGCTACGTCGAGTCCTCGGACTTCCTACTAAGTAGAGCCTTAGCTACGTCGGATCCCTTGAACCTCCTGCTAAGTATTAAATAAAACCTTAGTCATGTTTGAGTCCTCAGACCGTATGCTTTGGGAAAATTAACACACTATGGTATCTCTCAAGTATCAAACAGAACCTTAGTTATGCATGGATCCTCAGACCACATACTTTGAGGAAAGTAACGTTCCATGATATCCATTTGTTTCTCACTAAGTGTCAAGACAGACTTAAGATTATAACCAACTCCTCAGATTGGTAGCTCTGAAAGGAGCAATTTACAGTACAAATATGGGGCGCGTAAAACGACACTCCCACATGTGTAGGTCAAAGGATCCAATAGAATTAACTCTTAAGAATTAAAAACCTCACTTTTCTCCTCGGATGAAAGGAAAAAACCAAAGTTTTGAGGGGCTATTATGGGGTCATGGGCTTAAATCATGCAATTGGGTCTTAGGCTTTGGCTGAGAGCGTGGGGCTTTAGCCGAGATCGTGAGTAGTTCAAGTCTGAGGAAGAATATCTTCTCGGATAAGCTAAACACAAATCAGCTATGGATCCTAGTGATCAAAGTGACTTTCTAGGAAGCTCTATTGATAGGAACGTGTGCCACAAATGTACAAGAAAGATAGGAACTCAAAAATATCTAGGGAAAAGCTGCTAACACCGCATTTATGTGGACAGGACTCCTGAACAATACTACCTCAGTTACCGCAACTCACAGAACACCAGAGAGGGTGTCTGATGGGATAGACACTTAAGTATAGGCTTGGATGATCAACAAGGGGAAGGCCCAGATTGTTTGAAAGGGACTATATAATAGGAGAAACCCACCATGGAGAAAGAGAGAGTGAGGAACAGAGAAAGCACGGCAGCAATCTCAAGAACTCCTATAACCATTCTCATTCAACATTTACTAGAACAAAACTCCTCGGATTGTGCCGAGGACAAACTTTCTTTGGTAAACTCAGATCATCTCTGTTTGATTGTCATGAAATCCATATTAACTGTTATCCATGCACTAAAACCTAGCTCTTTAACCCACTCTCTACAAATTTATTGTATTGGGCTCACTGGGCCAAGACTCCATACATTTTTTAGATTGGTCTGAATATCGTATCCCTACAGTATCAATAATGAATAAACTAAAAATTTATTTGTATCTGTGTATCTATTATAATAGTAAATATAATAAAAAATTTATTTTCTTTCCTCTCATTCTTTTTGCATTGTTCTAAAAAATAATAATAATACTTTTTTACCATCCATTTACTTTTTTTAAATTCTTTCCAACTAAGCAATTGCAATGAAAAATAATAATATTTTATTTTCTGTTAATTTTTATTTATTTATTTGTCCTTACTAAATATCCTGCTTGCCGGTGAAAGTCCGACGTCAAGGTCAACCACTACGAGCTGCAAAGAATTCATATACTATTATATTATCTGATGTTTACTAAAGTCAGTAAAGTGTGATGTGCACAAGTAATTTTCCAAAGTCTTACTATTACGAAGACCTTAAACTGTTTAGATAATTATCATTTCGTGATGTGTTCAATTGACTCTCCAATAATTCTTTTGGTAGTACTAGTAATTAGCCATTTGCCATATAAAAAAAAAAAAAGTTTTAGCCATTTGCATTCAATCGGATGATCATTACAGAGAAGGGAAATGTTAAAACAACTCACTCACTAAACAGAACTTTTGGAGGATAGAGTGGCTTGGGTTACTTTCTATGGATGGCTCGTTATCCATTTGCAAATTCACTGTTAAGTTCCATTCAAACTGAAGTTTTTGGAGATCAACTTATTACTCGAATTGATACTTCCAACGGTTTTGTAGCTGAATGAAGGCTTTTGTTATTTATTTATTATTTTTTGAATTCAAGGTTTTTGTTATTAAAAGATAGTTTTCTTTAAACTTTTTTTTTTTTTTTTTCTTCTGATACTACCAAAATACAAGAAATATAAAAAAAAAAAAAAAAACTATTTTTATATAAAGTTTTTCATTGAAATAAAGGAAGCCTAATATTTTTTTTAGTTGAATTCTTTGACAAAAAACTTTTTTTTAAATGTGCAACTTATTCAAATATCACTTATTAATCAGATCTCAGTTTCAAAAGAATAAATTACAAATTATGTTTTATACCGAACGTTCTTATTTGAATTAATGCGATTTTATTTTATTTTTATTTTTCTTTAATAAAAAAAGGGGTTGTGAGGCCCGCGGCCTTCTTTATGGACATAATGAAGTCCCAACCCATAGGAAGGGAAATGTTTGAAAAGACTTCAAAAGGTGTGAGTATAGAAGTGCCATGTACCCTATACCCAATCAATTTTCAAACCCCTAAGAAGGGCAAATTTTAGAGAGATTCCAAATGTTTTCAGTTTTCACATGGGAGGAGACACATTGCGTAAGATTTCATTTCCTATATAAATTCCATGTTCTTTTAGCCAAAATCTTCAACCACCCGGAAACCAATTACATCTCTCTGAAGTCTATAACCACCAAACTAATGGCATCCTTATTAGATAAAAAGCTATCCACAGTCTTCGGAGACTTGTTTAGCCTTGCAGTGGTGTTGATTTCCTTATTCCATTTTGCTGCTTTTGCTTCCCCCTCATCAACTTCTTTTGTGGCCGCAACTGTTGCTGGTAGAGATGAAGTAGGAAAAAAGTGGAAGGAAACAGAAGCTCTTCTTAAATGGAAAGCCAATCTTGACAACCAAAGCCAATCTCACCTATCTTCTTGGGGTGGTGGAGGCAACCCATGCAAATGGGTTGGAATTGTTTGCGATGAGTCGGGAAGTCTCACTGGTTTACACCTTTCGAGTTTTGGATTAATAGGTACGCTTTCCAACCTCAGTTTCTCATCCTTCCCCAACCTCCTCACTATTAATCTATCAAAAAACTCGCTTTATGGAACTATTCCTGACTTGATTGGTAACCTTTCCAAACTCACTCATCTTGAGTTGGCTAACAATGCTCTTTCTGGAACTATTACTTCAAGCGTTTGTAACCTTTCCAGACTCTCCTATCTAGATTTTTCTGGCAATCAACTCTTTGGAAGAATTCCACCAGAGATAGGCTTGTTGACAAGTCTTCAAGTCCTTGCTTTAAACGAGAATGATCTCAATGGTTCCATACCTACTTCTATAGGAAACTTGGGCAATTTATCCCGCCTTTACCTATATAACAACAACTTTTCTGGATCTCTTCCTCATGAAATCGGGAAGTTACACAACGTAGTCCATCTACACCTTCATGGAAACGCTCTATCCGGTTCCATACCTCAGGAAATTGGAATGATGACATCCCTCATTGAACTTGATTTGTCGAGTAGTTTTCTCACTGGTGCAATCCCTGCTTCAATAGGAAACTTGAGCAACTTACAATATCTTTACCTTTATGACAATCATATTTAAGGTTCCATTCCTGAGAAAATAGGATTGCTTAGGCATCTTATTATAGTTCAACTATTATTAAATAATCTCTCTGGAGAGATCCCTGCTTCCATAGGAAAGACGACCAACTTGTCTCATCTTAGCCTTTTCAAAAACAACTCTCTGGGACAATTCCAACCTCTATTGGAAATATGACCAAATTGTCTATAGTATATCTTTATGACAGTGAGCTTTCTGGATCAATTCCAAATACTATAGGAAAGATGGCCAGCTTGTCTATACTTGATCTTCATAGCAATGAGCTTTCTGGATCAATTCCAGCCACTATTGGAAATTTGACCAAGCTCACCTCATTACTTTTGCTAAATAACAACCTAATTGGTTCCCTTCCACTTGAAATAAACAATCTCACCAATATCAAATATTTGCAACTAAACTATAACAATTTTACTGGCCATTTACCTCAACATGTATGCCAAGCTGGATCACTTGAAAAATTTGGGGCCACAAATAACCATTTTACAGGCCCTATCCCAAAAAGCTTGAAAACTGCACTAGCCTAGTCAGAGTTAGGCTTGATGGAAACCAACTAATAGGAAATATAACTGAAGACTTTGGAATTTACCCAAACTTGAACTATATTGATTTGAGTGACAATAACCTATATGGTGAGCTTTCATCAAAGTGGGGGCAGTGTCATAATTTGACAAGCCTGAAACTCTCCAACAATAAGATCTCTGGTAGTATACCACCTGAGCTCAGTGAGGCAAGTCAACTACATGAGCTTGACGGGCTTTTGAAGTTATTGCTCAAACTTCTAGTAAGCAATAACCAACTTTTAGGTGACATTCCTTCAATAATTGGAATGCTATCCCATATAACAGATTTGAATCTAGCGTCAAACAATCTAAATGGTTTGATCCCTAAACAACTTGGAGAGTGCTCAGAATTATTGTTCTTGGATTTGAGCAAAAATAAACTAGAGGGAAGAATTCCTTTTGATATAGGAAGCCTGCATTCTCTTCAAAATCTCGATCTTAGTTGGAACATGTTGACAGGAGAGATACCGCAACAACTTGGAGGCATGCCACGGTTAGAAACATTGAATCTCTCTCACAATAATCTCTTTGGTTCAATCCCAACCACTTTTGATGATAGTTTAAGTTTGGCATCTGTTGATATATCCTACAATGAGTTAGAAGGTCCTATTCCCAACATTAAAGCCTTCCACGAGGCTCCATATAAAGCATTTCAAAATAATAAAGGCTTGTGCGGTAATGCTACCGGTTTGAAGGCTTGCCCAAAAATAATTCATAATCCTTCAGGTAAAAGGCGCAACAAATTTGTGATAATAATTCTAATTCCTGTTTTGGCTAGTCTATTTCTAATAATTATCATTCTTGGAGTTACACATATTTGTCGCCAAAGAGTGAGCAAAACAAAAAACAAGTTAGGAGGCATACAAATGATGATATTTTTGCAATATGGAGCTATGATGGGAAAATGGTGTATGAAAACATCATTGAAGCTACAGAGGATTTTGATTCCAAATATTGCATTGGTGTGGGAGGACATGGAAGTGTTTACAAAGAGCTGAGTTGCCAACAAGTCAAGTTGTTGCTGTGAAGAAACTTCACGCACTACTCAATGACGAGACATTTAATCAAAAAACCTTCACGAGTGAGATTCGTGCCTTAACAGAAATAAGACATCGTAACATTGTGAAGCTATATAGTTTTTGTTCACATCCACGACACTCACTTTTGGTTTATGAATACTTGGAAGGGGGAAGCTTGGTACAATTACTAAACAGTGAAGAAGAAACAAATGCATTTGATTGGATTAAGAGAGTCAGTGTTGTCAAAGATGTGGCGAATGTTTTATCTTATATGCATCATGATTGCTCACTTCCTATAATTCACCGAGATATATCAAGCAAAAATGTTTTGCTAGATCTCGAATGTGTGGCTCACATTGTTGACTTTGGCACTGCTAGACTTTTGAAGCTTGATTCATCCAATTGGACCTCACTTGCTGGCACTATGGGGTACATGGCCCCAGGTAAGTTTTTTTTTTTTTTTTAAATAATTTTAATCTTCAGGCTATGTAAACAACAAATTGTAGTTAGTTGTTTCCTATGTCATAGAAATTGGTAGTTCGGGGTAACCGGCACTAACCGGGTAGTCAAATGTCTGAGTTCCATGTTCTTTGAAAAAATTTTGCAACCAATTCTCCTAGATACTAAAAAATGCCAACCTGGTTACTGCTTAAATCCCAAGTTATATAATTAGGTCAATTTAGAGCTTGACCTAGAATAAATCTGTCACGTATCACACTTTTCCTCCTCCACACAGACAATTTCCAATTGCCAAATTATTATAACACCTATGCCTCTTTTTTAATTTTTCCAAGGCCGTTCCATTCCCCTTCCCCTTTTTTTTAATACTTATTATAGAACTATATACGCATTTATGTGGTACAAAATTTTGCTACATTTTCAATAATCACACAAGATCTAATTTATCTTGTCACAAAAATTATATATATATATATATATATATATACACACACATATATATACACAAACATACTATTTAGCCTTACAATTCAACTAGTTAAATGGTATATCTTTATATATCCATGACATTTTAGGCTCAAATTTTTCATTCCCCCTTATAGCTATCGAATTATCAAAAAGAAAAAGAAAAAAATCACACTTTAGGTTTCATGCTGAAGATGACTAAATGGAACCCTCACAATCAGACAGGTAAGTGTTTTTTTTTTTTTTTTTTAAGAGAAGGGTCAGTTTTTAAGTTGATTGTAATGAATTATATATGTAGTAAATGTAAAGTTACTTGGTGGGATAACTTTGATCCTATAATAAAATTCTAAAGGAAACCAGCTAATCCATTAATTTTTTAGCCCGTTCATAAAATTAAAGATTGTAAATGGGAATAATCGTTTGTCCAACTACGTACAATAATCAATTGAACAAATAAATAACAAATGAAGAGCAGTAAGCCAGTACTTAAAATATAAGATAATAGTGCTAACATAATATATACATAACACATATCGTTTTATAATTTTCTTTTGCATGGACCAGCTTCAAGCAGTGTTTTGACTTTATCACCTGTATAATGATCATGTCACTGGCACCTCTATCTTTTTTTCTCTAACAGAGCTTGCATACACAATGGAAATTAGTGAGAAGTGCGATGTGTATAGCTTTGGAGTGTTGGCATTAGAAATAATCATGGGAAAGCATCCAGGAGATCTCACCTCATCTCTATCATCATCATCAGAGATATTGACAGTCCATAATATGCCATTGAATGATGTGTTGGACCAACGCCTTTCATTCCCTACCAATCAAGTTTCAAGTGATGTGCTCTCCATTGCAAAGATTGCGATTGCTTGCTTACTAACCATTCCACAATCTCGCCCAACAATGAAACAAGTTTCTCAAGACTTATCAACTCGGAAACCATGTTTGGCAAAGCCATTACGCATGATCACTTTAGGGGAAAGAGTGATGTCAGAGGTTTGACTGTTTATTAGTTTGTTTACTTCATGTTCTCCTTTTTTTTATATGAATTATGTTTAATAAATTTCTATTGGGTCAATATTTTGAGAGCCTTCTTGGAGGTCGGAGAAAAATGCAAGACCTATCTATATTTTTTTCTTTAAAAAAATCATTATCATTTTACAAGTTCAAGATATTTTTATACAATTCTGGGGTCTTTTGCTTATGCGGTAGAGGGCCTTAAGACCCCTTCAATTTTTGGGGGACAAGTGGGGCCTTGGGCTTAGGCCTTGAGCCAGCCTTGGTGCTTACACTTTTACATTGTTTTATTTTTTCTCAATTGATTTGCTTGGTCATATACATTAAGAAAGATGTATTCAAGAACATTGGAAATAAATAAAAAAATGATTGATAAATTGGGAATGAAAAAAATCATATTAAAATTTCAAATTATGAAAAAAAATTATTGACTAAATTAAACCAAGTATGAAAAAATAAATTAAAGTTTATGTTTATATTAGATTTTGTTTAACAAGTATACAAATGCTTATTTTATTTTATTCTAATTTTTATCAATACTGTGAAACTAATATTTTTTAGGTTAATTTTTCTATCCATCTTGTTGGAAAGTGACATCCAAATATGGGAATGCTTATGACTCATGAGAGCATTTCATCACTAGGAGCGCAAAAAGCGGAAGAAATAAACCATATGGCTCAAAAATCAGCAAAAAACATAATAGGACATTTGCATAGAGGAAAAGTAAGAGAAAAGAGAGATAATAATAATAATAAATTTCGGAAGAATTTTAGGTATGTTAACATCTTCTAGTTCTATAAAAGCATGGCTAGTTTGAGATTATGATAGGGAATGCCTTATATTTAACTTGATTATTTCAAAAGGATATTCCTTTAAAATTATCTCAAATATGTGAACAATAAGCTTTCTCAACCCTTTTTCCTTGAACTATGATAAGTGGTATCACTGGTCCTCTTTCTAGCTTTGTGGCTTGAATACTCATACCAAGTATCAAGTCATCGTTTCCAGAGAGAGAGAGTAGCAATCAAATACCTCATGCTTCAGTTTAAGCATTTAAGATGTTTATTGGTATTATTTCTAGTATAACAAACTGCAATGGTATATGATCAGTTTTGCTCCAGTCATGAACACATCATCATGTTAATTGTGCAGACACCATTTCAAGTACTAAACGTTAACATATTGATAATAGTGAAGCCATGTCAGAAATTACTCCCAAACAATGGAATGCCCTACTTACATAGGGATCTGAGCAAACAAACAAGTGGCTAATTAATATGATGGCTGCTTTTGGTAATACATAACAAAAGGGGGGAGTAGATAGTGAGAGCTCTTGTACTTAGGGGGAGAGCAGATTTTGTGATAGCTTTTGTAGCGAGGGGAGAATAGATGTGATGATTTTTTTGATATATTCTTGTCTCACAAATATGATATGTTTTGTTGATACATTGATAACATTGATGGTATTGATGATATTTTTCATTGGATATCTGATCCTTGTTTATGTTTTGTGAATTCAAGTTCAGTTTTCAATTTTTGGTTTATACTGCATTTTCAACACATGCGTTTATGGTTTGTTTTTAGTGTTTCAGGAATTTACAGGTTAATTATTTCATTAATTGCTTCCTAATTGAGCAATTCATGTTTGTGTATTTTGTCACAAATTGCCAAAGGGGAAAATTGTTAGATTCTAAATATTTAGGATTAAACATTTAGTTTCTAAATTTATGTATGTTGCAAATCGTGAACAAAAAAATGTCTAGATTAGGTGTTAAACATTGCTTAAGATTGTTCAAGTCAAGATTCAAGATCTATCAAGCTACAGAAAGAAGAAAGAAGTTTTTGTGAAGCTCGACTAATTGAGAATTGTATTTTGCAGAATTTAAATCAAGCCTAAAGCCTGTGAAAATATTTAGGGTTTCAGTCCAACACAACTAGGTATAAAAGAAAAACCCTAATTATGTTTTAGTTTCTCTTAGAATACTTGTGAGTTACTCCTGCGAGATCTATGAGGTTTATATAACCTTCTAACTCTACAAACGTCTACCAGAACGAGATCTACAATCAAGAACTGGTGGAAACAAGTTGCTACAAAAAGATCTACTACTGATGGTGATCTAAAACTTTTGAGTGGGATCTCAAAGTCACAAACGTGAAAGTTTATGTTTAAGCAAATTCAAGATAAAAGAGTCTGTGGAGTCGAAGCTGCACGTAGTCGTGTTAGTAAGTTCCACAGGAGGTAGCTTTAGATTTAGGGTTTAAATCTATTGTAAACTTCCATTTTATCATAGTGGATTTGTTTACCTTGAGGATAGTTATGTTAAATCTTCCCCAGGTTTTTACGTTGAAACTGTTGGTTTCATTGGTTTTCCTGGGTAACCATATTGCTTGCCTTCTTTACTTTTTCACACTAAATAATATAATTATATGTGTTTAACCTAGATCTCATAATTAACTTAAGTGACTACTTGGCTAATTAATTAAGTTAAACAATCTAAGTATAAAGGGGTCTAAAAAAAAACAAATTGCAACTCCTCTTTTTTCTTTTTTTCATATTTACTTCCCTCCTCTGTTCGTTGCTTTGTTGTATTCTAATTAACATAATTCTAAATACAATATAGTATACATCAAAATGCAGAGTTGAGAACTCCATTAATAAAATCAGAAATAGTATAGTATATATAGTATATATTATAGTGCTTGAGAGCCGTTATAAGGGTGCGGATATAAGCCCTATGTTTTTTGAAGAACATGAATTCCTGCATGGGAGTGCATCACGAGCTATGAAATTACACTTTCTTTTTTCTACATAATAATTTTGGTGGGGCGGCCACTCTCAAGTCTCAAAGATGTTCATACTATAGTACTTGGAAAATATCAGTTTAATTTTGCACCATATCTTATCCGTTTTATTTATTTTCAACAAGTTATAATTTCTGATTGATAATACAAACACAAGGCAAATCTTTGATGTTGCTTAACCATTTGAACGCTTTGGGCTGTTGTTAATTAATGAATGTCGCACTTAGCCCATCACCCAACATTTAGACATCTTGAGGTAGAAAGGCCGCCCTTCCACTAGGCCAATTAGGCAATTGCCTAATGCCCCCAAGTGGAAGGGGGCCCCAAAATTTTAGAAAAGAAGGGGTAGTAGGGGAAAAAAAAATTAGTTTCAGATGAATTAAAAAGATCCAGCACATCCTTTTAACCAAAAAAAATAAAAATTTTGATAGATCTTGTTACACATTGGTTTTAAACAAAATCATTGTCCAAAAATAACATTATTATCCTCTAGACAAATCAAAAATCAGCAAGATAAACTACAAATTCGGTCTAAGAGATTAACCACAAAACAATCACAAATCAAAACAAATAAAACAACTCAAATCCCTAAAATTTTTACCGTTCCCTCTTCTTCTTCCTCTCTGCTCTGCCTCTCTCATTCTTCCTCTTTGCTCTTTCTCTCTCATCTGCTCAAGCAAGTTTTCTCTGAATCTCCGCCTGGACCGTCTCTCTCATTCTCTCTGTGTTTCTCTGCTCTCCGCCTCTCTCAACTGCTCAAGGTTTTGAGTTTTGAGGACTGAGGTATCTATAATTTATTTGGGCGCTCGGCTTTCTAGTTTCTATTGGGCCTGTTTTGTTTATGTGGCTGCCTGGGCATGTTTCAGTGTTTCACGTTTATTTGGGCCTTCAATTTTTTTTTTTAAAGCCTGCGTTTTTTTTTTTTTTTTTTTTTGGGGTTATAGATAGGATTTTTTTTGTGTTTTTTTTGTGGGTGGGTTTTATTAATAAGCCTTGTGTTATGGCTGTGCTTAAATTTTTGTTATGCTTGTGCTTAATTTTTTTTTAATTTTAATCTTGTGTTTATATATATATATATATATATATTTTAGTTAGTGGTAATATATTGAATAAGACTTTATTTATGTAGGTAGAGATTGCTAAAAACTTGTTATTGTTCAGTGAAACTACAACAATACTTTATATATAAATCAGGTTCTATTTCTCATTTGCTCTACACGTGAAAGGTATTTATTGTTTTAGTCTTTATAAATATATTGTTTGATTAGAAATATCTGCTAGAAAATATTCATCTGAATATGAAAAACTTAAAAAAAAAAAAATTAATTGAGTTTCAAAAAGGATCAATGGATAAATTTGTTATTAGTAATAAACAAAATAAAACACAAAATTTAGATGAAAATATCACAAATGAGCAAATAATTCACCAAAAAGAGTTAGAAGATAATGAAATGATACAATTGCAATATAACAATAATGTTTAAGGGAGATGTTAGAAGAACTTGAATGCAAAAATTTAATTAGTCAATTTGCATCTCAAAAGACAAGAAAAATTATAATACAAGAATATTAAATAAACATTAATTTAATTAACATATAAGTATATAAAAAAAAAACCCCATTTTAAGTTCTCGTATTAGACCCCAAAATGTCTGGGACAAGCCCTGGGTGGAATATTCATATACTACAAACTTATTGGTCCTTTAGATTTTAAAGAAAACATTTTAATCCACATTGTATAGTTTAAAAAAAAAAAAAAAGAAGGTCAAAACACACGTTCCAGCGACTCTAGTAAATTCTGATTAATTAAATACGTTTTCGTAAATCACATATCATCTACCTGTGGCTTGTCAATATTCGATTTCCGCATGTGATTTTAAAGTTATACTTTGTTCACTTGTGGAGTTGTGGCCTAATATTTTATACTTACGGTTCATAAGTTTATTGAAATCAAACAATAATTGGATCCTAATTGTGCTTCAGGCATTATTTTCTAGCCATGTGATTAACACCTACAATTTTAACATATTTTTTGGGCTTCAAAAAAGTCAAAAGGTAAAATTTAAGTTTTTAAAATCAGCTGTTGACAAATCAAACTCAAGTCTACACCTTAAGTGAAAGTGTATCTATTTAACCCGAACCTTTTACTGTAATCATGGTCATGTAAAGAAAAGCTATAGTTTTATCAATGAATTGAGGTACTAGTTTCAGACAAGCCCCGAAAGACTAAGGATCACCTAGTATATTATTGGATATGCTATTTTATGGTTTTCAAACATTAAAATATTACTTAATATTCATATGATTAGTATTTTATAATATATAATATGTGTGCGGATTATCAAAAAATGTGTGTGCGCGACTGTGCGTTGTTCACGTGTACAATGTGTATCCACAGTGGCGTCTTCGAGAATGTCTTTCAGGGTGTTCTTGGGTGGACTTGTTCTGTAACAATTTTTTTTTCTTCAGATTCTTTGTTAAAATTTTTTACTTTTAGATTTTAGTTCTTTTTTTTTTTTTTTTGCTTTTTCTTTTTGCTTGAAAGCAATGTTATGAATATTGTTTTAGGACTCTGTTTCGGTTTGTTTAGTGGAAAGGAATATTTTGGTACCGATCTATTTCAACATACTGTTTCAGGGTGTTTCGGGGTTTAAAAAAAATTAAAAATTAAAAATAATATATATTTATATATTCTTATACAGCATAAAATTATTGATCCAAATATGTAAACCTCAAATAAAACAAATCATTTAGTTAGTTTTTCGTTTTTTGACACTTAAACCATTTAGTTATTAAATAACAATTACTGTTTTAGAATATTGAAACATAAATATGTAATTAAATAATGAAAAACAACAACCAAAAATAGTACAATAAGAGTGTATATATGTATTTCATATTGAAAAGATGCAAGACTCAATAAATAAGTTTGAAATCAAACTCTTTTGTCAGTTTTTTGAGTTTTGTCATTTCCAAAGCTTTGTCACGTGGGTGGAGTCAGCAAGCTAAAAGTCTAAAAGGCAAACTAAAGAAAAAACTTGACAAAACAAAAATTAGAGCAAAAAGAGAAAGAAGAGGCAGACTAGCAGAGCGTCTGAAACGAAACAAAGAAGAAGAAAAGGAAGAAGAAGAAGAAGAAGAAGGGGCGATCTTTGCAATGGTTGGATTTGTTTTTTAGGCATTCGATGCAGGTAATGACATGATGTGCTGACGAGTTTGTCAGTTTAGGAATTTTTCTTTTTTTCTTCTAAAAACTAGTACTAACCGAAATGTAACAAATAATCCACCAAAATTTAATTTTATTGGCATAAAAAAATTTTAAGAGTGTTCCTAATTTTTTTGAGAGTGTTCCTAATTTTTTTGAGAGTAAGTAACCAAAGTTTTTTTTAATTATTATATATATATATATATATATAAAATAATTTTCAGGTCAGGGTGGTCCTGTATGTGGCGTCGCCACTGTGTATCCATGCATAGAAGATAATATGTATGTTAATTATAGATTTTGCTCTCTCTAAAGGCACTACTCTACGTTACTAAAGTGTTTCCATTTGTTTCGATCCAACACATTTTTCAAAAAATAATTCTCACCTTTAGGTGTTTGGAGTAGTTAACAAACTTGGTCAAATGGAAATCATTTTATGTTGACAAGGGAACACATGTTTACGCCCCTTCATGCTTCAAGAAATAAAACCCCCAAAATGACAAAAAAATTCTCAAATTTTGAAAATAACCGGAATACCCTATAAAACTCTAAAATGCCACTGAAACCTTCAAAATGATCTAAAATGCCTTTAAAACCTTTAAAGTAATAAAAAATACTCCTAAAATCTCCAAAATTCCCTAAAAAATTTCACAACAATTTTAAAACCTTTAAAATGACCAAATAATCCTAAAGACCTTTAAATTGGCCCCAATATTTTGAAAACCTCTAATATGATACAAATACCCATTAAAAAAAATATCTAAAGTACTCTCAAAACTTTAGAATGACAAAAACACTTTTAAACCTACAAAATGATCAAAATAACATTGAAACCTCTAAAATGGTCAAAATATTTTTAAAAACTCAAATATGATTGAAATGCCTCTAAAATCACTAAAATGACAAGAATAACCCTTATTTGTATTATTTTCAATAATTTTAGTTTGATAGTGATTAATTTTAAGGTTGATTTTAATTATTTGTAACTTTTGAATTAAAGTTTGTAAGGAGGAAGGGCCCAAGAATACATATTGGGCCTTGGGCCTTGCCCGAGGATGTTTATTGGTCCGAGGACAGATAAACAGTAATGAAGACATAATTCCCGGAACTCCACAAGCAAATTGTGACTGGAAAGTCTGGGGAAGGTATGCTGAGGAGGAATGTCTCCTCGAACAGAGGTCAGATGGTGTGTTCTATTATACAGAGTGACATTCCAGGAGATCCTATTGATAAGGATACACTTCATGAAAGCATAGAACAAATGGACAACTACGAAATATCTAAGAGAAAGCTACTACCACTGCATTAAATATTCTGTAGCTAACTCTCTAGCCACATTAATGAGGAAGTGATGCTTGAACAGTAATTTTCAGCCTTACATCTGCTCCCAAAGACTTTAGGAAGGGGTTGATGGGACAGGGATCAACACCAGCGATCTGGTTTACACATGGAGGGCAGAGATGGGAAAAGGGAGAAGGTATAAAATAGAAAGAGGTTCCTGAGAGAAAGGGATGGGAAATTGGAGAGGAAAAACACTGTAATAAGAAGAACTGTACTTGTAATCCAATGCAAGAGAGATATATAAAAGAACCGATCTCCTCGAATTGCGCCGAGGACGATTTTCTTTAAATTAACCAATCTATCTTTACTTTTTGGCATCTTGATCCATTATATTTGAGTCTAACTCATTAGAGCCTAGTTTTCTAACCCACTCTCCACAAATTCATTGTATTGGGCTTTTTTGGGCCTAAGTTCATTTATCCTTTGGGCTTAGGAATGAAAATTGTGCCGTTACAATTGGCGCCGTCTGTGGGAAACTCTGGGATTGTAGTGAGTTTAACGTCCGATTATGGTAGGTTCAAGTCCGAATTTGGAGGAATCTATGGGGTTCCAACGTTAAGATCATTTTGTTAATCTGAAACGAAGAAGGGATCGAGAGTTTAGTGTACATACCACTCATACTAGTAGAAGCCAATCTCGAAGTGGGAGCCACATTCCTTATGAGAAAGATACCAGGGCCATGCAGCTGGAGATTGATCATCTGAAAAGGAAGTTGCGCCTCCAACAGCGAAAGAGAACTCCCTCCAATTTTGACTGCTTCTCTAGCGAGAAGGAGGATGGTAGCTATAGGCCCGGATCAAGGACGCCCCCTAGTGAATCTTTCTCGTATGATGAGGACTACCACCAAGAACTTATCTTCCAAAGGCTAGGGAAATGATACGATGAGCAGAGCACTCAACCAGATTTCCAAGTCACCTTTCACGTGCAAAATTGAGCAAAGGAGACTTCCTCGGCGGTTCACTCAACCAGCTTTCACCATGTACAATGGTCGAATAGACCCCATGGAGCATGTGAGCCACTTCAACCAGAGAATGGCTGTCCACTCCAAGAATGAGGCCTTGATGTGCAAGGTGTTCCAGTCTAGCCTAGGGCCTGTGGTGATAAGATGGTTCGATGACCTAGAGGTAGGTTTTATAGATTCCTTTAAAGAACTTACCTGGGCATTTGGATCTCGCTTTATCACATGTAATAAGGTACCTCGGCCTCTAGATTCTCTGTTGTTTATGACCATGCGAGAAGAGGAGACCTTGAAAACAGACTCGGATAGATACTGGGAGATGTTTAATGAAATAGATGGTGACTTTGATGATGTAGCCATCAGGACTTTCAAGGTCGGCCTACCTGCTGATCATGGTTTGAGGAAGTCTTTGACTGGGAAACCCGCTACTAATGTACGCCAGCTCATGAACCGAATTGATAAGTATAAGAGGGTTGAGGAAGATCAACAACAAGTAAAAGGGAAGGCTAAGGTTATTTCTCAGGAAAGGAGGGATTTCAAGTCAGACTGATACAACAATAGCCAGCCCCAGAGAGACTATGCTGGGCAATCGAGGTCCACCAATACTCAAATGGTTAACGCGGTGTTCCAAGAACTGGTGCATCAGGTTTTGGAGAAGATCAAGAATGAGCCATTCTTTAAATGGCCAAATAAGATGGAAGGCGACCTCATAAAGCGTAATCAAAGCCTTTACTGCCAATACCACCAGGATAGAGGGCACACCATGGAGGACTGTAGAACTTTGTGGAATCATCTGGACCAACTGGTTCGAGAAGGAAGGCTGAAGCAATTTCTGTACCATCCCGGTGGTCAAGGGGGCCAGACAGGATCAGAGCCTCGGAGGGATGCTTCTTCGAGAGCCCCTTTGGGCACAATTAATGTCATCCTCGCTGCTCTGGGGAGGACCGGTTCTCATCTATCTAAGGTGATGTTTGTGGCTCGACCACCTGCCGAAGGTTTTGGACATGAGCCGAAGAGGGCTAGGGTAAAGATCTGAACAGCGTTGAGCTTCTTGGACGATGATAAGGCTGGGACCATACAACCGCATGATGACGCCCTGGTGGTCACGCTCAGGATAGGGGGATATGATGTGAAGAGGGTGTTAGTAGATCAGGGTAGTTGGGCTGAGATTATGTATCTTGATTTGTACAATGAGCTAAATTTGAAGCGCGAAAGATTTGATGAGCTGTGATTCACCTCTGGTGGGTTTTGATGGAAGGTTTTTATTCCAAAGGGTTAGATTAGACTACCCGTGCAGGCAGGCTTAGAGGTGGTGGAGATGGATTTTATTGTGGTGGATGCTTATTCTCCATACATAGCCATTGTAGCACGGCCTTGGCTCCATGCCCTGAGGGTTGTTTCTTCCACCCTCTATTTAAAAGTGAAACATCTGTTCGGGGATCAGATTAAAGAGCTAGTTGGGAGCCAGTTCATGGCTAGACATGCTTGGTGGCCGCTATTATGCATCCGCCTGAAGCCGCGTCCTCGGCCTTAGCTGATAGAGGTTTATAGCAATTAAGGACTCTGGTGTTACCCGCGGATGGGACAGCTAAGGGCATGGTTTTAAAAACTGGTACGGTGAAAGAACCAAAAAAGGAGCTAATTACCAATTTTATGGTCCAATCGGGGTTCGACCATCGACGTCATAAATAATTTAATTATTATTTATTTAAATTATATAAATAATTAATAATTTTTTAATATACTAAAACTAACAAACCATTAGTAATAAATATGTTTCCTTTAAAAAAAAATACAAGTATATAAGTATATAACATCTTTTTAAAGAATTTAACACAATAACATTACAAAACAATCATCCTTAACATAATAAATTTTCAACAAAACCAAATAAATAAGTTCATTAGTCATTACATTTACATCCAAATGGCAAATAACAAATAAGTTCATTACGTCCAAATAGCAAATTAAGTTTTAAAGTTTCAAACAAACAACTACGAAGTTTTAAGACCCAAGCCTCATTTGTTATGAAGAAAATTGAAATCAATATCATCATGTAAACCAAATGCTCCACCACTAGCATCATTATCATCATCCTCATCCTCATCTTCTTCATCTTCAACATGAATAGGATGATTTTTATCTCTAAATCCGAGAGGAGCATCATCTTCATCACCAAATGATTCCAAATTGATGTCATCATCATCCTCAATCACTTCATTGTCCATATCTATACAAATTCCATAACCAAAGAACAATAAATGAAATAATGATTCTAATAATCATTTCTCATAAATTATAAATAATCTAATTAAAATATGCAACTAGGCAAAGAATTGTTATAAGCTAACCTCTTTGTACATGGCTAGAAGACCCTTCTTCGATTGGATAGGCTCCCTCTTCATATAATGCATTCTTTATCTCCTCATGATCCAAAAATGGAGGTTCCTCATCTTCCACTACCCAAAATTCAGTTTTATCGATACTTGCATAATCAACAGGATTAAAATTGAACTTCTTCCTTTTGACTCTATATCATAAGATGAACATAATGAATAATTGATAACCAAATCACTTATATTTCACAATCACAAAGAACCCACTTGACCAAATCAGTGAATCACTCATATTTCCCCACAAAAACATTGAAACAAAGAGATTATATAATATATATTTTTCTTTCAATCGGTAGTTATAATGAACATATACAAGATCATTAAGTCGTTGATGCTCCAATCTATTTCTACTTTTGGTATGTATTTGTTAAAAAACACTCCAATTCCGCTCACATCCCGAAGATGCAGCTGTTTGGCTAAGGATCCGAATTGCAAACTTTTGTAAGGTTGGAGCACAAGATCCAAACAACTTCCACCACTCATCTAAGTTCTATTTACAACACAAAACAAAGATACAATGAATCAATAAACACAGCTATACTTGTCCCAAAAATATAAAAAAAGATCTATGATCTTTAAAACATATTTTCATTTCATTATTAAGTAAAGTAAACAATATCTTACCCGGCTGAGATGTCTTGGCTGATTCTTGAGCAAGTTGGGTTCCAAAAGTTTGTTCACGCTCTCGAAATAGTCTTAATTCCTCCACCAACTTCAATCGACCAGCTGAAACTTTTGATTCAATAACATCTGTCTCAGCAGATTGTGTCTCTAGCCTCTTATTAAGAGTGGATGAGTCATATTGGAATGTATGATTCAACCAATAAGCAACAGCATGAATATCTCTATAGAATTGATTATCCCAACGATCTTTGATAATATTAACATAAAGCTCCCATAGTCTCTTCTTGTCTTTGAAAATTTTTTTGATTCCATCAATTACTCTATACATGCCTTCATATACATAACTCATAGCTAGTTTTTCATCAGAATCAACAATGCGTAATAAACGAATCAATGGTGACATAATATGCACAATAACATGACAATCATTCCAAAATTGATTGTCAAGAATGATTTTCACCACTGTCTTTACTGTCTTATCTTTTGCATATCTTAATTCAACATAAAATTTGCTAGTCACCAATGCTTGTAAGTCATGCTTATGTTCCTTAAGACTCCCTAAGGCAATGAAAGTAGTAGCAAACCTAGTTGACCCTGGACACACAATTTCCGTCCGATTTTTTCTAATCCTCAACCAAGCTTGCAAAGTCACATGGTTATAGATGAACACTGTGATCTTGGATGCACGCTTTACAAGTTTAGCTACATGATCCATCTTCCCAATCTCCTTAAAAATTAGGTTTAGGCAATGTGCTGCCCAAGGTGACCAACTAATGTTCCTATATTTTCCACACAAAATTCTTCCAGCAGCTACATAATTTGCAGCATTGTCAGTGACCAAATGTACTATAGTTGCAAGACCAACCCAATTAACAATTTCATCAAACAAGTTACTCAAATTAATAGCATCCTCAACCAAGTCAGAAGCATCAACAGAACGTATAAAAATAATTCCTTAGGACAATAGACAAGGAAATTAATCAATGTTCTATGCCTAGTATCAATCCACCCATCAGCCATTATTGTACAACCAATGTCAGCCCAATATGAACGATGAGAGTCAACAATCAATTGGACTTCTCTTTTTGCTTCTCTCAACAAAGGCACTCGAAGGACATGATAATTTGGGACTCTATATCCAGGACCATAAGAAGCTACAGCATTGAACATAGGTTGATAATAACTAGAATTCACAGCATTAATTGGAATGCAAGCATCATACATCCATCTTGCTACAGCCATATCAACCCTCCACTTCTTTTCTATGCCAGCAAGCACACTTTTAATTGAAGGTTAAGCTTCCGGTGTTGTTCTAGGAGTGAAGTAATTACCAATGTCACCAACTTTTCTCTTGCCAAGATTAGATCTTGGTGGAAAACTACTAGGACCACTTCTATTTCCCCTACCTAACCCCCTACCTTTAGGAGTAATTTCTTGGACATCTTCAAATTCTGGTGAGTCCTCTAATGGCAAATAATTAGATGCTTCTTAATCCTTTTTTGTTTATTCTTTAGATTTAGAAATTTCCTTCAGATTCTCAACCATTTGAAACCTAACATCATAAGGGACACCCATACATGCAACCACATCACCTTTAATTCCAGCTAAATGTCTTTTCATCCTATTGATGCCCCTTCCTTTATAACTTTTCCCACAATGTATGCATCTATAACTACCTTTTCCATCTTTCAACTCTTCAGTTACATGATCCCATGCAGGATCACATTTCACTCTCACAGATGAAGAATTAGCATTAGACCCGATTTTAGAAGCATGTCCATTAGATGGTACAGAGGCGAACTTCATTTCACTCAACAATTTCAGACTGGCAGCATTTTATCAACACAACATACACAAATAATAGTCAATAATTTCAAACTGTTAGCAACCATTTTATCAACAAATAAATTCATCAACACAACATATACAATCAATAGTATAATACTCTGTAAACTATATTTTACAGACAATAATGCTCTATAAATCAAATCCACAACATACACAAAATCAAAAATAAACTAAAATGCTATTGTAAACTAATAATTGAAGTTACCATTTACCAGTGAAGTCACGGAAGGAGAACTTGAGATGAAGCCGAGAACATGAACTGAGCATCTGAGATGAAGCCAAAAAAAAAAAAAAAAAGAACCAAGAAAATGATTAAAATCAAAATCAAGTAATCAAAATCATAAAAAAGAAAAGAATATTAATTATTACCTGATGAAGCCGAGAGAAATGAAAAAAAAAAGAACTGAAAAAATGAAAATCAAAACAAAATAAAAAGAAAAGAACAATAGAACATTGATTACAGTTAGTTAGTTACTTACCCAATTAGAAACGAGAAGCAGAGAGGGGAGGTCAAATCAAAGGGCGATGGCGAGAGTGCGAGACCAAACAAGAAGGAAAAGAAGAAAAAAAAAAAGTGAGAGCGGTGCGTGTTTGCGTAAGGCAGAGAGCGCAAAGACTAGAAAGAGGTGCTGAGGTGCATGAGTTGAGCAGTGAGCACTTGAGCTTGAGACTTGAGGTGAACCGTGAGTGAGAGAGTGAGGTGAGTGACTGTGAGAGCGTGTGGCTGCTGAGGCAGAGTGAGTGGTTGTGGCTGAGGCGCGATCGTGAGATGATAAGAGAGTTTCTGTGTGAGTGAAGTAGTGAACTGTGAACTTTAGGCTTAGGGTTAGTTTAGTTTTTAGGAGTCCAAAACAACGTAATTTTAAAGGAAAAGCCAAAAAACCCCAACCGGATATTAACCGATTCGACTGCGCCAGTTTTCGATTCTCTAGTTGAACCGGCCGATTTTTACTGTTTACTGGGTTTTATGCTATTTTCGGTTTTTTATCATAACCGGATTGGATTGAAGGCCGGTTCTCAGTTGAACCGGTCGGACCAACCGATCCGGTTAGGTTTTTAAAACCATGGTTGAGGGGGCAAATTGTGAGGATTTAGAGAAAATTGTTGTAAGTGATGATCCGAAGAAGTTTTTCAGGTTGGCATTCAGCTGCCTCCTCAGGAGAAGGAAGAATTGGTAGAATTTCTCAGGAGGAACATTGATGTGTTTGCGTGGAGTGCTTATGAAGCTCCTAGGGTGGATCCGAGCTTCATCTGTCATCATTTGAATGTCAATCCATCTATCACCTCCAAAAAGCAACTACATCAGCGCTCATCTAAGAACCATTCCAATGCTGTCAAAGACAAGGTGATAAAACTTAAGCATGCAGGGGCTATTAAAGAGGTGTTTTACCTTGAGTGGCTAGCCAACACTATGGTGGTGAAAAAGAAAAATAGGAAGTGGCGAGTGTGTGTGGACTTCACAGATTTAAATAAGGCCTGTTCAAATGACTCTTTCCCTATGCCTCAGATAGACTAGCTAGTGGATGCAACTGTAGGCCACCCTTGGATGAGCTTTTTAGATGCCTTCTAGGGATACCATCAAATACCACTGGCCTTAGGTGATCAAGAGAAGACAGCTTTTGTTACTCTTACCGGTAATTACCACTACAAGGTGATGCCTTTCAGTTTGAAGAATGCATGGTCTACCTATTAGAGGATGATGACTAGGATGTTTGAGCCACAATTAGGCAAGAATATCGAGGTCTATATAGATGATATGGTGGTAAAGAGTAAGGTGGTGTTCTCGCAGTAATGTGGGAAACCTCGAGGACATTTTTGAAATATTGAGAAAACACAAACTGCGCCTTAATGCTTCCAAGTGCTCCTTTGGCATGGGATTAGGCAAGGGATTAGGCAAGTTTCTAGGCTATATAGTCACTCATCGCGGAATTGAGGTGAACCCTGATCAGGTTAAGGCAATTAATGGTCTTCAACCACCTCGAAACCCCAAAGATGTTCAGAAACTGACAGGGATGACTGCTGCCCTGAACCAGTTTATCTCTCAATCAGTAGACAGATGCAGATCCTTCTTCCAGTTGTTGAATAAATGGAAGGGATTTGAGTGGACCGAGGAGTGTGTATTGGCTTTTCAACAGCTTAAGGAATACCTTTCTCGACCACCTGTCATGTCCAGGACCGAAGTGGACAAGGTCTTGTTTGCTTACATTACTATGGCTTCTCATGTTGTAAGCTTAGTGCTGGTGCGAATTAACAACGATGTGTAGAGACCAATTTACAATGTAAGTAAGTCGTTGCATGAAGTAGAAGTTCGTTATCTACCATTGGAGAAGGCCATTTTGGCAGTAGTACATGCTACACGTAAACTCTTTCACTACTTCCAATCCCATACGATTGTCATTTTAACCTAACTCTCACTTCGGTCACTACTTAGGAGTGCTGATTTCGCAGGGAGGATTGCCAAATGGGGTACAATCTTAGGGGCTTTTAACATCAAGTACATGCCTCGCACCTCTGTCAAGGGTTAGGTCCTCGCAAATTTGGTGGCCGAGTTTGCCGAATCCCCATTGGCAAAAGAGATAGAGAAGCAGGACATGGATGGAAAATCAGTTGGTGTGGTCTCCTTAAAAGAACTTTCATCTTGGAGGGTACACGTTGATTGTGCGGCGAATCATAGAGGATCTGGAGTGGGGCTAGTTCTGATATCTCCCGAGAAGATCATAATTGAGAAATCCTTAAGATTAGGCTTCTCGGCCACAAAAAATGAAGCTGAGTATGAGGCCTTGTTAGTAAGGATGACAATGGTTCAGAGGATGGGGGGATTTGCCATGGAGATATTCTCAGATTCAAGACTGGTTGTGGGCTAGGTTCGGGGAGAGTTAGAGGCCAGGGACGTGAGAATGCAAGAATACTTAAATCAAGTCAGGCACTTACAATCGGGGTTTGGGTCTTTTAACTTGCTACACATCCCTAGAAATGGAAACACCCATGCTAACTCTTTGACCACTCTTGCGACCTCTTCGGCTCATAGCTTGCCTTGGGTTATCCTTGTTGAAAACTTATGTAAACCTGCTGAGATGAAGAAAAAGGTGGTCTATATTCATCAAATTAGAGTGGGGCCAAGTAGGATGGATTCTATCGTGCTATTCCTTAAGAAAGATATCTTGCCCGAAGGAAAGTTTAAGGCTAACAAGGTACAGAGAAAGGCTTTTCGGTTTTGGCTGTCTGAGGACCAAAAGTTGTACAAGCGCTTTTTTTCGGGGCCATATTTACTATGCATACACCCCAAGACATTAGAGCTACTTCTGGAGGAGTTACATAAAAGAATTTGTACGAGCCACACAAGAGGCAGATCCTTATCTCATAGAGCTCTTATACAAGGATATTGGTGGCCAAACTGCAGAAGAAAGCACAAGAATATGTGAAGAAGTGTGACCAGTGCCAAAGATTTGCCCTAAACATTCATCAACTAGGGGGAGTCAATCCTCTGTCCAGCCCCTGGCCAATTGCTCAATGAGACTTGGATATTGTTAGACCTTTCCCTAAGGCAGCAGGGAATAGGAGATGGTTGTTGTTTGGCACAGATTACTTCACCAAATGAGTTGAAACTAAACCAGTGGCAAATATCAGAGATGTGGATACCAAGAGATTTGTTTGGAAAAGTATTGTCACTCGATTTGGGATCCCCCACACCCTTATCTCTAATAATGGCCTTCAATTTGACAGCAAAACCTTTTAAAGATACTACTGCAACCTGGGAATTACGAATAGGTATTCCACTCCAACTTATCCTCAGGGGAATGGACAGGCCGAGGCTGTTAATAAGGTCATAGTGAGTAGACTCAAGAAGAAGTTGGATGATGCAAAGGGAAAATGAGTGGAAGAGTTGCCACACGTCCTTTGGACATTTCGGACCACACCTCGTAGATCAACAAGAGAGACACCCTCTTCAATGACTTATGAAGTCGAGGCTGTTATTCCTCTGGAGACTGGATTCCCAACATTGAGAACAAATTCTTTTACTCCAAGCAACAATGATGGGCTGTTAGGAAAGAGCTTAGACCTAATTGAAGATTGAAGAGAAAATGCCTTGGTTCAACTGGTGTATTATCAGCATAAGCTCAAATAAGGGTATGATGGCAACGTAAAGCTAAGACTATTAGCGCCAGGAGACCTGGTGTTGAGAAAGGTATTGGGTACTGCAAAAATCCAACATGGGGAAAGTTAGGGCCCAACTAGGAAGGGTCATATCGCATCACCTCAGTGGTTGGAATAGGTGCGTATTATCTTGAAGATCTAGATGAAAATGTTGTACCACACCCCTGGAATATAAACAACCTGAGATGCTATTATTATTAATGAAAGTTTCCTCTGCCATATTTTGGTTTATTACATTGTGCGTTATGCGTCCTATTATTTATTTGAAAATCAAACAGAACATTGGTCTTGCCTAGCTCCTCAGACCACATATCTTGGCTAAATTGATATTTGTAATCATTTTTCTAAGTATTAAATAGAACCTTAGTTACGCCTGGTCCCTCGGACCACCTACTTTGGGTAAATTAATACTTCAGCTTATTTTTCTAAGTTTTAAACGGAACCTTAGCTATGCCTGGTCTCTCAGACCACATGCTTTGTGTAAATTAATATTTCATATCATCTTTTCTAAGTATTAAACAGAACATTGGTCATACTTGGCTCCTCGGACCACATACCTTGGGTAAATTGATATTTGTAAACATTTTTCTAAGGGTTAAACATAATCTTAATTATGCTTGGTTCTTCGGCCAAGTGTTAAACAGAACCTTGGTCATGCTTGGTTCCTCAGATTACATACCTTGGGTAAATTAACACTCTCTGTTTATGTTTCTAAGTGTTAAACAGAACATTGGTCGTGCTTGGTTCCTCAGACCACATGCTTCGGGTAAATTAACACTCCATTTATGTTTCTAAGTGTTTAACAGAACTTTAGTTATGCTTGGTTCCTCGGACCACCTATTTTGGGTAAATTAATATTTTCTGACATCTTTCTAAGTGTTAAACAGAACTTTTGGCATGCCTGGTTCCTCAGACCACATGCCTTGGGTAAATTAACACTATCTATTTATGTTTCTAAGTGTTAAACCTTAGTTATGTCTGGTTCCTCGGACCACCTACTTTGGGTAAATTAATACTTTCTGACATTTTTCTAAGTGTTAAACAAAATCTTGGTCATACCTGGTTCCTCAGCCCACATGCCTTGGGTAAATTAACACTTTCTATTTATGTTTCTAAGTGTTAAACAGAACCTTAGTCATGCCTGGTTCCTCAGACCACATTGCCTTGGGTAAATTAACGCTCTCTATTTGCTTTTTCTAAGTGTTAAAATGAATCCCTGGTTATACCTGGCTTCTCAGATCACCCTCCTTAGATAAGTTGATATCTTTGATTGTTTGCCTAAGTATTGAACAGAACCTAGGCTGTGTCTGGTCCCTTTAATCTTTTTCTATTAAGTGTTTTGTTCATCTCCATGAGAATTAGCCTTCTCTGTTGGTGGCCTAGTTCTCAGTACAAACACATGATCATATTCTTTACTTTTTATACATGTTTGATTTATCCAAATTAGTAGGAATGCATTATTTTTAGCTTTTGTTAAAGTCTAGATAGCAACAATTAGCAACATCATCAGTCCTAAGTCTCATCAGAGGGCAAAACAATAACTACACCAACCAGAGACTAAGTATTTCAGGGAAAAAGAAAGATTCATAAAGCCAAAAGTGAAGTCTTTTCATTAAATAAAAGGAAAGTACATTATACACAACAGCAAACTGCCACTACAAAAGAGTAAAAAATAAATACAAAAGAAAAACTACAAATAAGGAAGGAAGGGATGAGATCCTGAAACTAAGCCTTGGACTTAGGAGGAGGGTCTTCTTTGTTGCTCTGCTGAGAGGCTGGAGCGTCTGTCGCCTTGGGATCAGCCTCTTTGGACTTAGCCTTGGCCTCGGCCTCCTTAGCCTTGTCTGCAGCATTCTTGGCCTTGGCAACATCCTTGGCCTCTAAGGGGGGCTTGGCCTCCTTGCCCTTGCCTTTATTCTTGACCACCTTAGCCCCCTGGCCTTGATCACCAGCATGACTGGATCCTTTGGAAGCCTCGGAGGGGGGAAGAAAGGCCTGATCAATTAGGGGCTGCTTAGAAGATTCTGAAGCAAGGGTAGAGGGAGATGGAAGTGTAGCTGGGACATCACAGATATCAAGAGGGTAATAGATACTCCCAGCCTACCTCCACTCCGAGGTAGCAGGGACCCCTGCAAGGTTGAGGGCCTCCATCCACACCTCCTTGCAGTAATTCTTGCATACCTCAGCCAACTCCTCAGCCAGTCGGGTCTCGGTTTCTTCTACCCCGAGGTTGTAAGACGCTTGCCTCGAGGCCTTCACAGCTTCCTCAGCCGTCCGAATGGCGGCTGTAGCTTTCTCTAAATCAGCTTTCAGCCCCAAGACTAGTTACTTCTGTGTGGCCAGCTTTATCTCAGTATGATAGAGCTTTTTACGCCGATCTTCAACCTGGTCTTGAGCATTTTTTAGACCAGCCTCAGCGCTCCTCTGCGTCCTCTCCTCCGCGGTCAACTTAGTGGCTAGCTCTTGGTTCTCCTGCTTCACTGCTCCCAAGGCCTTGTCGGCCTCGGCATGGAGGTTGGCCTCAACCCTGGCCTCGTTCTAGGCATCCTTGTCCCATTCCTCAGCTACAAAAACCTCCTAGACAACCTGCACAAAAACGACAAAGGAATCCTGTTAAAAAAAAAAAAAGAATGGAAAGGGCACCTTAGCATTTGATTAAAAGGTATGATGGTGAACTTACCAAGGCTAGATCCCTTTTCAGGGACATGAAGAGATCTGGCTGTCTCATGTGCCTTAGAGCAGCCATGTTTTTCAGCAGGAAGAGGGGCTGCTCTAGGGCCTCAGCCACATAAGATGAGTGCCCCCTTTGAAACTCCCTAATGGAGGAGTTTAATGGGATGGCAGCACCATCAAGCTCCAGCCGAGGAGCCTAGGTGCGTTGTTTTTGGCGCACCTCGGCTACGCTCGAATCCTCCCTACTTTCCACTAAAGAGGCCCGCCCTTTGTCTTTGGCCATCTTCTGTTGCTTAGCCTCTCTCTGTGGACCACCTCACCTTCCTCCACTTCCTGTTCCTTCCTTTTTTTCTTCAAATTAGGGATGAGGAGCAATTTGAGTGTGGTTGTTAGAGGAGGAGGGGGAGGGGGGAAAGAAGGGGCAAGCTGGGATTTAGGGGCCTCCTTGAATGACGACCCCTTCCTCCCAGCAAGGAGGTCCTTTAAACCTTTCCTCTAATTCAGAGCCATTGTGTCTTCCTCCTCCTCGAAGTTGCTATCTACCTTAGCGATTATAAGCTTTGGGGAGCGAACTACTGAGGATCTGTCAAGCTCGCCCTCAGAGTCTGAGATCTCAACAAGATCTGCCCGCACCTCTCCTTCTTCCTCAAGTTAAAATTGGTCTATTTCCTCCTCTAGTGATAGACGTGAAAAAGCAGTCTTTTCCCTCAAAACCGCTGCTTTAAGGAGGGCACGTTGAGATGGCAGCTCAACTGGCATAATGTCCTCATGGGCAAGGAACCCGAGTACTAAAACGTCTATCCTGCATAGCCGATGATCGCCAGCCCTAATGGCATTGCCCACTTCTTGGAAATTTCGATAGTGGCACAAAGTTTAGGATGAGGTGGACCGCTCTCAGCTGCCTATCCTCACTCATAAACACCTCGGACCTTAGGACTTTGTTGAGGTCCGCGACGTTGACCAAACTGAGGAAGGGCGCTACATGCCTTTTATCTGCAAAAATAGCCGAGGAACAAGTCACGGTCAGACCAATAAAACCCATCATCAAAGGAAAATGAATTACTAAAGGGAAGAGTAGCAAAGCTAACAAAACTAAATCCCTTGTCAAGGGACCTAACCCTAAGGTATCCCACCTAGCTCTCCTTCCCAAGTTGTGCAGTGAGGACCGTTGTACCATTCCCCAAAGGCATTAAGTAGTCATCCTTCATGCCCTTGTTGGACTTGGAAAGACGCGATACAAGCCTAACTATGGAGGACCTAAACTTGAGGTGATACCCCGCGTCAACAAGTGAATGGCACTCGTACATATGGACGACGTCGTGCCAGGTGAGTCTCATACCTATCTGCTCGTTGAGAGCATCGATGCTGCCCAAGACTCTAAATAAGTTGGGCGCGCATTGATGAGGACACAATCTATGGTTAATTAGGTAGTCTCAAGTTACCCTACCCATGAGAAACGTCATTTCTCCTTCTATGAAGGCGATTATAGAAATGACAACCTCCCCTTTGTTTCCATCTATAACCACCTGGTCTGGGACACAATACCGCAGGGCAACTCCCTGTGGGATGTGGTACTTGGCCTTAAAGCCCTCCATACCGGCAGGAAAGTTTACAAGGTGCTTAAATCTACACATCTAGGCAAGCTCAAGGGAGGTGAAAGAAGTCTTCAAGGAAAGGAAATAAAGAATAGAAGGCCGAGGAGATCAGCCAAGGAGAAAAGAATCTAAAAAAGAAAGAACTTACAAGAATAAGCACGTGTGGTGATTCCTGAACTTCTTAAAGGTTTAAAATCTTTTAAAAAGAAGGAAAGGACTTGGAAGATTTAGAAACTTGGGAAGCCTTGATGATTTGAGAATTTGAAACTTCTAGAGAGCTTGAAAATTTGTAAAGTAAGGAAAAATAACTCCCCCTAGGCACCTTATATAAAAGGTGGAATTGAGTAGGAGTTATCCCGCTCAAAATTCGAAGAAGAATGTCAACCATAGGATCTACATCTCACCGTAAGATGCAAGGAACAAAGTGCCGCCTAGAGTATTTAATGAGACATCGCGGGCTCCGAAACGTCAAGAACAGTTACGGGACACGCGAAGTGATACTCTCACGTGTGGAAATCAGAGAAACAAATGGATTTAATTCTTCATAGTCAAAATCTCATTTTTCTCCTCGGACAGGAGGGGAAAACTGGAGTTTTTAAGGGCTATTGTAGGGAGGAAGGGCCTAAGAATACATATTGGGCCTTGGGCCTTGTCCGAGGATGCTTATTGGTCCGAAGACAGATAAACAGTAATGAAGACGTAATAACTGGAACTCCACGAGCAAATTGTGAATGGAAATTCTGGGGAAGGTATGTCGAGGAGGAATGTCTCCTCGGACAGAGGTCAGATGGTGTGTTCTATTATACAGAGTGACATTCTAGGAGATCCTATTGATAAGGATACACTTCATGAAAGCATAGGACAAAGGGACAACTACGAAATATCTAAAAAAAAGCTGCTACCACTGCATTGAATACTCTGTAGCTAACTCTCTGGCCATATTAATGAGGAAGTGATGCCTAAACAGTAATTTTCAGCCTTACAGTTGCTCCTAAAGACTTTAGGAAGGGATTGATGGGATAGGAATCAACACCAGTGATCTAGTCTACACGTGGAGGGCAGAGATGGGAAAAGGGAGAAGGTATAAAATAGAAAGAGGTCCCTAAGAGAAAGGGACGGGAAATTGGAGAGGAAAAACACTGTAACAAGAAGAACTGTATTTGTAATCCAATTCAATAGAGATATATAAAAGAACCAATCTCCTCGGATTGTACCGATGACGATTTTCTTTGAATTAACCAGTCTATCTTTACTTTCTGGGCATCCTAATCCATTATATTTGAGTCTAACTTATTAAAGCCTAGTTTTCTAACACACTCTCTACAAATTCATTGTATTTGACTTTTTTGGGGCCTAAGTTCATCCATCCTTTGGGCTTGGGAACGAAAATTGTGCCATTACAAAGTTTTTATTTAATATCTTTCTAAAATATAGAAAATGTTATTATGGAAGGGCCCATGACGTACCCAATATCCAATCAATTTTCAAAACCATAAGAAGGGTAAGTTTTAAAGAGATTCCAAAGGTTTGCATATGGGAGAAGTCCAATTTCATACCATTACAATTTTCTGAGCTTACCTAGAAAAGCATCTGTCATGTAAACCCACCCAAGTATTAGTTTCTTTTTCATTTTATTTATTTATTTATTTTGCCACAACAGACCTAATTTCCAATTGCAAATTATAACACCTGTGCCTTTTAGACATTACTATACGAATATTACACAATACAGTACAATTTTTTTTCTACACAAGATACAAGAGATCATGTAACATTAAACATATCACATTAATCCGTTATATTTAGGGTATTGATTCTTGTACATCATCTATACAAATCACTCCTTTCACATTTTAAATATAGATATCAATAAATAATAATTAAAAATATAAACATTCACTCAAGAAATTATGGATTTAGCATGTATGAATTATGTACATTAACAAATACGAGAGAATTATTACTGTTATATTTAGTGCACTTGCAACCAATTACATTTTAGATTTCCTGCTGGAATTTGATTAAATGGATCCCTCACAAACGGACAGGTCAGTTTTTAAATTTAAAAAAAATATATTATTTATAAGTTGATTGAATTGAAATATGTAGTATATGTTAACTTAGTCAATGGGATAAAATTGAAAAGTAAACTAGTCCATTAATTTTTTTGGCCAGTTCATAAATTTTTTTTTTGACATTTGTCTATTTGTAAAATTTAAGATTGTAAGAGCATTCACATTAAGCATGCTAAAATAACTAAAAAGCTAATTTAGCACCCGACACATTGAAAACACCCACAATATCAAAAGTGTCATTTGTAGATGAATGTTATAAAAAAATAATGTTAATTTATTTCTACACGCGTGCGATCTCTTCCTTTTTTTGTGTCCTTTGCTGGTGAAAATAGCCAAACACCACGTTTTGAAAAAATTTGTGGCAATATAGCATTGTTTTGAAAATATTTAACAATCTATCACTTTTTTAGTACTTGAGTTTCACAAAATCAAGTTCTAAATAGTACTCAAGTTCAGTAAACTCGAGTTCCTAATGAGTCTGCCAACGTGGCACTGGCTGAGCTAGATTTTAGACATTAAAAAATGCCACCTTCTGAACTCGAGTTCTGGAAACTCGAGTATTGTGTTAATGTAATAAGTTGGTTCTTCCAGAGGAAAAAGAGGAATTTAAAGATTTGTCAAACTTAGGAAATCTAGAACAGTTTGGAAGTGAAGTGGATAATTTGCAAGTTTGTTGGTGGCTTAATTGGGTAACGTTGATGTAATAAATAAAATAAAACAAAAGTATTCAACTATATGTCTATATGTCATTGAATTGTGTTAGGTTCTAAGAATTAGGAACTAATGTATTAGAACTTCAATTTGTAATGTTGGCAAACCATGATCAAAACAATGTTTAGTCTTGTGTTAGACTTTGCTCAAAGTATGAGATTTTATGTAAAGTTGGAATCGAGTTTACTGCAGAAGTAACTGTTCACTTTCTGCCAGACTCGATCAATCGAAAATTAGGCTCGATCGATCGAAAATCGGGCAGATCGTTTTTCTGCAGAAAATTCCAACTCAGCCCTAGTCCATTTAATGTATAGGGTTTTATGTTTTGCCCTAAGTATAAAAGGGAAAACCCTAGCTACGTTTTTAGTGTTCTGTTTCTCAGAGTTCTGTTCTTCAGAATTCTGAATGCTGTGTTTGTGAATCTCTTTGTGAGATCTAGAGGTGTTTGCCTTCACATACACTTAGGGTTTACAAACTTGAGATTCATGTCAAGAGTTGTGTAAATCAATACAGTTGCAGAATCAAAAGAGCATAAAGAAATACAAGCAGGTGCACTTGTGATTTGCTGAAGAATTCAAGGAAAGAAAGAGTCCGTGGATCTCGGAGCTATCATAGGGTCATGGTAGTAAGTTTCCTACACTTGGGTAGCAATAGGATGTTAGTGGTCTAAGTCTTATTGTGTAAACTTCGATTCTTTCATAGTGGATTCAGTTTACCTTGAGGATAGCTAGGTTAAATCCTCCCCAGGTTTTTACCGGTGTGGTTTCCTGGGTCATCAGATCTTTGTGTTCTTTATATTTCCGCTGCTTTGTTGTTTTTGCTTATTTGTGTTAACCTAGATTTAATTAAATTACCTAAGTTAATCACTTGGATAATTCACTAGGTTAATCTGTTGGGTTTAAGGGGTCTAAACGAATTGACAAATTGTAATGTAAAGAGAATCTGTCGTAAAATATGTAGTATTAATTAGGTGATGACTTTTTTTAGTTTTTATTTTTTTGCTGAGAAATTAGGTGATGACTTTAATTGTGAGGGATTTCAATTTTCAACCTCACCATGATGATTGTTACGTGTTAGTCATGCATCAGTGAATGTCAACTCCATCATGACTGACTGTCAATAGGGTGCTGCCTATGCCACGAATAAATCCTTTTAACCATTCTCCCTGAGATCACGGATTAATCTTTCTCCACTTGCTTTCTCCGGATTCCCTAATGACACACCATCTGTGAATGTGAAGAGATTTTTCCAGGGAACACCATTGGATAGGATGTCATGATTGCTTAAACTGATTACTTTTAGCCATGTAGAATGATAAGCTCAAGTTCAGAACACACACTACTCAAGCTTAACAAACTCGAGTACCAGGTGGCATTTTTCAATGCCCAAAATCCAGCTCAGCCAGTGTTACATTGGTGACTCACTGGGAACTCGAGTTCACTGAACTTGAGTACTATTTAGAACTCGATTTTATGAAACTCGAGTACTAAAAAAGTGGTAAATTGCTAAATATTTCTAAAACAATGCTAGTTTGCCACAAACTTTGCCAAAACGTGGTATTTGGCTATTTTCACCATCCTTTGCTTCTCCCTGTTTCTAAAATTTCCTATCACCCACATGGCCACGCCTTATGCCTAGCCTCTCTCCCTTTCTCCCTCTCATAAGAAATCAACTCTCTCACCCAAAATGCCTCTCTTCTCCATCTTACAACTGAATCCAAAATGTCTCTCTCTTGCTTGTCCCTCTCTCTCACTGTGGTTTTTGGTGGTTCAGTGGTCCGATAGGATTTTCAGTGGTCTGTGCTTTGGTGGCCATGGGTATTTGGTGGTTTGATCTAATTTTTAGTATCTATTCTTCATGGGTCCGATTGAGTGGTTGACGGTGGCTGGTGTTTTTGTTTTTTTCTTTTCTTTTCTTTTCTTTTCCCGGCTAGTGGTGGTGATGCGGTTGTGGGTTTGAGTTTGTGATTTGGTTCTAGGTTTGTAATTTGTTTATGATTTTGGTGGTTGGGAGTTGAGGATGTGGGTGGTGGTGACAATGGCTGTGGTTGAGTGGTTGGTTGTTGAGTGGGTTTTTGTGGCTAGTGGATTGTGATTGGTAGCAGCTGGTGTTTTTTTTTTTTTTTAATTTTATTGTTTTCAATGGTGGTGGCTGGTAGTAGGTTCTTGTTTTTTGTGTTTTTTTTTTTTTAACAGTGGTGGTGGTTGGTGGCAGTGGCTTTGGGTGGCAGAGAAGAGAAAGAGATGAAAAAGAAGATAGAGAAAGTGAAGAGAGTAAGAATAAAAAAAGAATATTTAAATGAAGTGGTAGAAAATAGAACCATGTTGTGTATATTGTAAAGTGATATATTGAAATAAATAAAGTAAATTTTTAAGTTGTTAAAGCTAAATCTTTTAGGTTTTTAACCGCGGATGCTTTAAATAGGACAGAATCGTTTGTCCAACTCCAATAATTGAACAAATAATTAAAGAATGAACAGCGGTACTTAAAATATAAGATACTGGTGCTAACATAATATATTCAACTCACATATATATCTTTTCATATTTTGCTTTTGCATGAAACAAATTCAAATAGTGTTCTAACTTTATCAACAACAATCATGTTACTATGACCTTGATCTCTTTTTCTAACAAAGCTTGCATATACAATGAAAGTTAATGAGAAGCGCAATGTTTATAGCTTTGGAGTGTTAGTATTAGAAATAATCATGAGAAAGTACTTCGGAGATCTCATTTCATCTCTGTCACCCACTTTCCATCTTCATCAACATTCACAACCCACATGCTATTGAATGATGTGTTGGGCCAACGCCTTTCACTCCCTACCAACCAAGTTGAAAGTGATGTGCTATCCATTGCAAGGATTGCGATTGCTTGCTTACAAACCATTCCACACTCTCGTCCAACAATGAAACAAGTTTCTCATAACCTATCAATTCCATGTGTTTGGCAAAGCCAGTACACATTATCACATTAGGAGAAATAGCTGATGTTAGAGGCTTCTAATAGTTTGTTTTCTTTTCATATTCTCCTTCTTGTTTATGCATTGTGACTCCTCTACTTTCACATTTACTTCTTCTCTCTCTACGTTGCTTTGTTGTATTGTGTCTAATAATTGATAAAATTTTAAATGCAATATAATATATATCAAAATGAAGAGTTGAGAATTCCATCAATAAAATTAGAAGGCCCGTATTTATTTGTATGCTTACCGCGTATATATAGTCATGAGGGCGTTATAAGAGTGCATACATAGGTCATGTGTTAAGTGAAGATCAAATATAAAACGTTTTCAAAGATTTCCTAACCAAAATTTAGTGACCACCACACACCCTTGATGCAATGGTTACTTCAAAAGTATAAGTGTTTGTGGGGTGTAAGGGGTAAGAGTCGAGGTTCAAACCTCCAAGAAGGAGCTTCACACGCATATACATTTAAATTAGGGCAAAACTTAGATACAGTACCTTAGGTACAGTACTTCAGGTACCCTTTTTAAAATTAAAACACCTGTCCATCTACTTAACAGTGATACTTCCGTTTCCTTCACCGTTATTTCTTTTCCTTCTTTTTTTTTTTTTTTTCCCCTGTTTCAGACTAAAGGCTTCCCACGAAGAAAACTGAAAACCCCAAAACCCCAAGCTCCAACCGTTCTCTCTCTCCCTCTCTATTCTTCTCTTTCTCTCTTTCTTTCCTTCTTTCTCAGTCAGATTAGACGAAATAGACGGGTCCAGCTTTGAATTCTCTATTCTCGCTCTGTTTTCGCAGATTGGATGGTTGGCCCTAAAAAAATAAAAAATTCGTTGGTATGTATTGGCTAAATCTCATTATAGGTTTTGAATTCTAGTTGCTGGGTTTGAGTTATTTTAAGGTTTGGTAGAATTTTTCTTTGTTGATTATGATCTGGGTATCAATTTTTGTTATTGGGTCTGTGTTATTATTGCTTTGGTTTGTTTTGATTTGGGTTTTCAATTATTGTTGCTAAGTTTGAGTTATTTTGAGGTTTGGAAGAGTTTTCCTTTGGCTATTTCTGATGAAGGTTTCAATCTTGGTTAATGGGTTTGTCTTACTTTAGACTCTGGAACAGACGGAAAATTCAGCTTTAGAGAGTAATTATCTAGCAAAACATATTCTTCTATTCTTTAGATTTCAGACCTTTAGAGTGCACCTTTTCCTCCTTTTAATTATTTTGAGGTAGGCTTGTGGGCTTGTGTCTAGTTGTGCTGTGTGCTTTTGTTTTGTGTATTGCCTATAGTTTACAGGCTCCTTGTAGTTCACTTTTTTTTTTTAAAGTAATCTGCCACAGAGAGAGATAGACAGACAGAAGAATGCATGTATACAAAGAAAATAGTCTACACACAAGGAAAAGAATGGTGAGTAATCATGGAGATATGATCATCAATATTTTGTTTTTCTCATCCTACAGGCTGTTCTTGGTCTCTCAAGTAAAGCAGGTGACACTTTTAGTTCTATTCTATCAATTTCATTGTTAGTGAAAAGCCTTAGTGTTTGTAATTTTCGTCTCCAACTCCAGAAGAAGAGTGACCATCCAATTTCTAAGCATTATGAGCTTTATAATTGAGGAATAAAAGATGTATTCAGAGTTTAGACCATATAATAACTAATGTGTCTTTAGCCACCCAACAAGGAAAAAGAGGGTGAAAATTGAAACATAGTTTGATGTGCATGGGTGCACACGTGTGTTCTTTTTCTTTTTTACTTTGTGGCTGCAAAAACATTAGTAAAAAAAATGTGGATTGTGTCTATGTTGGTTGTCATGTTAACAACTTTTTGCCTGCAGAAAAGGTTATTGGGTTGTAGCTGGGAAAAAGATTTTCATACCACAAGTTGCTGTAAGAAAGTGAAGTTCTAGTAATGCCAAGGATTATTTATTGAAGTTCTTACCTTGCGGCTAGCTAGTATGTTACTTCATTTAGGTAGAGAGTGGAGACATAAATATGTATTTGATTGTTCTAACTAGCATCCTGCATTTATTGTCTCCTTTAAGGAGATTTTAACAGCATTATGTGAAGGCCAATGTACGTGAAGAACATAAATATTTGTACATTATATCTACATGCTTCTTAGTGCCACCTTTTGACTATTTTTGTTAATATTTCTCATTTTGCCTTGGTTCTGACTTGTGCATAGGTAGACAGATTGGCAAAGTTTGCCACTTCAGGATTTATGAGGGATGCATCTCAAGGATTGACCATTCATTCCTAGTCTATTAAAGGCTGCCCAGAAAATCTATTCTCATCCACCAAAATGGGTTGATCGAGTTCATTAATCGGATTGATCCTGTTTTATCTCCTCACTGATTGGAAAGAATATCTTAGTATCAAGACGCATCAATGTTAAGCCCAGTAGGAGAACTGAAAGAAACAATTATGATATCCAAAAATATATGCGTTGTTTGGATGAAAGATTTATACAACATGGAGACATAAATCATGAGTTTTAGACCATCATGAGTTTTAGACATAATTCTTGAAAGATTTTCAAGAGTTAGGCTTTAGACCATCTATTGATTTGATTAATAAAGCATGAGTTTTTTTTTTTTTTTGGCAGACCATTGTGTTCTGTAGCACGGGCAAGGAGTTTAGCGTGCAAGAAGTTTAGTGTGGCTTTGGATGAAACAATCATTTTTTAGCATGGGCAAGGAGTTTAGTGTGGTAGACCACTGTGTTCTATAGCATGGACAAGGAATTTTCTTGGCAGACCACTGCGTTTAGTAGCATGTGATCGATAATTTGTTTACCAATTGCTACAAGTGACATTACTTTGTTTTGTTGTCGTGTATCAGTTTATTTACTGATGCGCGTTTTGGGTACTTTTATTGTTATAACTTATCAGGTGTAACTTCTTTAATATTGGATACTTTTTCTGGTTCAAATTCACTACCGGCCTTTTGATTATTTGAACTGTTTTTGCCTTACTTTATTTATTACAATCGTCTCAAACTTGAACTGTTTTTGCCCATACTTCAAGCACTACCATATTTTTCTTGATACACAGTGTCAGGTCTTGCTACTGCATGCAGTGGGATACTGCTGTTTTTCTCTCTGCACTGGTTTCTCTGCACTAGGTACTGCTGGATTTCTGCACTGCACTGGTTTCTCTGCACTAGGTACTGCTGGATTTCTGCACTGGACAGCTGCTGCCTGAAGCTTGTGGGCTGCTGTTTTCTTAATGTAATTGCATCAATTGCACTCATTGAATAGGCTTGCTTGTGTATTTGATGGTGAAAGTGGTAATAAATACATGTGTACATAGTATTATAGATTGCATCATTCATTTCTTTTGAGCTAAATATTGCCAATTGTTGTACGTGTACAATTTTTTTGTGTGGATTATTTAATTAGTTTACTTGAAAATCTTAGGGTCTTCTTGGTTTTGGATGAGGGCTGCACTTATTGGATCATAAATGAATGTAGCCAATTGCTTTACTAGTTATATGCTTTGCCTTCAAGATCATATCTCCACTTCACCCAAGACCCGCTTGGAAAAATAGTACCTACTTTGGTATTTTGGATGTCGTAGACTTGAAAGAAAGCATTGATTTTTTCATTCATCAAGTAAAATTTGCATTGATATATTTCTCAGCTTAACAACATGTCCAGCCAATACTAAACTAACAATATCATTTGACATCACAGAAAATTATTTTCATATACACAAATATGCAATTCCACACAAATGTACTGCACATCTATACACATAGCTCTTAGTTCCCACTATTTTCTCTAAGTGCAGGCAAATGAAGGCTGATGGACTCTTTTGATAAAGAATGAGGCAACCTGTGGTGAACATAGAGCCAAAACTCAATAAATTCAAATGAAATGGCTTAAATGCCCCACTTATAACTCAAAAAAGAAAAAAAAAAAAAACACAATTTTGATAATAAAATGAAATAAACAGTGTTTTATTATTGTGAACTTCCATTACAAATATCACATGGCATATTGCAAAAGAGAGTACACCAAAGTAAAAACAGAATACACTAATTAAATACAATGCTTATTGTGCAATTTTTAAATAACTTGCAATTGTACAAAATAATTTGAATAATTTGAATGTATTCAACATCTTAAGTCCTACTGCCTATTCAATCTAACACGTCTTTCTGCCATTTGAAATGGTTGAGCTGCAAATCACTTTATGTCTCAAGACGCTTGAAATGGTTGAGCTGCAAATCACTTTATGTCTCCATGTTGTATAAATCTTTCATCCAAACAACGCATATATTTTTGGATATCATAATTGTTTCTTTCAGTTCTCCTACTGGGCTTAACATTGATGCGTCTTGATACTAAGATATTCTTTCCAATCAGTGAGGAGATATAACAGGATCAATCCGATTAATGAACTCGATCAACCCATTTTGGTGGATGAGAATAGATTTTCTGGGCAGCCTTTAATAGACTAGGAATGAATGGTCAATCCTTGAGATGCATCCCTCATAAATCCTGAAGTGGCAAACTTTGCCAATCTGTCTACCTATGCACAAGTCAGAACCAAGGCAAAATGAGAAATATTAACAAAAATAGTCAAAAGGTGGCACTAAGAAGCATGTAGATATAATGTACAAATATTTATGTTCTTCACGTACATTGGCCTTCACATAATGCTGTTAAAATCTCCTTAAAGGAGACAATAAATGCAGGATGCTAGTTAGAACAATCAAATACATATTTATGTCTCCACTCTCTACCTAAATGAAGTAACATACTAGCTAGCCGCAAGGTAAGAACTTCAATAAATAATCCTTGGCATTACTAGAACTTCACTTTCTTACAGCAACTTGTGGTATGAAAATCTTTTTCCCAGCTACAACCCAATAACCTTTTCTGCAGGCAAAAAGTTGTTAACATGACAACCAACATAGACACAATCCACATTTTTTTTACTAATGTTTTTGCAGCCACAAAGTAAAAAAGAAAAAGAACACACGTGTGCACCCATGCACATCAAACTATGTTTCAATTTTCACCCTCTTTTTCCTTGTTGGGTGGCTAAAGACACATTAGTTATTATATGGTCTAAACTCTGAATACATCTTTTATTCCTCAATTATAAAGCTCATAATGCTTAGAAATTGGATGGTCACTCTTCTTCTGGAGTTGGAGACGAAAATTACAAACACTAAGGCTTTTCACTAACAATGAAATTGATAGAATAGAACTAAAAGTGTCACCTGCTTTACTTGAGAGACCAAGAACAGCCTGTAGGATGAGAAAAACAAAATATTGATGATCATATCTCCATGATTACTCACCATTCTTTTCCTTGTGTGTAGACTATTTTCTTTGTATACATGCATTCTTCTGTCTGTCTATCTCTCTCTGTGGCAGATTACTTTAAAAAAAAAAAGTGAACTACAAGGAGCCTGTAAACTATAGGCAATACACAAAACAAAAGCACACAGCACAACTAGACACAAGCCCACAAGCCTACCTCAAAATAATTAAAAGGAGGAAAAGGTGCACTCTAAAGGTCTGAAATCTAAAGAATAGAAGAATATGTTTTGCTAGATAATTACTCTCTAAAGCTGAATTTTCCGTCTGTTCCAGAGTCTAAAGTAAGACAAACCCATTAACCAAGATTGAAACCTTCATCAGAAATAGCCAAAGGAAAACTCTTCCAAACCTCAAAATAACTCAAACTTAGCAACAATAATTGAAAACCCAAATCAAAACAAACCAAAGCAATAATAACACAGACCCAATAACAAAAATTGATACCCAGATCATAATCAACAAAGAAAAATTCTACCAAACCTTAAAATAACACAAACCCAGCAACTAGAATTCAAAACCTATAATGAGATTTAGCCAATACATACCAACGAATTTTTTATTTTTTTAGGGCCAACCATCCAATCTGCGAAAACAGAGCGAGAATAGAGAATTCAAAGCTGGACCCGTCTATTTCGTCTAATCTGACTGAGAAAGAAGGAAAGAAAGAGAGAAAGAGAAGAATAGAGAGGGAGAGAGAGAACGGTTGGAGCTTGGGGTTTTGGGGTTTTCAGTTTTCTTCGTGGGAAGCCTTTAGTCTGAAACAGGGGGAAAAAAAAAAAAAAAGAAGAAGGAAAAGAAATAACGGTGAAGGAAACGGAAGTATGACTGTTAAGTAGGTGGACAGGTGTTTTAATTTTAAAAGAAATACCTGAAGTACTGTACCTAAGCTACTGCACCTAAGTTTTTCCCTTTAAATTATATGTGCCTAGCTATTAAATGTCACATATAATTAATTGTCATATGCGTCACTTTGTCCAATAAAAACATGCCACATGAATTTCACTATGCCATGTCAATTTTATGCTGTAAAAAAACTTTAAATAATTAAAATAAAATTTCTAAAATCTAAAAATTATACAAAGTAATAACAAAAAAAAAAAAATAAAGTAAGTATAAAAAAAATACTTAAATGTGTTTTTGCCATTTTTATTTAAACATTGGAATGAATTGTTAGATCATTAAAAAAAAGTGAAAAAAAAAGAAAAAGAAAAAAGAATCTAATTCCTAACATCAAGTAAAAGCTAGAAACCACTCACTCGTTCTTGAGTGTAAACAGAAGAGAAAAAACTTAAATTTTTCCTTCCAATGCCAACTCGCTCCAGCGAGTTTCAGTCCAGTTTTAGGCAAATGTATATACGTAACCATTTTTCAAAATCTATTGAACTCGCTTGACAAGGAATCTTCGCTCTGGCGACAACCTTGCACTAGTACTTGTACATTTTCTTCTGATTTGATATCTCTTTGACACATTAATGCAATTACAAATTAATTGAACTTCAAAAAGAAGAAAATATTGCAATCACGAAAGAAAATTTTGACACAAAATTTAGCCGACACTAAGGGTCTGTTTGGTTCAAAAATTTTCATTACTCAATTTTCGTCACTCATTACTCATCATTCATCACTCTAAGATATTACACCCAAACGGCACTATCACTCAGTTACCATCACTCAATATTTTTCACACTATTTGTGGGACCCATACCTGTCACTCTGTACAGTTTTTTTTTTTTCACTGGGTTCGGTCTGCACTCTTGTTCTTTTTTTTTTTTCCAAGATGAGTGCAGACCCGACCCAACCCAACGAAGAAAAAGAAAAAAAAAAGAATAAGAGTGAAGACGTGAAGACATGAAGACCGAACCCAGAAAAAAAAAGAAAAAAAAAAGTGAAGACCGAACCCAATGAAGAAAAAGAAAAAAAAAAAAAAAAAGAATAAGAGTGAAGACATGAAGACCGAACCCAAGAAAAAAAAATAAAGCCCAGACCGAACCCAGTGAAAAAAAAAAAAAAAAAAGGTTGACTAGTCAAAAGTTGCGGCTAAGCGGATTCTCTATGTGTGTTTAATTACAAAAATGCCATTGAGTTATGAGTTATGGAAACTGAAAACAGTCCAAATGTGTTTTCAATTTTCATAACTCACAACTCAAAAATCAAAGAATTGAGTGATGAAAACAGAGTTATGGAAATAGAGTTATGGTGCTTCTAAACGGACTTCTCGTTATGGGTCCCACCATTTTTGAGTTATGAATTATGAAAACTGAGAATTGAGTTATGGAAACAAGTGAACCAAACAATCTTAAATATCTTAACACATTTCTATCCACACATCCAGAGAGAAGGAAATAGTTGGGAAGCATCCATATATGAATGGGAATTCATTTGCGTCGATTTAGAGCAAGACAATCTTGAATTCCTGCGGAGTGGTGAATCACGAGTAGGGGTGGCAAAATTGGACACGACCAGCGAACCCGATACGACACGACACAAAATTAGCAGGTTATGGGTTGAGGCTTAATGGGTTCATGTCATATTCGGGTTGACACGACGGACCCGTTTGATAAACGGGTTGGGTTAGGGTTCAACTTATGGAACCCATTTAACCCGTCTGACCCGTTTAATTAAATAAAATTTTACCAATATACCATTCAAACCCTAGGTATATAAACTTATTAGTTGTTGTAGTTTATTTTCTTTGACATATTGTGATCGATTATTTATGATATTGAGATATGCTTTCATTTTGAATGATTATTTGTGATGCAGTTACTCATTAATTTTGAATTTTATATTTAAAATATTTAATTTTTTGTTTTTTCATAAATGTTTTTTTTTATTTTGCTAAAATTAGATAAACAGGTCGACACGATTGACCCGTTTAATAAATGGGTCGTGTTAGGGTTGAGGAATCTTGACCCGTTTAATAAACAGGTCGGGTTAGTGTTGACCTATATAGTCGGATACGTATGAGTTAACACGACACGAACCCGACACGCGAACACAAATTGCCACCCCTAATCACGAGCTATGAATCTTGCTTTTCTCAACATAATAATTTTGGAGGGGCGGCCGCTCGCAAAGGAGTATGTTCACATTAGTAACAGTCCTTGGGAAAACAAAATACGAGTTCAACTTTACGGCTTCTCCCTTTTGTTTATTTTCATCAAGTTATAAGTTCTTATTGATAAATACAACCTCTTGGATGTTGACGGCCTTTTATGTTGCTATTTGACAGTTGACACAATAGGTTGAAGACATTTCACAGCGGAGGATGTCGCACTTTGGGCCTCACTCATATATCGTTTGAACATTTTGAGTGGAATATACCTCAAATTTAATTGGTCCTCAGCGTTACTTTCGGAGCTTAATAAAATCCTTATGCCATTTGAAGAAAAGTAGAAAACAACAATTTAATCCACATTGTATTGTTCAAAAAGAGGAAACACGTTCTATCATCTGATTCATTTGCAAAAATAAAAAGAGTCGTTAATACCTTGCTTTTTTGCAGCCTTTTACACAGTTTTATGTGTCTTTTATCAGATGTGGGTCAGCTTTATGGGAAATATTGAAAATAAACAAAGAGACCAAAATACCCTTTTTCACGTCCTTCCCAACTCAAGCTTAGTCAAGCGTCTCACACAGAAAAATTTGAAAACTCATGCGTCTTTCACAGGAAAACAACACCAAACATCTTACAGAAAAGAAAAAACTGAAATCACAATCCTCTCACAGGAAACAACCAACATAAAAAAATAGTAATAATAATAATAATAATAATAAAAACTAAAATCACAATCCTCAGGAAACAACAAAGTATCAGCAGATCCAAAAAAAAAAAAACCCATCTCACAAGAAACAATTAAAAGCCAAGTTGAGATAGGTGAGTTTGGAAATGTTACCAATTTGGTTGGGAATATTTCCATAAAGCGAGTTACTTGATAGATCAATAGTGAGGAGGTTGGTGAAGGATGAGAAACTGAGTTTGTAAAGCGTGCCTCTCAAACCAACACTCGAAAGGTTTAGATGGGTGAGGCTTCCCGACTCATCGCAAGCAATTCCAACCCAGTTGCATGGGTGGCCTCGGCCTCCTCCACCCCAAGAAGGTAGGAGGGATTGGCTCTGGTTGTCAAGATTGGCTTTCCATTTAAGAAGAGCTTCTGCTTCCTTCCATTCTTTGCCCACTTCATCTCTAGCAGCAGCAGCAGTCGCAAAAGAAGATGATAAGGAAACCAACACAACACTGAGACTCATGAACAACACTCCGAAGTCTGTGGATGGCTTTTGATGTAAGGATGGCATGACTCGATAGTTCTTAGGGAATAGGGAGGAGGTGTCAGGTATTGCAAACTTAAGAGGGATGCGGGTTGTTTCGGTGAATGAAGGATTTTGGCTACGGGCACTGGAAATTTATATATACAAGGAAATGACATCATACCTTCTGGCTCCTCCTATCTCATCTTACGATATTAGCTACGTCATGGCCTCTTCCACGTGTAAATCATTGGAAATAAATTTTAGAACTTGCCGTTCAAGGCGTGTTTGAAAGTCGTAGGATCTTATATATGTTTCTGTTATTTCTAACAGTTTCTAAGTTTTTACAAAAAAATATGTAATTATACAGATTTACTAGAGTTACAGAAAACGAGTTTCGTCGTTTTTTTTATTTTTATTTGGGTCGTGTTAACGTGCGGTGCCCGTTAATACCTTGCTTTTTTGCAGTCTTTTACACAGTTTTATGTGTTTTTTTATCATATGTGGGTCAGCTTTATGGGAAATATTGAAAATAAACAAAGAGACCAAAATACCTTTTTTCACGTCCTTCCCAACTCAAGCCTAGTCAAGCGTCTCACACAGGAAAATTTGAAAACTCATGCGTCTTTCACGGGAAAACAACACCAAACATCTTACAGAAAAGAAAAAACTGAAATCACAATCCTCTCACAGGAAACAACCAACATAAAAAAATAGTAATAATAATAATAATAATAAAAACTAAAATCACAATCCTCAGGAAACAACAAAGTATCAGCAGATCCAAAAAAAAAAAAACCCATCTCACAAGAAACAATTAACATCAATACATCCAAAAAAAAAACATCTCACAGAAAAAACAACATCAGTACATCCAAAAAAAAAAAAAAAACCATAAGAACATATGGGAGAACATAAATTTTTTTTGAGGGAGACGAACTGGGTTGATGGAGGGGAAATAAAGGAGGAGATGAACTGAGTTAGAAAAGAAAGCTGTGAAAAAAAAAATAGAAGACAAGGAAGTTGAGCCAAGAGTTTCATATGGGAGAACATACAAATTTTAAAAGATGAGAAAGGAAAAGCAGAAAGGATGGGAAAAGATAAGTGTAAGGTGATGGGATACGTGTGGTTGAGAAAAAAAGGAGAAGTAAAAATAAATAAATTAAAGTAAAAGTTGGCTTGATGGGGTACGTGCCTATCATGGAAGGAATTTTACAAAATAAAAATTATAACTTGTATTTTTTTTTTTTTTTGGTAAATCTAGATCATGCCATTAAATACTAAGCAGGAACAAGTCTATTACAAAACGAAGCCTCCTTATCAGTAAGGAGGAGGCCAGCCACCACAGGCGGTGGACACATAAACACAACAAAATTAGAAATTGAGCTCCCCCCAAATCTTGCTAACATGTCCGCACACTGATTAGCCTCGCGGAAAGTGTGCACAACTCTCTTGTTGGGAATGACATCAAGAAGTTTCCTGCAATCAGATAATAAAGGTTCCATTAAAAGATTTGCCTTATCATTGTTCATTAGCAACACAATGCTTAAGGCGTCCATCTCAACAATTAGGTTGTCAAGCCCAAGATCTTTGGCAATTTCAAGACCATCACGAAGAGCCCATAGCTCAGCTAAGGAGCTGTTGGAGTTACCGTGGGCCCTTGCATAGCCTCTGACCCAGTTTCCCTGATGATCGCGAATTAATCCCCCTCCCCCTGCCTTACCCGGGTTCCCCAAGGCAGACCCGTCTGAATTGAGCTTCATCCAGCCCAAGGGAGGCTTTTCCCAAGCTACACGGATCACCTTCTTCATTTTGTTACATCGGACCTTAGCCCCTATTGAAAAGAACTCAGCACTTTACTTAATACATTTTATATGGATCATTTTATCCACAACACCTGTTCTGAAAAGAAAATTATTGCGAGCTAACCACAAATGCCAGAGTCCCATAGGAAAAATAATTTTCCACGGTAAGCCCAAGTGCTCTGAGACAGCCCCAGTAGTACAGTTCGTCTCAAGCCAATTCACAAGAGGAAGATTAAAAGTATAAGACAGATATGGAGGAACCTTCATTCTTCGCCATAAGTCTTGCGCTACAATGCACCCTCTGAGCAAGTGATCCACCGATTCATTACCCTGGTGGCACAATGTACATAGAGGGTTAAGGTTTAAACCCCTTGAACCAAGGACTTCTCCAGTGGGCAGGCTGTTATGCGAGCACAACCACAATAAGAAATGAACCCGTGGGTGTGTATCAGCCTTCCAAATCCACAACATGGAAGAAGAGCCCAGGTTCAAAGGGTTTGAACCCCTTGCTAACAAATAAGCATATTGGAGGGAAAAAAAACCATCCTTAGAAAATGCCCAAGTGAGAGTGTCTTCAGCGTCTTGGTTCAGCGCAAAAGGGACAGCCTTGATTAAGCTTATAACTTGATCTGGCAGCTCAAAAGAAATGTTACGCACATCTCCATTGAACCTAGAGTCAACCCCTTGTTGCACAGTCAGCTGCTCTTCATCACCGGTTAAAGGTCCTTCTATGAGATTACGAAGCGAACCACAAGGCAGCCAAAAGTCCTTCCAGAAGTTGATTGATCTTCCATTACTGACGGTCCACTTAAGACCTTTAACATACACTAGCCCACCAACTTTGCATGCAGCCCAAATCCTTGAGCATGGAAAATTTCTACCTCCCTCCGTTAGTCTTCTAGTGGACATATATTTGGCAATCAGCATTCGAGCCCAAAGGGCCCCCTACTCTGAAGCCAATCTCTAGCAAAGTTTCGCCAACAAGGCTTGGTTCCTGTGCCTCGTTTAGAATAACCCCAGCCCTCCCAATTCCTTGGGTTGTGTAGCTATTTGCCAATTAACCATGTGCATCTTTTTCTTTTTCTCAATAGAACCCCACACGAAATCCCTCATTTTCTTATCAATAGCATTACAAACTTTGATAGGAAGAGCATGACATTGCATATAATAGTCTGCTATTGGGGCAGCAGCTAACTTAATGAGCACCAACCTCCCAGCTCTTGACAGGAGTCTCGACTTCCATCCTGCAAGTTTAGCTGAAATCTTCTCCGCTATAAAGTTAAAAGCACTGCCATTCCTTCCCTGATGTAAGAGAGGGAATCCAAGGTACCTACCCAGATCTGAGGTTTCACACACCCCCAACTTGTTACACAACCTCCTTTTTCTTCGTCTAGCTACATTCGGAGAGAACAAAATGCGAGACTTAGCCTTGTTAACTTTCTGCCCAGCAAGGTTGCAAAAATTATCCAGCACTTCCAAGATAGCCTCACAGTTCTTGGAGTTTGCCTTTGCAAATAACAACAAGTCATCTGCAAAGAAAACGTGCGAGAAGCTAGGGCCATTCCTGGATGCCTTGATAGCATCCCACCTCTTCTGATTACACAGACCCGCTATCTGAGCTCCTAAAAACTCCATGCACAGAATGAATATATAGGGAGATAAAGGGTCACCTTGTCTTATCCCCCGTGAGGGCTGAAAAGGATCCATCTTACTTCCATTGATCAAGATAGAAGTGGTTGTTGATGACACACAGCTCATAATCAACTTGACAATATTATCAGGAAAGCCAAAGTGAACAAGAACCATCCTAATGAAACTCCATTCAAGTCGATCATAAGCTTTTTCAAGATCAATTTTGATTATCATGAACCCATCTTCCCTCTTCTACACTTAAGAGAATAAATGAGTTCTTGTGCTATAATCACGTTATCCGCACTTCTTCTCCCCTCAAGGAAAGCAGCTTGCATAGGCGAAATAAGGGAGGGCAAGAGGGGTCTAAGCCTTTGCACCAGAATTTTAGAGACAATTTTATACACTGTGTTGCATAAACTGATGGGTCTATAGTGTCCCACAACTTCAGGACCTAATTGCTTGGGAATGAGAACTATTAGAGTCTGATTGAGGAATTCAGGCACCTCTTTCCTCTCAAAAATTTCTCTAATTTCTTTTTTGACAGAGTCTCCAACCAAAAGCCAGAATCTCTGGAAAAAGCCCGCATGCAGTCCATCAACACCAGGGGCCTTATAGGGCTTCATAGACTTCAAAGCTCGCCAAATTTCCTCATTTGAGGGGATAGTATCTAAAGAGTTAGCTTCTTCGTCAGTTAGACTAGCACACCAATCAGAACACCAAGGATGCTTAAGAGGCCAGTAGCTTTGTTCCGACTGGTAAAGCTTTTTAAAGTTAGCTACAATGACTTCTTTTATTCCCTCCAAGTTGTGAATCCAATTACCATTTTCATCTTGAATGCTGGTAATTTTATTCCTACTTCTTCTGGCAAGCGTGGATTGATGGAAGAAGGCCGTGTTTCTCTCTCCAAAAATAATCCAGTTAGTTCTAGCTTTCATAGCCCAAAGTTCCTCTTCAAGTTGCAAAATTTGGTTGTATTCATCGGAAATTTGATCTTGAAGAGTAATTAGGAAGGTACTGGGCCCAATGGCAAGGGCTCTTTGTATACCCAAGAGGCGGTTCAATATCTTCTTCTTCCTGGTGAACACATTGCCAAAAATTTCTTTGTTCCACTTTTGAGCTCTCGTAGTGAATCTAGAGATAGCACCCTCCAAGTTATCTTCTAACTCCGTCCAAGCATCTCTGACCATAGCCGGGAAGTCCTTGTGGCTCAACCAAACAGACTGAAATCTAAACGGCCTACTCGAGTTTAGCCCAGCGTCAAGGTTGAGGTTGAGAAGTAAAGGGCAGTGGTCAGAGTTAATTCTGGCCAAGTGAGTTACGATTGCTTCAGAAAAGTACACCTTCCAGGCCGGATTGGCCCAACACCTATCCAGACGGCACTGAATCAGATTCCCAAGCTCTCTCTTATTAGACCAAGTAAACTTAGGACCAGAAAAACCCAAGTCCATCATCTGGCACGTATCCATACAATCAAGAATAGCATTGACTCTTCGCTAAACAACAGGATTCCCCCCAGATTTTTCCTCCTCAGAAATAACTTCATTGAAATCCCCCATAATGGCCTAAGGGAGATTATGCAAAGCAGCAAGCATTTTTAGATTTTCCCACAACACACATCTTTCAGTAAACCTAGGACTAGCATATATAGCACTAATTAACCAGTTAAAGGTCTGAGATCTTACCCGGATGAGAGCGTGAATTTCCTGCCTCCAAAGCATCCAAATGCCTCCAGCAAAGCCAATAGTGTCTGCGACTGCAGTGCCATCAAAAAGCAGGCCCTCTATAATTTCATCTGCTTTAGCACCAGATAATCTTGTCTCTGTGATCACCATAACAATTGGAGAATGCCGAGCAACAAGATCCAAAACTGTCTGCTTGAATTGGGGCTTCATAGCACCCCTACAATTCCAGATCAATATATTCATGATTTTATTTGGGCACGTGGCAGCATCAAAATGAGACAGTAAGGAGCCCTCCTCAATGTCTCTCAACCTCCATGCTTCCAGGAGCTCCATCCTCCTCTGCAGTCTCCCCCTGAGCAAAGTGACCGAGTGCTTGATTATCCCTATCGTGCTCTGTGAAGCTTTGATGAGCATGGTCACGTTGTTCACAGGCTCTTCGATCTGTAATAACTTCACCCTGTGAAGATTCCCCAACAACAAGCATTTTATCGGCCTGTTTTGAAGCATCTTCCTCTCCGAAATGACCGGTAATGTCCATTCGCAACAATTGAGTTGTTAAATCTTTTTTGCATCATCTTAAATTGGCATATATGTTAAGACTATATAGAACATGTAATCTAACGGTTAAATTTTCAAAATATAAATTCAGTAATAAGTTATTAGGTAGTGTAATATTTTTTAGAGTTACGTCAGGTGTAATTCAAATTCAACCCTATATTTCTTAATTCGATGTGAACTTTGACAAATCTACTAATAGAATACATTATCTTCGTATATTTTTTATGCTTACAAAATTTTAGGATTATCAAAAATTAATAGCCATGTCATTAATCAATTATCTAGATTCAAGTTTTAGTGGTTTAAAATAATGCATAAAAGATGAGTTTAAAAATCAAATGGTAAATTACATCTGATAGGCATGAAAATTGGCATGCATGTTAAGACCATATAAAACATGTAATTCAATGGTTGAATTTTCAAAATATGAACGTATATGGCATATTACCACTAAATTTAGCGGTTGGTTTACATCAATTCTTCGTAATCAATATTCAAATTGGTGCATGGACTTCTATAAGTTATACAAGTTAGAGTCATGTGAAGATTTTGACAATCAATGGCTTCAAGTTATGACAAAATATGACATGCTCTCTAACAAACATGTAATTGGTTTATATCAAATCAAGCACTTTTGGGTACCATGTTACATTCATATTTTGAAAATTCAACCATTGGATTACATGTTTTATTTGGTCTTAACATGCATACCAATTTTCATGCCTATCGGATGTAATTTACCATTTGATTTTTAAACTCATCTTTTATGCATTATTTTAAACCACTAAAACTTGAATCTAGACAATTGATTAATAACATGGCTATTAATTTTTGATCACCCTAAAATTTTGTAAGCATGAAAAATATACGAAGATAATGTAATCTATTGGTAGATTTGTCAAAATTCACATCGAATTAAGAAATATAGGGTTGAGTTTGAATTACACCTGACGTAACTCTAAAAAATATTACACTACCTAATAACTTATTACTGAATTTATATTTTGAAAATTTAACCGTTAGATTACATGTTCTATATAGTCTTAACATACAAGCCAATTTAAAATAATGCAAAAAAGATTTAACAACTTAATTGTTACAAAAATTTTGTAAAAGTTTATTGTATTGTAATACAATTTATAATTTTTATTTTGTAAAATTCCTTCCATGATAGGCACGTACCCCATCAAGCCAACTTTTACTTTAATTTATTTATTTTTACTTCTCCTTTTTTTCTCAACCACACGCTATGAAGCACGGGTGCGTTTCGGGACTCGGGTGCGGGTGCGGGTGCGGGTGCGGGTGCGGGACTCGGCAATTTTTGAAAAAGGTGGGTGCGGGTGCGGCGGGACTCGGCGATTAAAAAATTATTAAAAATATTTTTATTTATATTTTTAATATATTGCTAAGCATACTTTTTCACATTATATAAAAATATACCAAATTTAAGAGCAATAGTAGATAATAACTAAAACATGATGTTCATAAATTAAATACAACCCACAAGATTGAAACTAAAACATTCCATGATGTTCGGAAATTAAAATACAAGTCACAAGTTTGAAACTAAAACAAAATAAAAGATAATCAACAAGACAATCAAACACCAATTTCATCGTCATCAACACCAATCAAACAAGTGTTTTGGTTTTTTTTTTTTTTTGTTTTAAACGTGAATCAGTGAGGTTTAGTTTTAGGGTTTGTATGTAGAGTGAAACGGTGCGTTTTGCACCTTTTTTTTTTTTTTTTTTTTTGAAAATCGGCCTGAATCGGCCGTTTCGCCGGTTCCGGCCGATACAGGCCGATATGGCCGATACAGGCCCGAGTCCGGCCGATTCAGCCCGGTTCCGGGCGAATCGGCCCGAGTCCCAGCCGCGTCGGCCCGCGTCGGCCCGAGTCGGCGAAAAAAAAAAGTTGGCCACGTGGCCGACGCGGTGCGACGCGGCACCGACGCGCGGGCAGCGGCGTCGCCCGCGCGTCGCCGCGTCGCACCGCGTCGGACGCGGGTGCGGCGCCTCTGGCGCCGCGTCGGTGCTTCCCAGACCACACGTATCCCATCACCTTACACTTATCTTCTCCCATCCTTTCTGCTTCTCCTTTCTCATCTTTTAAAATTTATATGTTCTACCATATGAAACTCTTGGCTCAACTTCCTTGTCTTCTATTTTTTTTTTTTTTCACAGCTTTCTTTTCTAACTCAGTTCATCTCCTCCTTTATTTCCCCTCCATCAACCCAGTTCGTCTCCCTCAAAAAAAATTTATGTTCTCCCATATGTTCTTATGGTTTTTTTTTTTTTTTTTTTTGGATGTACTAATGTTGTTTTTTCTGTGAGATGTTTTTTTTTTGGATGTATCGATGTTAATTGTTTCTTGTGAGATTAGGGTTTTTTTTTTTTTTTTTGATCTGCTGATACTTTGTTGTTTCCTGAGGATTGTGATTTTAGTTTTTATTATTATTATTATTATTACTATTTTTTTATGTTGGTTGTTTCCTGTGAGAGGATTGTGATTTCAGTTTTTTCTTTTCTGTAAGATGTTTGGTGTTGTTTTCCCGTGAAAGACGCATGAGTTTTCAAATTTTCCTGTGTGAGACGCTTGACTAGGCTTGAGTTGGGAAGGACGTGAAAAAAGGTATTTTGGTCTCTTTGTTTATTTTCAATATTTCCCATAAAGCTGACCCACATATGATAAAAAAACACATAAAACTGTGTAAAAGACTGCAAAAAAGCAAGGTATTAACGGGCACCGCACGTTAACACGACCCAAATAAAAATAAAAAAAACGACGAAACTCGTTTTCTGTAACTCTAGTAAATCTGTATAATTACATATTTTTTTGTAAAAACTTAGAAACTGTTAGAAATAACAGAAACATATATAAGATCCTACGACTTTCAAACACGCCTTGAACGGCAAGTTCTAAAATTTATTTCCAATGATTTACACGTGGAAGAGGCCATGACGTAGCTAATATCGTAAGATGAGATAGGAGGAGCCAGAAGGTATGATGTCATTTCCTTGTATATATAAATTTCCAGTGCCCGTAGCCAAAATCCTTCATTCACCAAAACAACCCGCGTCCCTCTTAAGTTTGCAATACCTGACACCTCCTCCCTATTCCCTAAGAGCTATCGAGTCATGCCATCCTTACAACAAAAGCCATCCACAGACTTCGGAGTGTTGTTCATGTGTCTCGGTGTTGTGTTGGTTTCCTTATCATCTTCTTTTGTGACTGCTGCTGCTGCTGCTAGAGATGAAGGGGGCAAAGAATGGAAGGAAGCAGAAGCTCTTCTTAAATGGAAAGCCAGTCTTGACAACCAGAGCCAATCCCTCCTACCTTCTTGGGGTGGAGGAGGCCGAGGCCACCCATGCAACTGGGTTGGAATTGCTTGCGATGAGTCGGGAAGCCTCACCCATCTAAACCTTTCGAGTGTTGGTTTGAGAGGTACGCTTTACAAACTCAGTTTCTCATCCTTTACCAACCTCCTTACTATTAATCTATCAAGTAACTCGCTTTATGGAAATATTCCCGACCACATTGGTAACATTTCCAAACTCACCTATCTCAACTTGGCTTTTAATAATCTCAGTGGTCCCATCCCTACTTCTATAGGAAATTTGAGCAACTTATCCGGACTTTTCCTTCACGAAAACTACCTTTCAGGATCTCTTCCTCCAGAAATCGGGAAACTGCAAATCCTAGGCTTACTACTCCTTACAAGCAACCATCTCTCTGGTTCCATACCTCAAGTAGTTGGAAAGATGAGATCGCTCTGGCACCTCGATTTGTCAGGGAATTTTTTCACCGGTGCAATCCCCACTTCCATAGGAAACTTGAGCAAGTTAGAATTTCTTTTCCTTTATGGGAACCAACTTACGGGTTCCATCCCTGAGGAACTTGGATCGCTTAGATATCTGAAAGTGTTTCAATTAATAGGAAATAATCTATCTGGTGCAATCCCTGCTTCCATAGGAAACTTGAGCAACTTAGAAAATCTTGTCCTTTCTTTCAACTACTTAACTGGTTCCATCCCTGAGGAACTAGGATCGCTTAGATATCTGAAAGTATTTCAATTAATAGGAAATAATCTATCTGGTGCAATCCCTGCTTCCATAGGAAATATGGCCAACTTGGTTGATCTTCATTTTTCCTTAAACAATCTTTCTAGTTCAATGCCAATCACTATTGGAAATTTGACAAAGCTCACCAAATTAGGTTTTCTTACAAACAAACTAATTGGTTCCCTCCCACAGGAAATAAGCAACCTTACCAATTTGAGAATTTTGCAACTCGGTGATAACAAATTTACCGGCCATTTACCTCAACATTTATGCCGTGGTGGATCGCTTGAAAGATTTTCATTCAGCAATAACCATTTTACAGGTCCCATCCCAAAAACTTTGAAAAACTGCAGTAGCCTATTTAGAGTTAGGCTTGACAGAAACCAACTAATAGGGAATATAACCGAAGCCTTTGGAATTTACCCGAACTTAAACTATATCGATTTGAGTGACAATCACTTGTATGGCGAGCTTTCATCAGAGTGGGGGCACTGCCGTAATTTGACAAGCCTAAAAGTCTCCAACAATAAGATCTCTGGAAGTATGCCACCTGGGCTCAGTGGGGCAAGTCAACTAGTTGTGCTCGACCTCTCATCAAATCATCTAACAGGGAAAATTCCAAAGGAATTCGGGCGCTTGAAGTCTTTGCTCAAACTTCTATTGAGCAATAACAAACTTTCAGGTAGCATTCCTTTAGAAATTGGAATGTTGTCCCATATTATGGAGTTGAACCTAGCAGCTAACAATCTAACCGGTTTGATCCCTAAACAACTTGGAGAGTGCTCAGAATTATTATTCTTGAATTTGAGCAGAAATATACTCGTGGGAAGAATTCCTTCAGATATAGGAAGCCTGAAATTTCTTCAAAATCTTGATCTTAGTCGGAATATGCTAATGGGAGAGATGCCACCACAGCTTGGAGACTTGCCTCGGTTAGAAACATTGAATGTCTCTCACAATAATCTCTCTGGCTCCATGCCATCCACTTTTGAAGATATTATTTCAGGCTTGACATCCATTGATATATCCTACAATGAGTTAGAGGGTCCTATTCCCAACATTAAAGCCTTCCGTGAGGCTCCATATGAATCATTTCAAAATAATAAAGGCTTGTGCGGTAATGCCACTGGTTTGAAGGCTTGCCAAAAATTGATTCATAATCCTTCACGTAAAAGGGGCAACAAAGTTGTGATAATAATTATAATTCTTGTTTTGGCTAGTTTGTTTCTAATATATATCATAGTTGGAGTTGCACATATTTGTCGCCAAAGAGTGAGGAATACAAAAAACAAGCCAGAAGACATGCAAAATGATAATATTTTTGCAATATGGTGCTATAATGGGAAACTGGTGTATGAAGACATCATTGAAGCAACCGAGGAATTCGATTCCAAATATTGCATTGGTGTGGGAGGACATGGAAGCGTTTACAGAGCTGAGTTGCCAACAAGTCAAGTCTTTGCTGTGAAGAAACTTCATCCACTACCCAATGGCGAGAGATCAAATCAAAAAGCCTTCATGAGTGAGATTCGTGCCTTAACAGAAATAAGACATCGTAACATTGTGAAGCTGTATGGTTTTTGTTCACACTCAAGACACTCACTTCTGGTATACGAGTACTTGGAAGGAGGAAGCTTGGTACAGTCAATAAATAGTGAAGAACAAGCAAAAGCACTTGACTGGATCAAGAGGGTTAATATTGTCAAAGATGTGGCGAATGCTTTATCTTATATGCATCATGATTGCTCGCTTCCTATAATTCATCGAGATATATCAAGCAAGAATGTTTTGCTAGATGGCAAATGCGTGGCTCACATCTCTGACTTTGGCACTGCTAGATTTTTGAAGCTTGATTCATCTAACTTGACTTCACTCGCGGGCACCATAGGGTACATGGCCCCAGGTAAGTTTCTTTTTTCTTTTTAAGTTACCGTCTATGTAAGTAACGATTTGTAGTCAGTTGTTTTCTATGTCATAGGAAATTGGTACTTTGGGGGTGATTGACATTGACCGGGTAATCAATGTCTGAGTTCCTTGTTCTTTTTTCTTTTTCTTTTTTTGGCAACTAAATCACCTAGATACTAAGAATTGTCAACCTGCTGACAGCTTAAATCCTAAGTTAGGTCAGTTTAAAGGATGGTTGAAGCCATTAGGGGGAGAAGTCTTATTTCATACCATTAAACAATTTTCCAAGCTACCTCGAAAAACATCTGTAATGTAACACCCAAATATATATATATATATATATATATATATTTCTTTTTTTGCCACACCAGACCTAATTTCCAATTGCCAAATTATAAATTTATAACACCTTTGTGCCTTTTCTTTTCTTTTCTGTTTTTTTGCTAACGCCGTTCCCTTACCATATTTTTTCCTTATTATAGAACTATATACGAATTTTACATGGTACAAATTTTTGCTACATTTTCTATACTAGCACAACTGCACAAGATAGTTATCATGTAACAGAAATCATATCGCATTCCATTATATTTTTTCATAGAGCAAGTAATTACAGTTGAGGTTTCACTCAAAAAAAATTACAATTTAGGTTTCATGCTGAAGATGATTAAATGGCAGCCTCACAAATAGACAGGCCAATATTTAAGTTCTTTCCTCTCTTTTTTTTTTTTCATTTTTCTTTTTTTAAAGAGAAAGGTCAGTTTCTAAGTTGATTGTGTAAATAAAATTCAAAAGAAAACTAGTCCATTAAAGTTTTTTTAGCCGGTTCATAAAATTAAAGACTATAAATAGGAATAATCGCCTGTTCAACTCCAAAGAATTGAACAAATAATTAACAAATGAAGAGCAGTACTTAAAATATAATATGCTAGCTGACGAAATATATTCATAACACATATCTTTTCATATTGTGCTTTCGCCTTGACTTACTTCAATTAGTGTTTTGACTTTATCACCTATTATCATGTCACCATAACCTTGATCACTTTTTTCAGAGCTTGCATATACAATGGAAATTAATGAGAAGTGCGATGTTTATAGCTTTGGAGTATTGGCATTAGAAATAATCATGGGAAAGTATCCCGGAGATCTCATTTCATCTCTATCATCATCACTTCCATCCTCATCAACATTCACAACCCATATGTTACTGAATGATGTGTTGGACCAACGTCTTTCACTCCCTACCAACCAAGTTGCAAGTGATGTGCTCTCCATTGCAAAGATTGCGATTGCTTGCTTACAGACCATTCCACGATCTCGTCCAACAATGAAACAAGTTTCTCAAGACCTATCAACTCTGAAACCGCAAAGCCATTACACATGATCACTTTAGGAGATATAGTTGATGTCAAAGGCTTGACTGTCTAATTGTTTGTTTTCTTCGTGTTCGCCTTCTTGTTTAGGCATTATGAATTATGACTCCTCTCTTTTTTTTTCTTCCTTTTTTTTTTCCCACTTTTACTTTCCTCCTGTAGACGTTGCTTTTTTGTATTATGTATAATTGACAAGGTTCTAAGTACAATAAAATAAACATCAAAATGCAAAGTTGAGAATTCCATCAATAAAAAATCAGAAAGGGTATTTCTTTATATGCATATTGTTGTTACGTGGCTTTTAATTTGGTCAAAGGAATTGACCAAGTCCTAATACTAATAGGACTATGTTTTATTGACTTAAGTAATTCTACTCCTAGGTGGAGTTTGTATTGTACTCCACCACAAAAGGCCCACATCTCTTCTATATATACACTAGTTATGCGGCTATTGTTCTAAGGGTGTATGATCAAAGGCAGCCGCATATTATATAGTATAGAGTTCTAAGGCATGACTTTGTTCTAGAGATTTTCAGGTTTCTCTAGTCACGTGCTTCTGGTGATTGAGAGCTCTTTTGGGTGTATTTGGGGTTTGGGTTTTGTGAGAGTATTTTGGTACCACCTTTGTAATCTCTTTCTTTTGTTAGTGAAACTTTCTCCTCGACGCCGCCCGTGGATGTAGGCCAAAAGCCGAACCACGTAAATCTTTGTGTTCCCGTGTGATTGTTTCTTTTGTCCTTCTATTTCTATTTTGCATAAACCCACTGTTATTTGGATACACACACAACAAATAGATATTCATGCTTCTGCTATTCTCAACAAATTGGTATTAAAACTTTCGCTTTTACAACACATATCAAGTACATGTACTTATGTAGTCAATATTTATAGTGCTCGAGAGCCATTATTAGGGTGCAAATATAAGCCTGTGTTTTCTGATGAAGTGAAGAACAAATATACAACATTTTCAAAATTTTCCCTAACCAACAATTCTCTTTTGACTTTTCTATAGTCGTCGATTTTGTTATATCTACTATATTTATTACATATCTATTATGTTTAATGTACATATATATTCAACCTTAAATTATACCTTAATGAAGGTATAACAATTAACCTTAATTTAATCACCGCACACTCTTAGTGCGATAGTCACCCACAAGTATAAGTGCTTGTGGAGTTGTGGAGTGTGGAGGGCAAGGGTTGAGGTTCAAATCTCTAGAAATGAATTTTACATACATATACACTTAGATTAGGTTAGAGTAAAATTTCTATTTTGTATATAAAAAATAAAAAATAAAAATAAAAAAAACCTTAATTTAGGACTTAATCAAGGCTTCTAGCTGCATCCTTTCCATTGTAATTCTCTTTGTGCCTTGTATATGCCCGTCTTGTGTACAAACAATACATACTGAATATAGAGGTTTTATATTCAAGAACTTTTTTTCTTTCTCCTTTACTTTCATGCTATTTAAGCCACGTTTTTATGACCTCTGCCAACCTCTACCAACCTCCCTCCATCTTTGTGAAAAGTCTCAACATTAAGGGTCTTCTTGGTGTTTTTTTCTGCCTAAGCAGCACAACAAATGCTCTTTAAAACCATCCCCGCACGTCCTTGGTGAGATGGATTCGTTAGAAGGGCCTTCACAATTCACACACCACTACCAATCATCTTTTTGTCCTAAATGATCACCAAACTCAGATTTACATCATCAAATAGGTCGGCCTACCCAAATAACGCCAATTCGAGGGTTCATGCACTCTCATCTGCCACCACAAATTTTTGCAAGTCAAATCATGAGCCTTATTGCGCCATTGGCCCGTTACATTTGCTCACAAGCACAAGCAATGTTAGGACCATAAAAATTACACAATTTGATGAGTTGTGATAAAATTTATATAAATTTTTGTAGTCATAGCATTTTTCCACACGCACTGCAACACTAGCCACTCGCCTTTACACACTCCCATGCAACAAACCAACACTGATTGTCACATGTCGTTACTTGTTAAGGCCACGTTAGCTTGATTATAATGTTAATTAGCAGCCACATCAACACAAAACCTTTGACAATGCCTTGTTCATAGCAGTGCCATATCATTGCCACGTCAACTAACATGACATCTGCCATGTCAAGACCTAGGCTTTTCATGCTACATAACCTCCATTGTGCTCAAGAGTGAGGGAGGACTCGGCTAAGGCGGCTTTGTACCCATGGCCTAAACTGACCCGATTCCATAACTCGATCTCACAATTCCAACATGTAGCCTACCATAATAGATATGTATCCCTCATCAACCCAAGATCTTGTAGTTAACAATTTGAGCTCACAATCCAGATTTCCTCTCTGCCATATCTAACCACATCCACTAAAAAAGGGGGAAAGAAGCATTTCTTTTTTCTTTTTTATTTCCTTACCCAATTATTTTCTGTTTTCCACAGTTCAAATCAATGATGTCAGTATGTCACTCATCCCATTACAATTATTTTTAAATTTTAATGGGCCTAAACCCTAATAATAACAATATGTGTTCATAAAAAAAAATAATAATAATAACAATATGTAGGCCGAAAATATGCGTGTGTTTCTTAAAGGTGTAAAATTATGGTGTTATCTTCCCGATGAAACTCCTATCTTCCCGATGAAACTCCTAAACCTGTGATCCGCGATGGTGAACCCAATATTAACAGTTTAAACAATCATCGTCTGGTAGCAACATCGCTAGTAGAATATTTTGTTGCCCCAGCTGAGGCCTTAGACAATGATCTTGGATTTGCTAGGTTCAATGTTGAGGAGAAGTGCAAGGCAAGGGGTTTTTCAAGAGGATTGACTGGATCTATTCCAAAAAAGTAAAAAGTTCCAACGGATTTGGCTTCCGCTTAATAACTGAAAGGCAAAATGAACCAAATAGACCGAATGGACCAAAATGGAACGAAGTAGAGAAAAGTGGACCAAATTAGACCTAAATGGACCGAAATTAGCTGAAGTAGACCAAAATAGATCGAATAAACCGATGTAGACCAAAATGGACCTAATTGGACTGATTTCTTTTTTAGCAACAAATCAATCACTACTTAAACGGCTATAGATTTTTCTCTTTAAAGTTGGGGTGCTGTAATGTTTTTTATTGGCTATTAATGAAAACGTTGATCTTCCCATAAAAAGAAAATATATATCTCTCAAAGGCAATGGGTTTTCGAGAGGTTTGCTTAATTAGCTAATGTGATTTTAAGAAATGTATTTCCCTACTATGCTTGATTAATGTAAAAAAGAAATGCTTGACGTTGACTACTAGAGAAAAGGAAAAAAGAAAAAATTGCTAAATATTTATGTTTTTCTCTTATATGGACAAAACAATGCGGTTTTAACCACATTAGCGCATAAATAGAATGGCTTAAATGCAATCCTATTTAACATTAGGGGTGCAGAACCAATTTTAAAATTTAGAGGGGTAAATGACAAAGACTCCAAACTTTAAGCAAAGGGATGATCTAGAGAGCATGTATTTACTTATTTAGTAAGGACAACTGTGTAGGGCTCAGCATTTTGGGCCTTTACATGTTATTTACTAATCCTAGCGTGACTGAAGGTTCAATGCCTTATAGGAGGCACTCTGGGTTTATAATCTCTGAGAAATCACTTGCATGGTTGGCCTAGATTGTGGATTGGCATTCAAGCAAGCACTTGCAAACTTTAAGATGTTTATCAATTCATCCTCAAAATGACTCGAGGGAGGTAGAAGGCGCTGGTTCAATACATCTTTCAGCTCTACTTCTTCCATAGCTGATGGAGACAATAGACGAGAAATGAAATCACCCGGATGCTCTCCTTTGATCACTTCTAGCGTTAACACTCCAAAGCTGTACACATCACATTTCTCAGTCACCTCCATTGTGTAAGCAAGTTCTGTCAAAATAGGAGGAAAAAAAAAATAAAAGAGAATAAGAGATCAATTATTACCATATATACTGTACTAAAAGTTCTATGAATATATAGTAGACTAGTAAACTGTAAGTATTACCTGGTGCTATATATCCGTATGTTCCTGCAAGGGCAGTCCAATTAGATGAATCTGGCTTTAGAAGTTTTGCAGTGCCAAAGTCTGAAATATGCGCCTCATATTCTCCATCAAGCAAAATGTTATTGCTTGATATGTCTCGATGAATAATTGGCGGGGAGATGTCATGGTGCATGTAACACAAGGCGTGAGACACTTTTAATGATATTCAACCTCTTACTCCAATCCAATCCTTTGGCTTCTTCTTCTTTGCTCAATATTTCAGCTAAGCTACCCTTTTCAAGGTACTTGTAAATTAGAAATGAGTGCCGTGGATGTGAACAGAAACCATGAAGTTTCACAATGTTTATCTCTGTCAATGCCCTTATCTCATTCAAAAACTCCTTGGAATAAGTCATCACACCATCAGGTGGTGATGAATGAAGCTTCTTCACAGCTACAACATCACCTGATGGAAGCTTTGCTTTGTAAACGCTTCCATTTCCTCCTTCCCCAATACAATGTATGGCATCAAAAGCATTAGTTTCTTCGTACAATATTTTTCCATCAAAGGTTGATATCATAAGCAATTCTTTGTTGTTCACATCTCTTCGTTTTATTTGCCACTCATTTTTTCTTCTTTTCAAAATCAAGGAAATTACAAAGAAAGCGAGCAGAAGTGAAAGTGCTCCTAAAAGAGGGTAAATGATATAAATTACGACTTTGTGGGATCCTTTTGAGATATGAGCAGAGGAGAGTTTGCATGACTGTAGGCCTCTAACATCACCGCACAAGCCTTTGTTCCCTTCTAATGCCTCAAATGGAGCATCTTTAAATGCGTTGCTATCAGGAATAGGACCCTGCAATTCATTATAAGAGATATCAATGTACAACAAGCCACGCATTCTTGCAAATGATGTTGGAATGGAACCAGAAAGATTATTGTGAGAGAGATTAAGCTTCTCCAAACTCTCCAAGGTGCTGATTTGGCACGGTATCTCTCCACTTAATGAGTTATGACTCAAATCTAGTTGGGACAAATGAACTAATTTCCCCAACCGAACTGGAATTTCTTGGCTAAACTTGTTGCAGCTCAAATTCAAGTAGATCAGTTTCAAGAGTTCGTCTAGATCTCCAGGAAGTGACTTGCTCAGTTTGTTTGAAGATATGTCAAGATACTCAAGGTCTGTCAATGACCCAAGTTCTTGCGGTATACCACTGGAAAGTTTATTTCCATTCAGCATAAGTTTCACCAAAAAAGTCAACTTTCCAAGTTCCTTTGGAATCTCCCCAACTAAATAATTCATAGATAGATCAAGTACATGTAATTGAGTTGAATTTCCAATCTCAGGTGGTATGCTACCAGTAACATTGTTCCGTGCTAGAAGTAAAGTTGTTAGTTTCTGACACCTTCCCCAGTTATGTGAAATTTCACCATAGAAGCTATTCTTGCTTAGGTTAATGAAATTCAAGTGTGGATAAACACCAAAATCTTCAAATATATTTCCAGTGAATTGGTTTCCATCAAGATGGACTCTAAGTAAGGATGTGCAGTTTCTCAAGCCTTTGGAGATTGAGCCTATGAGGTGGTTGTTACTTAGAGTAAAATTTTGAAGTACTCCACCTCGACAAATATTCTGGGGTAGAAAACCAGTGAAGTTGTTTGTGTCCAATTCCAACACAACCAAAAAGAGATTTTCAATCTCTTGAGGAACAGTGCAAGAAAACTGGTTCTCACGAAGGAATAGAGTCTCTAATTTGCTCAAATTACCAATTGAAGCAGGAACAGAACCAGTTAATAGATTCTCACTCAACTCTAGATTAACAAGAGACTTTAAGTTTCCTATCTCTTTTGGGACACTGCCAGAAAGCCGATTATCATAAAGTTCAAGAAGGGAGAGATTTTTTAGATCACCAAATGATGTTGGGATTGAACCAAAAAGATTGTTTATTATGCCAAGTCTTAACTTTAACAAGAACCTCAAGTTTCCTAATTCTGGAGGAATGGGACTAGAAAGTTGGTTTTCGGACATGTACAACTCGGTTAGCTAGATTAAGTTTCCAAAAGTTGATGGGATGGGACCTATTAGACGGTTTGTATCCATTTGGAGTAGAGCCAAATTGGAGAGATTTCCCAGTTCAGGAGGAATAGAACCAGAAATTTGATTGTCAAAAAGGTATAAAATAGCCAGATTGCTCAAATTACCCAAAGAAGCAGGAATGGGACCTTCTAGAGCGTTGATATACAATGCAAGCATTGTAAGAGACTTAAGCTTACCTAATTCTTGAGGAATTGAACCGTTGAATTGATTATTAACAAGCTGCAAGAACTCAAGCTTTGTTAGGTGACCAATTTCTGGTGGAACTGACCCTGACAACTTATTATAGGACAAATCAAGATATATGAGCTTGGAAAGGTTACCAATTTGAGGTGGGATAGTTCCAAAGAGTACATTGTCAAAGAGATCAATATATGCAAGATTGGGTAAAGATGAAAATGGAAATTCGTGGAGCATACCTTGTAAGCCTGAACTAGTGAGGTTTATCCTGGTGACACTTCCGGCAGGATTGCAAGAAATACCAAACCAAGTGCAGGGAGATGTGCTTGGTTTCGGGTTGGTAGCATTTCGAGGAAGGAGGGTCCATGAAGATATGAGGCTGCGTATTATTTTCAAGGCAGGATTTCCATTTGAGAAGAGCATTTGCTTCTTCAGTGGATTCGGATGTTACGTTGTATGAGGAGCATAACAGAACAAACTGGACAAGTAAAACAAGGGAAACTAATCTGTCAAGGGTGATTGCCATGGTTTGTGTGTCTTCTTGTATTTTATATGGTTATGCAAAACCTGATATTTATATAACAAGAGCTCACTAATCTTTACATGCATTTTCCAAAGTAATGATACGTCATCCACAACTTTCCATAGTAAAGTATCACTACAGCATTGTCAATTTGACCTTCAATAGGAAAGAGAGTGAATATGTGCTTCTCTTCATGATGACATTATAGAAATGCTAATCTTTTCAAGGGTTGGGTAAGAAAAAGGGAAACCACTTCCACTCACATTGGTTTGTGTTATACAAGAGCCTTTCTCTGTCTTTGTCTTAATATGAACCCTATTGGTTCGTTTGAAAGCATCCATTCCTATCCACACACCCTTGAGAGAGGTAAAGAGTTGGGGAAGTATCCATGAAACACACCCTTGAGAGAGGCAAAGAGTTGGGGAAGTATCCATTCATGGATACTTCCCCAACTCTTTGCCTCTCTCAAGGGTGTATCACGAGCTATGAAATTACACTAACTTTTTCGACATAATAATTATAATTTTAGTGAGGCAGCCACTCTCAAGTCTCAATGAAGTATGTTCACTAGTAATAGTTCTAGGAAAATACCAGTTTGATTTTGCGCCTAATCCTATCCCCTTTTATTTCTTTTCATTAAGTTATAATTTCTGATTGATAAATACAACCACAAAGCTATTAAAACTTAAAAGGCTTGTGATGTTGCCTTTTACACATAGGATGAAGACATTTCACAGCGTAATTAGATTAACCATTTGAGTGCTTTGGGCTGAGGTTAGTGGATGGCGCTCTTGGCTATCACTATACCACAAACTTATTGGTCCTTTAGATTTGGGACAATCCTAGACTTTGGATTTTCCGAGCTTCTGAATTTGCAGAAAACATTTTATTCCACATTTTATATTTCAAAAGGAAAAATACAACACATTTTCTGCGAGTTAGTAAATTCCGATTAATCAAATACTTTTTGGTAAATCACATATTATCTACCCGTGGCTCGTCAATATTCAATTCCACCATTTGATTTAAAAGTTCTAAGTTATAGTTTATTCACTTGTGGCCTATTTTTCTATACTTTCAGTTCATAAGTTTAATGGAATCAAACCAGATCCTAATATTAAATCAAACTATAATTGGATCCTAATTGTGCTTTAGGCATCATTTTCTAGCTATGTGATCTACACCTACAATTTTATCTTTTTTTTTTTTTTTTTTTGGGCTTAAAAAAAGTCAAAAGGTAAGTTTTTAAAATCAGCTCTCGACAAATCAAACTGAGTCTTAAAATCAGCACCAAAAGACTAATTGCCTGTTCTATACTTAAATAGAACCTTCACACAACTAATCATTGCAATGATGCATTTAAACATCCAGATCATTCATCAAGAAGTCTGCAACACACACACTGATGCTCCAAAATTCCCGAGCTACTTGACATTAAATCACCTTTGCAAACACGATCCAATTGATCAACCATTTGGATACAGAATCCAGGAAAGCAAGCAAATATAAGCTACAGAGATCCGCAGCGTTCTTGCTGAAAAAGTAATATTATTGACGAAAGCGCAAAGAATAACAATCTTTTGGGCACTAGCACATTAAATATTTTAAAAAAATTATAAAAATTCAAAAATCCATTATTCTGGCCAGCAAGGAGATGATACTAGAGCATTAATACCAAATACTAAGTTATGCGGCCATGCTCGGTCAAATTAAACACACTGCCCACATCCACACACTAGTCAAGAAGCTCGAGTTCTACCATCAGTGAAACTCTAATAATGCGTTGCCCCCATAATCCAATAAGCCAAGAGGAAACAATATAGAGGGTCATCACACTGATACATGCTACTAATCAACACTATCAAAGCATCTTTGACCAACAGCAGAAAGCCTGCAACAAAGCCAATGATCCATGGGTCCAGTAACACCGCCCACTTCGTTAAAAAGAGTGGTTACTTAAAAGCCCTAAGCTGAATCCCGGGAAGAGGGAAATGGTGTAACCTCCTTATAGGGCAGGCTAGGAGCTTAGAGTCACCACTTGGACAAAAATAAGAGCATCTAAAAGGAAAAATACCATTTCATATGTTCAACTCTGACCGCTTGGATTTCAGTCTTACTTTTCAGCACAATTATATTTAGAAATTAAAGCGGCAACATTTGCACCTCCAAGTACCATTAGGCATTAGCCAATGTCATTCACCAATCCACATCTTCCATGCACAAATCAATGATCTTTACTAGTGTAATCTGACAAGAGGGGCTAGCTCACACAATAAGACTAAAAGAAATGCGGTACTTTAATCATTCTTTACACAACAATACTTTTTTTCATTTATTTGGCGTATATACTTGACTGCCTTTAAGATAATGGTCAAGAATGATTAATGGTAGATCTCACATCTTTCAATGAACATCCTAAAAAGAAATAGAACACAACCAGAAACAAGACCCAAAAGAAATTTAGTAAAACAAAAACCAAATTGAGGTGGGTTAATAGTAAGACTACATTCAAACAGGACATCTATAAGCTATTGTCGAAGATAACCATTAGAAAAATGAAAAAGCAAAGGGGAACAAGACAATCATTCACATAAATGAACATGTCCTGGTGACAAGTATCTATCTAATTATAATAATACTGCATCATAGTCACCAACATGGACCAATCCCTATCAACACAGGCATGGCCATGAAGAGCTGCCTGAAACTTAGACTCCAAATGAATCAAGGAGTATTCAATGAAACCGCAACAGCTACATTGAAGGCATGTGAATTGCATCGATCTTTGGGCAACCACAGCTACTAAGACTCCTTGGTAGCCCAAACTTTTAAAATCAGCAATGTTTGAGAAGTATGGTCAGGTTAAAAGCCATGATCCCCATGGTTGCAGGACTCAAACAGAATGAGAGTGTTAACTCTTACCAATCAGGACATTATCAAAGAAAAAATGGTAAGATACAGTAGATTGCAACCAGCATGAACATGATATCCAATCCACCATCTGTGAAGCAAAATCAGCACCACAGCTAGCACATCTCAGCAAACAGCAAAATTTCACCCTTCCCGAACACAACTATATAAGGACAATATATGATCCACAATGAGAAATTCCATTAACAGAAGGAAATAATAATCAAAATTGAAGATTTATAAAAAAAATTAGAAACTAGTCAAGATAAGGATAGAAAGCAATAGATGGAAATAAAATAAAAAGAGCAAGCAAGCAAAAAAATAGTCAACCTAAATTCAGAATGACCCACTGGCAGGAATTCTTAGACAACACAATAAAAATTATTGTGGAACATTTGAAATGGTACAAACCTATAGAATTTGGAATACATGAACTACCATCAAACAAGAGTAAAGGAATGCATTGAATCCAACAAGGTAATGTTTAACCTCCAAAAAAAGGTCCATGACGATGAAATCTAGCATTCAAGTTGTTGCTCACAGCATGCACAACATAATGTCTTCTCCAAAATTAAAGCAGATACAGAGAATGCATCGAGCCAAAGATATCCCCATCACAAAATATGCTTGCTCCTTCATTCCTAAAAAACACAACGACCAAAAAAGGCTTAGCCAAAGACATATTATTCCAATCAAGACACCTCTATACTATAAGGGAAAAAATTTCCAAATACTTCAGTGCAGAAACTCACATCAGCATCAGATCTACGTGGAGATGGGCTTCGAGAATCAACAACTCGACCATTTGGTGAAGCAGTTTTTGGAACAGGAGAGCTTTCATTGTGATTGTGTGCACCAGGACTTTCGTCCCTAGGTGTCCTACGTGGGGACAGGCTCCTCCGAGGATTGGGACTGGGCCAAGCAGGAGGCAATTTGACAAATTCCCGTTTGCCATCAGATAACAAATCATGAATCCACAATTTTCTGATTAAAAATCATTAATATATTAGTGATAAAATACCTATCATAAGACCGGCTTCGACTACGCCGCTCATCATCATATCTGCCTCTCCCACGATCTTTGTGATGATCAGGACTTGCACTACGGCTCCTGCTCCGGCGACGATCTCTTTCCCTCCCACGATTCCTGTCACGATCAGATCGCTCCCTACTCCTACTGCGACTTCTCCTTCTGTAATCCCTGTCCCTATGTTCATCCCGATGTCTGAAAAGTGAAAAATGTTTTCAATCAGTAGCTACGTAATGAACATGACATAATAAATTGCACATGCAGAGTTCTTAAGAGCACAATCAGCTGTATAAGTGTCAAACCAGCCCAAATTCATGTTCTTTAAGCTTGATAAGTTTTGGAGATAACAGACGTTGGTGCAATTATATGAAAACAGACAGTATAGAAGTAGAACACACTCCACCGAATAAAATAAATTAGCAGGGAAAATAAACAAATAAATAAATAGATAAAAGATTCCCATGCTGCCCTTCTATAAGAATTTTTGCAATGTTCAGAAGCAACAGGAGCAAACAAAAATAGAAAGAAACCAAAGTCGTGTCAGAACATGAAATTGAAAAATTATGGCAACCAGATGCATAAGCGGTGCAAAAGCTATACCCTGTGACACCCATACAGATACAGGCTCTAGCCTATAGTACCACTATTTCTATTACATCAACTACTTGTAGATTACCCCTTCCAGAAAATGGATCACCCCATCCTATTATTCATCTGTTAACAAAAGGACCAAAGGGATCCGAACCATTTTTAATCAAAACTAACTCCTACAGGTAAAAACCTTTACCGGCAAACCATATCCATCATGTAAACCTAATATATATATATATATATAACTTAATCCACTTGGTTCCTGAGAAACTGGCCAACATGACTACCTGTGAGGACCATGTAAACAGACCTAAGATGCATTTCATAACCATACAGTGCAACTGCAAAATGAATTAAAGAACAAACCTTGAATCCCTATGCACTAGAGCACACTGAATATCAACAGAGCCAAGCTAACATAGCAGTGCTTCTCACAAATTGGAGAGAAACACACCCACACAAACACACACAATGCCTTAGATTAGTGTTTTTCATTGTTTTTTTACAAGTAACAAATTCATTAAATAATTGCAAAAAGGGGTGTAGCCCTAGTCCTCGGGTTGTACACAAAGGAAGAGAGCACAGCATGCATTGCATTAGTAGCAATATGAAATTTTCAATTCGGTCATGTGCAGAATTCAGAATATCTCAAATAAACTGATAATCACCTCATATCTCTGAGTTTTCATTTACAACCTAGTTAAATCCCAACTTACATAAAAAATACAATGCTAGTCAATAGGCCCAGTTTAACACCCAAATTAATAGCACTTTCCAAGACAAGGGACCTCACCTAGGACGAGGGCTACGACTCCTTGACCCTCCTTTTGTCTTGGAAGATGACTCTATTATCCTCCCCTTGTGACTGACAATAAAAAAAAAAAACCAACAATATACCATTAGACAGCACCAAATCCGAGAAACACGCAACTATGCAACTAATAGCTAAACTACAAACATTTTAATAGCCTATTGCCATATAAAGTCCACCCAATGACTCATCCGCAGTACATAAGCATTTAAGTTTGAAAACGCAGTAATCAATATTAGAAGAATGGTACCAAAAATTTAAAGTAAAAATCAACCAAAGCAGCTCAGATGACTTACATTCGCTCAGCATTTGGGCCGTACTTGGCGAACTGAACCATAATCTCTCTGCCATCGACAACTTTTCCTGAAAAAAAATAAATAAAATAAACAATATAAATAAATAAATAAATAAAAACCAGCTTCTAACATGGTCGTAGATATCAAGATTTGAGAAAGTAAATCTGACCGTCGAGCCTTTCCACCGCCTTCTGCGCCTCGTCCGCGTACTTGTATCGAACGAAAGCGAAACCTCGCGATTCTCCGGTCCTATAATCAATCACAAAAAAAAAAAAAACCAAATTATAAAATTAAAAAAAACACAAACAAGATAGATGTGTGCGAGTGAGAAAGAAGAGAAAGACAGGGGGGACCTTCGGTCTCTGGGGATAAACACATCGACGACCTTGCCGTACTTGTCGAAGAGAGGAAAAAGATCATCTGCGGTGGTACCTACAGCAAAAAAGGAAGAGCGTTAGAGATTGAGAGAGAGGGAGAGAGGGGGTAGGGTTGAAAATTGGAGAGGAAGGAAGGGGCAAATACGGAAAGTGATGTTGAGGACGAGGAGGGAGTAGGTGTCTCTGATGTCTGGAGGGCCAGATCTCCCAAAGTGCGACATCTCGATTTCTGCCTGCGCCTCTGTGAGATAGATAGAGAGTGGCGGAAGGACTTTGTGCTAGGGTTTAGAAATTTGAGGTTGAGAGTTTGGGGAAAATTTTGTCGGGGGAATTTTTTTTTGCCAATAGATTCGGTGGTTTTGCGTAAAATGCTAAATAAGGACATTACTTGTTTAAAGACGAATATGCCCTTACTTCGCTTTTCAAAATACTGTACTGCCCAAAAAAAAAAAAACAAAACCTTGCCTCCACTGCCGTTACAGTATTCTCTTCCTTGTTTTTTCACTTTCTTTTCCCGCCAAGAATGTGTGATTTTTGGACCTCTATTTTTTCTTTTGAGTTTAGTGTCAAATCTTTTGTTTTATATATCTTCCAATAACGGTATGTCGGTATGCCATGTCATTATTTTACAAATTAAAAAAATTTGTGACTGTCATGTATAATAGATTCTCATTAATACCCACATGAGAAAGTCTGAACCCAAAATAAATTAAAACTTGAACTCATTTTAGAGCATCCACACCAATCCTTCCAAGATACAAAAAGTGACAAAATTTACACAATTTTTCTTAAAAACTATTCGCATCAGTGGGTACAAAAATGTGCATATTTGCACATTAGCTACAGTAATCGTGCAAATATGCACCGTTACCGTAGCTGTGTATAATAATTCTTTATTATTTTTTTCTCTTCCCACTGTCAGACTACTTTCCCATCATTCACATCTCAGCAAAACATAAGAAGAAGGAAGAAGTAGAGAATAACCACCAACCACAAATCCAGCACCACCGATCCACCACCACCACCACTACCACAACCTATCACCACCGAACCAACATCAACACAAGCCACTTGAACAATTGAAATCCACCCCAAAGTTGACACAAAATCAATGAAAAATTAAACCAAAATCAACACAAACAATTAGAAAACCCAACTCAAAATCAAGCCAAACCAAAATCAATCCAATCCCACCAGAAAGCCCGACTCAATCAAACCGAAATTGAAAAAAGAAGAAGGAGAAGATGAAGAAAGAAAGAAGAAGAGGAAGACAAACCCAAACCCAAACCCAAACCCAAATTTTGCTTTCTCCGCCCAAAATCACTGCCCTTAATCAAACCCAACCCAAAATCATCATCTATAATAAAAGCATAAAACTCAAATTGTAAAAGAAGAAGAGGAAAGAAAAAGATTCTCAAAAAAAAAAAAAAAAAGGAGAAGAAAGAGAGGCGGAGATAGAGAAAAGGATTGAAGAAAGGAGGGTACAATGATTCAGAGAAAAAAGAAGGGAGTGTTAGGTGGGGGTAGGTGGGAAATAATAGAAAAAAGGGGGAGAAATATTATTTTAATAAAAAAGTGTGTATAATAGATAAACTGATGTAGGTGTTTTGTAAATGTGATGGTGTAAAATAAAAAAAAAGTAAGTTTTTTGTGTAAAATAGACGGAATCTTTTAGAGGAACTGATGTGGTTGCTCTTACGATTGAAGAGTCACCAAGCCTATTTGATTTGAAGATAACTCAAAACTCAGTTCTCATTTCTCATTACTCAAACTTCAAACTCATATCTCTATATTTATTTTTCCCTTAACTTAGTTCAACTTTTGTTTGGTTCAAGTTTTCGAGCGATATCTCACTTTTTAAAGTCAAAATTTTGATGGCCTAGTGGAGCCCATGCACTGTCCTCGTCGAAACAGTATTCTTCTTCCCCACTTATGTTTTATCTCTCCTTATTTCTTTTCATTTTTCTCACTTGCTTGTTCACTTTCCTCTAAAACTCCCACTCCTCTTTCTCTTCATCATTTTTTGCCTCTCTCTCTCCAATCACCACCCTCTCTCTCCAATCGACTCAACCGCCTGGCCTCCTACCACCACCATTCAACCCAACCGCTACACAAACTCACCACCGTTTACTCATGAAACCAACAACTACCGCCCCAAAAACCCAACAACCACCAAGGAGTATATCACCATAAACAACCCACAACCATACCGATCTCAACCCACAACTCCAACGCCACTATAAACAACACAAACCCACTGATCTCAACTCATTAACCCACCGAGAAACGGATCTTTAATTTAGGATGAGAAAGGAAAAGAAGAAAGAAGAAGAAGAAAAAAAATCCTAAGATGAGAAAGGCGAAGAGGAAAGAATAACCAAAAAAAAAAAAAAAAACCTAGAATGAGAAGGCTTGTGGGTGTTAACTGTTAATGAATAAGAAAGAAGAAAGAAAAAATGGAGAAGAAAGGGACCAGCATTTTTGGTTTGTGTGATAAACTAGAGAGAGATATATATAATAGGGATAATTACGTATTACCCACCTGTGGTTTAATCCGAATTTAACTTACCCACCTGTGGTTTCATTTTTGACACTTTACCCACCTAAGCTTACTTCTGTTTAGTCTCTGTTACCCACCTCTGTTAAAAAAGATGGGTAAATAACTCATTTTACTCTCATTTTATGTCTCTCTCATCCCAAATCAAGAAAAACAAAAAAACAAAAAAAAAAAAAAAAGCAAAAGAAAACAAGATCAAAATGGGCTATTTTAAACCCAAGAATATGCATCTCTTGAAACATGGCTCAAATTAAAAAAAAAAAATTCAAACCCAGAACACAAGAAGACCACCATAATCACCTTTATCGTGAAAGCTAGCCTGCAAAACAACAAAAAAAATCCCAGGGCTACCATTCATATATTCCTTTTGCCTGTTGGATTCGTTTATACATAATCTTTTGTCCTTCTCATTATTCTCTCTCTCTCTCTCTCTCTCTCTCTCTCTCTCTCTCTCTCTCGTACAATCAGAGAAGCCATGTCTGGGGAATCAATCAGTGCAATTCACAGAAACCAAGTACGTTTTCTGGGTTCTCAAATTTTCCTTTTTAAAAATTTTTTTTTTCCTTTGTTTGTTTGCTCAAAAACCCTGAGAAAATCAATGGAAAAACCCAGTTTTAAAATCTATGAACTGGGTTGTTTTAATAAAGAAATAATCTTTCTTCTTTGTGGTTAAAAGCCCACTTTCAAGTTTCTTTCTTTTTTCTTTTTTTCCTTTACTTTTCCTACCAATTTCTTTTGGTGACCAAATTAGAGAGTAGAATGGAAGAGTTAACATCTTAGTTCCAATTTTTCTTATTTTTTTATTGTTACCCTTGAAGGGCACGCCTCTACCACTACCACACATGTGTGGTAGTGGTAGAGGCGTGCCCTTCAAGGGTAACAAAACCGTGCGGTCTGGGTGACATCGGCCTCAACGGCCCATTCCCAACCCAAAGCGGACAATACCAATGATGGGCACTACCCTCAAAAGTGCCTTTCTATGGGGGGAGTACCCCGCACAGGCCGTTTGTCCTCTTTGGGGAGCTAAGCCCGCAAGGTTTTGTTTTCAAGCGACGCGGGCAAGCAAGCGTTGCATTTGGACTTAGTCCCACATCGGCAAGAAATGCACCCCACTCATGGTTTATAAGCCCTTGGAGTAACCATGAGTGTACTACTACCACACATGAAAATGCTCGCTCTGTAGTAGTAGTAGAAACTGGAAGAGTAAGCACAAGTCTCACCATTCTATAAACAAGTTTGTAGTGTTCTGAATTTCCAGTTCTCACTAACCATTGACACAACTTAGATAAACTTTTCAATTTTTTAAACTCTAGATCCTAGACTACATTATGTTCAAAATGATAAAGCTCCTTCTCCAACACTTGTTTGTCATAATCTGTGAAATCTCGTGGATAGAAATTATTTACCAACAAACAAAGATCACTACTTTTGAAAGATTTTAATACCTCTCGAGGTTCTAAAGCTGAGCAAAGCCTAAGTAACTCCATTGCATCTACATTAAACCGATGATTTAGTTCCTGTAATTGAGAATCTATTGTAGCATAAAAAATATTTACTCGATAATGATGCTCAATTGTAACGTTATCTTGCTGATTATGAGCTCAACCTCGCCACAAAATGCTTCTCACAAAATGATATCACAGTGGTGAGTAAGCCACCCCATCCATCATCTCTAAATTTTTGAATAAGTGCTTTACTAGATGAAACTAAATGCATGTCATTTAAAATGTCTTGAGATTGGCTTTGCAAAACTTGACAAAGTTTTTTATCAGTGATCTCCATAGTTTCCTTCTCAAGATACAAGATGAAGACAAATTCAAATGAAGTTAAACCATCATAAGCTGACTTTGCTTTTGCCCGATATTCTCCATCAATTGCATCATCAATTATATTTTGTAAAACTTCAACAGTTAAAGTAAACATCCTTAATAAGCTAGAAACTGATCTAAAATGTGAACTCCAACATGTTTCTACAGGTCATTGTAAAGTGTCAATTTGATTAAGTCCACTTTCAATCTCAAGCTCTTCAAGATCAATCAAACGTGTTATTTCATTAGCATTGACAACTTTCAATTGCTCATTGCGCTTGCATGAAGCATTAACAATTTTGATCAGAAAAAGCAATTTAAGAAAAAAGTGACTAATGGGAACAACTTGTAATGATGCTTTTACTAATGCCAATTGTAAGCGATGTGCAAAACAACGGATGTAGTAAGCATATGGGCAATCATTCTAAATCAAAGTTTGTAATCCATTCCACATACCTCGCATGTTGCTTGCTCCATCATATTCTTGCCCTTGAATATTTTGTATATCTAAGCAATATTGAGATAACAAAGAATATATCGCCTTCTTTAGAGTCAAAGCTGCAGTGTCAACAATATGAATAAGCCCAAAAAACATTCTTTCACAAAGCTTTCTACATCAACGTATCTAAAAACCACAGCCATTTGCTCTTTTATGGACTCATCACGAGCTTCATCAACCATTATGCAAAACTTTGCATCACCAATTTTTTCCTGAATGGCCTTCTTCACTTTAGATAAGAAAACATGTAGAATTTCCTTTTAAATCCTAGGTGATGTGTAGGTTGCATTTTTTGGAGCTTTTTCTATTATTTCAGCAATCTTCTCATTCCAAAAAGTCATAATATCCAATGATTCAAGAAATTTCCCACGATTTAATGAACTAAAACTTTCATCTCGGCCTCTAAAAGCTACAGCTTGAAAGGCAAGATATCGGACAATAAAAACTGAGGCCTTCAGTTGCAACCGATTATTTGCAATTTTTTCAGTAGTGAAATGATCAACTAACCTTTATAAATGTTGTGATTGGTTCATCATATCCTTACACATTTGCTCAACAACTTTATGAGCTGCGTTAAGATCTTTTCCTATATGACCTTGAAAATAACAATCTTTGCCCCCAACTTTTTTCCAATTTCTAAATCCACCAACAGTGAATGTATTTTGTCCCACAACCCCATTTGGATTATGAAAGACAAAGCAGGGTAGACAATAAGTTGCATCTGTCGTAGGAGAATATTCAAGCCATGTTGAATTATATTCAAACCAAGAAGCTTGAAAGCTACGATTGTGCTTTCCACTTTTTTTGTATGTCTTTAGAGGAGGTTGGTGTGGACCTTTTTTAATGTAAGCCCGTCGAATTTCATCACATTGATTAACATGATATTCTCATATTTGTTTCCGTGTTCCGGGATCATAATCTAAAGAATCAAGATCAACTCTTTGAAATTGTGTTTTAGAGATCGGAACATCAACATTTTCTGGAATTGGAAAATGCAAATTTTCTAGAATTGGAACATCCACATTTTCTAGAATTGGAATAACAACATTAGTTGTTGGTAGTAATCTCACGTTGACTTCGGAAGAATTTGAACCTTTTCTTTTGAAAAAATCAAACATTGTGTAATTGATTTTTTCATGATTTACAAATAAAATAAGAATCATATAAGAATCACCATTATTTTCTTAAATTTGTGTAACAATTTTCTATATTATATGATTTGTTTTTTTTCTTTTTGTCTTTGGTCTGCCTTTATTTATGTCTTTGTGTTTGGTCTGCCTTTATTTATGTCGTTGTGTTGTGTTGTCTCCATCTTTTTGACACTGACCCACTAACCCAATGAATCCCACTACCGACACTATAAATTTATTCCACTTTCTGCACTACTCATAAAAACTTTTCTTAACTTTACCCTTGTTTTTTAGTCACTTGTCTGTTGCCCAACTCCATTTATCCCTATTATGCCCAACTACCAGTCAACAAAGAAAAAAGTTTTTTCTTTGTTGACTCAAAAAACTAATTTCTACAAACTCTCTCTCTCTCTCTCTCTCTCTCTCTCTCTCTCTCTCTCTCTCTCTCTCTCTCTCTCTCTCTTATCTATATAATACAAGAGAGAGAGTCACAACCACAGAGTGACAGAGAGTCACAAACATAGAGTGACAGAGAGTCCAAAGCCAAAAAGCCAAACAAAAAAAAAAACCACAGGCAGCAACCGCAACATAGATTCATTCAATTCACAATCACCAACATCAGTTCAGTTCATCACTCATCAGTAAAAATACAAACATGAAACACCATAAGTCCACAAGGCACAAGCACAATTTCTATGAATCTCAGATTCTTAGATCACAAACATTTTAATAGGTTTTGAAATTTGAAGGAAAAGATAGAGTAAATACTTGTGAAGTGTGAACTGTGAAGGCTGGAGCAGATTGAGTGGTGGCGGCAAGTGGGTCTCGCCTGCGTAGGTACTGGACTATTGGGTAGCAAGATCAAGATGGGTCTTCTTGCAAGCTTCACGACGTCATGGCGACACGGCGTGGGCGTGGGTCTCTCACTCTCTCTGAGTACTCTCTATGACTTTATCTCCCTGTCTCGCCTCTTATCTCTTTGTCACGCCTCTCACTTTCCTTTCTCTTTTTTTTTTTTTTTCTTTTTTTTCCTTCGTTTTTTTTTGCTTTCTCCGTTTGGTTTTGGACTGCTGAGAGCTGATTTTTTTTTTTTTTAGACTTACACAGGTCATGGGCTCTTGGGCTGGTGGGCAGGCCGAATGATGGGCTGGGGTTCACAATATTTGGGAGGAGGGCTCGAACTAAAAACTAAGGGGGGCCCAAGCCCTTTTAAAAAAAAAAAAAATGACTTGCTAATTTTTTTTTTTTTGGGCCTAAGGGGGGGCCCCACCTGGGTCAATCCTTGTGGCGAATGGATAAAGGGCTTCTCAAGAAACATAAGGAGAGCTACTAGCTTTACCGTGGAGCTTTGGGGCCTTAGAGATGGCCTCACCCTCTGCAAAGACCTTAACTTGTATGTTGTTGATATCCAAATTGATGCTAAAGCTGTTATTGAGCTCCTTGCTAACCCCTTTTGCTCTAATACTGTTGTTACTCCTATTGTTGATGATTGCAGGCGCTTGCTTAGTCAAATTCCCCAAGTTAGGCTCGGTCATTGCTACCGCGAAGCAAATGGTTGTGCAGATTTTCTTGCCAAGAAAGGGATTACTCAAGATGGAGATATTTTTTGTTTATGTTGATCCTCCTATGGAATTGCTTGAGCTTATAAACTCGGATTGCTCAGGAATCTATCATAACAGGCTCTGCCCTGATACTTTGTTCTCCCTTTAGTTTTTGCTATCAATGAATTCCAGTTTATCAAAAAAAAAAAAAAAGATATGAAGGGATGTCACTACTCTTTACTGTTTCATATGGGGACCCAGGCAGCTTACGTATCGGTGGTTAGATTTGATAGGTCATAGGGTACCTAATAAACTTTTTGACCTTAGGTAAGCCAGTTAATAAGTTTGCCTCCTTGCCTGCTAGAAGTGCTGACTATGTTAGTTTACTTCAACCCAAATCAAATAGTAATTTCAAAGCGCACACGGCACACCAAAATTTCAAAATTGTTCCTTCGTATGAACCTTCATTTGACATTTGAACCATCTAGTTAATTTTCTCTCTCTCAAAAAAGAAGAGAATAAAAAAAGAAATCCAACTTAGAAACAAAGTAGCCAACTCGACTGCTACACAACTCTATATAAAGACCTGGAAGTCACACTTTCTCAACGACTCAACCAAACAAACATATACAGTGCGTTTATTCAGCCTTGTCCCAACTCCAAAAGTTCTAACGCAAGCAATTACGACTGCCCAAGGACCCATTTGATTTGTTCCTACAGACTATAAAGCTGTTCCCATCTTCTTCATACATATTATCATATATGAATTAGCTAGCTGCATTTCAAAAAAGAAAGGGAAATGATGAACAAAAATCAACAGAACTTGTTGTCAAAGATGGCAACTGGCAATGGTCATGGGGAAAATTCTCCATACTTTGATGGATGGAAGGTTTTTGAGGATAATCCATTTCATCCTACTGATAATCCTCATGGGGTTATCCAAATGGGCCTAGCAGAAAATCAGGTAACTAAATTTATAACTTTCTTAATGTGCATTTTATTAATTTGAAGTGCACTCAAAGAGTCACAGAGTTTAGTTGCATTATTTGTATTCATGGTTTTTATTGTCTTGTTCAATTTGCAGCTTTCTTTTTTTTTTTTGATAAACATTTGCAGCTTTCTTTTGATTTGGTAGAAGAGTGGCTAATGAAAAACCCAGAAGCCTCCATTTGCACACCTGAAGGAGTAAATGACTTCAGGGACATAGCTATCTTTCAAGATTATCATGGCTTGACAAAGTTCAGAAATGTAAGTAACATACTAATCTCATATATATATAGCTCCTCATACTCTATTATCCATTTCATCTCTCTCACACACATAAAAGATTAATTAATGAAGTTTCTTATGTATATTCCACAGGCTGTGGCCAATTTTATGGAGAAAGTAAGAGGAAATAGATCGAGATTCGACCCAGACCGCATTGTTATGAGTGGAGGAGCAACCGGAGCTCATGGGTTACCTGATTTTCCGCTAGGCCCATTTGGATAACCCCATGAGGATTATCAGTAGGATAAAATGGATTATCCTCAAAAGCCTTCCATCCATCAAAGTATGGAGAATTTTCACCATGACCATTGCCAGTTGCCATCTTTGACAGCAAGTTCTGTTGATTTTTGTTCATCATCTCCCTTTCTTTTTTGAAATGCAGCTAGCTAATTGATATATGATAATATGTATGAAGAAGATGGGAACAGCTTTATAGTTTGTAGGAACAAATCAAATGGGTCCTTGGGCAGTCGTAATTGCTTGTGTTAGAACTTTTGGAGTTGGGACAGGGCTGAATAAACGTACTGTATATATGTTTGTGATAGCACGTTGGCGTTCACGTCTGCGTCTTCCATTTCTCTCTCTCTTTTTTTTTTTTTTTTTTTTTGGGATGACGCGCGCGTTTCAGCCACAAATATTACTATTTGGATATTGTTTATGAACAGTAGAAGCAACTTTTTATTTTTTAATTTTTTTTTATTGTTTACAGACCCACAAATACCATTTTTTAACAACTTTTTCATTAAAAATAAGTCTCACTACACTATTTATACATTTAAAAATTATTCTGTTACAGTGTTTTTCAATTTTCAGTTTTAGCGGTATCCAAACGAATTCTTGTGTAGCAATCGAGTTGGCTACTATTTTTCTATGTTGGAATTATATTTTTTTATTTTCTTCTTTTTTGAGAGAGAGAATATTAACTAGATGGTTCAAATGTCAAATGAAGGCTCATACAAAGGAACAATTTTGAAAATTTGGTGTGTGTGTGTGTGTGTGTGTACGCACTTCCTGTTTGGTTCATCATCTCAAACATACTTTTGAGCATTTTAAACAACATTTCACACATTTTTACACACTTTTTCACCCACACGTATATCAAAAACATCCAAACAATATTACTCAAACTCCTCTACCAAAACCTAAGCTTACCTAAGGTCAAAAAGTTTATTAGGTACCCTATGACTTATCAAATCTAGCCACCGATACGTAAGTTGCCTGGGTCCCCATATGAAACACTAAAGAGTAGTGACATCCCTTTATATCATATTTTGGCAATCTAGACATCACAGGAATCAAACGTTTTATATACAGAATTACAAATACACCACATATGTTCTTTGTGAAAACTTTAGCTTGTGTTTTGGTAACAACTTATTTTACTTTTTTTTTTTAAGTGTGCTAAAATATACTTGTACCTTAAAAAAAATGAAAAAAAAATATTTGTGCTAAAGTATACTTGTACCTAGGGATGGCAATTTATATTTGGCCCGCGGATACCTGGCCCAACCCTAATGGGTTAGATTTTACCTAGCCCGATAACGAATAAGGTCGGGTATGAGTTTAAAAAAAACCCCAAAGCAGGTCTGGGTCTGGGTTAGGCCCGAGTTTTATCAAAAAACCAACCCAAACCCGGACCCGGATATTATGTTGAGGACGAGGAGGGAGTAGGTGTCTCTGATGTCTGGAGGGCTAGATCTCCCAAAGTGCAACATCTCGATTTCTGCTTGTGCCTTTGAGAGAGAGAGAGAGAGAGAGAGAGAGAGAGAGAGAGAGAGAGAGAGAGAGAGAGAGAGAGAGAGAGAGAGAGAGAGAGAGAGAGAGAGAGTGGCAGAAGGACTTTGTGCTAGGGTTTAGAAATTTGAGGTTGAGGGTTTGGGGAAAAAATTGTGGGGGGAATTTTTTTGCCAATGGATTCGGTGGTTTTACGTAAAATGCTAAATAAGGACATTACTTGTTTAAAGATTAAAATGGCCTTACTTCGCTTTTCAAAATACTCTACTGCCAAAAACAAAAAAACAAAACAAAACCTTGCCTCCACTGCTGTTACACAATTCTCTTCTTTGTTTTTTCACTGTCTTTTCCCACCAAGAATGTGTGATATTTGGACCGCTATTTTTTTTTTCTTTTAAGTTTTTTTTTAGAAGGATTTTCTTTTGAGTTTAGTGTTAAAATCTTTTGTTTTATATATCTTCCAATAACGGTATGCCAGTATGCCATATCACTATTTTATAAATTAAAAAAATTGTGATTGTCATGTATAATAGATCCTCGTTAATACCCATAGAGCAACCGCATCAGTATGTCTAAAATTTTTTGTCTATTTTGGCCTTAAAATCTACTTTTTCTATTTTACACAATCACTTTGCAAAAATACAAACATTAGATTATCTATTTTACACTTTCTTTTAATATAATATTAATTCTTCCTTTATTTTTTTACTAGTATTTCTGTCCTTTTTTTTCCTTTGTTTTATCACCAAACAAACACAATTTAACTCAAATCAAACTCATGTCAAATCTCTATGGACACAGATCACAGCCTCTCTTCCTACACCAAAACCCCCACATCCAAATCACAACAAATTCAAGCCAAGTACCACTAAGCAAACCACCACCAAAATCAATAAATCGGCAAAATCGATCCACCAAATATGCAAACCATCAAGCAAACCCAGTCACTCGTACTTCTGGAAAAGCTCTGAATCTTGGTGGACATGGTAGTAGAAAATAGAAGAGCACCAAAGAGGAAAATGAACTACTCTATCATGGGTTTTCAGCAAAGAGAGAAGATAATGGGTAGGAAACAAAGGAGAGCCACCAATTGGAGTGGTGGTGGTGGCTAACAGGTGATGAGCAAGGACTATAGATTAAGGAGAAAAAATAAAGAAAGAAAAGAAAAAGAGAGAGAAAAGCCATAGACGGAGAGAAAAGAAAAAGAAGGAAGCAAGTAACAAAATGGAATAGAAAGAAAGAGAGAGAAATTAATTAAATATTGATGCATAAGTGAACAGTAACCATGTATTTTTACACAGTTACTGTAGCTTTTTGGAAATTTGCACAATTTTAGAAGAGTCGATGCGGGTGATTTTTAAGGTAAAATGTGTAAAATTGTGCATTTTTTGTATTTTAGAAGAGCTTATTTGAGTGCTCTTAGCATCAGTCTATTTAAAATTTTCCGTCTATTTTAACATAACAACCTACTTTTTTTCTATTTTACACAATCACTTTACAAAAACACTCATATCAAATCTATATCTATATATATAATAATAGGTAAAGCAGAGAGAAAATCTAATTAAATTTTAAATTGGAATTCAATTAGTGTTTAATTTTATGCCACGTGTCTCATCAAATCTAAATTTTAAAATTTTGTGCTAAGTGAGTTAATTTAGGTAAAAATTAAATTTCAATTAGAGTTTAATTTTGCGCCACGTTTCTTATCTAATTTAAATTTTTTAATTTTTGTGCCAAATTAGTTAATTTAATGTAGAAAGTGAGGAGTTCAATATAATAAACCATAAAAAACATAATCATATAACTAAAATAATTCAAATTTATAAGTCATATATATATTAATAGCTAAAGCGGTGAGATAATTTAATTAAATTCTAAATTAGAGTCTAATTTTGTGTCACGTGTCATTTAATTTTTAAATTTTTGTGTCAAGTAAATTATTAGGTGCAAAAATCAAAAAGTCTAAATTCAATTAGATTTTAGATTGAATTTTAATTGGAGTTCAATTTTGTGTCATATATCTCATCTAATTTATTAATTTTTGTGACAAATGAACTATTGGGGGCAAAAATAAAAAAGTCTAGATCCAATTAAATTTCAAATTATATATATATATATATATATATTATATGTAATTGTAATTGTTTTTAAATGGACCTGTGCATATATACGGGATTACACACTAGTTATCTATAATACACACTCTTTTATTTAAATAATATTTTCTCACTTTTTTTTTTTATTTCACACCTTCCCACCCATAGTCCTACCCACCTTACCACACACTCCAAATATCACTTCTCTCTCTCTCTCTCTCTCTCTCTCTCTCTCTCTCTCTCTCTCTCTCTCCTTTGTCTTCTTTCTTCTTCTTTTGCAATTTGCGTTTGATTATGGGCAATGATTTTGGGTTTGCAATTTAGGTGGTGATTTTGGGCGGATTTCTTTTGCAAAAATACTCACATCAGATTATCTATCATACATCCTCTTTTAGAGCAAAAATGTGTATAATGATGCACTTTTTCTATTATAGAGGGACTGGTGTAAGTGCTCTAAGAAAGTCAAAACCCAAAAAAATTAAAACCTGAACTCATCTTATGATTGAAGAATCACCAAGGCTCCCACCAACCATTTGCGCCACTAAGTAGAGAAGCCGCCGAAGCTAAGAAAAAATTCATCAAAGTTGTTGTTTGTGTGATGGCCAGGACCGGATATTAGAGGTTCAATGGCTCTTCAATCGGCAAAATGATATTATGTTTTTGGTGTACACACCCAACTCTCTCGCAACACGTGGGATTCACATGTTGTGAGAGAAATAAGTGAATACACCCAAAACATGATATGCCCTCTCCTTCAATAGTAAAATTGAGTTTGGGTTTTGATTTTATTATGGGTATTAATGAGGATGTATTATGTGTGACGATCCATATAATCATTAATTTGAAAAACATCGATGTGACATATTGGCATTATTAGAGTGTGTAAGACATTGAAGGTATTTGATATCAAATAATATAACATTAGTTGTATCAAAATACAATAAAATGAGACACATGTGCGCAAAAATAATCACTGCACTAACACCCCTGAGAGTAGTGGTAGAATATTTATATGATTATTTTGTGCATGTGTCTCTCAATTATTCGATTTTGATACGACTATCTTATTATCATTCGATATTAAATACTTTTTTCGTAAAATTATCAACTACACCCTCTAATTTTGCAATTCAATCCTTTAGTTTCATTTTTTCTATTATATCGTTTAACTTCTATATAATTCCAAATTATATCATTTAACTTCTATATAATTCCAAATTAGTTTTTCTATCCACTTCATACCATTAAGTCCACCAAACAACTTGGTTGGACAACTTGGTTTTGGAAATTGAAAGTACTAACTAAATAACTAAATAAATAAATAAACAAAACTCAATCACATCTCGTCAAAGTTAAAAGGGTTAAAAGGTATAATTTATTATCGAGATTAAATTTTATAAGAATATGATACAAACTCAAATTTTACACCATCTAATCCCAACATGCCACATTATTATATCACATATTAAAAAAATAGGCACAACCACATCAAATCAATTCTAATATCCATTTGAAAATCCAACTCAACATAGAGTTGATTGAGATGTTATAAAGTGTGGTATAATGTGTTTAGACTTTTAAGTAAAAATTTGATATGACACTATTTTTATTGGATAGTGTAAAACATAAAATTTTACACTTCATCTTTACCAAATTTGGATTCTTTATAATTTAGTATTTTTTTATTTCTATTTTCTCTTTAAACAAGGATTTTAAAAGAACATAATTGTGTTTTTAAATAAGGTATTTGGATATGAATTCAATGAGGAGGTTGTGTTGTCAGTGATTAACAAAGTGGAACAAATAAAAACCTTTGCGCATCACCATGCTCCTTATTGCACACGCTAGGGACTGTATAGCTGTTTGCTCTTAGTGGTATGACATGCCACTTAATCGAGCTCCCAGCCCTTTGGATTTCCTTTCCTAGTTTCCTTTACCCCTTTTGGGTCTACTTTTAAAGCTATTGTGATTCAACTTCTGTGATGGTGAAGATAGGAAGGAGATGAAATTTCGAATGGGGTAAAAACTCTTACATACACTGAAAAAAAACACTGACCTTTCACATGTTCACTTAGAATGGTTAGCCAGAACTCGGGGGCACAAATTCCAACACCAAATCATGTGTAAATATATGGAATTATCCCATTGCTTGAAAAGGGACATAGAATAGGTGTAATTTGATATTTTAAAATTACATGTACTTAATGCATTTAAGAAAGTACCACAGTATAACTTAGAGTTCATATAAATAGAATAATAGAAAATAATACTTATTGTTGATTCTAATTAATCTGTAGAAGATTTATAGCCAACTTAAAAAAAAATTGGAAATAAGATTTTGTTGTTATTGTTGTATAGAATGCTTTAAGGGACAAAAATTAGGTCGAGTGCATTGGAACATTGGAACCAAATTCATGTTTTAAAACTTTTTATTAGGACATGTTGTGAAAAAAAAAAAAAAAGTAACTCATTTTGATAGATTATAGAGACACATTCAACCAATACACTGTAGCCTACATTTTTATTGAGTTTAGCATAGTATATTCACTCAGTCACTAAATCTATATCTATACGTATGGTATTACAAATGTCATAAAATTATCTATTAACAAGTATCTTAAAAAAAGTATTCATGTTTAGCAAAAAGAAAAAAAAAAATCTTAAAAGTATTCATTAACAAAACTTCTTATTACGGGTGCTAATATACGCATATACAGCTGGTTTTGATTTGTCATGGGCCCTCTGGTTCATATTGAAAATCCAGTCCACCGCCAAAGTACTAGTGTCGATGTGAACTTTGTAACCATATCCCAAATATATTTATCCATGCTGTGCCACTACAAATTTGGATCGCGCCAGGCTGGCTCAATGGTATAAGTCATTGATGCGGTCGCTTAAGGCCTCAAGTGAAAAAAAGGTCTCGAAATTTTAACCAATAATATTAATTAAGCCAAAATATTAACCAATAAATAAAATAATATTTTCTTATCAAATGAAAAACAAATAAAAAAGAGAAAGAAATGCTATGTCCACAATATTTTTATAAGAAATCTTAATGGCAAATTGTTAAAGGTTGTTATTGATAGCAAAAATATTCTAAATGTAGTACTTCTAAAAGAAAAAAAGAAAGCATTCACAAAAAAATTCACAACATTTTTTCACAATAGTCAAGTTAGCAAACTTTTACTAGTTTTCAACTAGATTCATTACTGACATCACTCTTTTACTCACCACTATCAATCTGTTACATCAATAAATGTAAAAAATTTTGTCAAATTTTTTTGTGATTATAAATTTTTTTTAAAAAAAAATTTTACGTAATTTATATTGATTAATAGTAATTTTATACACGAAACAAGATAATTAATTTTTACCTTAAACCTTCAAATACGTCAGGCCGCCCTTGTTGCGGTTGTGACCAATTTTCGTGGCAATTTTCTTGCGAGAGACAAAAGGAGTCCCTACTCTCTATGGAGTCGATGAATGGAGTGTGGTGGGGCAGCATTGGTATTAGCGTCGCCTTGTCTAGGAGCAGCCATATGCAAAATATCTATGAGATCATGCTTGACTCATCATGACTACGAATCTTTAACAAGTGAAAAATGTTAACGCCACAATAAATTTTATAATTTTTGCTATAATTTGTCAATACGAATTTTGAATAGTGTATATACGAACTTTGTGGACCCACCAATTTTTCTCGCAGTTGTAGCAAACGCATGAACCTACTAATTTTTCTGCCAGTTTAGCAAAAGTTGCGAAACTTTTTGACATTTTGTATACATTTGGATAGGAATTATTTTCCTGTTTCTAGCGTTTTGTGTTTTTTTTTTTTTGGGTGCACGCGTTTCAGCTTTTAAGAGACAAAATGCACTGTTCATACACTGATCACAAGATTCACAACCACTTTATTAAAAAAATATATATATTAAAAATGGATCATACAATACTATTCACATATTTAAAAATTATTTTGTTACAGTATTTTCAATTTTCAATTTTCAACAAAATAAGCGATATTCAATCGGAACCTTAATATTTCTTCTAACAAGTGGAGAAGTGAGAAATCTTGGATGAGAGAAATGCCTATTTAAAAATTTAGCAATTTAGAGCTTGATTATTATTATTATTATTATTATTATTATCTACAGTGAAAGACTGATGATTGTCCCCACTCCCCACTCGAAAGAATTTGTTGTTGGATTAATAAGAATTCAAACAAGATATTGAGGAATTGTCCATATGTAAAATCATAATTATTGACACGGGCCTTTTTCACGTAAAAAGGGAATTTTTTGTTACAATTGAAGTAGAAGTGACGTGGATTATTCAAGAATCGAAGTCGATTTGCGTACTCTAGGATACAACAAAGTCATCAACTGCGAGTCTATAAGTTTGAAATTTCATTTTAAAGAATTTCTTACTAAAACATGTATTTTCTTTATATTTCAAGCCATTTATTTATAAAAATGAAGGGCTACATCACTTCATTTGAGTTGACTATTTTTATTTATTAATAATGTTATTTTTCTTAATAATTATAACCGTTCTAAAAACAACATATTTTCAAAAATAGTTAAAATTATATTTGAAAATAAATTCCATGAGTTATGATTTAGTGTACATTTGGGATTGCTTAAAAAATTAGTTTTTTTTTTTATTATTTAGCTTATTTTTGTTACTATTCATAGGTTACATTGCACTTTTTGGTACTATTCATGAGTCTCTCACTGTACTATTTCAGCTACCTTTTAGTTTTATTTACTTTACTTTTAGCAAAAAGTTTTAGTTTCAACTAAATAAGTTGTTCTCAAATAGACACTTAGTACCAAAAAGTACAATAAGACCCATGAATAATAGTAAAAATAAGCTAAATAACAAAAAAAACTAATTTTTTAAGCTAATACCAAATGCACATTTAGTACGTCAGGTGCCTCATCTCTTTTTAATAAAATAAAAAACCATCGTTCAATCTTGATCACACAAGCTCCACATTTTACTACTCCGTGCACATATATGTATTCAAAAGCCACATGTCCATGGACTCTCTTAATTATTTTATTTATATATTTGAAATTTCATTTAAGAGAATTTGTCACTATAACATGTATCTTCACTATATTTCAAGCTTTTTATTTATAGAAATGAAGAGCTACAACACTTCATTTGAGTTGACAATTAATTTTTATTTATTAATAATGTACTTTTTCTTAATAATTTATAACCGTTCTAAAAACAATATATTTTCAAAAATAGTTAAAATTATATTAGAAAATAAATTTCATGGGTTATAATTTAGTGCGTCAGACGCCTCATCTCTTTTTAATAAAATAAAAAATCATCGTTCAATCTTGATCACACAAGTGCCACATTTCACTACTCCATGCACATGTATGTGTTCAAAAGTCACATGTCCATTGACTACCTTAATTATTTTATTTGTTGATGTTTGCATTACAATATACCCACCAGAAAGCTCTGTAAAATTTCAATGTGGAACAAGCCTGCAAACCCACTGATAGAATCTAGAATGGCAATATTTGTTGGCATTGGAATCTTAACAAGTACTTGTATCCTTGGTCATTTGTGAAGAAAGAGCCAAGCCTGAAGTTGTTGAAGGTGTGCAATATGGGAAAGCTCGCTCGAGCGAAACCCTTAACTCACTCAAGTGAATCATTTAAACATACTCAAAGTTTGCCTCAACATTGCTTGAGCAAAATGGCCTATAGGATCACAACGATCTCATGGTATCAATGTCAATCTAGACCTAGGACACTTCCATGGCCCAAGGCCCCCAAATCTTGGGGGCAATAAATGATTATTTAATTTTAAAAAATATGTGGGTTGTATTGTATTTTTCCACTATTAGAGCACTCGCATAAGATATGTTAAATGCTAAATGTTTAGTATTTAGCACACCAAACGCTAAAAAACCACTTATATAAGATGTGTCAAATGCCAAAAAAAATTTGCCGCATGCTACAATACAATTCTAATACTAGCAATGTTAGGAGATAAGTTGTATAAATATTTGTTATTTTTTTTTATTCAAACTTTATCTCTTTTCATCATTGTTGGAGTTAATTAATAATATATAAATTTTCTCTCTCTTAATATCTTCAGTGGCACTGTTAGGACAAAAAAATAAAAACTAATTAAAAAGAATAAAAAAAGAATGTTTAACTAAAATGGTAAAAAAAAAAAAAAAAAGAATATATGATGGCGTATTGTAAAATAAAATGTTAAAATAAATAAAATAAATTTTTTATGCGTCGAAATATCATTTTTTTTTAGAACGTCTAATGCTAATGCTCGTAAGAAGGTCAACAAATTGAGTAATGCTAGAGGGACTGTAAATTTACTACATATATGCATATCTTACAAATTGATGTTTCACAAAGTAATTGAAATACTCATTTATTAATATCGTGTTGAAATGCCACTAACCACATTTATTACTACATCAATTTATAAACTTTTTATAATAAAATTCATAATAGTTTTTGCTTTCTCCCCCAAATTATGGATTAATAGAACTCCAACCCAATCACATTAAGTGAATTAATCATATAAAAAATAAGAGTAATAAATTTTTAAATAAAAAAGTTAAAGTATTGAACATTAAATAGATATTAATTAAGTGATATATTATATACTAGGTAGAAAAGGGCTCATTTTTTGAGGGGTAATTATTGGATACTCTCGGAGTATACCATAAATACATACTCCTCACTTTCACATAATTGTGGGTTCCACTAAGAGTTCGTTTGATTGGAGGAGTGGAAAAGTGAGAGAATAGAAAAGATTTGGTTTTTCCTCATATGTGTTTGGTTGGAAGGTGGAAAAGTGGGAGGATAAAAAAACTTTTTTATTTAGTTAGAGAGAAATATGGGAGGATAGAAAATGTAATTTATATAAATTGACTATTATGTCATTATTATATAATAGTTGGAAAGTGAAAGGGGTAGGTGAGTGTAATAAACTGAGGGTATTTGTGTAAATTACATCATTAGCATCTTTTTCTCCCCATTTTCCTCCCAAATTAGGAGGATAAAAAAGTGTGGGCCCGGAGGAATTATTTTTCTCCCCATTTTCTGTCTCTCTTGTTTTCTCTCTTGAATCAAATGGTGAAAAATGTCATTTTTCACCCTATTTTCCATCCTCTCTATTTTCATCACAACCAAATATCTTTTAATTAAATTTATGATGAGATTCACAATTCATCTGAGAGGAGAAAGTATACCTTTATTGTACTATCAGATTATTCAATAATTTTCCTTGGTTGAGAGAGGGAGAGAGAGGCTCGTTTGAAGTTATCAATTTAGGCAGCAAATGATATAGAGTTGACCTCAATGGTGAACAAAACAAATAATCTTCTAATAATAATCTTACTGTTTTCGCAAGGATGTGTACAAAACAAATATACGAAAAAAATATCGTAATGTCCCACGTTGTCGCAGTATGCCGGGCCCGTGATTATTGGAATTACACTTCGTAAAGCAAATGGCTACTAAATTTTTAATACGACTTTTGCATATAATACTGTAGTAGATTAGAGGGGAAGGTACACGTTCTCTTCATGACTTAACTACCAGTCCATCACCTGCCTCCTTTTTCTATTGATTGATAATTTTCGCTACCATTCTCATGTCAACGATGATGATCATATGAGAGAGAAAGACGCAACAAACTTTTGCTCCCAATTTTTTTTTTTTTTTTTTTTTTTTTTTGTTTCTTAATCCCTATTTACGAGGGAAAATTATGTGAATAGTTTCTTTATATAAAAAGCGGCAATGCCGATACAGTGCTTCGGCACTGTGTATTCAGTGTTGTTGCACTGTAGCGGACACAGTAACTTGGTTTCGTGAGTCGTTTTTTTATTATTTTTTCTTCAGTATTCGGTTTGTGTGTGTTTTTTTTTCTTTTAAATGATGTTATACTGATACAATAAATTTCACAATATTTTCACAATTATGGTTTCGTGAGTCACTTTTTTTTTTCTTCAGTATTAGGTTTGTGTGTGTGTGTGTTTTTTTTTTCTTTTAAATGATGTTATACTGACAAAATAAATTTCACAATATTTTCACAATTATGGTTTTGTTAGTCACATTTTTTTTTCAGTAATCGGTTTGTGTTTTTTTTTTTTAAATATTGATGTAAACTAGCATTTATATTGTTATACTGACACAACAAATTTTTCTATAACAGTGTTTTTGTATTGTTCATGTAGTGTTATTCACTGTTCATTTACAGTGCTGTTTTCGTGAGTCACTTTTTTTTTTCTGTAATTGGTTTATGTTTTTTTTTTCTTTTAAATATTGATGTAAGCTGACATTTATATTATTTTACTGACACAATAAATTTCACAATATTTTTAGAATTATGATTTAGTTAGTCACTTTTTTTTCCAGTAATCGGTTTGTGTTTTTTTTTTAAATATTGATGTAAGCTGACATTTATATTGTTATACTAATATAACAAATTTTTTATATATAAAAGCGGCTATGCCGCTGTAGTGCTTTGGCACTGTGCATTCAGTGCTTTTGCACTGTTCATCTATAGTGCCGTTTTGGTGAGTCATTTTTTTTTCTTTTCATTAATCGGTTTGTGTTATTTTTTTTATTTTAAATATTGATATAAGCTGACATTTATATGGTTATATTGATATAATAAATTTCACAATATTTTCACAATTATGGTTTACTTAGTCTTTTTTTCTTTCCAGTAATCGGTTTGTGTTTTTTTTTTTCTTTCAAATATTGATTTAAACTGACATTTATATTGTTATACTGACACAACAAATTTCACAATATTTTTACAATTATTGACATGTCAATTTCTTACAAGTCGAAATAAAATAATAAAATATGAGCATGTAGTCAACCACAACTGAAAATAAATGGTTTGACAATGCCGTTATAGTGCTTCCGCACTGTAAATCCAGTGTTTTGGCACTGTTCATCTACAGTGTCATTTTCATGAGTCACTTTTTTTTTCCAGTAATCGGTTTGTGTTTTTTTTTTTCTTTTAAATATTAATATAAGCTAACATTTATATTGTTATACTGACACAATAAATTTCACAATATTTTCACAATTATGGTTTGTGAGTCACTTTTATTTTTCAGTAATCGGTTGTGTTTTTTTTTTCTTTTAAATATTGATGTAAGCTGACATTTATATTATTATACTGACACAACAAATTTCACAATATTTTCACAATTATTGACGTATCAATTTCTTACCAGTCGAAATAAAATAATAAAATATGAGACTGTAGCCAACCACAACTGAAAATAAATGTTTTGCAAAAATGTTACAACACTTATTATTATCACAATATTTTCATAATTATTGAGATCTCAGTTTCTTATAAATTAAATAAAAAAAATGCTAAGTCCACAAAATTTTAACATTAATTTCTACGGTGCCTAAAGTTTTTTTTTTTTTTTTTCCAGTAATCGGTTTGTGTTTTTTTTTTCCTATTAAATATTTATATAAGCTGGCATATATATTGTTATACTGACACAACAAATTTCACAATATTTTCACAATTATTGAGGTATTAATTTCTTACAACTCAAAATAAAAATATAAAATATGAGACTGTGACCAATCACAAATGAAAATAAATGTTTTGAGAAAATGTTACAACGCTTATTGTTATCACAATATTTTCACAATTGTTGAGATCATAGTTTCTTATACATCAAATAAAAAAAATACTAATTCCACAACATTTTAACATTAATTTCATAACAAATCATAGGTTAGCTATTATTGATGAATAGCATTGGAGTTACAGTGCTTTTGATTTATTCAATTGGCACTATAGCTACAATGCCTAAAGAATTTTTTTTTTTTTCCAGTAATCGGTTTGTGTTTTTTTTTTCTTTGAAATGTTTATATAAGCTAACATATATATTGTTATACTAACACAACAAATTTTACAATTATTGACGAGTCAATTTCTTACAAGTCGAAATAAAACAATAAAATATGAGACTATAACCAACTACAACTGAAAATAAATGTTTTGAGAAAAAATTATAACACTTATTATTATCACAATATTTTTACAATTGTTAAGATCTCAGTTTCTTATAGATTAAATAAAAAAATGCTAAGTCCACAACATTTGAACATTAATTTCTACAGTGCCTAAACTTTTTTTTTCCTAGTAACCGGTTTGTGTTTTTTTTTTCTTTTAAATATTTATGTAAGTTGACATATATTTTGTTATACTGACATAACAAATTTCATAATATTTTTACAAATATTGAAGTATCAATTTTTTACAAGTCGAAATAAAATAGTAAATATGATATTGTGACTAACCACAACTGAAAATAATGTTTTGAGAATAACAATAACAATGTTATTAGTTTAAAACCAATAACAACTTGTCATTTAGAATTTGTTTTAAAAATGTTATGAATGTAGCATTTTTCTCAAATAAAATAAAAAAATATCTATTCGGATCCTAAAAATGAAGATATTGTGAAAATATTGTAATATTTTGTTGTATTCTTAGACTTTTTTTTTAATATAGTCAAATTAGGTGAGCCAAAATTCACGATTTCACACACAAAATCTATTAATTTTTTCACTATTAGGGCAGCACGTGCCTTGCACATGCAGCCAACACTAGTAGTCATTAATAAGGGCAATATTATATTCATATAGGTACGGAAGAGAATGTGACAGATTTTTTTTTTCATAATTAATACAGAAGACTGTTGACACAGTAAATGAAAATAAATTCATAGTTATTGTATAGACTTCAAATAAATTAAATGACAATATAAATTCATAGTTCTTGACATCTTGTATAGAGTCTATCAATTTCAAATAAATTAGAATAAATTCATAGTTATAGTATAAATTTAATGTAGGAACATAACATTGGGTTCAGAATTTTCGATCAGTTCAAGTCTCTCATGTGAAGCGACGAGGCAATAAACCTGCTTATCTTTTGGCAAAACGTGCTAGAGAAATAGATAATATTGATGGTTATGTAACATAGATAGATGAAAATTCATTTATGATTGAGTCAATTGTTACTCATGATATACTGTATTTATCTTTTTCTTAATAAAGTTACAAGTTTCTCATTAAAAAAAAACATTAATAGTTTTAGCTTGTTTGGAAAAAAAAAAAAAAGAGAGTTATTAATTTATAATAGGTGATGGGAAAATAAAATTGAAAACTTGTTTTTGTTATTCTATATTTCAGTTTTGTAGTTGGATCCTCATTCTCCCCAATCAGTTTAGCTAGCCTAACTCAAATAACAACTATTCAACTTAAAAACTTAACAAAAACAATAAAAATATTCACAATGATGAATGTATTTTGGAAAAAAAATTTATTTCACCACCAAGAAACAAAAAAATCATGTGTTTTTAGAAAAGCTAAAGCTAAATTTTTTGCAACTATTGTAAATTGGTATAAATGCTAGTTGACTGTAGCAAGTTGTTAAAAATAAAATAAAATATTTTATTAAAATTATATCTCTTCTTTTAATTATAAAACTCAAATTCTCTCTCTTTCTCATTATTTTAATGAGTTATTTATATTATTTTAAATGAAGTGATTAAAAAAATAGAACATTTGATATTAGGTGTATTGTAAAGTGAGATAGTAAAATAGATAAAGTAGTTATTTGAGGTATTAAAAGTTAAAATTTTTAGCATCACCACCACTGTGAATGCTCTAACTTAAAAAAAAAAAAAAAATCATAGTCAGCCTAGTATTAAAAAAAATATTATTTATTTTTGTTTTTGTCTTTGTTGATAGATGATTACATCTTAATATATTTAAAAACAACGATTTTATGTATTTATAATTTTTTAATACTATATACACGTCTATTTGGTATTTTTTGTTCTTCTTTATACTCCAGCCCGCATTAGCTTAAAACTTTTATGCCGACAACGGTGATTAACTTTAATAGTTTTTTTTCCAGCAAAAAAAAAAAAAAAAAAAAAAAAACCTTTAGCAGAGTGCTCATTTATTTATTTTTCATTGTTATAATCCTTGCAAATTAGGTGTAAAAGAAAAGAAAAAAAGTTCGGGTTGTTAAAGAGTCACAGCAGTGATAAGATTTACACAACGACTTTAGTTTTTTATTGGCTATAAAATGGTCCTTGTGCTAAGCGGCTATAAATTGGTCCTTACTCACAAATAAACAGGGATCTTGTACTCTAACGCTCTATCACTTTGACTGTGAGTTCTGTTTGTATCCCGAGAAATTAAGAGGAAGAAAGAGAAGGGACCAAATGGCGCCTGCGGGAGGTTTCGCCGTTATCGGAGCTGGCAGCGATTTCAAAGGCAAGATTACTGTGTCAGTGTTAATCACCTGCATCGTTGCTGCCTCCAGTGGCCTCATATTTGGATATGACATCGGTATTTCAGGTACGTTTTCTCACAGATCATAATTTGAGTGTTCATATATGCATGGTGGTGAATTTTGTTTTTTCGATTTGTACTTGTTCTCTCTTGAAAGGTTGTACTTAGAGGTGATAGTTTTTGCTTTTTAGCTCTGGTAATCTTTAAAAATACCAAAAGACAAGAAGTAGTTTTTTTTTTTTTTTGCTGAACAAGATTATCATTTATCAAAACAAACCAAGAGAAAGAAAACAGAGACAGCATTAAATTAACAATTTAACGAGAAGTACAAGATAAACTTCTCCTATGTTCATGTGATGTAATAAATTTGTTACTTTGTTAAGTAGACTCCACACGTGTGGAGGCCATCTACATGTGAAAAGCAGGTTTAGCGCATGAGGGATTTTTCCGTTAGCTACCTGTACTGTCAGAAAGTCACAGATTCCAAACTAGGGAATTTACTTGTCTTTAACTCTTAATACAGAAAATAATGAACGGCCAATAAAAGCTGGTGTTTTTTTTTGGGGCTAAGTTCTCAATAAAAGCTTGCCTAACGGAGTGATTATTGTGCCTCATCAGGAGATGATGAAACTTAATTGAACTAGAATCCAGAATCACACCTCATCTGCTTTGTTTTTCTTCGGGTTTGTCTTTGATTTTCTTTTTTGGCTGTTGTCATTGCTAGTGTACCTAATTAAATAATAACTAAAAATACCAATGCCGTAAGTCCTTCACCCAATGTGATAGCCTAGAAAAGAACTTCAATACTTCCCATCAAGTTTTCCTTTGTCCTTGGAGATTTTTTGTTAATCTCAAATTTTATTCCCATTTGCCATACCTTTTTTGCCAAGACTCACTCTTTAACTCAAATTTCGCCGCTACTCATTTGATCTTCAATTGATCAAACTACAAATTTAAGCCCCTTTTTTCCATTGAACTACCCCATCTCAAAATTAATAATTAAAATTTTGTGCAAAGAAGTTAGTCCGGTGCTCAAGTTCACACTTTGGGCCTAATTTGCAGAAATGAAAGCTGGATGCATGGAATATTAGGGTCCATCTCCTATGTGAGAGCTTGAAATATTGCTTCGGAATTATCCAAGTTTTTTCCTAAATTATTAGGAGTTAGGAAAGAGATAAAGGGGAAAATGATGAGACATAGAAGAAGTGAAAGTAACGATTGATTGCATAGAAAAGAAAAGAAGGCATGTTAAACTCATCATTTCCCTTGAAAGTCTTATTCCCCTGCTCTCCATGGACTTTGGGTCCGTTTAGAAAAGCCAATAATTTAAATCTTGGCCCAAAAAAAGGGAAAAATTAGTAAGGCTGAGTAGGAAGCCGACTTCAAACCGCATCTTATATATAGTATCGTACATGTGACCACAAAAACGAGGTGTGGTGCGGTTATGATTGTGGCTAAACTCTAAATCGCACCGCACCGCACCACACCACACCTCTAATAGAACTTATGAATAGTATTAAAAAATACAATGAAACCTATAGATAGTACCAAAAAGAAGCTAAAAACTCAAATAAGTTGAAGCTTGTAGCTCATCTCAAATGAGTTCTTTATCTCTATAGGCTTATGTTGGATACCCGGGGGAGGGGGTAAAATATTAAATGGAGCTCAAGACCCAAACAAAAAATATTAGAGAGAAAGAAAGAGAGCGAGAAAAAAATGTGGTCTGCGGCACCAGATACCTTTCTTATTTTATTTTATTTTTTTCTTGGGACTTTCCGATGTGATATACATGTGGTGGTAAGTGGTACTGGTAGCACAGCATGAAGCTTTGAAATCAATGGTCAAATAGGAATATAGGAGGAACTTTCTGTTTAACAATTAGCGAACTTTCTGTTTAACAATTAGCGAAGAAGTGATCTCATTATCACTTTTTTTTTTTTTTTTGGGTTTGTTCTAAACTTATTAAGGACCGATTTTCCAAAATTGGGAGGACTTACTCTAAAATCTTCACAGTATTTTTTTTTTTTTTGGTAGAAAAATCTTCACAGTATGTCATCTTAGACAATGATGTTTACAACAACTTTTTGGTTTATATGGAATTATAGATGGCGTTGACTGTTGAGTTTGTTGGTGTAACAAATGTGTTTTTGATAACGACCTCTCAACGTCATTCAATCTATTAATGCCTTGAAAATTCAAAGAGCAATGGCTCAAGAATCAAGATCCCTAAATATCCCTCAAGCAACAAGTTCTCTTTAGGTTGGAGCTTCCTTGAACATAGTTGGGTCAAAGTTAATACCATTGGAAATTGTTGAGGCAAGTTTGAGCGGCTGGGGTTGGGGTTGGTGATCTTTTGCTAAATTACAAGGGTTAAATGAAAAGAAATAGCATTTGTTATGGATCATTAATTTATTAAACATACTTATCTGCTATAAAATTGACTTTTAAATTTTTTGTAATATTTAAAGTAACGCAATTGAGCACTCTATTGGATTTTTTTTTCCTTTTATTTTATGGAAAATGATCACATGTCATTACGTGAGCCAAAACGTGTGTACACTAGGAAAATTATGGAAAATTATTGTGTACTTCTAGAGTACCATAAATGCGTACTCCTTTTTTATATGAATGGTGAGTCTCACTATGAATTTAATTAGTGGGACCCACCATTCTTGTGAGAGGGAAGGATACGCATTTATAGTATTTCGAGAGTACACAATAATTTTTCTGTACATTGTATACTAAGTTATTTCTATCTAACACATATGTATCATTTTCTGTTCAAGATTTTTTTTTTAAAATTTTAAAAATATAACATAAAAAATGAAAATGAAACAAATGTAAGTTGACACATGCATGCCGATGTATTATTACGAATTTTAATGAAAATTTTGGGAATAAAAGAACCACTATAAAATGTAAGTTATCTTTTTTATTAAAAAATATTTATTATATTCCAATTTAACGGCATGATAATGTATTTTTACATAATTTTTTAAAATATTAATAAAAATCAATAAAGCTTTCAATATATTTAGTGTTTGTGTGTGTGTATATATAAAATTCAATTTCTAGTTGTGTTTTCTAGCAAATAACAAATGGATAAAGGGGATGGTGTTTAATGTATTAATTTATTCACTTAGTCAAAAAAAATTATTATTACCTGATATTAAAAAAAATTATTTTTCTTATCTAAAATCTAATATGTACATACATATTATATATGATAATAAGATTATAATGGATGATTTTTAAAAAATATTATAATAAAATAAGAAAATATAGATGTTTAATATAAATTGTAAAACATGAAACTAAAAATATTGATTGATAGTTTTAATGTTGAATATAATGACACATATGAGTAAAATAAATAATTATTATATGGCTGATAGATGTACAATCAAGTTGAATTATTTTTGACACATAGTATGGAAACATTAAATACATGTTTTATAATTTTAATTATAGAAAATATGAATTTTTAGAGTAATTTTATTTCCTGTGATAAATCTTTTTTATATATTTAGGAAACGATAGCGGTCATTGTCATATATATATATATATATATATATATAGGCAAAGTTCAAAAAAAGTTCAACTAGAATTTAAAATTAAAATCTAATTTTGCGTCATGTGTCTAAATTTATGTGGAGACCATACCATGATTATCCACTTAAGTTTGTGTCATATGTCCACTTAAGTTTTTTAATCTTTGTGTCAAGTGAGTTAATGAGTGCAAAATACTAAGAATTTAATATTAATGAACTATAAATTTTAAAAAAAAAAAAACCAATCACATATACTCAATAAAAATCACCACACAACAAAGATCACCACACGTTCTATCTTATTAAAAATTAGAAAATAAAATGATCATAAATAATTGTAAATTTATGTAAGAATTTTAATATGTGACTAATTACGTTTAAATTTTTTAAAAATAATTTGATTAATTATTTATATTTTTATGATAAAAATTGTGTTTAATTTTAAATGTATTTATATGTATGCATGTGTTACATGCTCTTTTTTATATATATAATAATTTCACTAATTATTTATATTTTTATAATAAAAATTATGTTTAATTTTAAATGCATTCATGCATTTGCAAGGGTTACATGCTAGTTCGTTATAATGTGTTTGCATCAATAACCATGTGTTGGGCTATGTAGGAAATCAAATATATATATAAATATATATATATTTTTTATAGAATACTTACATACATGTAACGATCGAGTGATATAAATCGTGCATATTATTAACTATGATTTGTATTGGTGCTTCTTCACCCCATTTTTGTTCCTTCATTTTTCCATCACATTTTTTTATACGTTGATAGTTGGGCTTAGGGGTTCCCCCTTAGAAAAAAAGGATAGGGAGATAACACTCATAGTCTCATATCAGTCCATAGAAGACCTTGCTTAGGCCTATTAGGCTATTACAATACCTATTTGCTGTACTTAATGCCTGAGGGCCTTAGTTGAGGGAATGCAAACCTCATATATAAGGTAATTATGTTTAATTACTCAACTTGCATAAACTGTGATGAAAATGAGCATGCATGAAATCACGCTACTCACTTCTGGTTTTAACTGAAATTAACCATTTTCCTGGGATTGTCTTTAATTTTCAGGGGGTGTAACAACAATGGTACCATTTCTTCAAAAATTCTTCCCTTCAATACGGAGAAAAGCAGCAGAGGCCAAAACAAATATGTACTGCGTGTATGATAGCCAGGTTTTAACATCATTCACATCTTCGCTATACATAGCAGGGTTAGCAGCATCACTTGTAGCTAGCCGGCTCACAACAACATTGGGCCGCAAAAATACCATGGTGCTAGGTGGCTGCACCTTCCTTGTAGGTGCTGCCATCAATGGTGGGGCAGCCAATATTGCTATGCTCATCTTGGGTCGTATCTTGCTCGGATTTGGGGTTGGTTTCACTAACCAGGTAAGTGATGTAGGTTTAGGCGTTTGCACCATGTTTGATCTTGACTCACATTAATTGTGTAGACCCTTAAAATGTAAATGGATCATGTCATCTATCATCATCACTATATCCCTCATTAGATACTATATAATCTGTACAATTTAGGACTATGATACATTTTACAAAACAACCTATCTCTCACTCCTTGTATCTGCCTAAGATACATTTCTACTCATTGTAGAAAAGGAGCCAGAAAGGCCCTTGTCAAATTTGTTTTGATTTAGGGATGTAATTATGGCAATTCTTTGAACATTATACCAAATAATTTGGTCCCTTACAAATACAATTAATCATGAATTTGGGAGGTTGAAGGAACAGTATATGTGGTCCGCACATCCAATTGAACAAAAATTAAAAGTTGGTTAGTTCACAAGACTTTTTGGCCATAGCTAGAGCTCATTAGATAGTTAGCTCACTAGACTTTTGGAGATTTGGGCAGATGTATCGCCTGTAGGCCCGGACTTAAAAGTAATGTAGTCTTGTGATGGTTTCAACAATATTGACATTTTTTCTAATGCTACATATAGGCAACTCCCGTGTACCTCTCAGAGGTGGCACCACCTAGATGGCGAGGTGCATTCAATACAGGTTTCCAATTCTTCATAGGAACTGGGGTGGTTGCAGCCAATTGCATAAACTATGGCACTGCTAAGCACAGTTGGGGTTGGCGCCTCTCCCTTGGCCTTGCGATTGTACCCGCTGCTATAATGACAATAGGTGCACTTCTCATATCTGACACACCTAGCAGCCTAGTTGAACGTGGCAAGCTTGCACAAGCTAAGAAATCACTTGCCAAAGTCCGAGGCAAAGACATTGATGTGGAACCTGAACTGGCTGATCTTATTAAGTCTTGTGAGATTGCTAAAGCTGCTAATCAAGAGCCATTCGTGACCATAATTGAGAGACAATACCGGCCTCACCTTGTGATGGCATTTGCAATACCATTTTTTCAGCAAGTCACTGGGATTAATATAATTGCATTCTATGCACCAGTTCTTTTCCAATCGGTTGGTTTTGGTAGTGACTCGGCCTTAATAGCAGCCATTATACTAGGGGTGGTCAACTTGGGATCAATCCTTGTGTCTACATTCGTGGTTGATCGGTATGGTCGAAGATTTCTTTTCCTGCTGGGTGGGATTCAAATGTTCGTCTGCCAGGTATGCATCAAATCTAGTTATTTGGTTGTGCAACATGGGGGTTTTAAGTTACTAACATTTGCTAAGGCAGTAATGCACCACAAAATTTGGTTCTGCAACATGGAAATAATTAGGATCTTTGCTTCTTGGCCAAGCCATTGACTTGTTAATTCTAGTAACATGCATGTTATTGAGCTACATGCCTATAATTAAAATTTAAAATTAGCCCAGTCTACTGATTCTCAGTCACTATATGTGTGGAATATTTGTGAAGGTCGCGGTGGCTTGTGTTCTAGAAGCTACAACAGGTGTTTCTGGCAGCAAGCACATTTCAAAGAGCTACGCTATATTAGTACTCGTGCTAATGTGCACCTATGCAGCTGGATTTGGTTGGTCATGGGGTCCTCTAAGCTGGCTCATTCCAAGTGAAATATTTCCTATGAAAATACGGCCCACAGGCCAAAGCATTAGTGTTGCTGTCAATTTTGCAACCACTTTTGTGTTATCCCAAACATTTTTAACCATGCTATGCCACTTCAAATTTGGTACTTTCCTGTTCTATGCCGGTTGGATTGCAGTTATGACCATTTTTGTTGCATTTTTCTTGCCGGAGACAAAAGGAATCCCTTTGGATTCAATGTACACAGTGTGGGAGCAGCATTGGTATTGGTGTCGGTTTGTCCAAAGGCAGCCTAGCCAAAATTTATATGATGGGAAGTGATTTTCACACTCCTTACCATAAATCGCCCCTGTATATTATTCATTCCACATTTTAAATGTAGACATCATGTGTGAAATTATGTACGTTGTGTGTACGGAGTGACAAGTATGAGAGGACAAATTACCATTATTTGAAAATATGCTTTACTATGGCTCTTTAATGGGTGGAGAAATCCTGACTTGGCATCAAACAAATGCCTATCTTTAGATGTGCACTACTGTTTACAACAATAAAATAGTATGATGATAAATTGCAAATTATGCCTTTTAAAGCGGTGGTGGTACATTCTCATTTTTTTATTTTTGTTGAGAAAATGTACATTCTCATATATATATATTTTTTTTGATAACAAACTGAAATTCCATTAACATTAACAAGAAGGAATTACATGAGCTGAGAGAGCATGTTCTAAGAAACGAGGGCTCTCCTCAATCCAAGTAACAAATTTACTTGAATTCAAATTTGAATCCAAATAGTCCACCGATAAAGCTCTATCAGTATCAAGCAGTTTATCATCAACATTGGTAACCGACTCCTTACTTTTAGCATCCAGACTTACCGTTGTATTTTGGATTAACTGCTCGCCCAAATTTTCCAACCGTCCACTTAACCGTCCAACTTCCACCGGAGACAGTTCCGTTGCCTTCTCAGATTCAGCAGAGGCAGAACGTCCTACACCAACACTCTCAGATACAGATTTTACACTATAACTCGGCTCCCTTGGTGGAACATTTGATATTAGAGATAAACTTAGACTACCCTGATGACGACTTGGAGCATGACTCCCGAAGCCTTTGACATCCACCACAGTTTTTTTCAAAGGATTAAATTGTGGTGCACGAAGCCATTGGCCAAATTGTTGGTCATCAACTTTTAAAGAACCCTTACTCCGTAGCCAAAGAGAACAATCTTTATCATCATGAGAAAACATTCCACACACCAGTAGCAGAAGTTTGGCAACCGCTCATACTTGAAGGAAACAAATCCCTGAGTATTGTCATCAAAACAGATTATTCTTCCACGACACAAAGGCTGTGAAGTATCAATGGCAACCCGATCTCTAATAAAATTTCCTCCAATCATCTCTGAAACATTATCAGACTTAATAACCTCACCCAGAGTATCTCCGATTTCCATAGCAACATCTGATGTTAACCAACTACATGGCAGATTATGAACTTGTACCCAAAATTTCATCTTTGAGAAGTCCACTTTCTCCAGGGAAGTAATACCATCATATCTTTCAGTACAACCAAGTGTCGATCAATAGACCAAGGTTCTCCCATAAGGACTTTGATCATATCAGATTCAAGTTCAAAAACAAAGAGAAGATGATTGTCACCTGCGTCTCTAATTCAAAAGTCATTGCTTGTACGCCATAAAGACCTGAAAGTCTTTGCCACTGCATCAATATTCACATTCCTCTTTGTAAAAAACTTTGCAGCGAGAACAAACTCCTCAGATTGATTATTCTTTGTTAGCGCCAAAGTCTTGCCCTCCTTTTCACAGAGAGACAGTTTTCCAACGTGTTACAAGATCATCCATATTCTAGACTAACTATCTCCAATACCCACAAGAAACACTAAAACACTCGGGCTAAACAAATTCTACACAGAACACAAGCATCTACACGAAATCTGGAAGGAAACTAATTACTACGGCAAAGGAAGTAGAGGAAACCAACTGCCAATGAGTAAACTCTAAACGTCTACCTCAAAAGAAAAAAGAACCAGATTTCTACCGTGTAGATAGAATTGAAGAATCAACTATACCCAACCGAGAACTTAAACTTCTACACTCCCTTTCTCACTCAGCATTTTCATCAAACACTTATCCTGTATCCAACACTACTGACTAACAACCACCATCACAATGCCCCACAACCGAATTTGCCATTATTGCGAACATCAACGTACTGCTGAAACGATCATCAGCACAGGCTGCGCAGAATTTGATTTAGGAGAGGAAGAAGTGTAGATTTTGAAATATAGAGAGAGCGAGAGAGAATTGACTAAAAGGAGTGAAGGATTTCTTGAACATTCTCATGTTAATCTGCTGCAAATGCAGTTTTATGAATCATAGAGAGATTGTTTCTGTCCCCAAAGGTTCATTTCAATATGAGCCATTACAAGTAGACATATGATATGATCCCCTTTCAAAACCTAACTTGGGTGACTCTAAAAATTCCTTGAATTAGACCTTAATATGAGCCATTACATTTTGTTCACTAATTCGGTAACTGATAATTAGGTTGCCTTTGGCAACATGTAAATTATTTTCTGAGTGTAAAATATTTTCAGGTGAAAAATATTTTTTGGAAAGGAAAATATTTTCAATTGTTTAGTTGCATTCTGAAAATTATATTGAAAAATATTTTCAAGTGTTTGGTAACTGTCGGGACACAAATCGTGGATTGGGCCTTTGAAGAGAATAAGTTGAGGCCCAAGCTATGTATGGTATCCTTAAAATGAATTTGTAAAGAGAGTGGGCTGAAGAATACTTGACTGAATTCATATGAGTTAGAGGCCCAAGTATGATTATGACCAAATTTGTATTAATAAGATATTTGATTGTTACAGTTTTCTTCTCGGCATTATCCGAGGAGTGTGCTTATACAACTGCTCTGAATATTTCTCTTTCTTTTTTCCTCTCTATTGTTATTCTCCTCCTTCTATTTATATGCCCTTCCTCTACTACGTGGGCTTTTTTTTGATACTTGTCCCATCAACCCCCATCTGGAGTCTTCATTTGGCAGCTGCAAAGGATAAAGGTCACTGTTCAGGTGTCTTTTCCCATTAATGCGGCCATGATGTTAGCTGAAGGATCATAAATGCGGTGGCAGCAGCCTTTTGCTTAATATCTGATCTTCGCCACCTGTCCTTGTGGTCTATGTGAATCGGGGGATTCTCCGGGAGAGCTAAGATTGAGGTTGGAGCACTTATCTGGGACACTCTTTTAACAATCCGAGCAGGAAGTCTCCTCGGACCAGGCTTTCTTCCACGGGACTTATACTTCAGCATCGAATTAGGCTGGGCAAACTCCTCAAGATGTGTTGTCCTCGGATGTATAGTCTCCTCGGACAGGCCCACGGGCCAGGATCTGGCATTGGGCCTTTTACCCCTACAATAGCCCCTCAAAATTCCGGTTTTCTTCTTTTATCCGAGGAGAAAGGCGGGATTTTGACTTCTGCAGGGGTGAAACCCATCAAACCCCCTAATTAATCCACGTGGAGGCGCCGTTTCGCGAGACTTTCGATTTCCAAAGACGCTTCGGAAATTGTAGCGCGTCATTTATAGCTCTAGGTGGCGCTCTGTCTCCTTGATCAACGGCGAGGTGAAGATCGTGCGGCTGAGATTTCTTCGTGAAATTTCGAGCGGGATAACTCCCACTCATCTTCACCTACTATAAAAAGGACTCTCAAGAGGTAGTTTTCCTTACTTCGCATACGTTTAAGCACTCCAGCGCTCTTAAGTACCCTTGCTATCATACGCTCATTGAATTTAAGTAATCCGAGGACGTTTTAACAAAGATCTCTAGGTGTCTAAGGGATTTCTGAACCTGAAACCTCAACTCCTCTTGTAAGTATTTGGTTCCCTCGATCATTCCTCCTCGGCCGGAAACTTCGGCCTTTCCTTTCTCTCACTTTTTTTGTTTTACTTTAGGGAAACTCCTTAGCGTCTTCTTCACACAGTCTAATGGGTAGATTTAAGAGTCTCGTTGATACACATATAGCCATAGAGCTTTTCAAGGTGAAGTACCATATCCCTGAGGGGGTTGGTCTTCGATATTGTCTGCCGGAAAATATCCTGACCGATAGGCGAACCGGTGAAGTGGTCATCCCTGTAATCGCTTTTTTGGAGGGGGGGATGACCATTCCCATGGGTACCATAACTAGGGACTACCTTAGAAACCATAGGCTGTGCCCGCATCAGTGCACGACCAATATGTTCAGGGTTTTAGGCAGCATCGATGCCCTTAACCAGATGATGGACTTACAGCTCACCTGGCACGACATCGTACATATGTACGAATGCCATTCTCAGGCCGACGGGGGATACTACCTGAAATCCCGATCTCCGGTCGTTAAGATGGTGTCGTGCCTTCCGAAGTCCAACAAGGGCATGAAGAAAGACTACGTCATTGTCTCGGGGGCATGGCATGACGGTCACCATTACCCGATCAAGGAGGGAAAACCAGGTGGGCTGCTTTAGGATTAGATTGAGTTAGCCTAGAATCTAGGTTCTAGGCTTCATTTTTGTGTGTTGTTTTACCGCCAGGCTTTGGAATAACGTAACTAACTCAATATTTGGTTGTTGTGGTCGCAGATAGGAAGTTCGTCGCTCCCCGTCTCAGTCCCGTGAACGTGCCGGGGCTTAACAAGCTTCTGAGGTCCGAGCTGTGCGTGCACACGGACGGCCAACTTCGTGCGGTCCACCTCATATTGGACTTCACCCCGCTGTCGGATAGCTTTTTGGACATTGGCAATTCCATCCGAGCGGGCGACAAAAGAATCAACAGGATTGACGTATCAATCCAAGGCTTTCTGGCCAAGAAAGACTTGCCACCTGTTGAGTGGCCAATTCGACACTCTGCTCTTCAGCCCGCTGTTTAGAGGGAAGAGTCTGCTTCATCCTTGCAATCTTTGGAGGAAGAGATAGACGGCTTCCACTTTAGCGGTGAAGAAGAGGTACAGGGCAAGCCTAAAGGTACCCCAGTGTCCGAGACTTCCGAAGAAGAAGAGGACGATATGCCGCTAAAGCAAAGGGCGGGGTCAAAAGACCTTATCGCCGGCAGGAAAAAGGGGGCTTCCTCCAAGGAGGCACCCAAAGAGAAAGAGCCTGCTCATCTACCCCCACCTCCTCCTCCTCCCAGAACTGGGCTCGGCCTCCTCCCTATGCCCAATCTTAAGAGAAAGAGGCCCGTCGCGGAGCTTGACACCGAGGAGGGTGAATTGCCCCCTCCACAACAAAAAGGGGCAAAACAACAAAAAGGGGGGAGAGATGACAGGAGGTCCTCCTCGTCCGAGCAGAGGGGAGACACTCGTGCCATCGAAGACCAATAGCCACCAGCCTGGGCTCCAAGGCTAGACTTGGATGGCGTGCCCATTCCCTCCACGGCCTCCATTAGGGAATTCCAGAGGGGGCGCTCGGGCTATATCGCTGAGGCACTGGAGTGCCCTCTCCTTCTGCCCAAGGACATGGACACAGTGAGGTTGTGGAGGCAAGCCGACCTGTTCATGTCGATGAAGAGGAACCTGGCCATGGTAAGTTTTTGATTAAGTTAGTTGCATACTTTGTATTTCCTATGTATAGTTAACGATACAATTTTGTCCGTCTTTCTGTGCAGCTCACACAACAAGTTTGCGTGGCCGAGGACTGGGTCAGGGACGCTCGAAGCTTGGCTAGGACAGAGACCCAGTCTCGCCTTCAAGTGGAGAGAGACATGGAGGCTCTAAAGAAAGAAAAACAAGAGTTAGTCAAGAAGCTAACTGTGGAAGAGAGGGAGAGGCGAAGTGCCGAGGCTGGCCTCAAGGGCGCTCAGGATCAAGCCGAGGACCAGCGGAAAAAGTTGTATACAACAGAAATAGAGCTGGCAACTCAGAGGCAACTGGTCCTAGAGCTCAAGGCCAGCCTTGAGAAGGCCAAGGAAAGGGAAAAAGAAGCCCGAGAGGCCCTTTTGTCTGCTGAGGCCGAGAAGGAGGCAGAGTATCTCCGCGGCATCGAGGAGACAGAAATAAGGCTGGCGGAAGAGGTCTCTGAGGTATGCAGGGACTACTGCCAGTTCACATGGGATGAGGCCCTGAACCTGGTAGGAGTCCCAGCTGACTCGGACCTGAGGCAGCCGGGGAGGATATACTATCATTCCCACATAAGTTTGACCCCGGCTGACCCCGCCCCCTTATCTTCTCAAGCTCCGGAGCAAACAAGCCTGGCACTTGTTCCTCATGAGGCCGCCGAGGAGGTTGAAGAGGGACAAGTTGCCCTAACGGTGCAAGTAGCTTTGGAGGTTTCCTCTGCCGTTGTGGATGCCAGTATGGCCAAGGACGCAGCTGCATTGGAGGTTGAGGCCAACATACCAGCAGTAGAGCTAAATGGATTTGGAAGCCCTCCCTCTTAGATAGGATAGGTTTAGGATTAGGAGTGTTAGTTGCTGTAGTACTAGTTCTTTTCTTTTTTTTTATATGTAGCAAGTATTTTGTACGTTGAACTAATGTATTCCAACTTCATGATTCAATGAAAATATTTTACTTATCTTCAACTGTTTTCTTTTCTGTTTATTTGCTTGTGAAAAGTTTAAGTTTGTAGACTAAAATTGAAACACAAAACTTTAAGGTTTATATCAGAGACCTTTAATTAATATAGCTTTATCTCAGCAAATGAATATAAATTCAAACAAGCACAATTAACTGTCGTATTGTTGACTTGTTGAATTGAGTAAGATCAGCAACTTAGAGTGCGCAGTCTGAGCGAATATGGAAAATTAAGCTTCCGCATAGTAGTATTAATTTTCCAGGCCTGTCCAAGGTGCTGTTTAACACTTAGTAGTATTAATTTACTCAAGGTGTGTGGTCCGAGGAACCAGGCACGTCCAAGGTTCTGTTTAATACTTAGGGGTGTTAATTTACCCAAGATAGGTGGTCTGAGGGACCAGGCCTGACCAAAGTTCTGTTTAACACTTAGTAGTATTAATTTACCCAAGGTGTGTGGTCCGAGGAACCAGGCACGACCAATGTTCTATTTAATACTTAGGGGTGTTAATTTACCCAAGGTAGGTGGTCGGAGGGACCAGGCCTGACCAAGGTTCTGTTCAACACTTAGTAGTATTAATTTACCCAAGGTGTGTGGTCCGAAGAACCAGGCACGACCAAGGTTCTGTTTAATACTTAGGGGTGTTAATTTACCCAAGGTAGGTGGTCGGAGGGACCAGGCCTGACCAAGGTTCTGTTTAACACTTAGTAGTATTAATTTACCCAAGGTGTGTGGTCCGAGGAACCAGGCACGACCAAGGTTCTGTTTAATACTTAGGGGTGTTAATTTACCCAAGGTAGGTGGTCGGAGGGACCAGGCCTGACCAAGGTTCTGTTTAACACTTAGTAGTATTAATTTACCCAAGGTGTGTGGTCCGAGGAACCAGGCACGACCAACGTTCTGTTTAATACTTAGTAAATAAGTAAGATAATAGACTTTAATGAGCGAATGGAAATTTTCATTAGTAATAGTACCTTTTTAGGTTATTTACATTCCAGGGGTGTGGTACAGCCTTTTCATCTAAATCTTCTAAATAAAAGGCTCCTATCCCAGCTACCGATAGGATACGATAGAGGCCTTCCCAATTAGGTCCCAGCTTCCCCCAGGCCGGGTTCTTCGCAGTGCCGACGACCTTTCGCAAGACTAGGTCTCCTGGTGCAAGTGGTCTCAGTTTGACATTGGCATCATACATTTGCTTGAGTTTATGCTGATAGTAGGCTAGCTGAACCGCAGCGTTTTCTCTTCGCTCGGCAATTAGGTTTAGATTGTCCTTAAGCAACTAGTCATTATCCGCCGAGGTAAATGAACTAGTTCTAAGTGTGGGGAACCCAGTTTCTATGGGGATAACAACCTCAGCACCGTAGGTCATTGCAAAGGGGGTCTCCCCGGTAGACCTCCGAGGAGTTATCCTGTAGGTCCAGAGTACGTGTGGTAGTTCTTCCACCCATTTTCCTTTGGCATCATCCAATCTCTTCTTAAGACCACTTACCATGACTTTATTAACTGCTTCAGCTTGGCCATTGCCTTGAGGGTATGCAGGGGTGAAGTAACTATTCGTGATGCCCAGCCCGCAGCAGAATCTTCTGAATGCTTTGCTGTCAAACTGAAGGCCATTGTCCGAGATGAGGGTATGTGGTACACCAAATCGTATCACGATATTTTTCCATACAAACTTCTAGACATCTACATCCCTGATATTTGCCAATGGCTCCGCCTCAACCCATTTGGTGAAGTAGTCTGTTGCGACGACAAGATATTTCTTACTCCCGGCTACTTTAGGAAAAGGGCCTACAATGTCCAGGCCCTACTGAGCGAAAGGCCATGGACTTGATAATGGATTTAGCACTCCTCCTGGTTGATGTATATTCGGCGCAAATCTCTGGCATTGGTCACACTTCTTTACGTATGCCTGTGATTCCCTTTGCATGTTTGGCCACCAGTAGCCCTGAGTTAAAACCCTATGTGCTAGAGATCTTCCTCCTGTGTGACTGCCACAAATCCCTTCATACAGCTCTTCAAGAAGTAGTTCTGTGGCTTCAGGATGTACGCTCAATAAGTATGGACCAGTGAAAGAACGTTTGTATAGCTTACAGTCTCCTGACAGCCAGAATCGAGGGGCTTTTCTCCGCACCTTGTCAGCTTCGGCCTTGTCCGTTGGTAAGACGTCGTCTTTAAGGTAGGTCATCATGGGGTCCATCCAGCTCGGCCCTACTCGAACTTGATATATGTTGAGCCCTTCCTTTTACTCGTCATGTCTTTGCACATTTTCCACCAGGATAAGCCGAGGTAGTCCCTGTAACACCCCAAACCCAAATAAGGGATTTAGATGCATAACCTATTTTAGAAATAATCAACAATGACATAATGGAACAGAGCGTAATATTTATCCTCAAATAAACTTCTTGAATATCATCAGATTTCCTTAACAATCCATAAAAACAAAACAACAATAATATTCTTTTTGAATGTAAAATCTCCAAATAACATCTCAAAATAGTTCCAAAATAATAATCTCATTGTCCTGAAACAATATTACTAAAACAATTCTGCAACTATCAAGCTCCAAACGAAGTCGTCCATCTAAGGCTCCACTGATCTACCACCAAAAGACACTCCATAACTCTAATCTGAAAGGATGGAAAAAGGGGTGAGCTAAAGGCTCAATAAGAGACTACAAACATGAGGATGTCTTCCAAAACAAAACGATAATATCATTGACAAAATATAATCATCACGATACAATTAAAATTAGTTTAAACTGTAATATAATATATTCTATAAAGCTGTTAAAATAAAACACTTCACTATAACACTGTAAACATTAATAAAATAACGACCACATTTATATGCCAATATGCACCAAATAGGTAGAAACAATTTTATTTTGAAAATAAGCAATTTTCCACCTAAAAGAACAGTAGTAAATAAACAGTAACTCAATGTGAAAAATATTAGTCAAACACAGACAAAAGCTGCTAAACACTCGGTGGGTGATTTCCCATGGGAACAATAACACTAACCTCAAAGAGGCAACACTAGCTCCGAAGAGCAACAATAACACTGCACCACACCACACTAACACTACTTCGGCCGAAGACCAACACTTAACCCTGTGTTGGCAAAGGTTGCAGACTGTCTAGTTGACCATTTGAAACACTCTTGACATATACAGTTTCACAATAATATACAATAAATAATAGAGTTTGAGTATGTATAAAGCACTAACAATGGTATAAGTCTTTGAAACTTCACTTTTGCAATTATGTGTATGTATATATATATAAATATATTTTTTTTTACCACAATTATATATTTATATATATATATATATATATAAATATATACGTCTTGAGAGACGTCATGTGTTGAAGTCTACTTACCTCTAGTGGCTAAACCAAGCTTCACTTCAATTGCTCGAAACAACGTCAACTAGAACCTAAATAATAATTAAACAATTCAATAAGGGCAGGTTCTCTAATAACCACAAATTCCACAATCACTATGAAGATTCGGCAAAGTAAAAATTTAACATATATTTCTAACATACCCCCAAACCTATTCCAGTTTAAAATAATTGTAAAGCATTCCCTAAACTAACATCTAAAATACTCATATATTTAATTGTAAAGCTGTCCACAATTGCAAACCTTTACAATTCGGTCAAACCCTAAACTAACAAAATCAGCCACCCGCAAAAGCTATACACATAACTTATATTTAATTGTAACGCTGCCCAAAATTGCAATTCTATACAATTCGGTCAACCAATATGAATCAAACCATCAAATGCACTAATAATTGTAATATATATATATATATATATATATATATATAAATATAAGCCTTAGCATGAATCCAAAAGGTGCAATCAATGTCCAAGCCATGCAATGAGGGATCCAAGTGCCTTTGGTGGATACGGATTGTCAATTCACTCAATCTATATGAACAATTGTCAATTCATGCATGTATGTTTATACAATCCGCATAGATGGCCAAGCAATGCAACTATTTGATTCACGCAAGACGATCTTGGCGGTTATAATCAATAACTAATATAATAGAAACGAATTATATTAGTTATACTCAACCAAGTTCGACGGCTATAACCGTTTACATAACAATGTTATATATCTATATATATACTTATATATAAATCTAATAGCACAAATCACTATTTCAGCCAACAACGTGAATGTGAAATTCCAGCAAAACACAATTTCGGCAATCTCAAAACCACAAAATCGAATATCAGTTGCTGAAAATTACCTTGATGTCGTCTTGTCAGTTTGGCAGAATTTCTTTCACAGCCGCTTCTAGTTTCAAGGGTCTCTTTCTCCACCTTTCACATAGGAAACCCTAATTTTATTTCATTATAAAGCTGTTGCACTTGGGCTGAAAGTTTAGAAGCCTATTCCATGATAAGGCTAATTTCAGTTGGGCTGAAAATTTAGAAGCCCACTACACTAAAATAAACTTCCAAGACCCACTTATATTCCCACTAAACACCTTAATATTATTTTTATTATTGTTATCATTATAAAAATCACAATATAAAATTAATTATCTCCTCCAAAATAATTAAGCAATTTATCAAATCTACTCTCTAGAAGTAATTAAATTAAATTTTAAGTGAGACGGGTGTTACAGTCCCTGAGCCGAGGTGGTTGCAAGAGTAGCCAAAGAGTCCGCGTGTGCATTACCACTTCGAGGAACGTGTTGCAAATTGAATGATTTGAACCGTGATTGCAGTCGCTTGATCTGCCTTAAATATTTCTGCATCCTTTCATCACGAGCTTCCAATTCTCCCCTGACCTGGCCGAAGACCAGCGCTGAGTCTGAGAATGCCTCTGCCGTGCTCCCTCCCATACTTTTGACCATGGTCATTCTGACAAGCAATGCTTCGTATTCAGCCTCATTATTAGTTGCTGAAAAGTTTAGTCTGAGAGATTTTTCGATGACAACGTTCTCGGGAGATATTAAAACTAGCCCCACTCCTGAACCTCTTTGATTGGCTGCACCGTCCACATATAATTTCCAAGATGCAGAATCTTGCACAGAGACGAGGCCAACTGAATTTCCATCCATGGGCGTTGTCTCAGTTATCTCTTCCAACACAGGTTCAGCGAACTCGGCCACCAGATCGGCCAGTATCTGCCCCTTGATCGAGGTGCGAGGCATGTACTTTATGTCGAAAGCCCCTAGTATGGTACCCCATTTGGCAATCCTTCCCGTATAGTCTGCACTCCGAAGCAGTGATTTAAGCGGGAGTTGGGTGAGGACCACAACCGTATATGATTGGAAGTAGTGAGGGAGTTTACGAGTGGCATGAATTATTGCAAAGATAGCCTTCTCGAGTGGCAGATAACGGACCTCGGCCTCGTGAAGGGATTTACTCACGTAGTAAACAGGCTTCTAGACCCCATTGTCGACTCGTATAAGTACTAGACTCACAGCATGGGTGGCTACAGCAATGTAGGCAAACAAGACCTCGTCCGTTGCAGGACTAGACATGATGGGAGGTCGAGCTAAGTATTCCTTCAGTTGCTGGAAAGCTAGAACACATTCCTCATTCCACTCGAACCCCTTCCACTTGTTCAGCAGCTGGAAGAAAGGCCGACATCTCTCCGCGGATTTGGAGATGAATCGATTGAGAGCGGTCGTCATTCCGGTCAACTTCTGGATCTCTTTTGGGTTCCGAGGAGGCTGGAGGTTGTTGATTGCCTTAATCTGGTCAGGGTTGATTTCAATTCCACGATGGGTGACCATGTAGCCCAGAAACTTTCCTGACCCCACGCCAAAGGAGCACTTCGAAGCATTGAGTCGCAGTTTGTGTTTCCTTAAGATTTCAAAGACGATTCCGAGGTCTTTGACGTGGTCGGACTCCAGTTTGCTCTTAACCACCATATCGTCAATATAAATCTCAATGCATTTCCCCAACTGTGATCCGAACATTTTTGTCATCATTCTCTGATATGTGGAGCCTGCATTCTTCAGTCCAAATGGCATCACCTTATAATGGTAGTTTCCACTGGGGGTCACGAAGGCTGTTTTCTCTTGATCATCCGGGGCTAAGGGAATTTGATGATACCCTTGGAAGGCGTCCAGGAAACTCATTCGTGGGTACCCTACGGTGGCATCCACCAGTTGATCAATCCGTGGCATGGTGTGAGAGACCGCGCCCCCGACCCACCTTTTTTAGGTGTGGTGTGTTGGGCCAAACCCACGTGAATGGGTGGAGTCGTGTTATTGCCTCTCAAAATGGAGGTTCGACTAGTTATATTTTCCCCTTTAGATTAAGGGTTTTACAATGGAGTCGCCACTTATTTAATTATTGGAATAAATAAGAAAACCAAAATTAAAAAATTCCTCATTTTATTTATTTGAAATTGAATTTACATTAATCATAAGAAAATTACATGACTTTGGTCCTAGATACAATCTAAGATAAAGAACATGGCTTTGTTTCCTAGTTACACTCTAGAAATTGAAAATTACATGTATAAGCCTTGGTCTACTAACCCTTGATCTAAGCTCGGAGGCTATGTTACAAGGTGGGAAGGTGTTAGGCACCCACCTTGCCCGGTGAAACCGGTCTTCTAGACTATGGTGGCCAACATTCATATCATATCATCCAATATGCCAATCAATTTACATGTTGAATTTAAAGTGTGTGCATGTGATAAACCCTAATTCAATTTTATTAAGTATTGCATTTGGATTGAAAAATAAATTCTAGTGAATGTGTGTGTATAGTGATATCCTAGATTCAAGGATTTGAAAGAATTACGAAACAAACATGTTTTTCATATTTTTGATGTGAGTTTAAGATCTAAACTAGTGTTTATGCATGAACATGTAAAGAACAACCAAGAACATGTGAAGAACACATAAGAACATTTAAGAACATTCAAACATATTCAAGAGAATTTAAATAGTTACTATCATGCTTTAATCCTAAATTCTCATCATGGTAACACAAAAAACAAGTTAGGGAAAGAAATTATACCTTCATGCAAGATCTATATGGTGAAGGAGGAGACTCTTGGTAGAGGTCCTAAGGGTGGAGGGAAAGAAGAGTTAGGAGAGGAAGAGTGAGCATCACTCAATACCTTGAGTCTCAGGAAGACCAAGATATGACAAGACTACTCAACTTCTCTAAAACTCAAGAGAGGAGAAAAGAGGGGGTTTTTGTTTTTGTCTTGGAATGAAGGAGGGGAGGGTTTATATGGTAGTGGTGGAGGAAACATGAATGGAAGGTCATTAATGAGGGTTGACAAAGAATCATGAACCTAGACTTAATTTTAGCATTTGGAGAAATCTGGTGCATTAAATGGAAAGATTGGTAGGAGTGAGGAGCAAGCCAAAATTCGGTTTTCCCGTAGCTGCTGTAACAGCCTATGGAGCCAACTTCAAAAAATCATATCTGACTCAATTCTGTTCGGAATTGTTTCGTTCTTGTGTTCAAATTGAAGCCCCGGATGTCTAGTTTCTGGGAAAATTAACCTCATTCACAGATTCAAAATATTTTGAGAGATATTGATGAAATGGTGAGCAGAGGTCATTTGTTAGAAAATGGTTTCAGCACAATTAACATTAATAGGTCCCAAATTAGCTCCCAATTAACATTAAATGGCTTCAATCACTCCCATTTCAGACTTAATTGGTCCCAAATTTTCTCTAATTAAAAGATAATTGCACAAATTACTAATTGAATAATTAATACTTAACTATCTAATTAATTAGGTATGTACAACCTTACCATAAAATGTAGTCCTAACCAATCAAATTATGACACATCATTGATCTCAAATTGATTATACTTATAACCAATCGAAATCAATTGTTCATAATCACATATAGTCAGACTCAACATGTGATAGTGCATTTCAGCCATTAAAACTTGATTTGATGATAACTTTCAATCTTGTGGTCCGATTAGGGCTTATGACCAGTTGATTTGATTGTTATAACATTAAAATCATTTTTGTGGAATGATATTAAGGATATAATGACCAGAATCAAGAAGTATATTTTCAAGGAAAAATTACCCTTTTACTCTCCCAGTGAGGTTAAATGCGGGTTGCAAAATGGGGTGTCAACACATGGGGAAAGGGTCTTTTGGACATGCTCTGTTCAAGTCCGTAAAGTCCACACATACACGCCATTTCCCGTTCTTCTTCTTCACCACCATTGTGTTGGCCAGCCACTCTGTGTAGAAAATCTCCTTGATAGCCCCTGCCTACTTTAGTTTGTTTACCTCATCCCTGACAGCGTCCGAATGTTCTCTGGATGAACGCCAAGGTGGTTGCCTTTTGGGAAGGGCAGCTGGGCTCACATTAAGGTGATGGCAGATGAACCCGGGATCCACTCCTGGGGCCTCGTAAGAGTTCCAGGCAAACACGTCAATGTTTCTCCTAAGGAATGCCAGCAACTCTTCCTTCTCTTGAGGAGGTAACAGAGCCCCTATTTGGAAGAACTTATCTGGGTCTTGCGCGATGGCAACTCTCTCTAGTCTTTCGCATTGCTCCTCATCCGGCTCTACAGCTTTGGGAGGAACCGGGAACTTTGGTTGCTACGAAGGTCCGACCGGGGTGTTTGCTAGCTCGGCAGCATGCTGATGTGAAATGGCAGCTATGAGGCACTGCCTTGCTATGGGTTGGCTTCCTACAATTTCCTCCACTCGTCCCTTAGATGGGAATTTGACCTTTAGATGCAGGGTTGATGAAACAGCCCCCAGGGCGTGGAGCCAAGGTCTGGCCATGATGGTCGTGTAGGGAGAGTATGCATCCACGACGATAAAGTCCACCTCAACCACTTCAGACCCTGCTTGCACGGGTAGCCTTATTTGACCCTTAGGTATGACGGTCTTCCCATCAAAACTGACTAGGGGTGAATCATATGCTGTCAGGTCTTCAGGCCGTAAACCTAGTCCTTTGTACAGATCTAGATACATGATCTCGGCTCCACTCCCCTGATCAATCATCACCCTCTTCACATCATACCCCTCTATTCTAAGGGTGATGACCAGAGTGTCATCATGGGACTGTATTGTCCCCAATTTGTCTTCATCCGAGAAGCTTAAGACTGGTTGGACCTCCATCCTTGCCCGTTTCGGCTCATGGCTACCGTCCTCGGCGGATGCTCCAGAAATGGACATCACCCTAGAAGGGCATGATCCAGCTCTTCCGGGGGCCACGAAGATAACATTGATCGTGCCCAACGGGGACCTTGAGGAGGCGGTCTTTGAAATTCCCGGCCTGATATGATCTCCCTGGTTATTTGGCCGATAGGTGAACTGCTGTAGCTTTCCCTCCCCCACTAGTTGTTCCAAGTGGCTCTTTAGAGTTCTGCAATCTTCTGTGGTATGCCCTCGCTCTTGATGGTACTGGCAATGAAAGCTCTGATTGCGCTTCATGGGATCTCCCCTCATCTTGTTTGGCCACCTGAAGTATGGCTCATTCTGGATCTTCTCCAGAATTTGGTGGATTGGCTCTCGGAATATGGTCTGGACTGCTTGCGACGCAGCAGATCCGGATTGGGCACTGTAATCTCTCCTTGGCCTGCTGTTGCTATACCTGTCCGACTTGAAATCCCTCCTCTCTTAAGGGATAACCTTAGCCTTTCCTTTACCAACCAGCTGGTCTTCCTCGACACGCTTATATTCATCAATGCGGTCTATTAGCTGGCGCACACTTCTTACCGGCTTTCTGGTCAATGATTTCCACAGATCATGCTCTGCTGGTAGGCCGACCTTGAAGGTTCTTACTGCCACATCATCAAAACTCCCTTCGAGCTCATTAAACATTTCCCAGTACCTGTCTGAGTATGTTTTCAGCATCTCCCCCTCTCGCATGGACATGGACAGCAAGGAGTCTAGTGTCCGAGGGACTCTGGTGTTCGTCACGAACCGAGAGCAGAAAGCTCTAGTGAGCGCCCTAAAGGATCCAATAGAATCTGCCGCGAGGCCATCAAACCACCTCATGGCCACAGGCCCTAAACTGGAGGGGAACACTTTGCACATGAGAGTCTCGTTCCGAGAATGGACAGCCATTTTCTGATTGAAATGGCTCACATGCTTCACGGGGTCAGTCCGTCCATTGTATGCAGTGAAGGTAGGTTGAGTAAAACGCCGAGGAAGGCTTCCTCCCTCGATGCTGCGTGTAAAGGGCGACTTGAAAATTTGATTGAGTGCCCTTGTCATGGCATCACTCCCAGCACCCCTTGAATACGTGTTCCTACTCCTGCGGTCATGGTGATTCTCTTCCTCGTGGGAGAAAGCCTCACTTGGAGGCGTCTTAGAGCGGCGTCTATAACTGGTATCGTCATCATCATCATAAGAGTCATCAGTGATGGACGGGCTGCTAGACGGACTGCGCTTCTTTCGCGCATGGCGCAACTTCTTCTTGAGGCGATCGATTTTGCGTTGCATGCCCTCATGAGACTTGTCACTACCATTTCGACATCGACTCCTGCCAGTATGAGTCGTGTGCACACTCCCTTCGCGGTCTCTTTTACGCTCAAGGTGCAAAAAATGGTCAATATGTTGAGAGCCACCTGACTCCGCTCTATCTGATCTAACCATGGTTCAAGCCTCAACATGCAGATACAATAGTAATCTTCCCACAGACGGCGCTAATTGTCGGGGCACAAATCGTGGATTGGGCCTTTGAACAGAATAAGTTGGGGCCCAAGCTATGTATGGTATCCTTAAAATGAATTTGTAAAGAGAGTGGGCTGAAGAATACTTGATTGAATTCGTATGAGTTGTAGGCCCAAGTATGATTATGACCAAATTTGTATTAATAAGATATTTGATTGTTATAGTTTTCTTCTCGGCATTGTCCGAGGAGTGTGCTTATACAACTGCTCTGAATATTTCTCTTTCTTTCTCTTTATTTTTTCCTCTCTATTGTTATTCTCCTCCTTCTATTTATATGCCCTTCCTCTACTACGTGGGATTTTTTTTGATACTTGTCCCATCAACCCCCATCTGGAGTCTTCATTTGGCAGCTGCAAAGGATGAAGGTCACTGTTCAGGTGTCTTTTCCCATTAATGCGGCCATGATGTTAGCTGCAGGATCATAAATGCGGTGGTCTTCGCCACATGTCCTTGTGGTCTATGTGAATCGGGGGATTCTCCGGGAGAGCTAAGATTGAGGTTGGAGCACTCATCTGGAACACCCTTTTAACAATCCGAGCAGGAAGTCTCCTCGGACCAGGCTTTCTTCCACAGGACTTACACTTCAGCATCGAATTAGGCTGGGCAAACTCCTCAAGATGTGTTGTCCTCGGATGTATAATCTCCTCAGCAGGCCCACGGCCCAGGATCTGGCATTGGGCCTTTTACCCCTACAGTAACATTATGAAAATGATATTTTTCTACATTATTTTCACATTTTCTTACCCATTTTTTCAACTTCTAAACAAATTTTATAATAGAAAATTTCAATACAAATTTTATAATAGAAAATTTCAATATATAAACTTAAGAAACAAAAATCAAAATAAAACCAATCGTTAAACTCTCAAACTCGGTGAAATTGGAGAGAGGGAGGAAGAAAGAGTGAGAAACTGAGGGAAAGAGAGAGTAGATTGAGAAAGAAATAGAGATTCGATCAAGGGGGGTCGATCTAGAGGCGGTGGCAATGATATCGAAAGGTGGAGGAGACGAGCTACAGGGTGGCGATGGCGACGACGAGCTTCGATCTAGAGCTTCGAACGATGACAAGCTTCAGGTGACGGTGTTCTAGAGCTTCGAAAGACGACGAGCTTCAAGCACGACAGCGGGGCCGTGGGTCAGGGGCTGGTTTTCGGCTTCACCAGCGGTACCCTCTCCTTCCTTCTCGGCATGGGTTTGGCATGAGTAGCTCTCTCTCTCTTGACTTGTGTGAGTCCGGAAATTGTTTGAAGGTAAAATAGACGTGTAATCTATTTTATGGGCCAAGGGGCATATTTTACAATTAATTTTTTTTTATTTTCAGTTTGACTTTATTTTACTTGTGCATCCAAATACGTACAAGGGTGTAAAATATTTTCTCAATTTCATGTACACTCGAAACAAACATAACCTTAGACGCAAGTGAATCCACATGATGAAAAAAATAGAAATCTAGTTTTCTTTCTTTTTGCGACAAACAATATATATATATATATATATTCTTGTTTCAAATTCTTTGACATTATCCGAAGAACATAAAATATAGAGTAAAATACTATTTTGGTCCTTAAACTTTATAAAAAGTTTATTTTTGGTCCTTAAACTTTAAAAAAGTTCATTTTTCATCCCTAAACTTTGTAAAGGGTTTTTTCAATAGTTTAGAGATGAAAAATAGGGATGAAAAAAGGATTTTTTTTTTAATTGTTTAGAGATGAAAAATAAACTTTTGGTAAAGTTTAACGACATGTATAAAACATTTTCAATAGTTTAAGGACGAAAGATGAACTTTTTAATAGTTTAGGGACAAAAAAAAAATTCTTAAAGTTTAGGGATGAAAAAAAAAACTTTTGATAAAATTTAAATACCAAAATAGTATTTTACCCTAAAATATATTCTGATGAGGATTTGATTTCTTTTTTTCCTGGATAAAATTAGATAGAATTCTGATTTTTAGAAATTAATAAATAAACTTATTCATTGCCGAAACAAACCAGCCCAAGGGGCCAACCGGCCCATCCTTCTGTGAGTCTCATAGAGTAAAAAACACAGCCCAAGGTGCTACATCATGGTAATCAAGTAGCATCTCTAGGAATAAAAATACAGTACCAAATTATAAAACTAGATAGCAATGACAAAAACTCTTTCAAGTTTTAACAACAGCTTGGATTTCCCAATCTACCTCAATAGAAAGATTTTTAATAGCTGAGATCAAAATAAGATAGATAGTGCCCTACATTATTATTATTCTTTATTCATGAGTAATGGGTAAGAGTAAATGCCTTACCATTTGTGCTTTCAAAACAATTGAGATGATATAGCTTGATTCTAGTTCTAGATGTTCAAGCAGGGCTGCAGGAGCAATAAATTCTGAAAAATACATCAGCATATTAGCACACATCAATGTGCTCATGGTTCCATGAAATTTAGGATTGCGTCATGTCCATTTTATTCATGCATTTATTGTGAAGATATAGCGAAGTAATGAAAGGACACCTGAATATACCGAGGAAAAAAAATAGAAGCCTTGTTCACCCTCATACTGAATTTTTGAGTTTCCAAGTTTCCAATTCTTTGGATAAAGATAGTGGGACTAGACGTGAGTGTGACAACTGTCAACATAATTTTGGGTAGTAATTAGAGTGCCACGAGGCACAAATTTAAACTTTGCCATAAGGGCTTTTTTTTTTTTTTTTTTTTTTTTTTTAATTTATAAATATTTTGAGAAACACCATATTGAGGTAAAGATTATACCATTAATGGTGCCTTAAACACGACCTTGGGTTTGAGAATACTTCGATAATGTTTTGTTTTTGGCTAATGGGGATGTACAAACACCAAAGCTTTTTAAGAAATATTTGATAATTTTTAAATCATTGACTCTCAATTTTTTAAGTGCCCGTTTGGTAAATATTATTTTTGCTAACATAATTTACTATTTAGCTTATTTTTGCCAACTTAATTTACTATTCAGCTTATTTTTGCTACTATTATGAGTCTCATTGCACTTTTTAATACTATTCGTGGATTTCATTGTACTATTTCAGCTAACTTTTATGTTTATTTACAATACTTTTAGCAAAAAGTTTTCAATTTCAGAAAAATAAGTGGATCACAAACGGACCTAAATCTTGTTTTTATTTTTGAGAAACAAATCTTGTTAAACATAGCATGTTAATCAACCGTAAGATTTTTCACTTCACTTGAATAGTTGCTAACTTGCTATAACTAGATTATTTTATTAACTTATGAAGCAAGTGGAATCAGGTGTTTCAAAGTGTGATCTAATTAACCAATCACAATCCCCAAAAATGTCAGTTAGGATCTAAGATTTAATTGTTTTGAAATATTTATCGTGCCTATGTTAGCACTCCTTAGTCACACGTTTTATTAGGGTGGTAAATAAACCAAGTTATTTGTGAACAACTCAAACTCAATTCGGAAAAAATTTGTTTATGTTTGTTTGTTTAGAAAATAAGTTAAGTTCAAGTTTTAAGTTTAAACTCAATTATTAAATGAGTCAAGCCCAAACATAATAATGTGTTCATGAACAAATTCGTGAACATGTAAGTTTGATTTAACTATATATAATATTATATTTTTATATGTATACTTCTCTAAAAATATATTTATATAGACTTAAAATTTGATTGTATAAGTTTGTTAATAGGTTCATATGATATTATAATATTATTTATAGAATTGTGAAAAGTAAAACATTTTAATCATAATTTTACAATATATAGGAAAAAAATAATAATCAAGAAACCCGCGAACTGGCTCAAACTTGTTAGAAAAAAAAAGAAAAGAAAGAAGAAGCCAAACTTGAATATAAAATCTTGTTTAGTGATAAACTTAGGCTCACTCGTGTTTGAAAAAAAAAAATAATAATCAAACTTAAACTTTTAATACTCAACTCGGCTTGACTTGTTTTCGACCTACGTTTTATATTGTCCCGGAGTCCTTCCTCGTGAATTTCTTGCCAAGATGGTAATAAAACAGCTACTTCCCAAACTCCATTAACAACGTACAGTAGTACATTTGGACCTATGCTAAAATAGTCATTATTCATTATTATTGGGTTTTTATTTGTTATATTTTAATCACCAAGTTAGTGTTATTCCTTGTTTAGCCTTTAGGGAACCTGCGTGTCATACCAACTTTGGAAGTACTTTATTTATTAAAACTCATGCCTTACATCAATAATATTTCATTCAAAATTGGATTCCACTATGCGGTTTGGATATTGCGTTTCTTGCGTCGACGTTTTTTTTTTTTTTTTTTTTTTTTTTTTTTTTTTTTTTTTTTAAGTTGAGCGGCTCTTACACTGTTCATGTTCCATGAACAGTGCATTTAGCATATAAACAGTACCGGCTAATGAACAGTATTTTTTTAATTATTTTTTTATTATTTTCAGTTTTCAGTCAAATAAGTTGTATCCAAATGGACCTTAAATAAGAAATAATAACTACCACACATGTGTAATTTGATAGTAGGAGTTTTTATCCTAGCACCTAAGAGGTAGAGAGGAGCAGTTTGAGCGATAGTCCTAGCAAAACCTGTGTGGTATACGTGGTATTACTCATCGTCGTCACATAGCGTGAAATTGATGAGCCCATACTGGAGATCCAATTTTTTTTTATTTGGCAAAAAAAAAAAAAAAATAATACTGATTATATGTTACTTAACACCAAATATACCCTTTTTTCCATTGAAGGATAAACTTTTCATTAAATGGGGTAAAAAGACAAATGAAGTCACTAATACAAGCAGGTGAAAAACTAATTAGTCCCTCATCAACTGATTCATAAAAAAAAAAACCTAGATTTTTAACGGTAAAATGGTCTCTTTTTCATTTTGAAAAGAAATAAAATGTTTTTTTTTTCTCTATAAACAATTAAACATTATCTAATAACTTAAAGTCTTAAACTACCAACAAGAGTACCATTGTCAATAGCCCACAAGGTTCTGCAGGCTAGTTATTCTAGTTTGCTGAGAAAGGTGGGACCCCCGATCAATCTTAATAAATATCTTAGAGCAATTACATCAGTTAATGTAAAAAATATGCACGGTTACTGTAGCATGTGTATTTATACACAAGTTTACACCCACTGATGTGGGTGATTTTTTGCTCAAATTGTGTAAAAATAGTTAGTTTTCCATTTTGCACAATTATTCACAAGCTGATATAATTGCTCTTAAATACCAAAATAGGACCCCATCGGGCCCATCCAAACACAACTTCTTTCTTCTAAAAAAATTAATAATTGCAATCAGTCGTTGTTTGGCCATAATGAAAGGATGTACTCAAAGTTTGAAAATTAATTGAAAATATGTGAGAGTTTAACGTGGAAAATAAGAAGTGTATTATCAAATTTAAAATTTTACATGGATAAAAGAGAGACAATCCTTATTAATTTATAGATGAGATGATTTATTAGGCTTAATTATAATGTAAGAGAAAATGGGTCAGACATGCTTGCAAAGGAGGTAAAGGCAAGTACTATCAGTGGAGACAAAATTCTTATTCTTTTTCTCTATATACGAGAAGGTGCACTTTTGTGAGCAGGAAAGTCTGTGTTTAATATTCTTTTTACCTTGCAATTTTATTTTTCTAACGAATGAACTTAGGATATTGGGTGACAATTCATTTAAAGAAAATTTTTATGAGAAAAAAAAAACAATTAATATTTTAACAATTTTTTTCATTTTTTATAAAAGTTGTGTCAAAACTTTCTTAAAATGAATTATTAACACTCGTTAGCATGACCCACTGAAAAATAATTCTGTTGGTGGGAAGCAAGACATTACATGTTCAGGATATTTAAGACAAGTATTGAATTAGTTATCTCCAACTTTTTTAATCGAGTTAATCACAGATACAGACAATGGTTCACATCTTTTTTATGAACTTTATGCATTACTAGTTTATTCTCTAAAGTTTTTTGTTTTTATTTTTTTTAGGGCATATATTAAACACCGCAGCTCTCCCTTGAATTTATTTAAACAAAACTCAAAACCTCAAAGAGACTTTCTTTTACAAACATTTTATTTCTCAAATATGAAAATTTTGTTTGGAAAGTTGCATAATTTTTTTCTTTTTTAAAGTACAAGTAGATTGAGCTAAGTATGGTCTTGGTGAATATTTTACTAAAGGATGTATCAGTTTAAAGCAAGGGAACAAAGTAAGTGTCGGTTATTTCTGGTATACGTATTTACCCTCTAAGATTATGTTAATTTATAAGATCCAATGCAAAGCCTCTTCCTTTTTCACTTTCAAATTTTTCTTTTTTGAGAGCCATTTTATGTAATAGGTTTTAGTTTTTGTTGGGATAATTGTAATATCTTTTTCTATCTCTGTCTAATTCTTTATATGTTTAGAATCATTAGATACGCTTACAAACACTCAATCATAATGATAAGGCAAAAAGGGCTTTTCAATATACCTTACGTAATATTGTTTCCTAAATTTGTTGATCTCCAATTAAAATCCTCACCAAATAAAACTACCATATATACTACTCAAAAGGGATAAGATTTGCTTGTGTTTGTCTTGTGAAATGCTTTTTGACTTGAGACAATCGGTTAGATTTTTTTTTTTTTCTTTTTTGGTTGTTCTTAGAGAAGAAGACTGAAATTTTCATTAAGCTAGGGAAGTCAAATCGGCTTGAATGAAATCATGGATTTATGGTGGAACTTTATCTATCCAAACCAAAAGATTGATAACACTTTTACTGTGCCTATCATGACTATGAGCTACATTATTTTCTTGAAGATGAACATGAGAGAAATGTTAACACCTAAATGTGAGTGACAAATGTTTTTCATCTTGGAGAACTCTAACCAAAGCGTGATGGAGTGTGCTTGATTAGACATGATCCAACGGAATTGAATAAAGTGAACCATAGTTGAATGCATAATTGAATTAACTCGAATAAAACATAAATATTTTTAAAATAGTAAATAGCATGGAAATTAAAGTACTAAAATTAAACGCACTTGCATTAAGCAAAACTACACTTGCAGTAAGACTTAATTTAACTAAGAAAGATTATAAAGTATAACCAAACGAAGTTTTGTAATGGGTTGATTGAGATGCCTATTTCCTCAAATGGCACCCTTTTGATTTCTTTTATTTATAAAAAAATTTAAAGTAATAGTGATACTTGACTTAATTTGGGTCTTTTTATGATAAGGGTTGGGACATTATTATAAAAGGATGAGACCTTTTTGTTATGGGGGCCTTCGGCCTAAGTCTAGGTGGCTTAGGCTCTAGGCTGATCCCGAACGGGACACCCATGATATCTTTTGGCCTTGTTACCATCCTTGTGAGGCTAATTATTGGGAGGTAATTAGAATGAGTAGTTTTTAAGTATTTATCACACACACGTCCATACAAATATTTTATTTTGAACTGAAATTGTGAGTTAGTGACACTAATTGAGCAAGACTTAAGTGTTGTTCTTTAAATTTCCTTTTTAAAAATCTGTCACGTGAATTTTTTCTCATGGGATGAAAGCGTATTTTTTAGTTAGTGACTGTTTGGATTACGTCCACATTTTAGCGTTCTGCGTTTTAGCCTTTTTTTTTCTTTCTTTGGACTAACGCCTGGTGCACTGTTCATGGGACAAAAATAGTACATTAAGGCATATGAACAGTTTTTTTTAGTGTAAACAGTAACCAGAAATTATTTTTTTACTGTTTTCAGTTTTTAGTAAAATAAGTGGCATCCAAATGTACCCTTAAGTAACCACATGAAAAAATCTTAAGAGAAGAATTTAAGAAACAACATCTAAAGTATTGTATCTAAGTTTTGTCCATCATTTTTTACCCAATCACAATTAATGTTCCACTAAAATGGATCAATATGTTTCCGCGCGTTATTCCACGTTTCTTTCATGCATTTTTTTTTTTTTTTTTCTGGTGGGACACTTGCATCGAAAAAGTAATTGCAATTAAGTTTAGCAGATTTTAACAGTGATTTGTTGATGACAAGATTCAAACATTTCCAATTCTGATATATATGCGAAGAGTAATTTTGAGGCTACAAGTTACAGCTAGTTATGAGAAGAAGAGAGGCATAAAGAAAAGCATAAATGAAGGGAAGTAGGGTGGGTTGGGAGCATTTAACATGATGAGGAAACCGGTGACGAGAGTGACGAATAAAGCGAGGGTGTTTCGATGGACATCCTTGAATTCTGCATTGAAGTGAATTCAAGATGAGTTAATGAAGGCAGGTGGACTTACTTGAAGTTGAACCATCTCTCTCTCCTTCTCAATGCTTTTAATGGCTTGGGCCCCTTTTTAACTTCTTTCCCCAATATTTCTTATTTCATTTTCAATTTTTTTGACATAACACTTTGCAAAACTAACCTCAGTTTGGGGAAAAAAAAAATATTTCTGTCCTAACTTTTAGAAATTAAATAATGTAAACTCTTTGGTTTATACCCTTCAATATTACTCAAATATAAATACATCTGAATACACATGATAAAATCTCAATAAATATCATATTTCAAGTTTTAAGTAAAATGTTGATGTAGTGCTATTATGTGCAGTATAATGTATTGAGTTTTAAGTAAAAAGTTGATGTGACATTCTCTTATTAAATAGTATAAAACCTATATTTAATTTGCACCACATTCTTACTAAATTCGTACTCTTATTTCAGTCCTAACTTATCTACCACTACTACTACTAGCAATGAAATTTGGACCATATCTACCACTACTACTACTAGCAATGAAATTTGGACTATATCTAGGACATCAATGTATTTGTGGTCGGTGAAATTTGGCCAAGCCAAGGACACCCCTTAATGCCTAATCGTTGACGCGCCTTTGCCAAGATCTTTTACGGAACAAACGAACTTAGTTGATAAAAAAAAAAAAAAAAAAAAAAAAAAAAAAAAAAAAAAAAAAAAAAACTTAAATGATAAATCCCGTGACATGGGTTTAACTTTGTTGCTTGTACTCTCCAAGTTATGACTTCTGAGCAGAGAAGTCTACAATAGTTTCACAACAAATTTTAAATTGTTATTGATTATAATTTGAAATCACTATTAAAACTATTTTTTTTTTCATCAGTAATAGCCAATAATAACTAATCACTTATAATTTGTTGCGAAAATTTGATAGACATAGTATTTCTCTTTTCAAGTATGATATCCCCTTTTATCACGATGAAGTTTAAGAAGTATTTTTTTTGTCCATTAGTAATAGCCAATAATAACCTACTACTTATAATTTACTATGAAAATATTATAGACATAATATTTCTCTTTTTGAGTATGATACCCCTTTTTATTATGGTAAAGTTTAAGAAATATTTAGTTGAAACTTGAAAATATACATAGCAAGGATGTATTAATCTTTAAATTTTCCACTTAAGTCTCTCTTTCTCTCAAATAAGAGGGTTTTTTTTTTTTTTATCATATCTACATAAAAAATTGATTAGTATTTTAGTATATGATGATAAGTAACTATTATCATTGAATCGGCGTTATAAATTAGAATCATTTCAAAATTATATAATAAAAGGCCAAAAGCCTTGTATCAACACATCTCTTGATATTTATAATGAAAGTATTTATTGCTATAACAACTAGGAGATGGAGAATTGAATTAAGGCTTTTCTTAAAAATAAGACCAGACAATACCATTGAGTTACAAAACTCTTGAAAAATAATTTAATATTTCATGAATTCAAAAAGATAAATGTGGTGTCACAATTAAAGTAGTTATTCAGGTTATTCCTTAACGAACCTAATGCTCTAAAAAATAACCATTTTTGCATTCTTAGGAGATTTTTCTCACATTTTGATAAGAATTAATGCATAATTAAAATATGGCTTTAACAAAAGAATATTAAATATTCAATTATAAGCTAAACGCATGCTTTTCAATTTTTTTTTCTTTTTGTTTTACAATTATCAATAATTCACGTGCACAAATTCAACATGATTATTGTATATGTATGTTCTTGATATTTGTGCATAGTTTCATTTTATTATTAAAAAAAATCATTTTTTGTTTAATGTAAAAGGAAAAAAAAAATCTTAACTTAAGGTAACTAGTCAACAAAACCCTATTTTTCTTTTTAAAAATCTTGCATTGGAGTGGATAATTGAATATTATGGTGTGTGAAAAATGTGGATGGAGATGGGGTGACGCCTAAGCGCACAAGGCAATTAAGAAAGAGATGGACACTAACGCGCTTCCAAGTGGGATAATTGAACAATTAATGTTCCCCTTAGAGTCTTAGACCAACCATAAACAAACTTAACTCATGGGACTGGTACCTGGGTTGATTGAATAGGTGGGAGTATTGAAAGCTTTTATAGGTTAGTTCTTGGAGTGATTAATATAGGTCATCCATGAATGTAGTTTCGTTTTAAATGACTGAAGGGGGTGTTGGGAGCTTTAAAAGTTCTAGTTCTTTGAGTGACCAAATTGTGGAAGTTGGAGTTATTGTCTATATTAAAGATCCATAGCATTCAAGTCCTTCCTTCAACTGTATATAGACTCACCACATTTAATGAACCTATTCTAACTCCTCTCACCGCCTCTCATTAAACGAAAACTTGGCTTTTTGGCTTTTGGCTTGGCTTACCTTATACCAGTTATATGTACTAGTATGTTCTCTCATGTCTCCAAAATCACATTGATATTTGATATCACTAACGTTGGGGGTACCGGCCTATTGGGTACTTTGGGAGGCATCAAAATCAGGTATGGCAGTTTAGTAAAAGCATGAAGTTGAGTGTTTGACCTAGATGAAAAGGAGCTTACTTTCAAGTTGGTTTGGATTTCACGTCCTTGGCTTTAAGGGCAGGCTTGGAGCTGTGTATAGTAAGTGAAGAAGAGCCAACTTAATTAGAAGCATGTACAAGTCATGCATAGGTGGGCTTGGAGCTATGTAATTGAACAAGAGCCAACTTAATCCTACATTCAAAGTTTGCTCCTATTAGACTCTCACTTGCAGGTATAGTTGAACAGAGCCTATATAACCACAAAAAACATTTACACAATTTCATCACTCTATCTAAGAGAGAGAGATCTTTGAATTGCAGCCATGGTTTCTTTGCAACCACCCCTTTCTCCAGATCGAAGAAAGGAAATCCCAGAGTTTGAGAATTCATCAAAGAAGAGAAAGTTGGAAGAGTCACAAACCGAACAAATTTTTGAGAAGAGATCAAAAGCTGAAGCCACAAAGTCTATATTTGATATCGAGCAACACCTAGAGACTCCATTACCTTTGGAGTGGCAACGATGCCTTGATGTTCAGGTATACCCTACACATGTTTATTGATATTTGATTAATATATTGTAAGATACTCCTGGTCCAATATGATGTCAAAACTTGTACAAGTGTGCTCAAGCCAAATTAATATAGTACAGCATATAATTCTAACTTACGAAATTTTTGTCGTTCTTTGTATTATGCAGTCAGGTCAGATACACTTTTACAATTCGAGGACCCATAAGAGAACATCAAAAGATCCAAGGAAGAGTCCTGAACCAGCGAGTCCTGATGATCATATGAGCTTAGACCTCAGGCTGAACCTACCATGCGAGTCACTCAGAAAGAGCCACGTGGAAGACAATTTCACCAAGCATAGTTCGGGTAGTCCTGCACTTGGTTCAGGTGATCTATTCATGGAATCCAGCACACCAAAGAAAAAATTGGGAGGGTTAACAAGTAGTCCATCGTGGTTGGCATTTGAAGGGGATCACCAAGAGATGGTAGCAACTGTGTGCGCAAAGTGTCACATGTTGGTCATGCTTTGCAAGTCCTCTCCTGCATGCCCTAACTGCAAATTCATGCACCCACCAGATCATAGCCCTCCAACCCTATTCAAGAGAAGGTGTACCCTCTTGTTCTAGTTGAAAAACAAAGCCTAGTTTAGCTTAGGATTTGGCATCCGCTCCAAACTTATCTTACAACCACATATTTGTCTTTAAAAGCAAATTGAAGTATCTTGCTAGGCTTTAGTTTTCCGCCTCTAGGAAAACGAAATGACAGCTCCAAATGAGGAGAGACTGAGAGGGTATAACTAATATATAGTGCATATATACCTAGTGTTTTATCCTCCTAAATTTGTCTAATGCACATATTAGCTAGGCACCTTGAGACTCTGCTTACGATGATATATGTATATTAGTTGAATTAGTTCTCAAGAATAAGAATATACCCTCAACCTGCCTCAGATTCACATAAATGTTTTAAAGACCACATTAAGTGTTATATCACATTTCTTATATAGATACCCTATTGTATTCATATAATATGAAAAGTAGATGACTGAAATTTATACAGTCGCAGTAATATATTGTAGTGGATATCGGGATATGCTTCCAGTTGTAAGTTGGTGAACAGTGTAGCTTGGATGCTTTCATTTAGGGACAGATGAAATTTTAATGGCAAGTCCACGAGTCATAATTATTAATTGTCTGATGCAACAGGGCTGTAAATGAACCAAGCCGTTCATAAACAACTCGAGCTCAGCTCGATAAAAATCTCGTTTATAAATGTTTATTTATAAATAAGCGAAGCTTGAGCCTTAGTTTTAGACTTGTTTAGTAAACAAGCCGAGCCCAAGCAAAACTATTTGTTCATGAACAAGCTCGTGAGCTATAAGGCTCGATACAAAACAAGTCAAGTATAAACTCATTTATAGGCTTGATATGTGTTTTCTAAATAAACTCATTACACATATCTTAATAGTAAAATGTCTCATATTGGACCAATACCCTTTACCTTTATTTTTCATTTCTCTCTAAACTGATTAAGCACCACTTTAGACTTTAGTTACTTTTTAAAAAAAATTTATAAGTGGCTTGACTCAAGTTTGGGCTGAGCTCGAGTTTGGGCTGAGCTCGAGTTTGAGCTTGATATTAAGTTCGAACTTGGCTTGACTAATGAATCAAGCCAAGCCAAGCCAAGCAAAGCTCAAGCTTTTTGGGTATCCCACAAGTTCAAGCTCAAACAATATTTTAGGCTTGTCTCAAGCTCAAGCCAAGCTTGAGCTTTTTAATTTTACCGACAAGCCAAGCTTGAACATGCACTACTCGATAAAGCTCGGCTCATTTACAGCCCTAAATGCATGGAACTTTTTTTTTTTTTTTGAGAAGACTGATGCATGGAAACTGTTTGTATATAAACATATCTAAAAACGCAATAAGTTGGTCCCTCAAACTCTCATAGTGTTGCCTGAAAATACCGCACCTACCTGGAAAATATATAGTCGTGTAAATATTCCATCACGCAATTTGTAAATAAGGATAAATATTATTGCACACAGCTTAACGCGCACACTTTTACATAACAAAAAAATGTACGTATTAAGGTGTGTGTAATAAACACTACTCAATTAGTGTTTATATTGTGTTGTAAGGGTAAGCTAATGATGTAGAACAAATCGCCATGACTTTTCTGGACTCTCATGTGCGCCTGAAATCATCGTGCAAGGCAAAAAAGCACTACTAAATATCATGAGCATTGGAGTCAAAATCGCATGAAATTTGGCAAGTTGAAGTGAAACGGCCTTTTGAGAAATAGTCGTGATTTCACGAGGTATCCCATGAAAATAGCGAATTCCTCCGTTTAGGCCCCGAAAATTGCAATTTTTCTGTTTATAATAATTTTTGTTTCCTTAATAACTTTTTACTTAAAAGTCAAAATAAAGTCCCGCTTATTTTGAGACGACCCTTAAGGTCAATAGTTTATGATTTTGCATTTAACTCAACTTTGCCATTTTTGGTAAATTTTTGTATTTTGTTACCTAATCACACAATTAGTGCAAATTAAGGTTTTAGACTTGTTTTTTTTTTTATATATGTTTTGTAGCCATCAAAGGCGAATTAGACCATTATCAATAAACACAGACTTTTGTCAATTTCATTTTCTGGTGGATTCCAGTTTTATCACCTTGTGAATTCAAGGAACCCCTCGTGGATTCAAGGTTTATTACCCAGAAACTAACAGTTTAGTTTCTGTTCCATCAAGAGAGTATTATGTGTGCTTTTTTAAAGCTTCCGCGACGTCATTTGGTATCAGAGCCTTGACATAACCTAGTCTGATGGCTAACCGGCAACATGGTGACCACCATAACAACAACGACGACAAGAAAATCTAGACCGGATACAAGAAGCACTTGCCACCCTACTTACTCGAAACCCTAATCGTGATGACGAGGAGCGACATGATAACCAAGCGCGTGGCCCTTCCCATCGTGGTCCAAATCAGACCAGGCAGCAAGATTACAATGAAGAGAACAGTGAGGACGAAGAGTATGCACAAGTCCTTGGGAATCATCATGGTCATGCGAGGGATAATGGCTGAGATTACCAAGAGCAGAAAGACTATCATAGGAAAGTAGAGTTACCATCCTTTAATGGTAATGTCTCCATTGAAGAGTATCTGGATTAGGTTAGTGAGACTGAGAAGTTTTTCAATTATATGGTTACTCCATATGATAAACAAGTGTGTTTGATGGCATACAAGTTGAAGGGAGGAGCATTTGCCTGATAGGATCGCGTTCAATTAAACCATACTCTTGAGAGAAAATTTTCAATACGATCACAGAGGAGGATGAAGAGATTAATAGCAGACCGATTCTTTGCACTAGATTACCAGCAGGAGTTGTTCAAACATAACTAGGATTGTAGGCAGGGTACCCGGACAATTAATGAGTACATGAAGGAGTTTGACAGGTTGGCAAACCGTGATGATTTGGAGGAGACTGAAGAACAACGAATATCCAAATTTGTACACGAGTTGTGAGTTTCCATTTGAGATAAGATATCCTTACAAAACCTATATACTTTAAATGAGGCTGTAACCTTAGCCAAGAAAATAGAATATCAGCATCTTAGGGTAGGTTTGAAGTTTTCCAATCGCAATTCGGGGTCATTCAGTTCCACTGCCAACAAAGGTAAACAACCCATGTTTGCACCACGATCACAACCCGTGGTTAGAGAGTATAGTGGTGTCAACCAGTCCACAGTGGCAGTAGCAGGTTTCGTCGTATAGTCGCCAATGAACACCAACCCCTATGATAAGTCAACTGGGAATAAATGCTACAGGTGTGGAGAACCAAGACATCGATCTAGTACTTGCCCTAAACAAGTCGTAGTGAATCTGGTGGTGCCTGAAGAGGGCAAAACAAAAGATGAACAGGAAGGCGAAGAGGTGTATAATGATGTTGATCCATATGTCTATGACCTCAATGAGGTCCAAGATGATGAAGAAGGCGTGCCATTAGGGAGATCCTTAGTGATTCAGAGGTTGTTGCTCACACCCAGGTGGATTATAGTGATCAGCGAAACGAGATCTTTCAAACGCGTTGCACCATCACTAGAACGGTATGTGATTTGATCATTGGTAGTGGTAGTGTGGAGAATATCGTATCTAAGAGTTTGGTTATCAAGCTAGGAATGAAGACAGAATTGCATCTCACTCCGTACAAAATAGGTTGGATCAAGAAAGGTACTGAAACTCTTGTCACTCAACAATGTTGTGTTACTTTTTCTATGGCTAAATGCTATGTAGATGTAGTTTGTGAAGTTGTTGAAATGGATGCATGTCATTTAATATTGGGTAGACCTTGACAGTATGATGTAGATGCTACTCATAGGTATACGGATAATGTATATGTGCTCTTTAAGAATGGCAAAAAAATTGTCCTTGGTCCTATTAAGGATAGCAGTGTACCCAAAACTTCTAAAGAAGAGGGAAAGCCATCTCTTCTCATAGTCAACAATGAGAATGAGTTTGACAAAGAATGTAAGGAGATGAAATAGGTTTATGCAGTAGTGGCGACAGATGGAGAGCCGAAGAAGGTTGCTTAGATACTTGAGACAATTCAACCATTGATCAAGGAGTTTGAAGAGCTTTTTCCGAAGGAGCTGCCTGCATGTTTACCACCAATGCATAACATCTAGCATTGCATTGATCTAGTTCTTAGAGCTAGTCTACAAATCTGCCGCACTACAAGATTAAACTTTAAGAAGGTTAGATTCTACAGGGGTAGGTGGATGAGCTTCTAAGCAGAGGGCAAATCAGGGTATGTGTGTGTATAGTCGAGTCATCAACAAGATCATAGTCAGGTATTGATTCCCTATTCCCTGGCTAGATGATATGTTTGATATGCTGAGTGGATCCAAGTGTTACACCAAGTTGGATCACAAGAGTGGGTATCACCAGATTCGAATTCGACCTGGAGATGAGTGGAAGACAGCATTCAAAACATATGAAGGATTATATGAGTAGATAGTAATGCCTTCTGAACTATCCAACGCTCCCAGCGCTTTCATGAGGCTTATGAATTAAATATTGAAACCATTTATTGGAAAGTTTGTGATAGTTAATTTTGACGATATCCTGATTTACAAAAAGACAGAAGCATCCTACTATAATCATGTGCAAAAAGTATTGACAGTGTTGCAGGCCAATGAATTGTATATCAACTTGAAAAAGTGCAGCTTCTTGACTGATAAGTTACTGTTCTTAGGCTATGTGGTTAGTGTGTGTGAGATTCATATTGATGAAGACAAGGTCCATGCAGTCAGAGAATGGCCAACCCCAAAGACAATGAGTGATGTGCGAAGCTTCCATGAGCTGATAACATTCTATTGAAGGTTTATTCAAGATTTCAGTAGCATAATAGCCCCTATTACTAAGTGTCTAAAGAAGGAGAGGTTTTCATGGGAAAAGGAAGCAGAACAGAGTTTTGCTTTGATCAAAGAAAAGTTAAGCAACCGCTCTAGTTTTGGCATTGCCTAACTTTGATAAGGTGTTTCAAGTAGAGTGTGATGCATCTGTAGTCGGGATAGGCGTTGTTCTTTCACAAGACAACAGACCAGTAGCATTCTTCAATGAAAAAGTTTGTAAAGCACAAAGTAAATGTAGTCGGGATAGGCGTTGTTCTTTCACAAGACAACAGACCAGTAGCATTCTTCAATGAAAAAGTTTGTAAAGCACAAAGTAAATGGTCAACTTATGAACTTTGTGTTTTTTGCTGTAGTACAAACTCTTAAGCACTGGGAACACTACTTGATTCAGAAAGAGTTTGTATTATATACAAATCATCAGTCAAGATAGCATTAACAAGATGCATGCTCAGTGAATAGCTTATATGCATCGCTTCCATTTCACATTAAAGCACAAGTCTAGTGTCACGATTAAGGTGACAGATGCGCTCAACAGGCGAGCATCTTTGTTGTCCACAAAAGTTCATTGAGGAAGCAAATTATACGAGATAATAAAGTTGTAGGATTTGATTACCTCAAAGAGTTATACGAGAATAATGAGGATTTTGGTGATATTTGAGGTAAGTGTCAACAAACTCATCCCGCTGTGAATAGTATATATATCCAGGATGGTTTCCTTTTTCGAGGTAATTGATTATGCATTCACAAAAGTTCATTGAGGAAGTAGTTTATTAGGAAGTTGCATAGCGGAGGTTTGGGTGGATATATAGGTAGAGACAAGACTATAGCACATGTGATATAAAGAAGCAGCTGATAGAAAGATATGAGAAGATGTAATCTAATGATAGAATTTTCAAAATTCACCTTCAATAAAAAGATATTAAGTAGGGTTGTAGGCTTAAGATATAACCAATTTTGTAGCTAAATTTTGTTCTTATTTTATTTTGTGTTCACACTGGTCAGATTATTTAAATAACTTCTTTTTTCTTTTCTCTTCCTTTCTCATTTCTTCCCGTTGCTCCTCTCTCATCACACTCTTCACTTCTCCCACTCTTCCTTTAGTTAAGTGTTGCTAAGTGCCAGGGGTTTAGAGGAAAAGGTGGTGGGCTCAGTCCGCAATGGGAAGGTGGCCGAAGTCTAAAACTTGCCATCAGGGCAATATGATCAGACGGCCAAGCAGGCGATGGAATACCATTGTTATCAATGCTTTCACGGTCAACAAGCTCCAACAAACTTTCAACAATCAAACTGTTATCTGATGGGAAGCATCATATGGTTAGTGGCAAAATAAGCATGGAACAAAATTAAACATGCTTACAAATAGTTCAAATTATAGTAATTAAGAGGCCCTTTTCGGTTTAGACACCTAAAGAAAGAAGGTACATGAACTGAAGGTCAAGGATATCTCCCACAAAGTAAAAAAAAAAAAAAATCATTGCAACCATAAAAAAGAAAGAGAATTTAAGCTGGAATAAATTAAGCCTGTTTAGATGCCAAATATATAATTTCAAGGTCAAGGCCCCTTGGGGTGCAGAGTAATCAGTTTGAAAATTTGCAGTGAACAGGATCAAACTAAAAAAATTTGAGAATATTTAGTCTCTCTTTTGCATTTCCAACGCTGCAAAAGATTCAATATCCCAAACATAGAAAAACAGGTGCTTAGTGGCCATTCCTTATATTCAAAACTAAGCATTAAAACATTTGATGGCATGGGAAGATGATCAGTTAAGATATGAAAAGCACAGATTCTTCTTTGAAGAGAAGTAATTTTCAGAAAGATAATTAGTTAAATTTGTTTTTGATATCTAAACAGGCCCCAATACAACCACATGATAAGACTCATTTCAATGATTATACACTATATAAATGGAATGCAATACTTTTATTTTGTTTAGCAGTCAATGCATCCCAAGCAATAGGTGTAACATTCCATGATTTTATTACTAATTTAATTCTTATACGTAAATTAAAAAGAAGGCCCATAATTAAATGGATTTAATTGATTTGGGCTTAAGATATTAAAAATAAGAGAAATACTATGGAATGTGAAACCCAAGTAAGGTGGCATAAGTAAATATATAGGCCTTGATAAACTTTTTTTTTTTTTTTTTAAAAACCCTAGCATTTTTCCTCTTAAGTTACATATGTATATGCATAAGAAGGTTCCTTTTGTTTTAGCTGCAACACACGATTGAGGTTTTCTTTTCTTTTATGCGGCTGTGTGTGGAAACCTGCAGGTATGATTTTTCCATGCTCTAAATTTAAGAAGTTCGAATATTCAATAGCTAGCAATTGTCAAGAACCTAAACTATCATTATATTAATAGAAAAAGGGCTCCTATAATTGTTATTATATTAGATTAGGAATGGTGCGTATGGCTGTATGTCAGGAAAGGGTACTCCACAGGCTTTGAAATTGTACCTAATAGAGTAATAGGCTTGGACCTTATCAATTCAAGTTTGTCACCATGTGAAAGGCAAAAGGTTGCTTTCTGGTTGATATTTATCTACTTTATCATCCTTCTAGTGACGTGTATTCAGCTCTAATTTATTGTAGAAAGCAGCAATGCTTTTCAAGCCTAAAATATCTTGTTAGCCCCTATAACGTAGGAATAAGAAATTATATACTATTTAACCAATTTGCCATCCGCGCACTGCCATTGTTTAGAAATTTGACTAGCAATATCTTTAAGTTTTGCGGCATCAAAGGAATAATGGGTTAGCTATGGGATTGATAAATAAATTAAGAGATAATATTAGCTTCGACTACATACTAGATTGGTCAAATGTCTATCATTCAGCCATATTAAAGTTTCATGAATATCTATGATTACGTTAATGGAAAATCTGATTTGGCAGAGCCAAAAAGCTGATCTTTCTGAAAGTGAATTGGACAGTTAAGTGAGTAAATAGAGAATTTTGAATATATCAATATTGTCTAGGATAAAACCATTTAAGCGTAAAAATAGATTTTTAAGTAGGAAATTTGTATATTGATGAACCTATTTTGGTGTTGCTAGGTTTTAATTCTACTGAATTGTTGTGATTCAAGGGAGGTTGATTTCATATTTTTGCAACTAAAAAATAAGTGGTGTTTACTAATTTTGGGAGTTTTCCCAAAACAGTATTAATTATTAAACTATTTTATATCAAAGAAATATGTTGATATTCTATATATAATTTGATATTTTATAAATGTTTGATGTGCACATTGACTATTCATTTTATGAAAAACTTGTAAGACAACCTAAATTTATTTAAACTTGTATGTGTGAATATATCTTTATATTTTTGAGAATTATGAATGGATTATTTTTGTGAGCATCTTGAAATTTGTTTTGAAAACCTATGGTAAATCGTGATTAAAAGCTCAGTATTGTATTTAGTCCTTAGTAAAGGACAATCATACTGCAGCTAGTCCTTAGCAAAGGACAGTCCCAGAAAATGGGACAGTGCACATTTGATAGCTCCTTAGCAAGGGAGTATACTATTGAAGATCTAAAAAGGAAGCTCCTTAGCAAGAGAGTGCACTTCCAGGTTCCAAATGAGCTATCCTTAAGAAAAGGGAAGAAAATGAGGTTCCAGTCCCAAAAAAGGGACAGTACAACCCCGTCAACATGGCGTAAACGTTGACCACGAGAAAAACCTAGGAAATTGTTTATATGATGGTATTGATATATATATATATATATATATATATAATGATGGCTCACAATATAAAGATATTTTTTTATGTGAAATATTTGATAATAAAATATTGATGAATTACAAGTTATGAATTTATGGTAAGAATTATTTATTTGAAAGGTTTGTTCCCACACCTCAATGTTAGTGAATTGCACTTATTGAGTTATCTCATCCCCCTTTTATTCCCCCTTACAGATACATTAGAGGGATTATTGAAGTAGAGATTCTTGGAAAACAATATACGAATTATTTTATGGAACTGAAAATTTTATTATTATTTTTATAGTATTAAACGTTGTACTGGAGAATTATTTTGAGGATGTTTTATCTTTGGTGGATTAGAACTCTGACATGTGTGATGAGATTTTAAGTTGCTGGTTGCTATTATTTAATATTTTTATAGACTATTTAGATTGAATAAATATTTATTATTTATGACTTTGAGACGTTACAATAGGTTTGATTGCATATCAATCGCATGCAAAAAATGTACAAAACATGGTAAAAATGTCACCAAGAAATCTAGACGAGATAATAAAATCATCCATACAGGCAAATTTTTGGCTATAAAAATTTCATTTGGTTCAGAGAAACGACATCTAAACCTATTACATTATAACCACTAAAAGTAACATTAGTATTCAATAGGGAGATAAAACACTGCCTTCCACAACTTCAAGCATCATTTGGATTTTATTGGGGTTTGCAATCAATGATAGCCCTAGGGGCTTTGGTGGAGGCGGTGAAGGATTTCATTTTGTATAGAGTTTCATTCGCAAGTTTTAATCAAATTCAAGCCAAGGTGGAGCTTTAGTGACGTGGCTTGACTTTGGTTATAAATCGGTGGACTTTTCCTATTTGAGTGTATCAGGAATACTACATAGCCAAGCTTAATAACAGTGTATCCTATTTCATTTTCTTGTGCAGGCAGATTAATAAACGTGTATCCTATTTGGTTAAGGACTTTGAGTCCTCTATATACACCTAGACTTTGGAGATATTAGATAAATATGTAGCTAGCCCTTTGTTTTTTTCCTATGTTGTATCCTTGGTTAATTGAGGGAGAGAACTTTAGGCGTAGTTGGGGGTTTGGCTTTTGTGAGCTTTTTGGTTTCGTCCAATGTCATTCTCTAAGCCATCTTTTAGAAACCTCGCTTCTTGTAATTAGAGAGCACAAATTGCAAATGTTCTTTCACCAGTATTGTATTAGGTTTCCTAAATCCTAATTACTAGAGAAATATAAATGTTCAACGAGAAGGAAGTTGTCATCAATGCAAAACAGATTATTTAAAAATATTGATAAACCAATGAGATGGAAATTGTCTTAAATGCAAACCAAATTATTAACAGTCTGGACTCTTAGTAGATACTAAAAATGATGTAAGGTAACAAATCATATCCAGAATACCTGTGTAGAATATGTAATCTAAGGTGCCGAAGAATTTATCCGAGAAGTAGGTAAATGCAGGTTCACTGGTTTGGCTATTCATCTTCCTCCGTTGTTCCTCAACCCCATCTGAATGTAAGAAAGATGAATATGCACTAACCTGGAATGGAAATTTTCATGGATTAATACTTAATCCAGTAATAACAAAATACTGACAATAGTATAGCATTCACAGCATGCAGATAACAGCAATAATAACATTGAAATGGCAAGACTACAAAATACCAACAACCACACCATCCACCAGCATATTAATAGTCAAGAAACAATGAATATAATCCAAAAATAGCAAGGGCATTTATAATATCCCAAAAAAATTAAAAGTAAAACAATTGCCATACCAGAGACAGTGAATGATGCAGCTTGAGATACTGATATATACCCAATGGATCATTTGCCTTCTCAGAAACACAATCAGCGCTGCCCTTGACTACAAAGTTATGAGGATCACTGCAATGTTGAATAAATTAACCAATTTCATCTTCTGCCCATGTCATTGATGTCAATCTTAGTGTATCTGTCTGTGATCTTGACACAACATATTAGCTTAAGCTTTTGGGACTGAGAGTTTATATATTCTAGGACTGGCTATGCCCACACCAACACCCCCCCCCCCTCCCCCCCAAAAAAAAAAGAGAAAAAAAAATGTAGAATATTATTATTAAAAAAAAAGGATTCATTTTATAGGCTGAAAAGCTCCAAACAAATCAAAGTAAATATGATTTCTTATCATATATTTTCTTCATTGTTGTCATTTTTACCATTTATTAGAGTCATCAAATGAAGGAAAATCTATGTCCAAGGAAACTAAATCATGATGGGAAAATCAAAGCAAATAATAATCTTTTGATCGTTTAAAACAAAGACCAACAAGGTCTAAAAATAGTATAGGGTGAACACAAATTTTCTTCCATTTAAAAAAAAATAATAATAATAATAATAATGTTGCTCATAAGCAACTTCAAAGTCTTTTCAGTGTGAGCCACTTTGCCAGTAACAAAAGACTTACCTTCCAGGACGAGAGTTGAAATCCCCACAAATTATTAGAGGAATTTGTTGTGACTGGGCAATTTTCTCAAGTCCATTCACAAGGTGCACAACCTTACGTCAAAAAAGAAGAAACAGTCAAATCAATATAGTTTTTTTCAAATCAAAATGTATACAAGGAAGAGATTTACATTTTTTTGGGATTTGGGGTTAACGGAAGCATTTTTCACACAAACAAAAATAAAACTCCAACGCAAGATAACAATGTTTAACATGGTGATAACAATGTCTAACGTGGTTTGGTTAACTCCAAAACTACAACCATGGGCAATGCCAATCGAAATCCACTTTCAAGATTATGGATTACAACCACACTTAACCAAACCTCACAAACCAAAATCACACACTCACAAAAACACCACTCACAAACATAAATAAACCTCTCACAAATACAAACTAATTCACAAACCTCACACACAAATTCAATCCCAAAACCTCAATAATTCTCTCACACTAATAAAACAAACAAAATCTCAACACACATACATGGATATCATTCAACCCCAAAAATCTACTAAACTACTCTTTAAAGAAACCCACTCATGTTCTTTAAAAATTCTTCTCCTCTCTCCATGTGGGAGGACCCTTGGCAAAAGCCACCAAACTATCCCAACGATGCCTATTTATAAGGCGCCAATTCTAATTTTTGATCGAAATGGAATACCCAATTAATTACTTCATCAATAAGGAAAATTTTATTTTCCTTTTTTTCCACACCAATGAAACCTAAACCATTTAAATTAGGAATTGGAGGCATAATCTAACAATATTAAATGGTACCTGAAATAATGTTACATCTTCATGACCTTTACTCCAATGTATGTGGGTGTTTGCCTGGTGATAAAAGGCATGAGTGCGTCAGCATTCCCAGAATTAGCAAATCAAAGCTGTTGGAGATGAAAAACATACAGTACCACGCATATTCTAGATTGAAAGGCATCCCTGTTACTGCCATTTTGTAGTGATTCTAATACAACAACTAATGCAACATTGTCCTACAAAAACAATAAAAAAAATAAAAATAAAAAAAAAAAACGGTGACAAAAGGAACAGATTATGTAGAAACAAGAGATTTAAGAAGATAGAGCACAGTGAAGACTACATAAGAAATTAACACCTTTGATGTAAGGCAATGGCTGCCTTTGAATCTGATTTCAGGCTCCAAAGCGTTAACCACTGATGATGCCTCTTTATCAAACTCAAGCTACAATAAACATTTCAAAGTCATTAAGCCCTTTCATAAATAGTTAAATACCATATTTTATTTACACAGATTACAGTTTCTTCACCTCATATTTCATAATTTCTTTGAACAGCTTACTATGGTAAAATGTTGCACACCCATGATTTGTTGATTTTTCAGACTCAGCCGTAAAGAGCTGCAAGATAAATCTAATAATTTGATTTTCCTGATACACTTGGAGAGATGTGTGGCTAAATGTAATGAAAAATAAGGAATTTTATCATCATTCAATTTGAGTGACTATATAAAAAAACATTAATGAATTTTATATTCTGTGACATGATCTATGAAACATTTATTATAGATATAGAGGAGATAATGCAAGCATGGATGGGTGTCAAAAATATTGAAACATAAAAAGCCAAGGATAAGTTCCATCTCCATATATTGCAACCATAAAAGTAAATTTTATTTTTTCAAATGATAAAAAAAAAAAAAGGTATACTGACATTTAAATATATCTAAACATAAAATCTTTTTTTTTTTTTTTGTGGGGGGGGGGGGGGGGTGTTGGGGGAGCTAATTAGGCTGTTCAAAATTTATATTTAAAGAAAACAAACCAGAAATTTACATAAAATGCAACTATGCTACAATGTGCATCACCATACTTATTCTTTAGAAGAGCATACTGTTTGGGAAGTCAAATGTCCATCAATGAGAAGAAACTTCTAACAACTAATCATCAATGCAATTAAAGTGAAGTGTTCAGAATCTTTTTAGAGTTCAGCCTTGGAATTTATTAAGGATAGAATTCCTTGCCATTGCTCAGCAAGGGCAGAATTTCATTAAATTTCTTTCACCCATGATCATTTACTACTCACTCCATTCCAACCTCATGTGGTGCTTAAGGTGAGAGACAAATGCCCGCACTTTTGAATCTTTGAGGATCAAGTTTTTTCACTGTATAATTTCAAGCTATTGCTTTTGGACTAGATGGCTGCAACTGATTGCCTTGCTTTTACTTTGCTGCTTGATTTCTTAGATTTTCTATAAAAAAAATTTCTGGTGTGTCTTGTATATAAAGCTGGGTTTCCCCACTTTCCGCACTTTTCAATGAATTATTACTTAATAATTTTTTTTTTCAAAACAAATATCATGCTTCTATAATTCTAAATCCAAGAATTAATTGTCATACATGTACAGTTAAGCCACAGTTTGGATAAATGAAAGCAAGATCATAATTAACTGAAAGTAGCTAAACTTATGACTGGGTTAGGTCAAGATAGGGTAGAAAGGGGTTTAACATTTCTTGTTAAAATATTAAACTGTTGTTTAGTTAGGTTTGTCAAATAGCAATTTCCATGTGTTAAATATACCTAAGATCAGATCATTACAAAGAACAAGTTACTAATGAAAATATCTGTAATAATATAAACTAAATATATCTGATATCAATTAGGGGGTAAGACTTCTTATGGTGAATTCTATTGATAAGAAAAAAGAAATGTCATCTTGAAAAGTTTTCAAGCAATTAACAATTTTATTAACAGAAAGAAAACACAAACTATAAGCATCAGTAACTATCAATCTACGAATCATGACAAGAAAGTCATGCTGCTACAACACTGGATACTGTTCAACAAAATTACAATGTGAAGCAAAGAAATCACTAGGGGTCAAGAAGCACTTCTTCAGGCAACTGTCCTCCAATCTTGCCCTAACAAGTTAAATTTTGTCAAACTTTCCAAATTTCAAAGCTTTACTTATAGCTCTTCTACAAATAATACATATAGATAGATAGATAGATAAATATACACACACATATTTTTGTTGCTTTTACGAATGTAATTGATGAGAATTGTGTCTGCGAATTGTCAATTTATGTTTACAGTTCTTCAATTTGTATCAGTGCATAAACAAGCTCCCTCATCAACTAAAAAGAAACAGAGCTAGCCTCTGTTCTTTGTATCTGACATATAGCTAATATATGGATGTTAAGAAAAAACCAGTTTTATGTGAAATGAACTACTTATGTTCTAGAAACATGTATGGCACATATACAAGTACGTATGCTCCCAAATTTAGACAGTTAATTGGGTTGCTATTTCAAAGTTGCCACAATTAATCATTTTAACAACACCCAAATAGACCTCTTCTTCAGATTATAAATCATCCAACCTTCCAACAGATTTATGTTTAGTACAAACGTCCTACACAAATGAATGAATGTAATCAAGTCAGATTTTAACCATACCCCGGCTCCAGTTTTTTTCTTGTACATAACTGAGTATCCAAGTTTGTTCAGCTCAGGCTCAAAGAAATTTTCAAAATGATCACACTGTACCTGCACATAAACAAGGAACAATATATAAAGAAAAAAAGGCAGTATGCTACCAGCCTACCAGACACACTAGATTCATTTTTTATATTAAATATTCCAGAAAACATATGCAGATACACAGGTTAAAAAAAAATTACCTCCTGAAGACAAAGTATATCTGCATCATATTTAATGATCTCTTCAAGCAAATTCTCTTGACGGTATTCCCATGCAAGAGCCCATTTTGGGCAGTAACCGAAAGCATTAATCGACAACGAATCAGCAAGGATATTATAGGACAGCACACTAAAAACTACATCATTAGAAGATTGGGCTTTAAGATTCGAGTTCAAAGTGTTCAGCAGACGGATCATTTTTCGAGGAGGATGAGAAGGTTTAATCACAGGATCAGTCACTACAATATTATCTAGAGACAAACGAGTACCCAGTGAAGAGTCTACAGCTGCAGAATGGAGCCTCAATCTAAAATCACAATCATACAGTGTGGGTACATAAGTATTTGAGGAGCCCACCTTAATCCATATGTTATCTTCTTCCACCATTATTGCATTCTCATCAAGTACTGAGCCATCAATTAAGTTTGGCCAAGAGCCAGAACTCCTGAGTTTCTTAACATCATGCTGATTGCCGGTTGAATTATTTCTAGCTGCATTAGCTGTCCAATGATGATATTTCTTATGTTTATTCCATGCATCTGAGAAGCACTTTGAAGAGCAATGGTAGCTTTTCTCAATTGATGCATTCAATTTTGCACAAGAGGTGCACTGAACAGTAGCCAATTTATGACGGTGTACAGAACAAGGAATGCTATGTCGATACCTATACATATGTAAGATTTTAAAAAGTTAAGTTTTGGTACTCACTAATTACTATAATTCAAAGACCACCATGTATCATTCAACTAATGAACTAAAAACCAATGCTACCGTACCATCTACCGTACAGCCTCTTTGAACACAAAAACTTCAGTGTCAACACATGCGTTTGAACACACACAAAAAGCACTACCTTCAAAGGAACCTTTTCGTGCGAGGAAAAGAACGTTATTTAACACTGAAAAATGCAGCAATGATTGGTTGCAGTCCATGAAACTTAACACTGAATTTGTTACAGTTTTTTTTTTTTTTTGCTTCCATCCATACTAAAATCCGATTGATAGCATTGACAAACACTATACCTCAATTCCAGAAATTAAAGATAGAAATGAGAGAGTGATGATAAAGAAAGTCCCTTTTTCACACTTCAGTGATTTGAGGACAATATCCATACAACAAAGCCTTTATAGGGCTATGCTACCATGTTATTTTGTTCTTCAAAACAAGTGTCCATTTTTCTTGTACATTATGCTTCTTATTGCTTAATTTCAACATTGAATCATGAAAAGAAGAAGAAGAAGAAGAAGAAGAAGAAGAAGAAGAAGAAATCAAAAGTCTACCCACGTCAGCCCAAATTATTTTCCTAAAACCAAAAATCGGGACAGCCCAAATTTTCAATTTGGTTTGTTGTCAAAGCTTTCTCAATTACCAAACAGAACTCAATGTCTAAGAGATTGAACCATCTTACAGGCAATGGAACTAAACAAAGCAAAACAAAAACAGACAAACAAACAAACAAACAAAAAAGTGTTGATGGTCCATTTGGTTTCAAGAATCCACTCAAGTCTGTCTAATACCGCTTACTAGTCTTTCAATATTTCACTTCCTTCTTCTTCTTCTTCTTCTTTTTTTTTTTTTTGTCTCCGCAACCAAACAGAGAATTACGCATACAGGTACATGTAAACATATAAGCACATGGGTTTTTAATGAAATCATAAGAGATAAAGAAAACAAAGGAGGAAAAGATCGAAAGAAGAAGATAAAATTGGAACAAGAGAAAAGAAGGAACCAGGTGTAAACGAAAGAATGTGGTGGTGGTGGGAGAGAGCCAACTGTATGATATGAATTGACAAGTTTGGTTTCAGTGGTAATGATTTCGGAGCCGATGACGGGTTGGTTGGACGACAATGTCACTGACACTTCCCATTGCAAAGTGTTGGAGTCTTGGTCCTCTTCGAGAGCCATTTTTTTTTCTTTCGATTTTGAGCGCCAAAGAATTCAAGCTAACTAACAAGCTTTGTTAGTCATTACTACTACTACTTTGGCAAGAGAAAGAGTGGGAGAGGGAGGATTGGATGGTTTCTTGGCAAATGGGTTTGAAGGAAGAAAGCAGAGGAGATTTTAGGTTTGTGTTAAAAAGGCGTTTCGTTTTGAGAGAGTTCGGAAGAGGGAAAGGGCTTTTTGCTTTTGCAAAGTGGTAAGTGAATGGACTAATAACTATGAAGGCTACTGAAAATTGGAGCAGAATTTAGCGGTGTCTGTAATTTAAAACCCTTGGGATTGATTGTTTTTTAGGACTCGATTTTTTTAGTATGCAAAAGTGGTGGTGGTGGCAAAAATATCAAATTCACTAGCATTATTTTGTTTTTTTTTTTATATTATTTGGCGGGCCTTTTCGGTCCATGTAGGACTTTGACCATGATATAAAAAAATAGGCAACGTGCTTGTTAAGGCTTGCCTATGCGGGTCCTACATTAATAAAAACTTCAATAAATCGGAGAAAAAGCACCATGGAGCTGGCATGAACAAATTGGACAAAATTGCCTTTCGTAGGCTACTGAAAAATGGAGCAGAACTCAGCCCTGTCTGTAATTAAATACTCTTGGTGATTAGTTGTTATCTCGGACTCCTTTTTTTCTGCAAAGTGGCGGCGGCAAAAATATCAAATTCGCCAGTATTGTTTTGCAGTTAATGTGTGTGTCAGAATAGTAAATTATTTTTCCGTTTTTTTTATAAAAGTATTTTAAATGGTCACATGGTTAGCGGGAAAAAGTATCACATGGTTGGTTAAAAAAAATTGGACAAAATTGTCCTCTGAAGGAAAACACAGTTGGTCTGGGGGAATTTTTCTTTTTGTAGGGCTGGTAAATTGGTAATGAGGCGAGACGGGACGGGGCCGAAAAATGAGATCTTCGCCCCCATCTTGCATGGATTTTTCTTGTCACATTCCCGCCCCGTAGGATGGGAAAAATTTCTTACCCCATCCCGCCTGCTAAGACCCGCAAAGCTCCGCCTTATATCGTAAAACTTTATTTCTTATTAATTTTTCCTACAACTATTACCATTTTTTCAAATAAAATAACATGTTTTAATAATAAAAATATACTTGAAAGTATAAATAAATTTATCCTATCAAATCAAACTAATTTTTAGCAAAAACTAAATAATATTATCTAAATGTTTAACAAGTTATCATCATAATCATCCAGGATATTTTGGAATGTGTCTTCAATTCCATCTATGGTAGATGAAGAACCTAAAAAATAGATAAAATAAATTCAATCAAACAATTGAAAAATATAATAAAGAATGCAGCAACATAAATCATTGCATAATTAAACTAGTAAATTTAATTACCATTAATTTCAGCCCATAACCAATTATGAGCACACATTAATGCCTCCACGGTCTTTTGATAGAGTTTACTGCGATGTGGACTTAACAATCAAACCACTTGTGCTAAATGATGACTCTGAGGCAACAGTTGACACTGGAATGGCAATGATATCCCTAGCAATACATTGCAAAGTAGGATACTTCGGCCCATTAGATTTCCACCATGCCAAAATATCAAAATCCACAGTTCTTGGCATTAAATCATCCTCAAGGTAATGGTCCAACTCCAATTTAATATTCCCACCCCTTTTTTTCTGACTAAGATATCTTTCAAAGTCCATAAAGGAGCCATCAACTTGTGGATCCTCTCCCACACAAGGGCCATGAGTACCTTCCCTACCCATTCTCCCAGAACTGTAGTCACAAATCAATTCATAACAAATATTTCTAACACTTTGAATTTCATTATTAGCTTCATCACCATAAATTATTGGAAAATAATATTCTAACAATTCAATCTTATATCTTGGGTCTAAAATGGTTGCCACGGCCATTACACCATGAATCACATTCCAATAACAATCAAATTTTTCCAACATTTTAAATGCCATACTCTTAATCATATCATTTGCGCTTGCGAACCAAGAATTCAAAGCTATTTTTATTTCACACACCTTAGGAAAGAAAAGATTAGCTGTAGGGTATAAGGTACCTGAAAATAGCTCCGTAACCTTGTGAAACACTACCAATCTCTCACATATATTACTTGCCATCTCCCATTCTTCCTCTGTTGGAATGCACTTATAAGATGACTCACATATGTTCAATCGATAAAAGACATTTTGATACTCTATAGCAATAGAAAGCATTAGATAGGTAGAGTTCCAACGAGTCTTACAGTCAAGGGCTAGTTCTTTGGTACATTCAACATGCGCTTGTCAGGCTGTCTCTTCAAACTTCTGCCTTCTCTTTGTTGATGCAGTCCAAAATCCCACACTTTCTCGAACCTTTTCAATGCATGATCCAGTTATATCCAAACCATCCTGAACAATCAAATTTAAGAACATGTGCTGCACAACGCATATGCAACATTGATCCACGCATAATAAATGCACCATGTTGAAGCTTATCTAAGATAATTTTTATAACTGCATCATTGGTACTGCAATTGTCCATAGTCACAGTAAATAACTTCTTATCAACATTTCACTCCAACAAAGTATCTAGAAGGACACTAGAAAGCACTTCTTTCGTACGTGGAGATGGCACATAAATAAACCTTAAATGAGAAATTTAAATAATTAGAACCAACAATGATATAAGTTCATAAAAAATTTGAAAAGAAATTAATTAAAACATAAAAATGAATATATATACTTTAAAAAAAAGTACAACATAACTCGACTTTGTAATCTCCACAAACCATCAATGAAATGTGCTGTTACAACCATAAACCCTCACTTTTTGTTTTGTGAAGTCCATATATCAGTGGTAATAGAAATTCTACCCTGATTCTTATCAATTTCATGCTTTGATTTCTCCCTTTCTTTCTCATAGATGCTAAAAATGTCCTTCTTGATTGTGTTACTAGAAATCATCCTAAACAATGGTTGAAGAGAAGTTGAATATTTTTTAAAACCAATGTGGTCAACTATAGAGAGGGGATACTCATGCAAGATGATCATAGGAGCAAGTTCATTTCATGATACATTTTGATCAAAATTATAAGCATTCACACCCACCATTGAATCCACTTTATTTTGATCCCTCGCCAAATTTTTTTGATTCATATCCCTAATGTCTTGAAACTTTCTCCTTGGACATATTTTCACGTGGTCATGCAAATGTTTAGTGCCATAATTGGATCCCCTTGCAAGCAATTTCTTACCATAATTGCACTCAGTCTTGTCTTTCTCATCAACTCTCTTTCTCTTAAAATGATTCCAAGAAAAATTGAAACAAATCTCCTCGGCAACGTCGTTAAACAATTAAATTAAAAATCATAGCACCGGCAGCACATATGCAAATGGGTATCCATATTTCATTGGCCTAAAAAACATTAATACAAATCTCCTTTATACTAAGTAGCGTGCATTATTTAATTCCTCTCATTTTGTGACTATTTCATAGAGAATGGGACAAAGTCTCAAACCTGTACATTATATTTTTTTAATAAAAATACAGAAAACAAAATTAAATTGTATATAATTTTTTTGTGGAGAATGAGAACAATTAGCTAGAGCTAATACATGATTGATGCCATCATATCGGCAATCAAACCAATAGGGAAACATATTCCTCATCATCTCATTCTCCATTCACCACCTCATATTTCTAACATGAAAATTCAAAAACAAAAACCCAGCTCGTAAAATAGATATGGATTTTGACAAGCATAAAGAAGCAGTGTTGTTAAGCAAAGTGAAATCCCAATGGGAATTCCAAGTGTTAAGAGAAAAGGGGGTGTGTGTAATTGGGTAACAGAACGACGGCGTACTTGATTGCCTGTGAATGTGACTGTGACGGTGTACCTTATATTTTATAACAGCCAAATGCCCACACAAAATTATAAAAACAATGACACATACACAAATATTTAGAGCCTCAGACCCGTACCTCATTAAAAAAAATTATATTATGTTCATGATGAAAAGTAAGTTAAGAAAGACGTATGAATCATGAATGAAATCTGTAATTCAATAGTATATAAATTTGTTTCTAATAAAGACAAAAAAAAAAAAAAAAAAAAAACGTTAAAATTGGTACCTTATTTCCAACTTTGCTAAAGAGGAAAAAAAGGTAGAGCCACGTTAAGTAGAATAAAATAAGTTGATGATATTTTTGTTTAAATAGTAGGGTTTTAGGGTATGAAAAAATTACAATTTAACCTTTATTAATAAGGGGCGGGCCGAGGATAGAGGGTGAATGGGTTTACTAAAATCTCACCCCATTCCCGCCCTACCACCTTTGCGGGGTGGGGAAAACTTGCACGGGGCGAAGTGGGGTGGGGCGGGTCAAGCAGGGCGGGCCGGGGCAAAATTGCCATCCCTACCTTCTTGGGACAAAATTGTCCTGTTAACACATTTCCCTCAATTTCACCTTTTATTTCCTACTAAATCTTATTTTACTAATATTATACTATTCACTTTCCTTCACTTTACCAATATTAAATAATAATTAAAAAAAACCTCAATTTCTTCCCATTTTCCAATATCAAAGAGAATAAAGAAGGAAGAAATGTTAATGAAGGATTAAGAAATTATTACACAAGATACCACTATTGTATTTTATTTGATTCATAGTCATTTTTAAGGATAAGTTAAAATTAATATGATGTTAATTTTTATTTTTGATACATGTATATTGTAGCACCAATGGATGAGAATGTAGTTGCAAGTGAGACTTAATATTTTGCTCCAAAAGTTTACTTTGACTTAAATGAACCACTTCAAGAAGGTATTATAATTTTATTTTATTTGTGATATTACATTTCATTTATTATAGGATATTTTTAAACTCTTGTTTTAATATAGTGCCAAAATTAATATGACGTTAATTTTTATTTCTAATACATGTATTATAGCACCAATGGATGAGAATGTAGTTGTAAGTGAGACTCACTACTTTACTCCAAAAAATTGTTTTAACTTAAATGAACCCTTTATGAAGGTATTATTATTTTATTTGTAAATTTACATATCATTTATCATAGAATAAGATGTTAATATTTTAAACTCTTGTTTTAATATAGCACCAATGGATGATGTAAGAACACAAATTAACAGGATGGGCTTTCAAGTGAAATAAACTAGGGCCTAACAGGCGAACAGTATCCTTACAATTAATTTGTAGAGAGTGGGCTCAGTCAACTTAGTCCAAAGTGAGTTGGTTAATGGCCCAAGGCTAGATATGACCAAACTGGCAAAAACAAAGTGCTGAAGTTGTATAGGGTCACTCTCGGCTTAGTCCGAGGAGTGAATTAGGAATTATTCAAGTGCTTATATCTCTTTTTCCTGCCTCCCTTTGTGGGTTCTCCTCTCTCTCTCTTTTGTTGATTGTTCCTCCACTTCTTTCTCTACCTTTTGTTCTATTTATAGGCCAATTTGCCTCACGTGCCAGCTAAGTGATTTTCTCTTGATACTTGTCCCATCAACCTCCCTTGAAATCTTCATATGGCAGCTGTAAAGGATGATGGTCACTGTTTAGATGTCTTTTTCCCATTAATGCGGTCATGAGGTTAGCTGCAGGATCATAAATGCGGTGGTAGCAACTTTTTATATAATATCTCATTGCCGCCACCCGTCCTTTTTGCCTACATAAATCAGGGGATCCTCCGGAAGTGTTAGGATCAATGTTGAGGCACTCATTTGGATCATCTTTTTGATCATCCGAACAGGCAGTGCTCCTCAGACCGATCTTTTCTTCCTTCATATAAGTTATACCTCAGAGAGGAGTTAGACCAGGTACCTTCCTCATGACTTACTGTCCTCGGACGGACAGGTCTCTTCGGACAGGCCCACGGCCCATCATTTGGAATTGGGCCTTCTACCCCTACAGATGACAATATAGATGCAAGTGAGACACGTCAATTTGTTCCAATTAATTGTTTTGACTTAAATGAATTGTCTCAAGAATGTATTACTATTTTCATTTTATTTGTAATATATAATTCATATATCATATAATATGATGTTGATTATTTTTTTAATTTTTGTTTTAATATAGCAGAAGTTGATGATAATTTGATTGCAAGTGAGGTTCATGGAAGTGTTTCAAAGAATTATGTTGAATTAAATGAGATTCCAAATGATGGAAAAAATAATAATACTTGTAGAGATGAAATAATTGTTTGAAATGATTGTCTAATAGATGAAATGGGAGTTATTGAAGAACATGAAGATATAAATTCAATAGAAAATGAGTTTGAGCCTTTTGTTGGTCAATAGAAATTATGCAAATCAATATGGATTTACAATTCAAAAAGGTTGTACTGAGGAAAAAAAAAAAAAAAAAAAAAAAGGAGGAGAAATAGTAAGATGTGATTTCTTTTGTCATCGATGAGATAAATAACCACTAAAAATAGTGAATCCATCTAAGGAGCAACGGAATAGGAAGTCTTTAAAATGTGGATGTAAAGCTCATCTAAGTATCATTTTGCAAAAGTCATTTGATATTTTTCCTCGAGAATGGCATGTCACTGAGTTTGTTGTCGACCACAATCATGATTTGTTCTCCCCTTCAAAGTGTGATTTATTGCAACCAATCGAGCTACCACTATAGATGATGAAAACACATTTTCTTATTGAAAGCTAGACTTTCAATTAGAGAAGTAATGCGTGTTATGGAACTTGAGAGGCATTTGAAACATGGACAACTTCCATTTTTTCAAAGGGACATTCGTAATCTTTATGTGAAAATGAGGAGAAAGAATGCAAAGTTGCTAAAAAAGAGAACTCTAGATTCCAATATGCATTTTATAACCAACGAAGAAAATAGATTGGAGCATATTTTTGGGTCACCTACTCATTGTTTTGATTGGTACCAAAAATATAGAGATGTGGTTGTTTTTTATATTACTTATAAGGTGAATGCTTATTATGGACACACTCCTAATTTCTTCCCATCCTCCTCTTAGAAGATGGTGGGTCCTTTGGTTTCGTCGCTCATTGGGTCCTTGGCAACATGACTCTCGTGTGCTTGTGTATCTAAGGTGGGGTGTGTATATGTGAGTCTCTTTTTCTTTTTCTTTTTTATTATAAGAGTTACCACCAACCATTAGTTTTATATTAGGTGTGATTGGTCACCTAGATGTCTAATTTATTTTAAGTTACCTAATTAACTAAACCAAATTTTATGGGTTCATTAATTAAGGTAAACCAAAAGTCTTTGAACCAAAAATATTAGACTTGGAAGTTTGGCTACGTGTGAGGAAGGTGTTATGTTCCCTACAACGTCTATCCAAAGATAATACCCCATTTTAATTTATTCCAAACACTAACATTTTATGAAGAAACAGAATACTTGGCATTTAAGGAGTGTATGAGCATTTTTCCCAACTCTAAATGTTTCTATTAGAAATACTAGGAAAGAATATTTCTTTCTTTCCATACACACCAAACTTCGAACCAAATTTTCTCTTTCTGCTCTCTCTACTGAGAGAAAAGACTGTAGAATCTCAATTATCTTCATCAGAATGATATTCTTCTCCCTCTAATAACAAGGTTATTAGTAGGTTTGTGGGTTTTTTTTTTTCCAAGGGTGGGGAAACACTTATCTCTTGTCTTTCTATACAGTCTTTTCTAATTGTATCCAATACTCTCATACGTTTTCTTTCCCAACGATGGAAGACGTCCTTGAGGATTGGAAGAAACTTTCCTTAACAGAAGCTGAAGGATCAAAAGTAAGTCTTAAGAAATCCAAGAAACTGAATGCTAAGGATTATGTTTTAGCAGCAAAATTTTTAACCAAGAGAGCTCTGAACGTAGAAGCCATTGGCAGAACGTTTAAACCCCTGTGGAGGTCAAGGGGTGAATTTACAATCAGGGAGGCCGAGGATCATGTCCTACTATTCGTCTTCGAGCAAGAGAATGATGCTAAAAGAGTTCTAGCCTCAGAACCGTGGGTGTTTGACAAACATCTAGTCCTCTTCAAGCGGTTTGATTTCTCTGTCCATACAAGAAACATGAGGTTTACTACTATAAAGTTTTGGATCCAATTACATGGACTGCCAATGAGCATGATGGATCCAGAAACGGCGATAGAGATTGGTGAAACACTAGGACAGATGTCAGTGGCTGAAAATACTAAAGAGATGGTGGGGGGGACATTCCTCCGTGTCAGAGTCGAAGTTGATGTCTCTAATCCACTATGCAGAGGTAGGAAAGTAGCCATCAATGAGGATTCCAAAATATGGGTCTCGTTCAAGTATGAAAAACTTCCAAATTTTTGCTACTGGTGTGGTATGGTCTCTCACGCAGATAAGGAATGTGATGTCTGGCTCAGTAGTAAAGGGAAGCTTCGACAGGATCAACAGGGGTACCGAAATTGGCTTCGAGCACTGCCTTTCAACCCGGGAAAAACTAAGGTAACCACCGTGGCTGGAATGGGTGATGGATTGGGACGTGCATCTTCCCATACCAGTGCCTTGGTAGCTCAGGCACAGCAGCACACGTCGGTGAACAAACCAACCACCCCTCACGGCGTCAGGGTAGACGTGGTCAGTGATAACGCATTTAATTCGGATAATCAAGGCTCAGAGGAGGAGTTACATTCGTACACGCGCCCAGAAGTTAATGCAATAATTGAGGAGAGTAATACCATTTTTAAACCACCAATTTCCCAAACGTATAATACCGAATTGGACATGCAAATTAATGACATTGATTCGGTTTTTCACAAAGAAGGAAATGGAGGAAATGTGCATGTTTTTAGCAGCAAGTCTTCAACGTATCATACTGAGTTGGACATGCAAATTAATGATAGTGATTAGACTTTTCACAAAAAAGGAAATGAAGGTAACGTGCATGTTATTAGCAGCAAATTAATGACATTGATTCCACGCTGCACGGAATTGAATGGAGAAAATGCAGAAGAGTTTAATGATAATAATAACTCTACCACTGATTGTGTCCAACTCAGCGACCCTCATGCACCACGCAAATGGAAAAGAATTGAACGTGAACCTCACGTGCACAGCCAGTCCTCAAATTTGCAGAATTCCTTAGAGAAGAAAAGAACACGCAAGGATGGAGAAGCAGACCTGCATGAGTTACAAAACAAAAAAGCCCATGTTTCGAAGGTGGAAGTCCAGAAAATTTCATTGGTGGAGGCTGCAGGGCAGTCCCACCAAGAGCAATGAGTCTGATTGTGTGGAACTGTCGTGGGCTTGGGAACTTACGTACAGGGAAAGAGCTTGAAAGAATGGTTCGAGCAAAAGATCCCTCCGCTGTGTTTTTAGCCGAAACATGGGCGGATGAAACAAGGCTAAAAGAAGTACAACGTAATTTGAATTTTGATAATTTATTTTTTGTTGAACGAAATAATAGAGGTGGAGGATTGGCATTGTATTGGAGTAACTCAATAAATTTAAATGTTGAATCTTACTCTAAAAATCATATTGATGCTATTATTAACAAGGGTGCAGGGGATGTTTGGAGATTCACATGTTTTTATGGTGAGCCAGTGACGCATAAGTGCCATGAATCATGGGATATGCTTCGTTAGCTCAACAACAGATTCAAGTTGCCATGGCTTTGTTCAGGAGACTTCAATGAGATAGTGAGAAGTTCTGAAAAGCTAGGGGGGAGCTGTAGAAGTCATGCCCAAATGCAACTATTCCGTGACATTATTGATGAATGTGGATTTATTGACCTTGGTTTCATTGGGTCACAATTCACTTGGCAGAAGCACTTTGCAGATGGGCACTCCATTTGGGAAAGATTGGATCGAGGCTTTGCAAATAATGATTGGTTTATGCAATTTGCAGGAACAAAAATTCACCACCTCTCCTCCAATGCTTCAGACCATTGCCCTTTATGGATTGTTCCGAAGGGCTTAGAAATCCCAAGCATTACAAAACCATTCAGATTTGAAGAAATGTGGTTATCTGATAGAGGGTGTACAAATGTTGTTGAAGCGGTATGGACATCTCATGAGGAGGCTGATCCTAGCATCAAGGTGATCAAGAAGATAAAAAAATGTGGAAAGGAACTACAAGACTGGAATCGAAAGCATTTTGGGAATGTGAAAAGGGAGCTTGAGAAAAAAAGAAAACTATTGAGGAAGGCAGAGGAAGAAGCTATGAGAACGGGAGTAAATTTTCGGGTTAGAGAGCTTAAAAAAGAAATAGATGAGCTAGTAGATAAAGAATACAGGATGTGGTTTCAACGATCTAAGGTATTATGGGCAGCCAATGGAGACAAGAATTCTAAGTACTTACACTGCCGTGCCACCCAACGAAAGAGAAAGAATTCGATCCTTAAAATCTGCAAAGTTGATGGGGAATGGAGTTCAGATATGGGCCAAGTAACAGACACATTAACCTCCTATTTCCAGGAGCTTTATACCTCGGCAAATCTGCCACCATGTGAGGCAGCCACAAACTCAATCAACCAAGTGATTAGTGAGGAGATGAATGAAGAACTATCTCGAGAATTTCAGGCTTGGGAAGTGCAACAAGCTATAAAGCAGATGGCCCCACTAAAGGCACCAGGTCCTGATGGTATGCTTCCTCTATTTTTTCAGCATTATTGGAATTTAATTGGAGATGATGTCATAGATTCAGTTCTTACTTTTCTTAATTCAGCATCTTTACCCGAGCACCTACACCATACTTTTATTACTCTCATCCCAAAGAAAAAGAATCCCGAATTTGCAGCTGATTTTAGGCCTACTAGTCTTTGTAATGTTTTATATAAGATTTTTTCGAAAGTCTTAGCTAATAGGCTTAAATGCATTTTACCAAAAATTATCACTGAAAACCAAAGTGCCTTCACCAAAAGCCGCCTTATTTCAGATAATATTTTGGTAGCATTTGAATCCCTACATAGCATGCAAAAACACACAGGAAAAGATGGTTTTATGGCAATCAAACTTGACATGAGCAAGGCCTATGATAGGGTGGAATGGCCTTATCTAGCAGCTGTCATGACAAAATTGGGGTTCAATGATAGATGGATTAAACTTCTCATGTTATGTGTTACAACAGTATCCTACTCCATTCTTGTTAATGGGGAACCCAAAGGTTTAATCCATCCATCAAGGGGCATTAGACAAGGAGATCCCATCTCTCCATTCTTGTTCCTACTATGCACAGAAGGCTTTCATGGCCTAATCAGTCAAGCAGCAGCTCAGGGTGATATTCGAGGCTATTCTTTATCTAGAAATAGTCCTCGCCTAACCTATTTCTTTTTTGCAGATGATAGCCTCTTGTTTTGCAGGTCCACTATTCAAGAATGTCAAAAAATCCTAGACATTCTAGACACTTATGGCAGGTGCTCAGGTCAGCAGATTAATAGAAATAAAACTACCATCTTCTTCAGCAAATCCACTAATGAGGGTACAAGGGACCACATAAAGCATGCATTGGGAGTGGAGGAAATAAGACAATATGAGAAGTACCTTGGCCTTCCCTCACTGGTTGGAAAAAATAAGAAGGCCAGCTTTAATTATATCAAAGAAAGGGTATGGAGGAAAATGCAACGATGGAAAGAAAAGCTCTTATCACAAGCAGGAAGGGAAATTTTAATCAAGGCTATGGTTCAAGCAATCCCAAGTTACACCATGAGTTGTTTCAAACTCCCCTTGGGTTTATGCTCCGAAATTGAAAGCCTTATAAGGAAGTTTTGGTGGGGTCAGAAAGGAGACAGGAGGAAGATTCATTGGGTTAAGTGGGAAACACTATGCCTTCCAAAATCCGAAGGGGGAATGAGCTTCAAAGACTTGGCCTTTTTCAATGATGCACTATTAGCCAAACAAGTATGGAGACTCTTGCACAATCAGAATTCCCTATTTTATCGGGTCTTCAAATCAAAATTCTTTCCGGATTGCTCGTTTATGAAGGCCTCAGATTCTCATTCAGGATCCTATGCTTGGAGTATCCTAAAAGGGCGTGAAGTTTTGTTGAAAGGTGCTAAATGGAGAGTAGGAAGTGGGGAGTCCATTAATGTGTGGCTTGATGCTTGGCTGCCATCATTGGATCACCCACAGATTCAATCACCAATTGTTGAAGGCTTTGAGGATATTAAAGTCCAAGATCTCATTGATCCGGTGACACACAGCTGGGATGATTGTCTCATACGGGGATTGTTCAACAATCAGGAGGTAAGTTTGATAAAGAGTATTCCACTATGGCCTACCCCTGTTGCGGACAAACTCACATGGCCTTTCAATGCATCGGGAACATACACTGTCAAGTCAGGATATAAGTTCTTAGCAAGAGAAGTGCTCCACAATCGGTCTCCTAGGCACTCGGATCACAATAGTGAGTTGTGGAAGATGATTTGGGGTCTTGATGTCCCAAACAAAATCAAAAATTTTGTATGGAGGTCAAGTAAGGATGCTATTCCAGTGAAGAAAAACCTGAAGAGGAGGAAAATCTTGAATGAAGGCACTTGTGACCACTGTGGACAAGCTGAAGAATCGGTCTTACATGCAATTTGGGAGTGCTCAAAGCTTAGTCAAATCTGGGACGCCATACCAGACTTCTCTTTCCATCAAGCTCGTTCATTTGCAGTTATAAAAGAGTTGCTCCTCTATGTCTCAAATGCATGTAATAAGGTGGACTTAATGGTGGTTATTATGTGGAACATTTGGTTTTGTAGGAATCAATTGAGAGTGAGCAACAAAGATCACCCCATATCTCAGGTGATACCAACTTCCCAACAAGCCTTAACGGACTATCAACAGGCAAGCAATGTGCAAAGAGCTCAAAGGGTCACCTCACCACCAACCCGAGTTGCATGGCACCCTCCACCTGATGGCTGTTTAAAAATTAATTTCGATGGAGCTACATTCAATGACATAAACAAGGCAGGCTTGGGAGTAGTTATTCAGGATGGCTTTGGTCAGGTGCTGGCCTCACTATCAGAGCAGATTCAACTCCCCTTCTCTTCGAACTTGGTGGAAGCTATGGCAGCGGCAAGAGCTCTATCCTTTGCTGCAGAACTTGGCTTCTCAAGATTCATCTTAGAAGGCGATTCAGAATTAATAATAAAAGCATTACAGAGCAAGGAAGAATCACTAGCTCCCTTTGGTCACATCCTAGCTGCAGCCAAAACCACAATAGATGTCAACTGTGTTTCATTTATCCACATTCGTAGACTTGGCAATGCTGTTGCTCATAACCTTGCAAAACATGCACGTCATGTCGCAGGTTTACAGGTGTGGATGGAGGATGTTCCTCCACACCTCTATTCTATATTGTTAACCGATTATGGTTGATTTAGTTTAATGAAATTCAAGTCTTGATTCTCAAAAAAAAAAAAAAAAAAAAGAATACTTGGCATTTTGATTTTTTTTTTTTTGAAAAGTTTTTTTTGTAAACAATATACTTATATATACATGTGAGTAAATATTTATGTGTGAATAGTAACTCCAACAATATATACAATCAAAACATGTAATATACGTACATAAGTAACATATGACAGGAAGAGCATATGAATACGCTATACAATAGTATGTGAGTATCTATTTATTACATAATTAGCATGTGAATACTAAAACTATAAAAAATAAATACAAAGAAGGGGATTGGAAGTAGGGATGGCAATGGGGCGGGGCCGAAGGATGGGGTCTTCGCCCCAGCCCCGCATAGTTTTGTCTTGCCCCATCCCCGCCCCGCCCTACCTCGCCCCACCCCACATGATAGGAAAAATTTTATTGGCCCATCCCTGCCCCTTGGAGCCCCATGAAGCCCCGCCCCACCCTGCAAAACTTTACTTCTTGTTGATTTATCCAACTATTACATTTGTTTTTAATAAAACCTATTTCATTAATAAAAATATACTTGAAATTACAAATAAATTCATCCCATCAAATCAAACTAATTTTTAGCAAAAACTAAATAATATTATCCAAGTGTTTAACAAGATAATATCACAATAAAAACAAAAATCTCATAGTACAAAATCAATGATTCAATGGAATATAAATTTGTTTCTAATAAAGATAAAAGAAAACATTAAAATTGGTACTTTATTTCCAACTTTGCTAGAAAGAAAAAAGAGGCATAGAACCATGTTAGGTAGAATTAAATAAGTTGATAATATATTTGTTTAAATAGTAGGGTTTTAGAGTATGAAAAATTTACAATTCAACCCTTATCAATGTGGGCGGGGCGGGGATGGGGCGGGCGGGTCCAAAAAGTATAAACCCATTCCCGCCCCGCACCACGTCTCACCCCATCCTCACCCCACTACCTTTGCAGGGCAGGGAAAACCTGTGCGGGGCGAAGCGGGGGAGGGGCGGGTCAAGCGAGGCAGGGCAAAATTGCCATCACTAATTGGAAGAATAACACCTTGTTGTCATCTACCATTTTCTCGTTTTTTATTCATGCAAAAAGATGACAAAAAGAAACTTATTAGTGCAAAGAATTTTTAGGGACAATGTAAGCCTATAGGATGTTTAAAGACTCAAGAAAATGAGCCTTGAACACAAATCCACAAATTACATCTATTCTAAGAAAGGCTTGAAGAGAAATGTTACCACCTTAACTTTGTTATTTTGGAAAAAAGTATATTTTTCTTAGAAAAGATTTTATTATTAAATGAAAAAAAATTACGTGGTAAGAATTATTTCAAGAAAACACTCTCTTTTTTAAAACACCTGTTTTGAAAACATGTATTTGTTTTGGGAAGTATTTTTTTGAAAGCATATTGAGAATACACATTTTTTTAAAACATTGGAAAACGTTTTTTCTGTACTATTATTTAAGAGGTTTTTTCTGTTTGGGATCTTTATTTTTTTGGTTTAAAAATGTTCCTACACCCCTATGTTTAAGTAAAAACAAAATTAAAGGATAATCTGGTAGAATACAATTCTAACTCCTACTAAAACATTACCTAAAAAATAGAGTCACTCTTCTATTGATTTTCAAATTGCATTTTTTTACTAAGTGACTTTCTTTTAAGATTATAAATAAATTCATAAATAATTCCCATTAAAAAATTATTAAGAAAAAAAATTAATAACATGAAAGCCTTTTCTATTAAAAAAAAATTAATACCCTTCAATAGTTGGTAGAGGGAAATTTCAAACAATTGGGCTATCACTAAAAAAAAAAAAAAACATTATATTACAGCTAAAATATTGTGTTTACATATTTTTAGTGTCAAACAATCACAACTCAAAAATAAGGTTGAATTATTATTTTGCTAAAATTTTATATAACAAATTATTGTGCAATTTTGTTTTGTCCATAAATTTTAACATAGCACATGCTTCGACTTTTACTAAAATTTTATTAGAATTGCACATATTACTACAACTAGGTATTTTATTCATCACACTCCTAGTATTTCTTATGTGTTTTGGCCATCCTTAGAAAAACAAACTTCGGATTATATTTTTGAAAACAGATTTTTGTTTCTTGAAAACAATTTTCAGAAAAAAACAGATTTTTGGTTTTTAAAAAAAGGATTTGAAAATAGATTTTTTTTTTAGTTTTAACAAAAACAGTTTTTTAAAGAAAAAAACAGATTTGTATTCCCAAAAAAGCAGTATTATATAAAAAACAACAGTTTTATAAAAATAGCTTTATAAAGAAAAACTGTTTTATAAAAAAAAAAACAGTTTTATAAAAAAAAACAGTTTCATAAAATATAGTTTTGTAAAAAAAAAAAAACAGTTTTATAAAAAAGCAGATTTTTAAAACAGTTTTAGAAAAGCAGATTTTTGAAAACAGTTTTTTTTTTTTTTTTTTTACTTTTGCAAACAGATTTTATAAAACAGTTTTGAAAAACAGGTTTTTTGGAAATCGATTACCAAACTGAAAACAATTTTTTTTTGAAGGCCGAATAAAAACAGTAAAAAGAAGCATTTTTTTAAAACAGTTTTATTTTTTTTATTTTTTAAAGAGTTTTTACAAAACTTTTTTTTTTTTTTTTGAAAAGGTTCGGGTTCCCCCTTAAAAAAAGATTTTTTATTTGAAAAAATTTTCCTCTTTTTTTTTTCTCTAACAAAAAGGGTACAAAGAAGAAATTAAAAAGATTTTTTTTTTTTTTTGGAAAAAAACTTTGTTTAACAAAAAAGGAAGCTTTTTCTTCGAATGGGGTGTAGGGGAAATGTTTACCCAAGCATGTTTTCTTTATGGCACATTATTAACAAGAGAAATAAAGGGACAACAACAAAATAAAGCGCAGAAAAATAAAAAGCTTGAAAAGTAAAGGGCTTGAAATTTAAATGAGAAGAATGTAATTATATGCATAAAAATAAAGACTTGTAATGTAAATAACATAAAAGTAAAAGCTTGGAATATTGTAAAGTTGATTAAAATAGGTTTTTTTTTTCCCCCTTAAATAGAGTCTAATCTCTTACAAGCCTTATAGATCCTTCAACATAAAGAAGTGGGAGTTCTAAGCCATCATTACTCTTATGAGACATGCCCATATTGTGCTCTAATGGAGGTTTAAAAGCCATTTAAGGGAGATAGTAGCGTCTAAATATAATACACACACACGCGCGCGCGCGCACACACACACACACATATATATTAGAGCAATAAAATAAAGGGGGATTGGAGATGTGCAAGAAAATAAAAGGGATGACAAGAAATCTAAAAGCAATAAGTAAATCCCTATATGCCTAGGTGGGATAGGATTTCTTCAAGTTTAAGGTACTTCCCATACATAGCCTAAGAGATGGTCCAATACCCATGGAGATGGTCCAATACCCATTTAGGATAACCCAGACAAATATAATATTCAACAACAATATTAACATAATATATGCAACAACATAGTAAAGATAAAGCAACTATTTACACAACCAAGTAAAGAAAAGATTTTATATATATATATATATATATATAATTATAATTGAAGAGATGATTACTATAGTAAAAGGGGAGGGATGGGTTTAGTTATTGATGAACCAAACCCATCCTAAAACCTTACCCACAAAAAAATTACAACAATGGAGAAAGGATAAGGCTTTTTGTGTAGGGTTTCCGAGAGAGAGAGAGAGAGAGAGAGAGAGAGAGAGAGAGAGAGAGAGAGAGAGAGAGAGAGAGAGAGAGAGAGAGAGAGAGAGGGATTTTTTTATTTCCTAAGGGTTTTTTGATTTTTTTTTTTTTTAACTTTCCTCTAGCATTAGTGTATCAAGATACACTAGTGCTAGTTGCCTCTTCAAAGAGGTAGCTAGCATTGGAGTATCCTGATACACTAATGCTAGCCTCCCCTCTTATCCGCCACATCGTCAGCTTTTTTGTCTTTTTCTAATTTTTGTACCGATCTTCATGCAGCTGTTTGGAGGCCTTTCTAAGCTTCGCTTTCTTCAAAATTTATATGCACAAAAATATTTGGATGTCTCGTTTCTAATGGTCCTAGCCTTGATTGATTTGGAGCTACAGTCGTTGAGATATCGTACTCAAAAGGAAGGTGACACAAACCAAGAAATTCTAAACTTCTTTTTTTGAAAAATTCATATCTTTTAATCTGAAGCTGATATCATCGAGTCCTTGTGGTGAAAATTAGCTAAGATCTTGTTCTTCAAGATGGTTTAGCCTGCATGTTCTAGTTATTACCCAATCGTTTCAATTTATTGCACGAAGTTAGGTTAAAAACTGCTTGTTTTCCTGAATAATACAATGAAGAGGTTATTAGGGTTTCGGTATTTTTGTGATATCTCTTTCTTTTTTATTGTTTCGGATTCATATCCTTATCTCTCATTATATTACTAAAATATAAATACATTTGATCACACATGATAAAATTTCAATAAATACCATATTGCAGGTTTTAAGTAAAATGTTGATGTGGTGTTATTAGGTGTAATATGATGTATTGAATTTTAAGTTAAAAGTTGATGTGACAGCCTCTTATTGGATGGTGTAAAACTTATATTTTGCACCACATTCTTACCAAATTCAGACTCTTATTTTTAATGCAGTCCTAACATATCTACTACTACTACTACTAGTAATAGCAATGGTATTTGGCTATATAGTCCATCTAGGACATCAATGTATTTGTGGTCGGTGAAGTTTGGCCAAGCCAAGGACACCCCTTAATGCCTAATCGTTGACGCCTTTGCTAAGATCTTTTACGGAACAAAGGAACTTAATTGATTTCATTTAAAAAAAAAAAAAAACTTAAATTATAAATCCCGTGACAAGAGGATTTTCCTTTGCTGCTTGTACTCTCCAAGTTATGATAGTAGAGAAATTCATAATAATTTCACAACAAATTTTAAATTGTAAGTTGTTATTAATTATAATTTGAAATCACTATTGAAACTTTTTTTTCCCATCAGTAATAGCCAATAATAACTTGCCACTTATGATTAGTTGTGAAAATTTGATGGACATTTCTTGAGTATGGTATCCCCTTTTATCACGGTGAAGTTTAAGAAGTATTTTTTTTGTCCATCAGTAATGGCCAATAATAACCTACCATTTATGATTTGCTATGAAAATATTATGAACATAGTATTTCTTTTTTTGAGTATGGTATCCCTTTTATTACGGTGAGGTTAAAAAATATTTAAGTGAAACTTGAAAATATACATAGCAGGGATGTCTTAATTTTTAAATTTTCCACTTAACTATCTCTTTCTCTCTAATAAGAGGTTTTGCTTTGATCATGTCTACATAAAAAAATCAATTAGTATTTTAGTATATGATGATTGTACGGGTGAAAGACCCAGGAGTACATATCTACACATGCATTGGGCCAAGGGCCCAATCCGAGGACAGTAAGCGGTCTGAGGACAGGTAGACATTGTCATAGATATTCGTATCAGTAGGTAAAAAGTTAAGGTCTGATCATGATTACCCAGGATGGGGTTTGAGGAGGAATGTTACTCGACTGAGCAAAGCCAAGGTTAGAAGATGTGGTCTATCATCAAAAGTAACATTCCGAACCATTCTATGAAAGAGGATAAGTATCAAGAAGGAACATGACAGAGGAAAGCTATGAAATATTTAAGGGAAATCTGCTACCACCACATTGAATACTTTGTAGCTAACTCTCTGACCATATTAATGAGGAAGTGACACATGAATAGTAGTTTTCAACCTTATAGATACTACTCAAAGACTTTAGGAAGGTGCTGATAGGACATGGATCAACACCAACAATTTGATCTGCACGTGGAAGGTGGTGACAAAAAGGGAAGATAGTATAAAATAGAAGAGATACCCTAAGAGAAAGGGATCGGAGAATTGAGAAAGAAATACTATAGCAGTTAGAACTAAATCTGTATCCAGCTTCAAGTAATATATACACGATCTGATCTCCTCAGACTGTGCTGATGACGGTTTTCTTGGGATAAAACCGGTCTATCTTTGCTTTTCTGTTATTTAGGTCAATCATAATTGTTGTTTAACTTATTAGAGCCTAGTTTTCCAACCCACTATCTACAAATTCTTTGTATTGGGCTCTTTGGGCCTAAGTCAATTTCTACTTTGGGCTTGGTCGACAAATTACATCCTTACAATGATAAATAACTATTATCATTGAATCAACATTATAAATTAGAATCATTTCATACTTATATAATAAAAAGCCAAAAGCCTTGTATCAATGCATCTCTTGATATTTATAATGAAAGTATTTATTGCTATAACAACTAGGAGATGGGGAATTGAATCATGGCTCTTCTTATAAATAAGACAATTCAATTATAAAACTCTTGAAAAATGATTTTTTTTTTTTTTTTTTTTTTGAGAAACAATCACACACACATAGAGAAGAGGGAAAAGGAGTCTTGAAAAATGATTTAATATTTCATGAATCCAAAAGATGAATATGTTGTCACAATTAAAGTGGTTACTTAGGTTATTCCTTACGAACTTAATGCTCTAAAATAACCATTTTTGCATTCTTAGGAGATTTTTCTCATATTTTGATAAGAATTAATACATAATTAAAAGATGCATTTAACAAAAGAATATTAAATATTCAATTATAAGCTAAATGCATGCTTTTCAAAAAAAAAGTTTTCTTTTTGTTTTACAATTATCAATAATTCGCGTGCACAAATTCAACATGAGTATTGTATATTTATGTTCTTGATATTTGTGCATAGTTTCATTTTATTATTAAAAAATCATTTTTTGTTGAATGTAAAAGAAAAAAAAAATCTTAAGGTAACTAGTCAACAAAAACCCCTTTTTTTCCTTTTAAAAATCTTGCATTGGAGTGGATAATTGAATATTATGGTGTGTGAAATATGTGTTGGGAGACGGGGTGACCCCTAAGCGCACAGGGCAATTAAGAAAGAGATGAACACTAACACTAACATGCTTCCAAGTGGGATGATTGAACAATTAATGTTCCCCTTAGTCTTAGACCAACCATAAACAAACTTAACTCAAGGGACTGGTACCTGGGTTGATTGAATAGCTGGGAGTATTGAAAGCTTTTATAGGTTAGTTCTTGGAGTGATTATTTAATACAGGTCATCCATGAATGTAGTTTCGTTTCAAATAGCTGAAGGGGGTGTTGGGAGCTTTAAAAGTTCTAGTTCTTTGAGTGACCAAATAGTGGAAGTTGTAGTTATTGTCTATATTAAAGATCCATAGCAGTCAAGATTTATAGGTTATTGTCATACATTCAAAGTTTGCTTCTATTAGATTCTCACTTGCAGATATAGTTGAACACAGCCTATATAACCACAAAAAACATTTACACCATTTCATCACTCTGTCTAAGAGAGAGAGAGAGAGAGAGAGAGATCTTTGAATTGCAGCTATGGTTTCTTTGCAACCACCCCTTTCTCCAGATCGAAGAAAGGAAATCCCAGAGTTTGAGAATTTATCAAAGAAGACAGAAGAGTCACAAACTGAACAAATTTTTGAGAAGAGATCAAAAGCTGAAGGCACAAAGTCTATATTTGATATCGAGCAACACCTAGAGACTCCATCAGGGCCGGCCCTAGACATTTTGGGGCCTAAGGCGAGAACTAAAAATAGGGCCTTTTTAATACTTATATATTAATTAAATTAATATTTCTTTAATATTTTTATATTATAATATATTTCATTTAAAATCTATTTTTCTTGCCTTTTGAGATGCAAATTGACTAATTAAATTTTTGTATTCAAGTTCTTCTAACATCTCCTTTTCGATCGATAATATAACTAATCCACTTAATCTTTCTTGGGACATTGTTGATCTTAGATATGATTTTATTAATTTTAATTTTGAAAAACTTCTTTCTACAGAAGCTACCGTAACAGGTATTATTAGTAAAATCCTATAAGCAATGCATGTATTTGAAAATGAATCTAATCTTTTTATATAATTTAGTATGTCAATTGGATTATAGTCTTTTATTTGTAAAATTTCTTTTAAAACATTTAATTCTGAAGATAAATCTAAACCATCAATATCATAATAAACATCATGTTTGAGAAAATCTTCAAGTTTAAGACAGTATTTTTATAAACTATCATTATCTAATGACTTCAAGTTTAAGACAGTATTTTCATATCCAGATGCATATTTTCTAGCAGACATTTCTAATTAAACAATATATTTATAAAGACTAAAATAAAAAATAACTTTTAAGTGTAGAGCAAATGAGAAATCAAACCTGATTTATATAAAAAGTATTGTTGTAATTTCATCAAACAATAACAAGTTTTTAGCAATTTCAACTTGTATAAATAAAAACTTATTCAATATATTACCACTAACTAAAATATATATATATATATATATATAAACACAAGATTAAAATAAAAAAAAATTAAGCACAAGCATAACAAAACACAAAAAAAAAAAAAAAAAAAAAAAAAAACACAAAACAAATCCTATCTAATCTATAACCAAAAAAAAAAAAAAAAAAAACCTTGAAGGCCCAAAACAACTGGGCGGCAATCTGTTATCTATAAGACTATGACCCAAAACCAGGGGTGGCAACGGCAAGCAATCTATAAGACTATAACCCAAAAAAAAAAAAAAAAAAAAAAAAAAAAAAAAACTTGAAGGCCCAAAGTGGCAGCTGGCAAATATTTATACCAATATACCTGCTGAGTGCTGAAGCTGAACACAGTGAACAGAACGGCTGGAGAGTGAGAGAGGCGGAGTCTGCGGAGAAACCGATTCAGAGCAAGACAGCAAGAATGAGAGAGGCCGGAGGAAGCTTGCTGCCTTGTCAGTTGCTTGAGAGCTGTTGAGCAGATGCAGATCGGAACAGGGGAGAGAAAGAGAATCAGAGAGAATGAGAAACAGAGAGAGGCGGAGAGCAGAGAATAGAGAGAAAGGTAAAATTTTTAGGGATTTGAGTGGTTTTATTTGTTTTGTGGTTAATATCTTACACCAGATTTGTAGTTTGTCTGATTAATTTTTGGTTTGTATGAAGGATAATAATGTTTGATTTATCAAAATTTTTGTTTTTTTGGTTAAAAAGCCACACCCACCTGCATCTGAATTCTGAAACTAAATTTTTTTCCCCCCTACTCCCTCTTATTTTCTAAAATTTTGGGGCCTCCCTTCCACTTGGGGCCTTAGGCAATTGCCTAACTCGCCTAATGGAAGGGCCGGCCCTGGACTCCATTACCTTTGGAGTGGCAACGATGCCTTGATGTTGTAAGATACTTCTGGTCCAACATGATGTCAAAACTTGTACAAGTGTGCTCAAGCCAAATTACTATAGTATAGCATAAAGTTCTAACTTATGCAATTTTTATAATTCTTTGTATTATGCAGGCAGTCAGATACAATTTTACAATTCGAGGACCCATAATAGAACATCAAAAGATCCAAGGAAGAGTCCTGAACCAGCGAGTCCTGATGATCATATGAGCTTAGACCTCAGGCTGAACCTACCAAGCGAGTCACTCAGAAAGAGCCATGTGGAAGACAATTTCACCAAGCATAGTTCAGGTAGTCCTGCACTTGGTTCAGGTGATCTATTCATGGAATCCAAAGAAGAAATTGGGAGGGTTAACAAGTAGTCCATCGTGGTTGGCATTTGAAGGGGATCACCAAGAGATGGTGGCAACTGTGTGCACAAAGTGTCACATTTTGGTCATGCTTTGCAAATCCTCTCCTGCATGCCCTAACTGCAAATTCATGCACCCACCAGATCATAGCCCCCGGACCCTATTCAAGAGAAGGTGTACCCTCTTGTTCTAGTTGGAAAACAAAGCCTAGTTTAGCTTAGGATTTGGCATCTGCGCCAAACTTATGTTACAACTACATATTTGTCTTTAAAAGCAAATTGAAGTATCTTGCTAGGCTTTAGTTTTTCCACCTCTAGGAAAACAAAATGACTGCTCCAAATGAGGAGAGACTGAGAGGGTATAACTAATATAAATAGTGCAAATATACCAAGTGTTTTTATCCTCCTAAATTTGTCTAACGCACATATTAGCTAGGCACCTTGAGACTGTGCTTAAGATGATATATGTATATTAGTTGAATTAGTTCTCAAGAATAAGAATATACCCTCAACCTGCCTCAGATTCACATAAATGTTACAAAGACCACATTAAGTGTCATATCACATTTCTTATATAGATACCACATTGTATTCATATGATATGAAAAGCAGATGACTGAAATTTATACAGTCGCAGTAATAAATTATAGTGGATATCGGGATATGGTTACAGCTGTAGGTTGGTGAACAGCGTAGCTTGGATGCTTTCATTCAGGGACAGATGAAATTTTAATGGCAAGTCCACGAGTTATAATTATTAATGGGCAAGACTTAGGTATAGTATTTAAGTGCTGTTTCTTAGGTTTTAAGATTCTACTATGTGGATTTTTCTTATGAATGGATGTGTTGCCCGAAAATACTGCACCTACCTGAAAAATATAGTTGTGTAAATATTGCATCGCATGGGCATGCAATTTATGGATTAGAATAATTATTGTTACACATACTTTAATGCGCACACACTTTTACACAAATGAAAAATGTGTGCATTAAGACGTGTGTAATAAACACTACTCGATTAGTGTTTATACTGTATTCTAAGGGTATGCTAGAGCTGAGGATATGCACCATTTGGTGTCCCAGGCTGAAATCACTGGTAATTGCATTAGTAAAAATGCCCATTATTTTATGTGCCCTATGTGACTAATACAAATATACAACAAAAAAATGTAAAGGTATGCTAGAGTTGAGGATGTGTAATACAATTTACATGGAAGAAGGTACAAATTCAGCTCCTATAACAACCATCATGTGAACAACAAAGAATGACAGTGTTACATCTAGGAACAGAGTTGCTGGGCATCACTATAACCACTATCATGACACCTATGATTGTGGCAAAAATGCATGTATTGTATACAAACTACCAGACTCAACTTTCCATCCTAATGTAAATTTCTTACAGAAGTAACCAGTGCTGCCTAAGTGCTGCTAAGTGCCATGGGTTTAGAGGAAAAGGTGGTGGGCTCGGTCTCCAGTGGGAAGGTGGCCGTAGTCTGAAACTTGCCATCAGGGCAATATGGTCTGATGGCCAAGTAGGTGATGGAATACCATTATTACCAATGCTTTCACGGTCAACAAGCTCCAACAAACTTTCAACAATCAAACTGTTATCTGATGGGAAGCATCATATGGTTAGTGGCAAAATAAGCATGGAACAAAATTAAACAGGCTTACAAATAGTTCAAATTACAGTAATTAAGAGGCCCTTTTCTGTTTAGACACCTAAAGAAAGAAGGTACATGAACTGAAGGTCGAGGATATCTCCCACATAGGAAAAAAAAAATCATTGCAACCATAAAAAAAAAAAAGAGAATTTAAGCAGGAATAAATTAAGTCTGTCTAGATGCCAAAATATATGATTTCAAGGTCAAGGCCCCTTGGGGTGCAGAGTAATCCGTCTGAGAATTTGCAGTGAACAGGATCAAACTAAAACAAATTTGAGAATATTTAGAGGATGTCAGTCTCTCTTTTGCATTTCCAACACTGCAAAGGAGTCAATATCCCAGACATAGGAAAACAGGTGCTTAGTGACCATTTTTTATATTCAAAACTAAGCATTAAAATATTTGATGGCATGGGAAGATGATCACTTAAGATATTAAAAGCACAGATTCTTCTTTGAAGAGAAGTAATCTTCAGAATCACTCAGGAGATAATTAGTTAAATTTATTTTGATATCTAAACGGGCCCCAATACAGCCACATGATAAGACTCATTTCAATGATTATATACTATATAAATGGAATGCAATGCTTTATTTTGTTTAGCATTTGATGCATCCCAAGCGATAGGTTTGATTGCATATCAATCACATGCAAAGAATATACAAAATATGGTAAAAATGTCACCAAGAAATCTTGACGAGATGCTTAAATCATCCATATAGGCAAATTTTTGGCTATAAAAATTTCGTTTGGTTCAGGGAAACGACATCTAAACCTATTACACTATAACCACTAAAAGTAACATTAGTATTCAATAGGGAGACAAAACACTACCTTGCACAAATTCAGCATCATTTGGATTTTATTGGGTTTTGCAATCAATAATAGCCCTTGGGGGCTTTGGTGGAGGCGCTGAAGGATTTCATTTTGTATAGAGTTTCATTCGCAAGTTTTAATCGAATTCAAACCAAGGTGGAGATTTGGTGACATGGCTCAACTTTGGTTATAAGTCGGTGGACTTTTCCTATTCAAGTTTATTAGGAATGCCACGTAGCCAAGCTTAATAACAGTATATCCTATTTCATTTTCTTGTGCAGGCAGATTAATAAACATGTATCTTATTTGGTTAAGGACTTTGAGGCCTCTATCTACACCTAGACTTTGGAGATATTAGATAAATATGTAGCTAGCCCTTTGTTTTCTTCCTATGTTGTATCCTTGGTTAATTGAGGGAAAGCTCTTTAGGTGTAGTTGGGGTTTGGCTTTTGTGAGTTTTTTGGTTTCATCCTATGTCATTCTCTAAGCCATCTTTTAGAAACCTTGCTTCTTGTAATTAGAGAGCACAAATTGCAAATGTTCTTTCACCAGTACAGTATGAGGCTTCCTAAATCCTAATTACCAGAGAAATATAAATGTTCAACAAGAAAGCAGTTGTCATCAATGCAAACCAGATTATATAAAAATATTGATATTCCAATGAGACTTGGAAATTGTCTTAAATGCAAACCAAAATTATTAATAGGCTGGACTCTTAGTAGAAACTAAAAATGATGTAAGGTAACAAATCACATCCAGAATACCTGTGTAGAATATGTAATCTAAGGTGCCGAAGAATTTATCGGTGAAGTTGGTAAATGCAGGCTCACTGGTTTGGCTATTCATCTTCCTCTGTTGTTCCTCAGCCCCATCTGAATGTAAGAAAGATGAATATGCACTAACCTGGAATAGAAATTTTCCTGGATTAATACTTAATCCAGTAATAACAATATACAGACAATAGTATATAGTATTCACAGCATGCAGATAACAGCAACAATAACATTGAAATGGCCAGACTACAAAACACCAACAACCACACCATCCACCAGCATATAAATTGTCAAGAAACAATGAATATCACCCAAAAATAGCAAGGGCATTTATAATATCCCAAAAAAATCAAGAGTAAAACAATTGCCATACCAGGGACAGTGAATGATGGAGCTTGAGATACTGAAATATACCCAATGGATCATTTGCCTTCTCAGAAATACAATTAGCTCTGCCCTTGACTACAAAGTTATGAGGATCGCTGCAATGTTGAATAAATTAATCAATTTCATCTTCTGCCCATGTCATTGATGTCAATCTTAGTGTATCTGTCAATGATCTTGACACAACGTAGTATCTTAAGCTTTTGGGACTGAGAGTTTATATATTCTAGGGCTGGCTATGCCCACACCACCACACCTCCCCCCCCCCCCCCCCCCAAAAAAAAAAAAAAGAGAAGAAAAAAATGTAGAATATTATTATTAAAAAAAAAAAAGGATTCATTTGTTAGGCTGAAAAACTCCGGAGCAATCAAAGTAAATATGATTTCTTTTCATATATTTCCTTCATTGTTGTCATTTTTACCATTTATTAGAGTCATTAAATGAAGGAAAATCAATGTCCAAGGATACTAAATCATGATGGGCAAATCAAAGCAGATAATAATCTCTTGATCATTTAAAACAAAGACCAACAAAGTCTAAAAATAGTATAGGGTGAACACAAATTTTCTTTCATTTTTTTAAAAAATAATAAAAATAATGTTGCTCATAAGCAACTTCAAAGTATTTTCAGTGTGAGCCACTTTGCCAATAACAAAAGACTTACCTCCCAGGACGAGAGTTGAAATCCCCACAAATTATTAAAGGAATTTGTTGTGACTGGGCAATTTTCTCAAGTCCATTCACAAGGTGCACAACCTTATGTCATAAAAGAAGAAACAGTCAAATCAATATAGTTTTTCAAATCGAAATATATTCAAGGAAGAGATTTACATATTTGTTGTGATTTGGGGTTAACGGAAGCATTTTCAAACAAAACAAAAATAAAACTTCCATGCAAGATAACAATGTTTAAAATGGTTTGGTTAAGCCAATCGAAATTCGCTTTCAAGTTTATGGATTACAACCACACTTAACCAAACTCACACACTCACAAAAACATCACTCACAAACCTCACAAACATAAATAAAACCTCTCACAAATACAAACTAATTCACAAACCTCACACAAAAACTCAATCCCGAAACTCCAATAACTCTCTCACATTAATAAAACAAACAAAATCTGAACACACATACATGGATATCATTCAACCCCAAAAATCTACCAAACTACTATTTAAAGAAACCCCATCATGTTCTTTAAAAATTCTTCTCCTCTCTCCATGTGGGATGACCCTTGGCAAAAGCCACCAAACTATCACAACAATGCCTATTTATAAGGCGCCAATTCTAATTCTTGATCGAAATGGAATACCCAATTAATTACTTCTTCAATAATAATTTTTTTTTCCTTTTTTTCCAGACCAATGAAGCCTATACCAATTTAAATTAGGAATTGGAGGCATAATCTAACAATATTAAATGGTACCTGAAACAATGTTACATCTTCATGACCTTTACTCCAATGTGTGTGGATGTTTGCCTGGTGATAAAAGGCTTGAGTACGTCAGCATTCCCAGAATTAGCAAATCAAAGCTGTTGGAGATGAAAAACATACAGTACCACGCATATTCTAGATTGAAAGGCATCCCTGTTACTGCCATTTTGTAGAGACTCTAATACAACAACTAGTGCAACATTGTCCTGCAAAACCGGAAAAAAAAAAAAAAAAAAAAAAAAAAAAAAGGGTTGACAAAAGGAACAGATTATGCAGAAACAAGAGATTTAGGAAGATAGAGCACAGTGAAGACTACATAAGAAATTAACACCTTTGATGTAAGGCGATGGCTGCCTTTGAATTTGATTTTAGGCTCCAAAGCGTTAACCACTGATGATGCCTCTTTATCAAACTCAAGCTACAATAAACAGTTTAGAGTCATTAAGCCCTTTCATAAATTGTTAAATACCATACTTTTTTCACACAGATAACAGTTTCTTCACCTCATATTTCATAATTTCTTTGAACAGCTTACTATGATAAAATGTTGCACACCCATGATTTGTTGATTTTTCAGACTCGCCTAAAAAAAGCTGCAAGATAAATTTAATAATTTGATTTTCCTGAGGCTAAATGTAATGAAAAATAAGGAATTTTATCATCATTCAATTTGAGTGACCATATAAAAAAAACATTAATGAATTTTATATTCTGTGACTTGATCTACGAAATATTTATTATAGATATAGAGGAGATAATGCAAGCATGGATGGGTGTCAAAAATATTGAAACATAAAAAGCCCAGGATGAGTTCCATCTCCAAATATTGCAACCATATAAGTAAATTTTATTTTTCAAATGATAAAAAAAATGGTATATTGACATTTAAATATATGTAAACATAAAATATTTATGTGGTTTTTTTTTTGGTGGGGGGGGGGGGGTGGTTAGCTAATTAGGCTGTTCAAAATTTATATTTAAAGAAAACAAACCAGAAATTTACATAAAATGCAACTATGCTACAATGTGCATCACCATACTTATTCCTTAGAAAACATATTGTTTGGGAAGTCAAATGTCCATCAAAGTGAAGTGTTCAGAATCTTTTTAGAGTTCAGCCTTGGAATTGATTAAGGATAGAATTTCTTGCCATTTCTCAGCAAGGGCTGAATTTCATTAAATTTCTTTCACCCATGATCATTTACTACTCACTCCATTCCAATCTCATGTGGTGCCTAAGGCAAGAGACAAATGCCCACACTTTTGAATCTTTGAGGATCAAGTTTTTTCACTGTAAAATTTCAAGCTATTGCTTTTGGACTAGATGGCTGCAACTGATTGCTTTGCTTTTACTTTGCTGCTTGATTTCTTAGATTTTCTATAAAAAAATTTCTGGTGTTTGTCTTGTATATATAGCTGGGTTTCCCCGCTTTCCGCACTTTTCAATGAATTATTACTTTATAATTTTTTTTTTTTATAAAAAAATCTCATGCTTCTATAATTCTAAATCCAAGAATTGATTGTCATACATGTACAGTTAAGCCACAGTTTGGATAAATGAAAGCAAGATCATAATTAACTGAAAGTAGCTAAACTTATGACTGGGTTAGGTCAAGATAGGGTAGAAAGGGGTTTAACATTTCTTGTTAAAATATTAAACTGTTGTTTAGTTAGGTTTGTCAAATAGCAATTTCCATGTGTTAAATATACCTAAGATCAGATCATTACAAAGAACAAACTAATGAAAATATCTGTAATAATATAAAATAAATATATCTGATATCAATTAGGGGGTAAGACTTCTTATGGTGAATTCTATTGATAAGATGAAAGAAATGTCAGCTTGAAAAGTTTTCAAGCAATTAACAATTCTATTAACAGAAAGAAAACACAAACTATAAGCATCATTAACTATCAATCTACGAATCATGACAAGAAAGTCATGCTGCTACAACACTGGATACTGTTCAACAAAATTACAATGTGAAGCAAAGAAACCACTAGGGGTCAAGAAGCACTTCTTCAGGCAATTGTCCTCCAATCTTGCCCTAACAAGTTAAATTTTGTCAAACTTTCCAAATTTCAAAGCTTTACTTATAGCTCTTCTACAAATAATATGTATAGATAGATAGATAGATAGATAGATAGATACACCCATTTTTGTTGATGCTACAAATGCAATTGATGAGAATTGTATCTGCAAATTGTCAACTTATGGTTACAGTTCTTCAATTTGTATCAGTGCATAAACAAGCTCCCTCATCAACTAAAAAGAAACAGAGCTAGCCTTTGTTCTTTGTCACTGACATATAGCTAATATATGGATGCTAAGAAAAACCGGTTTTATGTGAAATGAACTACTTATGTTCTAGAAACATGTATGGCACATATACAAGTACGTATGCTCCCAAATTTAGACAGTTAATTGGGTTGCTATTTCAAAGTTGCCACAAATAAATCGTTTTAACAACATCCAAATAGACCCCTTCTTCAGATTATAAATCATCCAACCTTCCAACAGATTTATGTTTAGTACATATGTCCTACACAAATGAATGAATGTAATCGAGTCAGATTTCAACCATACCCCGGTTCCAGTTCTTTGCTTGTACATAACTGAATATCCAAGTTTTTTCAGCTCAGGCTCAAAGAAATTTTCGAAATGGTCACACTGTACCTGCACATAAACAAGGAACAATATATAAGGAAAAAAAGGCAGTACGCTACCAGCCTACCAGGCACACTAGATCCGTTTTTCATATTAAATATTCCAGAAAACATATGCAGATACACAGGTGTAAAAAAAAAATTTACCTCCTGAAGACAAAGTATATCTGCATCATATTTAATAATCTCATCGAGCAAATTCTCTTGACGGTATTCCCATGCAAGAGCCCAGTTTGGGCAGTAACCGAGAGCGTTCATTGACAACGAATCAGCAAGGATATTATAGGTCAGCACACTAAAAACTACATCATTAGAAGATTGGGCTTTAAGATTCGAGTTCAAAGTGTTCCGCAGACGGATCATTTTTCGAGGAGGATGAGAAGGTTTAATCACAGGATCAGTCACTACAATATTATCTAGTGACAAACGAGTACCCAGTGAAGAGTCTACAGCTGCAGAATGGAGCCTCAATCTAAAATCACAATCAGACAGTGTGGGTATATAAAAATTCGAGGAGCCCACCTTAATCCATATGTTATCTTCTTCCACCATTATTGCATTCTCATCAAGTACTGAGCCCTCAATTAAGTTTGGCCAAGAGCCAGAACTCCTGAGTTTCTTAACATCTTGCTGATTGTCGGTTGAATTCTTACTAACATCATGAGCTGCCCAACGATGATATTTCTTATGTTTATTCCATGCATCTGAGAAGCACTTTGAAGAGCAATGGTAGCTTTTCTCAATTGATGCATTCAATTTTACACAAGAGGTGCACTGAACAGTAGCCAATTTATAACGGTGTACAGAACAAGGAATGTTATGTCGATACCTATACATATGTAAGATTTTAAAAAGTTAAGTTTTGACACTCACTAGTCACTGTAATTCAAAGACCACCATGTATCATTCAACTAATGAACTAAAAACCAATGCTACCGTACCATCTACCGTACAGCCTCTTTTAACACAAAAACTTCGGTGTCAACACATGCGTTCGAACACACACACACACCAAAAGCACTACTTTCAATAGAACCTTTTGGTGCGAGGAAAAGAATGTTATTTGACACTGAAAAATGAAGCAATGATTGGTTGCAGTCTATGAAACTCAACATTGAATTTGTTACTCTTTTTTTTTTTTTTTTTGTTGTTGTCCATCCATACTAAAATCCAATTGATACTGGCATTAACAAACACTATACCTCAATTCCAGAAATTAAAGATAGAAATGAGAGGGTGATGATAAAGAAAGTCCCTCTTTTCACACTTAACTGATTTGAGGACCATATCCGTACAACAAAGCCTTTATATGGGCTATGCTACCATGTTATTTTGTTCTTCAAAACAAATGTCTATTTTTCTTGTACATTATGCTTCTTATTGCTTAATTTCAACATTGAGTCATGAATTGGATTGAAAAAAAAAAAAGAAAAAAAAAAAGAAACATGAAAGAAATCAAAAGTCTACCCAGGTCAGCCCAAATTATTTTCCTAAAACCAGAAATCGGGACAGCCCAAATTTTCATTTTGGTTGTTTTCTCGATTACCAAACAGTCTAAGAGATTGAACCAGCTTACAGGCAATGGAACTAAACAAAACAAAACAAAAACAGACAAACAAACAAGAAAACCAAAACAAACAAAAAGTTTTGATGGCCTATTTGGTTTCAAGACTCCACTCAAGTCTGTCTAATAAAGCTCACTAGTCTTTCAATATATCACTTCCTTTTTCTTTTTCTTTTTTTTTTGACTCCGCAACCAAACAGAGAGTTACGCATACAGGAACATGTAAATTATATAAGCACATGGTTTTTAATGAAACGAAGGAGTAAAAGATTAAAAGAAGAAGATAAAAGTGGAAAAAGAGAAGAGGAGGAACCAGGTGTAAACGAAAGAATGTGGTGGTGGTGGAGAGCCAATTGTATGATACGAATTGACAAGTTTGGTTTCGGTGATAAAGATTTTGGAGCCAATGACGGGTTGGTTGGTCGACAATGTCACTGACACTTCCCATTGCAAAGTGTTGGAGTCTTGGTCCTTTTCGAGAGCCATTTTTATTTTGACTTTGAGGGCCAAAGAATTCAAGCTAACTAACAAGCTTTGTTAGTTATCACTACTACTTTGGCAAAAGAATGAGTGGGAGAGGGAGGATTGGATGGTTTCTTGGGAAGGAAGAAAGGCAGAGGAGTTTTTGGGCTTGGTGGGTTTTTGTTAAAAACGCGTTTTGTTTTGAGAGAGTTTGGAAGAGGGAAAGGCTTTTTGTTTTTGCGTACTGTTAAGTGTATGAACTAACTATGAAGCAGGATTTAGTAGTGTCTATAATTATATACCCTTGGGGATTGATTGTTATTTCGGACTCGTTTTTATTCTGCAAAGTGGTGGTGGTGGCAAAAATATCAAATTTACCAGACACCAGCATTATTTTGAGTTGGTGGGCCTTTTCGGTCCAAATATTACGTTGGCCATAGATATAATGAAATTTAATAAATACTTCTAACTTTTTATCAATACGTATAAAATAAATACATTAGTTAAATATAGATTTCTATTTTTTTAAAACATTAAATTTTAATAGAATTGTAAACGCTATCAATTCAATAGATTTACATGAAAATATTTTGACTAAATCACACTTCACCCTTTTTATTAATTTACAGTGTGTTTGAATACTGCTTATTTTGCTAAAACTAAAAAATTATTGCTGAAAATACTGTAAATAAAAGTAAAAGTTAGTTGAAATAGTACAGTGAGATCCATAAATAATGTCAAAAAGTACAATGGAGCCCATAAATACTAGAAAAAATAAGCTAAATAGTGAAATAATTTTAATTTTTAATCCTAGACCATGCGCACACTTAATTCTTTAGTTTAAGATTTTTCATTTTGATCCATTAAATTTTATTTTGTTTTAAAAAATTGTCATTCCATCTTCTCTGCAATTGATTTGACCGTTAAATGCCAACAAAACATTTTGTTTGTTTTGGTTTTTCTCTCTCTTAATAATCAAATTAGTTGAAAACATGAACAAAATGATCTTTGAAAAAAAAAAAAACAAAATCAAATTGAGTGAACTAAAATATGAAAAAGAAAAAAAACCCTTAAAAAATAAAATAAAAATAACTCAAAATTTTAAGCTTCAAAAATATAATTTTTTAATTAAAAAAACTCACAAATCATGTTACAATATTATATCTCATATTATTATTATTATTATATTTAATAACATCAATCATTAAACCAACTAAGTGTATGTATATGTATTAGTGTATGTACATCAGTATACGGAATTCAGTTAATTTAATTAGTAAAATTTATTATCATCAAATAAGAAATTTAAAGTTTCAACTATATGTACACTATAAAAATCAATTAGTATATTAGTTTATAACAAAAAAAATCAATGATAATAGGGAGAGAGAACACCAATATCTTAGAAATCTATCTTGTCTACAAAAAATAAAATAAAATAAAATTAACCATGTCATGGATCAATCAAGAAGTTTTTTTTTTTTTTTGGTAAATGGATCAATCAAGAAGATGGTCCAAACTCCAAAGATCCTATCACATAAACACGCGCCTTTTTGGGCCTTACCAATATCAATCGGTCTCTTCGTCTAAAACTATAACTATAGAAGCCACACTTATCGTCTAAAACTATAACCGCCTATGAAAGAGTTCAAAAGCCACACTATTCCCTCGCTCGCTTTACCGAATCAGAGATCATAAAATTCAAAAACAAACTCACATACACAGAGAGAGAGAGAGAGAGAGAGAGAGAGAGAGAGATGAGAATGGAGGAGGGATCACCAGAGAAGGCAGAGATAGAAAAGAAAGAGGAAGCTCTGAAATCAAAAGTCGCAATTCGATGTGCCAAAGCCGCATTCCTGCTTTCTTCGCTCAGATCGCTCCCAAATTCCACCGCCGACCACCACCACCAGGTCAACAATCTCTCTCTCTCTCTCTCTCTCTCTCCGGCAATGTTCCAAACTTCAATTGTGAAATTGTGACTGACAGGAAAAGAAGATGCTGGAGCTGAAGAAAGAATTGGCTAGGGAGCGGCTCAAGAACAAGAGGATCAAGCAATGCGCTCTAATGGAGCTGGTTCTTGAGCTCGCTTTGGTTCTCTCTCTTTCCACTTTCTTCTTCATGCACTTTCTCAATCTGATCGAGCTGTGATCGCCATCTGTGCGGTTCCTTGAGCTCAGGTTTGAAAATCTAAGTCGTCCTTTCGCTATAAACAATCACCTACTACTATTCCATCTACTACTACTACATTTAGGTCAATTCACAATCCTAGAAATTTGATTTTCCAAGAGACGGAAAAACTGTGCCTCATTTAGTCAATTTCAATGAAAGGAATATGAAATGTGAATCGTGCTTTGTTTCGCTTTCTCATTGTGCTTATACTATAAAATTGTTCAGACATATATTCATAGATTCTATCAATTTGATTCGCTAGACCTAGATCTAGATTAGCCATGATATCTGTTTCTTATCTTGATCTACTTTCTAAAGATTGTTAGAGATACTTTACGGTATGTATTAATTTTGTTGCTTGTGATTGGAAATTTGGAAGTCTTCATTGGCCTTTTAGAATCAGTTATCAGAGCTCAGATCAAATTTCAGTATCTATATTATAGCATATTAAAGGAGGTTTTGGACTTTTTCACAGATTTGGAGTGTTCAAACTCTCGGTCTTACATTAATTATATTTTTCCTTAATTAATCTTACTTCTAAGATTTTTTTTCTCTCCATAAATCTCTCAATTCCTTTATCATGACCACCTTGATTCTCTTTTTTTTTTTAATTTTATTTATTTATATATATATATATATATATAAATAAAACTACATTTGCAGTAAGAAGACCTCATGGATGTAGCTTGTGGAAAGAAATTCGAGAAGGTTAGGACAGATTCTATGTTTACTTGTCTTTTTTGGGTAGGTAATGGTAAGAGAATCAGGTTTTGGCATGAAGTTTGTTGTGGTGATCATTCATTAAAGGATTTGTTCCTGGAGTTATATTTTATTGCTGTGGAGAAGGATGCTTAAGTACACTTTTTTGTTAAATTTTGGAAGGAATAATAGAAACTTGTGCTAGAACCTAAGATCCATCAAGGACTTTCATGATTGGTAAGCTAAAAGGGGCAAATGAATTAATGGATCTGATTCAACTTATTTTGGACTCTACTTGGGAAAGGAGATCCTATTATGAGTGTCCGTGAAATGTGCTTACATGTACATTCCCCTAGAAAGGTGTGTGGCGTAGCAAGGTACCTCATAAGTATAAGGTGGCTTTCTTTTGTAGAAAGCAGCCTTGGATTCCATACTAACCTTGGATAATCTTATTAAGAGGAAGATGATAATAGATGTATAATGTGCAAGTATAGTTGTGAAAATACAGCATTTGCGTCTTCATTGTCCTACATCTCAAGGGCCGTTCCTTTGCATTTACAGTTTTTGGAGTAATATGGGTGATCCCAAGGCGAGTGATAAACTTGTTTACAGGAGAGGAGCATTTGGTCATCATCGAAACCAGGTTGTCTGGCAGGCAACTCCTCATTATATAAGCTGGACCATTTGGAGAGAGAAAGAGAGAAACCATAGGACTTTTGAAAATGTGAACTTTGTTTGAATATTGCACTAGATTTTTTTTGGGGGGGGGGGGGGGGGGGTTCCTGTAGCTCTACAGTTGTTTTTTTGGATCATGTGGATGGTTGTTTGAAATTCTAAGGAATCTCATTGAGTCCGTTTGACATTCTTTAAGGAAGCTCACCATTTTAAACCCTCCTTTCTTATAACAAGATATCTTTAGAACAAATGGATCTTCAGTGCAATAAGCATATCATCGGTAGATATCCTTGCTTGTCCTTTCTACTTGTAGTGAATTGGTAATTTATAAAACACTATGTTGCTACATTGCCCTACAGATGAACTATTTCACCCTGCATAGCCACTAAACACTATGTTGCTGCATTGGCCTACAGATGAACTATTTCACCCCGCATAGCCACTAGGTTTTTTTCTTTTTTTAATAAAAAAAATTCCTTTCTACTTCTTAATCACACGAATGTAATGAAATTTCAAGCCGCTAGACCCCATCCTACCATACAAACCCTTCACTATTATGTTATCCTGGCTTTGGCTACCAAACTTCTAGCCAAATTTTGGGGTTTGGGTGAAAAAGTGTAAAGCTCCCAGCAACCAAGAACAAAAACGCGAAGCATTATTAATTAGTGTATAGATTGAAGATAGTTTGATGTGCCTTTTATGAAAATATCATAGGGGGAAGATATGCCCATATATTGATGGCTAACCAAATCACACAGATGGAATACTAATTGCAGTCTTAAGTACATTCCACTTTGTTTACGAAATTTTGTAATGTCATTTTTCAAAAATCAAAGCATTCATTTACAAAAGACAAAGTGTTTAACATCCATCAGTGACAAAGTGATCAAATCAGGACCAGCATAGTGAAACTGCAGGTGTCCTTCATATTTACAGTGTTAAGAGAAGAACCAGCATCTACTGCAAATTCCTTATGCAGGCCAACACGATGCCACTCTGCTATCAATGAAGCAGTTCAAAAGAATCACCAAAAGAATTCTTTCTGTCCTGGAAGAAAAAAAGAAGACAGTTCTAATGCTTCACTTTTATCCACATGGCAATCCTTAAGTATTCTATAATTATTTGCAGCAAGATAAAAATTCAATCAAAAAGACATAACCAAAGTGAGAATTATCTGGGTATGGCCAAACCAAGATCATATCAAACAACATTAATTATAAGCAATCCAGACTATCCAAGAAACAGAGGCAATATGTTCTAGATATAATTTATCAGTGTCATGCAGGTCATCCCATAACCTTCTTGAAAGTAATTCAATTTTCATCATAATTATCAAAAAGGCTGTTTAAGCTATATGTGTTGAAACATTTGAAAGAAAAAAAAACTAATATAACAAAGTCCAAACATGATTCTCTTCATTGGAGTGATCATTGTTGTATGCCTAAATACAATGCTGAAACCTTTGACAGAAAGAGGGTTCAATAACAAAATCCAAACATGATTATCTTCATTGGAGTGTCATCATTGTCATCATCGTCAAAGGAGCGAGAAGGACACTAGGATTTGTTAAATAATCTTATGAGAATGAAGAGATGCCACACTCATATTGGCTTAGTGGTGACATTCCACCAAATTGTCAAAATTATGAAATCCTGAAGCTGATAATGTACAATTTATTCTTATTTCTAGAAAATTTTCTCACCTTCTAACAATTCTACCCACAATGACATTTAAGAAATATATAATCCATCAAAAACATCAGTGGTGCACAAGGTTGACAGGGCCTGTGACTTAAAGCAAGAGATCTTTTGTTTGAGAGAAAAAAAGGGACACCTATGTGCAGTGTCAGAGCATTGACTAACCATGCCAGATCTAACTGAGTAAAACATGCATGCAGCGTCTGGACCCTCATTAAGCCTGCCTTAAACATTTAATTAAGGGACTGGATTTGCTTTTTCTCTAGTCACTAACTGCTCCCAAAGCACTAAGCTCTAGCTAATAGGCTAGGCTCCCAGCCATCACCTTCAGCTGCTAACAGTTTCAAAAAAATGCTTCATCTTCCCTTGGTGGAAAGTAATTTCAGCTGAGCCACAATGCAAGTGATGACAGAATCATGGAGATCTATCTTATTATGTCTTCTCATATATACAGGCAATGGAACACAAATACATAAGCACTCAATAAAACACTGCCAATATGTATCAGTCTATTGACTAAGGTAAAAGAGGTTTAAGGAGTTGATTTTATAACCACATTAACTAGTGCCTGCAGAACTCTTATGGACTGCATTCCTGGTGGAATTCTAATAGATTATGAATCTCAAGAATTTAGTTGCCTTAGCATTGCTTGGATGCAGAAAAATTAAATGTTATGATAAGAAAACGTCTGGTTTGTTATAAAGATCAATGGCTAAAGGAAATTCAAAGGCTAATTGTTTTCATTATGATTAAGAATGAGGAAGTAGCACCCAAAAGTGTTCACCATCGTATTACTTTTTTTTTTATATATAAGTAATGGAAAATAAATTGTATTACTTATTGAAAAAGAACAAGGGAGTCACAGCATTTTTTAAAAACAAAAATAAAAATCACCATTAGAATGAATAATTGCAAATACCTCTAATCAAATGCATAGGGATCATCTGCATAAGGATTTAGAGACCCTTCTGAAAACAAATCACCTATGTTCGAAGGACGTGGATGACCTCCTTTGACTCCCTGCATAAGCAATTGACATGTAAGAACTTCAAACATGCAGAACTGAAGTACATACAATGGCACAGTAGTTAAACAATAAAGCATATTCTTGAAATGGTTTACTACCATCACATTTACTGAAAGTGCTTGGAATACTCTCAAAAGCCATTCAGAAGAAATAAACAACTCAAGAATTAAAAATTGCAAACCTAGTAGGGTTACCTAAGTCTCCCTTTCCAATGTCATTGGTAAGAAATTTAAGTGATGAAAAATGAATATGAGGAAGAAAATCTTGAAAAAAAATATTATTTTTTTATATTCTACTGGTTTTGCTCTACCAAACAATCAATTTTCAAACAGAAATGGTAAGATAAAATAAGTGCAAAACATATTTTGAAAGATGAGAAAGTTCAGAAATAATTAATTTAGATTCTAGCTACCTTGACAAAACTTCTGGGGGTATTCGCTTTTGGTGTATTCATCTTTTTATGTTTTTTTGGGTCCTGGCATAACAGAACAAGGAAATTCAGCATGAGGAAACTTTTTTAAATGGAAAATGCAAGGCCAGAAGCCAATCTGTTAAAAAATATTCTTAAGCTTAATGGTGCTGCCAGATGTGCCAGTACATACCTCGAACATGACAGTACTTCTTGTTTTCCTTCGTTTTGTAATTGTTCTGCCATTAGAAGTTTCAACTTCATACTCATGGTGAGTTACCTGCCATCCGTGAAGTATATATTTAGAGGTTAGAATAGGCATGAGTCCAACTAAAATATATTATAAATCTATATTAACATATTGAACCATCAAATATTTATTATCTGTTTTCAGCAAACTCAAATTTCTCTGTAACTAACCTTCTTATGATGCTTAGGAATAGTCATTACACTTCCTGTGTTTACGTTCTCTACTTTCTTCAGCAACTTTGACACCGGTGTTTGTGTTGCTCCCAAGAGAGGAGATTCCTTACACACACAATAAAAGACAGACAAAAAGTGACTGTCATATCTCCGCTAAAGCATAACTTATTGTGAAAGCAGGGACTATGATCTGCCATTTCTTTGTGTCACCTTCTCTTTGCCCTCTGGTCTTTCCAGAGCATGCTGACTTCTTTTGCTGCCTCCAGAATTTCTCATCTTGCTTGATGAAATGGAGTGCTCCTATCAAATGGATCATTTTGAAAATGGTGTTAACACACATTGCATATTCATTGTGATAAATTGTGACTTTAAAAATTTTACACTCCAAACCAACACAAAGCAAACTCTTTACAATGTGTTCTGCCACCAGCTATACAGAATATTAGAATTATGTTAACTAGATATTCCACTATTTGCAATTAGTTATAATACAAATCACTCTCTGTACACTCTACCTCCCTTAAAAAAAGAATATATAAGTACTGAAATAAACTCATGGTAACATATTTGCAAAGATGATATTGCCATTTGCATAAAATTTATGGTTCAAATGTTGCAGTAATTGCTGGACTTTCCAGCTCCTCTTGGTGCAACATCAGAAAATCCTTGGAAGTTGTAATAAGAAAAATAATTTCCAGAAATTGTTGTAAAAGTATGTAATTAAAATTTTGGATCACATAAAATGAAAAAAAAAAACATTTTTGTTTTTTAAATGAAATGTAAAGGCAGAAATTGAAAATTTTAATAAAATTTTAAGCATGTATAACTTTATTATTTCCCTCCTATGTGTTTTTACTTTGAATGATAAATTAGTGGTTGTAATTATCTAAAAGCCACTAACAGATGTGACAGAGATAGTCATATTAACTTACCTTACAAAAGATTAGTATTTTTTAATCAAAATAAATCTGCAAACATGAGTGTGGAATCTATTGATCATAGAAGCTAACCTTTTTTGAGTTCACTTCTTGGTCCTCTTTTGGCTTGTCACTCATCACTTTCCACTGCAATTGCAATAAAGCCCTCTGCCTGTCTTCCTGTAATATAAGTATATGCAAAACTTAAAAATAAGGTGGACTGGTGGAGGTAATGCAATCAGATTAGCACTTCTGGAAATATATACTTTGGACTTCTGAAGATCCAACTCCTCTTGCAGCTTTCTGCACTCATCTTCATGCTCACATCTCAAAGCTCTCATCTGAGCTTCATGTTCATTCCTAAGCATCACTGTTTTCTGCACAAAACTCACATAGTATTAGCCATTGAAGCAAATTTGGGTACTAAAGGTCAATAACCTGAAGCTAATGTACCTCTCTCAATTCATTTTCAGCTTCAAGTTCGGCACGTTTTAGCTCTTCACTGTGGTCAGCTTTAAGTGCTAGTTCCTTTCTGTCATGTTCCTGTTGAATACGACTCACCTACAATGAACAAAACCTAGGTTAATGTATTAATGAAGATTTTAAATTTTATGTGTAGGCTTCTTCCGTAAAACTTGGAATAAACATTCATTAAAAAAAAAAAACTCAGAATAAATATCAATGCATATAGCAGGATTTTTTTTTTTTTTTGGGGATAAGCCATATAGCAGATGTAATAAGAAGATTGCAACACTTGTCCCTCAGAAGTTAGTACTTCCCCACACACCCCCCCCCCCCCCCCAAAAAAAAAGAGAAAGAAAACTACAATTCAGAGATAAGGATGCATTTTTAACTGAGAATAATAAATCAAAAGTTGCTCCTGCTATTCAGCCTAGAGCCTTGAGCATTGTCCAAGGATATGCAGTAGGAGTAGCGCATTACCTTCTGGGTGGAATTGCCACAACATGGGTGTACTTCTTATCAAGAAGTATTGCAACAGGATAATGACTAAGAGAATTTGAAAGGCATTATGGCACTATGATTTCCAAGGTTTGGCCAAGGCTTAACTCAGGAAATTTTTATTAATTGAATTTTATGTTCACTAGTAAATTGCATATAAACTTATCTAATAGGTTGGCTGACAATCCATAAAGAATACAACTTATAAACTCAATTAAAATTTGATATAAAAAAATATTAATTAACTCAATTAAAAGGTCAGATGATACCAACTAGAAATCCTGTATCTTACAGGTAGGCTGTGAAGTTTTTTAGCAGATAAGGAAGAATTACTCCCCAACATACAAAAATATTAATAATATCAGGGATTGCATAGGAAAATATAAGATAGTTGAGATGAATAAATTCAAGTAATAAATTACAACAATAATCACATAAGATAGAAAATCCAATGTTATTGATGCAGCATATGCAGAAGCAGAATGATCAAAGACAATTTTTCTGATGCATACCAGAGCAGCATGTTCCTCCTGAACATGCATCAAGTATTGCCTTGATTCTTCTTTGCTCTCTGTGATTTTTTGGTCACATTTTCTTTCCATTTCTGCAACAACTTTGTCAGCCTGAAGGTTCAAATGGATGAGAATCATGATTCAGAAAGCATATTGCAACAGATGATGCTAAGGAGCAAACCTTCTCCTTTTCCATATTAACAATTTCCAGCTTCTCCACATCATACTTCCTCCTTATGTCATTGATTGCCTATTCAATTTCAGCTGAGTATCAGTGTAAAGGTACTTGCATAAACTCAGTATTTGCATGTGCTAAAGGGCTTAAAACAAAACCTGATCATTTCTCTGAGAAATCTCTTTCAAATGCCTTGACAACTCCAATTGCTTACTCTCTAGCATCTGATCATATTGCTTCTTAGCCTCTGCAAGTTTACTTTCAGCAGCAATCAACAATCCCTGATTCTGCAATAACAAACAGGATTTTAATATTCAAGAAGTTCTCATAACTCCATTTATTTTAAAAATACAACTGCTTTTAAAACCTCTTTCACTTGATCTTCCAGCTTCTTCTCTTGCTCCTCACATTGCAAAATAAACTGTTCCTTTTCCTTTAAGAGATCATGCAGCTGACTGATTTGTTTCTCTTGCAAATCTACATGCTGCTTATGTTTCTCATTATCCTTTTGCAAAATATCTATTTCTTCTGCTTTTTTCTGTATCTCTGACTGAAATTTCTCTGAAATATCTTTATTCTCACCTACTAATGCTGAAATTTTCAGCAATAAATCTTGCTGCAATATATCATGAAACAAGCTCAGTAAAGCACTAAAGCATTCTAAAATGTGGCATAAATGAGTAAACAAAATTTACAGACCCTTTTATTCTCATATGATCTTGAACTTTCTGACAGAGTATCAATTCTCTCCTCTAATTTGGACACCAACATTTCTGTTTCAATCTTCTTTGAGACCAGAGTTTCTGCTTCAGATTCCAATTTTTGAATTCTCTCCCCTGCTAAACGGCACTCCTCTGAAAGATGTTTCATAACAGACTCTTGCACTTTCTGAAGTTCAATGAGTTTATTGTTTAATTCCTGATTTACTAGTTGCAATGCATCTTTTTCTGATGTCATGCATAAGAACTTATCATGAAGTTGATCATATTGTTTTTTGGCATGTGTTGCAGCAAGGTCTTTCTCCTGCTGGACCAACTTAAAGCAAGAGTCATAAAGAGAGTTCAGATGATCAAACTTGTCTGAAAAAGTTAAGCTTTGTTTGTCCAATTTAACCAACTGTGCAGCAAACTCATGGACCAAACCTTCGAGGTTTCTTATCTCCTTGAATGAAATATCTAATTTTTTAGCTAAGTCTTCACTGCACAATTGAAAATCACTCTTTTCTTTCTCCAAGTTCTGCTGAGTGATTATTAATCGTTTAATTTCATCTTCTTTCAGTTTCAACTCAAGGTGCACCTCTTCCAATTTAGAGTTCAAACTCTCTGTCGCCAATCTATTGGCCACTACAGTTGCCTCAAACTGCTCAATCATAGCATCTGTATGAAAAAAAAAATCATGAAAGAACTTATTTATAAAGCAATCCATTGATTACAAATAGAAGTTGAAATTTCGTCAAAATCCAATCAAAATGATCAAAGGTGCAATCATGATTTGGTTGGCTCAACATGAGACGAAAACCTCGAAGGTATGCCTTTAATGACAGGGTATTTCATTGTTCAGCTGGAAGCAAAGATATGAAGAACCTCTCAAGGAGACAATATGTTTCTCAGCTTCATGAAGAAAGAACCTACTGAGGTTACGTATGAATGATAGAAATTGTCAAAGATTCAAGCAAATTAGCATTTCATTTTGCATGACTGGGAAGTTTTGGACAAAGCTAAGCATCTTAGAGTAAATGGTAGAAAATTATTGAGCAAATGCTCCTTGCTATAAGTCAGAGGATATTGATGAGAAGAGTCTTAAAGAAACTTGAACCATGGTCAAACATTGATAATAACACAGGGGTTTGATCCCCTTATGGCCTCAAGCATTGCTAAAGGTTTGCCTTATATTCAGGCGTAGGAATATCACAAATTTATATATTTGTAAACATAATCAATTAGGGAGGAATTTGATAGTTCTCAGTCCATTAAAATGAGAAGATTTAGGAGGAATCCTGAAATAGTTATATATAGGGGGAAACAAAACTGTAGAACAAAGCCTATCTTTATCTTTCTGCTAATGAACATATAAGAATAGCTTATGTACCAACCAGTTTGGTCAATTCTCTTTTTTCTATTCTTCTTTTAATTTAACATGTTGTAGGGGAGCTACCAATGGTAAATTAATTTTTAGGTTTAACTTTTAAACTAGTAATAATATTTGGTACTAACAACAAAATTGAAAATCCCTTCAATTTAACTCCAGAATAATGTAAGAAGGAGACATGCTAATAGTGATAACAACCATAATAACAATGACTATGACAATGTGAAAATATGATAGTATTACACCAATTCACATCATTTTAAAAATTTAATGATAAAATTGGATAATTCCTCAAACAGGAAAGAGTGAAATACAGTGACTAGACTCTTTGAGCTGTGAAAGTGAACCTAGTATATGCAAATCTTTAGCTATTTTGATACTAAAACTTCAAATATCTTCCAAAGTAATAAACAGATAATGAAATCAAAGCCTACTGAACTTCCCCTAGAATTGCTGTGAACTAAATTTGCTCAGTTATAATATTATCTCATAATTTCAGTTTGAACCAGCAGTCCAAAGAAGGAACAAGCTCTGAGTCTTTAGCAACATAAATGACAAATACCACCTAAAATCTCCACCCAGAAATAGTTACCTTTTTCCATTATGAGATTGGCAGTCCTACACATTTCATCTGTGTGAAGTTTATCTTTTTCCTCTTTCTCCATTTTGAGTTCCTCGAGTTCCTTTCCACCTGTAAGCAAGATTCAATCACAATACCGAATGCCAGATCAGCATGGCGCAAACAACCAAACACACTATCTTCAAAACAAATCTATATCTATAATTAACTAACTTGAATGAATATCATTTTAGAAACTGAATATATTTTACAGGAAATATATTTTGGATGAGATCACTCACGACTTCCAAGAGTTTCTTCTGCAGACTCTAACTTTAGGGACAGATCATGCATTTGTTGTTTCAAGTCATCAAGAGCGATTGAACTTGTGGATAATTTTTCTTCAAAGAATTCCTTATCTTTCTCAGCTGTTAACAGAGGTAGACAACCATTACAACTGTGATCATTAAGCACAATGCTAAAGGTTCAAGAGCTTTAAGTAAAACCTACCATCCTGAACTTGACCAGCCAAGTGCTGTAAGGTCTCAGTGAGTTGATCACACAGAGTCTTAGTTGAAGAGAATTTAGACTCCAATCCTTTCCAGAGTTTCTCATCTTCTTTCTGCTTCACCTTGAGCTTAGCATTTTCATTGAAAGCATTCTGCAATTTTTCCTCTAATGCACGGATATGATCCATCGATTTCTTCAGCTTGTTGTTCTGAAATTATTAAAATTTTGAACCAAATTACTATTTAATTCAAAGTAATCACAAATATATAATAGAAAACTGTAATTATTGAACAATGATTTAGAAATTGAGGCACATACAAAAACAAAAGTGCGCACACACAGACACAACAACAAACACGCGCGCTCAGAGAGAGAGATCATACCGCCATTTCCAGCTCAGTCTTCACGGAAGCTTGCTCCTTCACCAACTTCTCTGCAAACAAACAAATCAACCACACAAGTCACAAAATGTTCTCCATTTTCCGAGAAAATAAACCAAATAACCAAAATTTTCTGATAAAAACCTGCTGTGAGCTTCAAATTCGAGAAACTTCCTGATGAGATTGAATCCGAAGCAGGACGCGAAGAGAATGAGATGCTCTTCGCGGTTCCTGTGGCAGATCCTGCGAAGGATCTGAACTGATCCAAGCTCTTCATGCTTGGAAACCCTAGCTTCTGCATTTTCGAATCGTTGATCGATTACAGCTATGAAACCCTAAAAATTCTCAATCTTTCGCTCTCGCTCGCTCTCGCTTGAACTCTTTGAATTCTGGTTTTTCAGTGTGTAGTTGAAATGATTAGGGCGCCAAGGCGATGCGTTTTTATATAGTAACCGGGTTGTACACGTGTACTATCACGTGAGGCATATTGGCGGTTAATGGGTTTTAATGTTTTATGGTGTGGATGACTCTACTTGATCAGCGTGGCAATAAATGCTGAAGTTTTTTTAATATTTTTTTTTATTTTAGATTAAATTATATTACATGAATTCTACGAATGCCTTATATGTTATGTTATTGAACTAATACCAATTCAATCATTGTTATTTTAGTTTACAAACCTTTTATAGTTAGTAAAATTGGTACTAATTTTTTATTTTCTATCATAAAATAATTAATTTTGATATTTATTTATTATATTGTTGAAGATTCGCATTTATAATCACATTAATATGTAAATTTTTAAAAATAAAATTGGTAATAATTTTAGCACTTTTCTTTAGGTGAAATATAGCAAACCATGAACAAAATCCTATGGTACACACTTTTTTATGTACCATACTTATTTAATCTTAACTGTTAATATAAGATATTAATTTATTTAATATATATTTTAATAAATGATAGGTTATCATCTATTTTCTAAACCGGTTACATCTGTCACGTGATGGAAGACGCATTGTGGGGAAATTTTAATTTTTTTATAATGATTGTGGGGAAATATTGAGCAAACAAGGAAAAATATTTTGAGGATATTAAGTTGATTTTTTTTTTTTTTTTGTGGGCTTTTTTTTAGTTGATTTTTGGGTCACAATTGCTTTGAGAATCTCTTTTATATACATTTATAGGCACGGTAGAATTTAAATTTATAGCTCTATTCCATAACAATTACTTCTTATCATTAGATCAAAAAAACCAATTGATATCTAGTGTATGCAAGATTCAAACTCAAATCCCTTATTCAATGACAAAAAAACATATATCAATTAAGTTAATCCAAAACTTGGAACCCACTCATGCATTTTTTTGTAACATATGTGCGTTTTTTTTTTTTTTTTTTTTTTTTTTTTTTGAATTGTGCCATTTAATACATTAAGTAGTCTATCAAAATCATGATAGATTCCAATGTATTTCTGCTTAATGGACTTATCTTATATTGTATCTCGGTTTATGATTAATGAAATTGCAAGTTTGGCTAGGGCGGAAAAATCCATTGTAACAGAAAGGAACTCAAAGTGCATCTCTTTTGATAGCTTTCCTGAGCTGATTCAGGCCATCAAGGCCATTCCTCTTCGTAATGCCTCCCCCAAGGAAGATATTATTTTCTAGGCTTCTTCCCCTTGTGGAGAATTTGATTCCAAAAATGCTTACAATATTGCTAAAAATCTGGATTCCCACCCCAACCAGTTTAATGGTAGCCGGATTTGGGAACATTCTTCCTAGTATTAAATTCTTTTGTTGGAAATGCTGGCTGAATTGCCTCCCTGTTAGCATGAACCTTGCTCATAGAGGCCTTAACATTGGTACTAGCTGCCATTTTTGTTCTTCCTTTGACGAATATATCTTGCATGTCATCAGAGATTGCACAGTGGCTAGAAACTTTTGGCTGAAAAGTGGTCTCCCTGGAAGCTTACCAAATTTCTTTAGTGCTGATTTGCACTGCTAGCTTTTGGAAAACTGCCCGTCTAGATCTCTCGATCCTAGTGGCTCCTTCCAGTGGAAGGTGTTCTATATGCATGGTATCTGGTTCCTTTGGCTTCAGAGAAACAAGGGGATTTTCAAGAACTCTAGACCCAATCCCTCCTTATTTCCTTAATGGCCTGTTTGGAAATTTAGAGAGAGAGAGTAGTGGGGAGGAGAGTAGAGGAGAATGATTTTCCTCTACATTGTTTGGATGTTTTTAAAATTAATAAAGGGAAATAGGGTAATTAGCCTTTTAGAAAGGGTAATTTTGTTAATTTAGAAATGGTAAATTAGGAAATTCATTTGGCCAATAATTTATCCACTCTACTCTCCCTCCAAATCTCTCAAATTTTGAGGAAAATGAGGGATTAAAGGTAGTTCAAACCCCTCCAAACCCCTTCCCCTCCTTCCTTAAAAAACTTCCAAACAATGTAATTGAATTACTCTCCCTCCCTCTACTCTACTCCCCCTCCTTTTTTTAACTCCCAAACAGGCCATAAATTTACAACAGAACCATGGAGTTCTGCCTTATTATTTCTCCCAAGTTATCTCGGGGAGCAAATAGCATCAAGTGGATCAAATGGGAGAAACCTGATTTGAATTGGTACAAGCTTAATACCGATGGTTCATTCATTGGTACTCCTAGCAAATTTGGAGGAGGTGGAATCATTAGAAACCATCTTGGAGGCTGGATTGAGGGGTTTTGCCAAATCTATAGGAACAGCCTCTAGTATTATTGCTGAACTATGGGCTCTCAAAGACAGTCTTAATCTTTGCTTCCAACTAGGGGCGGCCAACATAATTTGAGGCCTAAGGCGAAAAATTTATGCGGAGCCTTTAATATGTAAATATTAATTAAACAAAATTATTTAATACTAATCAAGCTAAGGTTAATTTGATACATTAAATACATAAATAATACCAACTAGACTAATGTTAATTTCATATAGAGAATTGAACATCATAGTTAAGCTATAAATATTAATAAAAATATATTGCGATTGAAAAAGATACTTTATTTTGGATATAAGACAGTGCATTGTTAAATAAAGTTGTAATCTAATTTTTAATTTTATATTTTGATTTTAAGAGAGAGAGAGATAGATATTATTTGGTGTGCGGCTTTGTAGGATATTAGTTTACAAAAATCAAAATCTCAAACTATCAGGGAGATTAATCTATAATTGATGATTTAACACATTTGCAACATTTTTTAAAAATATTTTAGGGTTTCAAATGAGTTAAGGTTCTACTGGTCTCGTACTTTGAGAGTCTTAATAGAAATGAAAAAGAAAAATGCGCTAATTACAAGCACTATAAAATGTTCAAAATATAATGTGACATTGTCTCTCATTGACGAACTTTATCAATTTAACTAATAAATATTTATATCACTTTCTTGTGATTAATAACATGGCAATTTGTAAGTCAATAATAAAATTTGTAATATCCTTAACATCACTAATAAAAAAAATGTACAACCTTTAAAAAATATATATATATATATATATATATAATTTTATAAAAATTTAGACCTTTAACTATGAAATGTGGGGGCCTTTTTTCCTAAGAAAAGCCTTAGGCCTAGGCCTTGGGCCGGCCCTGCATCCAACTTCAGATTTCTCACCTTCTTATTAAAATTGATGCATCCTTCATCGTTGATATGTTAAACTGTGATAACATATCCTCTAAGTATTTGTCTCCCTCGATTGATGACTGTAGGGTGCTTCTCGGCAAAATTCCACACCACAAGATCCAGCACAGTTTTAGAGAGGCTAATAGATGTGCTGATAATTTGGCCAAGAAGGATGCTAATATGGAGCAGGATTTAATTTCTTTTGTTAATCCCCCAGATTGTATTATTGAACAGATCAGGCTTGATGCTTTGGGTACCGTTTATTGTAGGCACTGCCGTGGCAATGCCATAACTTTGTTGTTTTTCTTTGTGTGTTTATCTATCCAGTTAACCAAAAAAAAAAAAAAAAAAAGGAACTCAAAGTCAAAACCTCATTCCTTGTAAAGGGACTATACACTATTTTGATAATAAAAGACAATGAGAACATGTCACAGAGTTCATTAATCATTATATATCTAATAACCTGATAGATGATTTCTATGCATAGCTTAATACTTTAAAGAACGAAAAATATTCGGTTTTATATTTTTATATATATATATAAAATAAAAAATTAAAACTTACAACATGTTTATGCTTTATAGTAAGTTGAATCCATGTCTATTGATAGTAGGTTAGGAAAATCCGTTATATATAGAGTTGGACTCATATTACATTTAAGGTAATTATTAAGTACTCTTGGAGTATTAAATAATTTTTCTTATTTAATATGTATTTTGATAAATCTAATGTTGGATTATGTATTCTATTGATACTTTCCATGCTTGCTTAAAGGATGCCATATGCAATAGCCTCTCTCCCTCTCACAGACACACACACATTTTCTCTCTCCTTTCACTTAAACACTTATCCTCTTTCTCCTCAACTTGTTTGATTCATCATCGTTCTCATCGTATCCCACTCCCTCATTAATTCAACCAGCCCTCAACTCAAAGATGTTCTTGTTGATTGGCCTGCATCATTTAAGTATACATTGCACCAAGCATAAGAAATAGTCCTCGTTGTGGCCAATTGACCGCCCTTCCATGATGCTACTCAATGGTGTGTGTATGTTTATTTTTTTAATCCGCACAAAGCTCTTTTGAGGTACAAGACTCTTGATACTTAGGCTCTATTTGTTTCGACAATGAACTTCTATTTAAAGGCAATTTTATAAATTTTACAATATTTGATAACATTAAAAAATGTGAGTCAAAAAGAAAACAAAAGTTGGTCAATACCAAATCCTAACAAAATTTTTGGCTTATTTCCGCATTTATTTTCCATAAAGCAATCTCCTTGTTATAGTTGCCCTAATACGTTTTTAATTATACAAAGAAGTTACTTTTTTTTTTTTTTCTTGTACACTAAAAACCTTTTTCTAGCTAGGGGTGTCAATGTTCGACCCAACCCGCGAACATGACACGAACCCGACACGGGTTTTTTCGGGTTAGAGTTGGGCCTTAATGGGTTTGGGTCATAAACAAGTCGACCCAAAAGCGACACGATAAGAAACAGATCATAAGCGGGTCAACCCGCGTAACTCGCAATAGACACGTTTGACACGCCAATTTATTTGTGTCAAACCCGAAATGACCCACTTAACACAACCCGTTTAACTCGCATAACATAACATCCATAGATTTTTATTTGTTTCATTAGTTATTATTACTCTTACATTATTATTATTATTTAGTTCTTATAAAGCTGTTGAGGTATGATCATATTTTGTAACACTACTAATACTTATTTATTTTTATTTTTTTGGCATAAAACTTGCACAAATGAAATTGGATGAACTTGTGGAAGATGTTATGAATTTGGACATCAACAAAGAATCTATGGATGATAATCGTGGTCATAGTCAGGATTAGAATACTGTTTGCTCAAATTCTTTTAATATTGATATTTAGCATTTGGCGAGTTCTAAGGATATTATATTTTTGTTGAACTATATTATTTTATTTTTGTTAAACTATGTTATTTTGAATTTGGGTTAAAGTGTTACACTTTTTTTGGAGTGTAAAGAACTTATTTCTAGATGAATGTTATATTTTTGTTGAACTATATTATTTTGAATGTAGGTTGAAGACATGAAGTGTATGCACTGCTTTTTGGGATGTAAAAAAAAATTATTTCTAGATAGATGTTATATTTAATATTATGTAGGTTGAAATGGGTTGTGTTACATTCGTGTCAACCCAACACGACTCGTTTATTAACCGTGTCAAATGGGTTGGGTCAGGTCCACCCGCTTTATTAACAGGTCGGGTTAGGGTTGAAGGATCCTAACACGATTATTAAATGGATCGGGTTAGGGTTGAGCCATTTAGTCGAATACCCCTACCTCGACACGACATAAACCCGACACGTTAACCCGAATTGACACCCCTATTTCTAGCTCATTTAGAATGTTGCTGCAAAGCACAAAAATAGAAAAAGATAACTTTCCATGATATGTATGTTTTTTAAATGACTCATTTTCTATGATAAAAAAAACATGTTAATTTCCAAACAAGCAGAGCGGCAGGTACAATTCTTTAATATGGAATATTATTAGGTTTCCCATTTAGTGTGCGTGGCCCAGGGATGAACTTTTTGGCTGGTCCCATGGCCATTGTTCATGCACCTGCCAACCCCCAACAAACGCAGTAATAGTAATTTACGGGTACCAGTACTATTTATATTTTTAAAAATTATTTTGTTATAATATTTTTAGTAATAAATTTTTAATTTTCAGTAAATAAATAGTATCCAAACACGCCTTTGATCAGAAAACATAACTTACATTTAATTTAACTTTTTTAAAATAAAGATAACACTATTTATATTAGTAATGCAACCATGTATTTTGATAGTGAAGCAAGAATTGAGCCAACTTTTAGCTCGTCCATAAGGGTCGTCCAAGTCCAGAACACAAAAATGGTCATTCTTTATATAGCAGTCGTTATGGAAAATAAAGATCAAATAATCTAACTTCCATAGCGGTTGTGGAAGTTAACTCCGAACATTTTGACCTTCTCAAAGATAGAGGAAGTTACTAGACAAGTAACCACTTCAAGTGTACTCTATGTAAGCACTCATTTACATCAAACAGAGGTAAGTTTTGACTATTCTCAACAAGTTGGAATTCCAGAATTTTAGAGTGAAACTAACTTAATCATTGAAGGGTTCTTGGCCGACACACACCCCGGTCACCTTTGATCGTGTGTTTTTTTTTTTTTTTTTTCAGGTCTTCCAACAAAGCTGTTAGATCTTAGAAGTCCAGAGCGTTCAGCCTACTGATTATCTTCACATCATCATATTTAACAACTTTATTATATCTAGTATGTGAATTCAAATTAGCTTAACTAATAAATTTATTATCGTTAAATAAGAGGTATGAGATTCAAATCATATCAATTTTAAAAATTTATTAGTTTTTATACCAAAAAAAAAAATTCTTTAGTTTTTTAAAAATTAGAGTGAACTATATAAGTTGAAATTATATCAGATTTCTTTTTTTTTTCTTTTCTAAAAAAAAATCACATTTTAAAAAAAAATACTAAGTGTGCATTTAGTATTGGCTTAAAAAATCAACTTTTTTTATGAGTCTCATTATACTTTTTAGTACTATTTATAGTCCTATTATACTATTTAAGCTACCTTTTAATTTTATTTACAGTATTTTTAACCAAAAAAAAAAATTTCAGTTGCCCGTTATAAAGAAACACTCAAATTGCTAAAAAGTGGGTGATTAGATAAGGAGATTTGAAAATTAACGATAATACTATAATCTATAAATAGAAAGCCAATAGAAAGAAATGAAGAAGTAAACGAGTTTTGAGTGAGTTGAGGAGGGAATTCCGAATGCTACAAAGCGCGGCGATGAAAGCGAAGCAGCCGAATCCACCATTTTCTATCTTCTCCAATGCTTCCCACTCCCAGTTTTATCCTCTTCTCTCGAATCCTCCAATAATATCACAACCCTCATAGTAGCTCTAACAAAGCTTAAAAACCTCATGTCTCCCACGTTCAAACCCTAGATTTCCCAAGCATCACACTCTCACTCCCACTCCCAAAATGGTAGGACTGGACCTCCGCCTCACCAACTCTCATTCACAAGAACAATATCATATTTCTCATACTCCAAATCCCAATTTCGGTGCATTTGTTTGCGGCGGCTTGTTTCTCGAGCCCACAGTTCCTTCCTCGTTCGTTAACTTAATTTCTTCATCCACAACTTCTTCAATTAGTTTATCAGTATCGGGTTCGGCCTCTTCTTGTACCTGTGGTAAAACACCGGTTTTTTTAGGGAGAGAGAAGAGGGCTCGAGTTGGGTTTTTGACAGTGAGCTTGAAGAGTGATGGGTTCGTTCCGGAATCGAAGGTGTACTTGGTGCAAAACGGAGAGGAGGGGTCTGATAAGGCGGCTGCGGCGACGACATGTGCTGAGCAAGGAAATAAACACAAGGTTAGGTTGCGGAGTGGCTATGCCATGAACACTACTAAGCATCTGTGGTCTGGTGCTATAGCCGCTATGGTCTCCAGGTCTGTGTTGGGTTTTACAAATTTTATTTTTTCCAATTTTAACGAATAGGAATTTACTTTAATAGATAAATGAAACAATGTGTTTGCAATGCGTTACATGTCAGGCATGTAAACATGGTGTTATAATTTGCATAAACACTGTCTTCATTAGTGCGGGGGAATTTTTGATTCGTAGATAATTTGGTTTGCAAATTGCGTGCGCGTGTGTATATATAATGTATGATACTAGTGCTGTATTTAGTTTAGCTGAAGATGCACACATTTTTATATAACATGGGCTATTGATTATGCAAAACCCCAAATAGTGAGGTGGGAGGTTTGTGCTTCTTCCACTTTTGGCTGTCTAGAGAGCCTTTATAATAGTAACTCATATAATTTGATGCTTGTTGATTTGGTAATTTGAATGAGACCTCTGCTTTGCATTCAAAGAAAATTTTATATCAAGGAACAGATCATTAGTTTTGGGGTCATTTTTAGTTGGTCTTGCTACCATTTACTAAGTGTTTTTTTTTTTTAGTAGCTAAGTTATCTGTAAATTAATTGGTGTTAATGCTATTGATACCAGAACCTTTGTTGCCCCACTTGAGAGACTGAAGCTGGAATATATAGTTCGTGGTGAACAAAAGAATCTGTTTGAACTTGTCAAGACTATTGCAGTTTCTCAGGGTTTGAGAGGATTTTGGAGGGGGAACCTTGTCAACATTCTTCGTACAGCTCCATTTAAGGCAGTTAATTTTTGTGCTTATGATACATACAGAAAACTGTTGCTCAAACTGTCTGGAAATGAGGAAACTACAAATTCTGAGAGGTTTATTGCTGGTGCTGCTGCCGGAATAACTGCTACTGTCCTCTGTTTACCACTTGATACTGTATGTAACAATTTGCAATATACTCTTCTCTTGTAAATCTGATCAAATAATTGGCTGCCATTGGGCATAGTTTTTTCTTTTAGAAGCTTTCATATGCAGTATACATTAGAATAAGTTCTCCGCTTGATTTCAGCCTATATATTCCTTTTAAATTCTAAATGCCACTATAAATGCCATACCTTTCAGATCCGGACCACGATGGTTGCAACTGGTGGGGAAGCCTTGGGTGGTGTTATTAATACTTTCAATCACATGATCCGATCTGAAGGATTCTTTGCTCTTTACAAGGGTTTAGTACCCTCCATTATAAGTATGGCACCCTCAGGTGCAGTTTTCTATGGTGTGTATGATATACTGAAATCAGCGTATCTGCATTCACCAGAGGGAAGGAAGAGAATACAGAATATGAATCAGCAGGGGCAGGAACTGAATGCTTTAGACCAGCTTGAGTTGGGACCATTTAGGACATTATTATATGGGGCTGTTGCTGGTGCTTGTGCAGAAGCAGCAACGTATCCGTTTGAAGTTGTGAGAAGACAGCTTCAAATGCAAGTCCGGGCCACTAAATTGGGTGCATTGGCAACTTGTGTCAAGATAGTTGAGCAAGGAGGAATACCAGCTCTGTATGCAGGACTTATTCCGAGTTTGCTACAGGCACGTTATACAAAAATCTTGATCTACTCTTGTTACCCATTTGGTATTGCATGCTAGGTTTTTATATTCATTAGGTACTCCTTGACATGCATTCATGATCTTTGTTTACTGTTTTCAAAATTGCAAAACTGTGATCAGTATTTACCTTTGAAATCTTTTGGGGATAATGGCTCTGGAAGTTTTTGCTTTCAATGTTAGGTCTGTCAACTACATTATACCATTTCAACTTAGGTAACTATAAAACCCTGGCTTTGCTCCTTTAGTTGGGTTCTCTTTCATGGGAGCATGTGCCGTATTATATTTGAGGTTTTCTCTATGAAGATCTGTGGCTCTACAGTAGGCATTTTCCTCTAATCTAGTTTTAATTATCTGCATGCAAAGCAACCAGCTTATGATGTATCATAGAGTTGATTATCACTAAGACTTCATGTGATATTTTGGCACCATTTTTGCTTTAATAATGATTTGTTGTCACGATTTATTTTTTCTTTTCCCTTTTCAGTGATACATTTTCTTTCAACTTTTAAGTAACAATTTTCTGCTGTTTTTCTTATTTTTAATGTTATGCACATTCAGGTACTTCCTTCGGCTTCAATAAGTTACTTTGTGTATGAATTCATGAAGATTGTCCTCAAAGTGGAATGAACAGAAATGACGGATCCCCTGGTAGAATTAGTTGGGAGTTTATACAATGTCTTGAAGATGAACACCAAATATAATTTTAGATTGGCAAGAATTATTGCTGCCAATGTTCACTTCAGTGAAGGCTATAGATATTTTTGCTGTGTCCACACCACTTGGCCCCATCTACCGATGTTATCTATATTTTTGAATTGCAAGATGAAAAATAAAGAACTCCCTCAACACCTCAGCCTTTCTCCCTATTTAAGGCCCATACTCATTTACTAATTGAATGCTTACATCACTATCCATTTTCGGTTCCTACCCTAAGAATTTTAATTTGATCGGCAATGTTCATTTTAGATTTGGGCATGTTAGCAGATTTTCATGTTGGGGGCCACAGTTTGTGCGGGTGTGGTGTGATTCAAAATGACTACAATTAAGATCTGATTAGCATGTCAAATTGTATTTGTTAACAATATGCATCTAGATTGTTTCATTAAATGCAATTGTATTTGAATAAAATCAAACAAATATTTATGATTCTATACAAGCACATGTAAAAAAAATGTGGCTATCTTGCTTGGTGAGATCTTCATCTGAGAATCAACTGCAGACGAGACTGGAGGTAACCCGATGCCTATGGACTCTTGTAAGTTGTTTCTGCCACCTCAATCTGTTAGTTCATTTAGCAGTTCAGCGCATGTAGTAAATATGAAATATCATATAGCTAATGATTCTGTTCGAGTTGACAATGTCACCGAAATTTTCAATAGAAAGTTTGGCTAGGGTATATGGATTCATGGAAAACATGATCTGGTTTTAACTTGGTTTAGTTAGATGTACTGTGTGGTAAATGATTTAAAGCTCATATGCCCAGTAATGATTCGGACTAATCCTCTGGAGTTTGCTGTTTTAAATTGGTATAAATAGGTATGCTAACTAGTTGAACTACAAAGTTCTTGACACATGTTGAAATTGATGTAAAAAAAAAAAGTTTTAGTGGCTCCCCCGAAAACGTATCGTTATTTCATCACAATGTAACGTACCAGTATAAAAACAATTGTGAATTTTTTTTTTTTTTAAATCTGCATTCCTTCTAGTTCTAGCTCATAATTACCTTTAACGTCCTCTTTCATATTTATAGCATACAATAATTGCCTCCAACGTCCTCTTCATATCATTTCAAGAGGAATTAATGAATAACCTCAACCTACATTTGTCTATAGCAGTGATAATAAATTTGCGTTGTCAACATAGCCGGTACACTAGTTACTCGTCTTAGTCCACAAACTTGACCACACAAATTCCAACTACCAACAACTACAAGCCAACAACCAGGACGGCAGCTTTGGTGAACAGCTCTCGTAAATTCAATTCCCATTTATTAATACTGTCGTACTTGTTTTAAATATTTTCGAGCTTAACATTGATGTTGAACGTACTGAACATCGAGCTCTGTCTTGGCATTCCAAACACAATAGAATCGTGTCTTGGCTTTCTTCATTTTTTTTAAAGAATTTCAATTTACGGCGTCACCGCTGAAAATAACTCTTTATCATTAAATCAAGATATCAATCAGTTTTTAGTGTAAGCGGGGATTGAACCTCATATCTCTTATTTAACCATCAGAGACTTTACCAGTTAATCTAATTGGAACCTACTCTTCATCATTTGATGCATTTAATTGGATGCTCCCTAACTTGCGGATTTTGTCTAAACATAAATCTAGAATCACACAGAATTCCAAGGGATTGGCCTAATTTTCTTAGAGTCTCATTAGATCCACAATGTCAACACCATTGGTTAGTATCTTGCGACTAATTCTAAAAGATTCATCTTTGATATGTGTGAGATGAGAAATTATATATATACCCAGTGAATAATCATACTTTAAAATAGATGACTACACACACTTAGGGAAATAATCGTCTCTTAAAAAAGTTCTAGGGACGGAGCCAGAACTTTGAGTTAGGGGGGAGGGGGGCATTACTGTTGACTGTGTGCGGCTATTTCAATCTCTGGCTATGCTACTTAGCTTTGAGAATTTTTTTTTTCTGTGTGGGTAAAAACAAAATTATTTTTGTTTAAAATTTTTTAAATGGTAGAGTTATTTATTTTGGATAAAATTAGTTAATTGAGCTTAATTTTTTTTTTTTTTTTAGTTTTATTGGTAATTTTTGTTGTTGAGCATTTTTTTTTTGGGCTTTTATATTTTGTTTTAAATTTTTTTATGGTTACTAAAATGAGGAAAATGCCAAGAGTTACAAGGTTTTTTATAAATTACTGATGTGATAAGTGGTTATTGGTAAGTAAAAAAATGATGTGAGTGGTGCCCATAAGTGAAACAATAAGAATTTGCTACCAAAACAGTTTATAAAAATATTATAAAAAAGTTTGTGAGTATAACATTACTCTTAAAAGAATCAATGATATTATTAAAGAGAAATATAATGTAATTTTATAGAACAAAATTGCTAAAATTAGTACACATACATATAATAATATTTTTTTAAAAAAAATTTAGGGGGCCATTGCCCCCCTAGTCCAATGGTGGTTCCGTCCACTTCTGGACACTCTCATTAGCAATTTATAGGACAAAATTGGCCTATACCCTTTTCACACAAACTAAGTAGCATTTTGCCCCCTTTTCCAAACTAATCAGGGAAATGCCCCTCTTTTGAAAATCGATTTTTTAAAAATCGAGTTAGGCCCTATAGCGGCGTTTTTAAAGAGCCTATAGTGACGTTTTCAGGACCTATAGCGGCGTTTTATAACTCGATCTTTACTCGATTTCATGGAGGTCGAGTTATAAAACGCCGCTATAGGTCTTGAAAACGTCACTATAGATTCCTTAAAACGCCACTATAGGGCTCCAAAATTTTTTTTTTTTTAAACTCGATTTTGAGAAAATCGAGTTTCAAAAGAATTGCATTTTCCTAATTAGTTTGGAAAAGAGGGCAAAATGCTACTTAATTTGTGTGAAAAGGACATTTGCCCATTTTGTCCGCAATTTATATATATACTCGCACTTTCACATTCCTCATATACGTGTATAAATGAGGTAGGGTTGTGGTTGTATATATCATTTGTGTTGTGATGGGACTTTAGTATTAGTTGTACAAACTCTCATGAACAGCTCCAAGTTTTTCTACATTGGAAACATCATGTGCAAGTTTCCTCATGTAAAACGTTAAGCAAATGCAATAGCGCATGTTTTGGCTAGACAAGTGTTACATACTCACGATCTAAATGTTTGAATAGGGACATCTCATCTAATCTTGTTCTTGTATGACTTCATAATTTGACTCCACTTACATTCTTCTAAAAAAAAAAAACAAAAGAGTGGCCAAAACTTAAGTATAGGTTTTTTAGGTGTTATACTTTATATTTTTTTTAATTAAATCAAGTATGCGATGTTCTCTCCCCCAAAGATAAAGAAATTCAATAATTGGATTATTGCCAATGCAACCACATGCTTAAGAAATTTAATTAAAAAAAACCCCTACATATATGCTTCAAGAATTGTACTTAAATTTGACTCAATAATTATATAAATGTTTATCTATATTCGTTATTAATTTAATAAGTGAAAATTGATGTGATTGAAGGTATTTTGGTGCATTTAATTTAATTACATCAATGTCTCTCTAAATGATGGGAGAGCAAAATGGCTTAAGAGGGAGAAAATATGTTGTGTGAGTGTGGGGTGATACATCCCCTAGATACGTAATACCAACTTCTTTGAAGGATGCATTTCATTTCATTCCTTTTTATTTACTTTAAATATCTTCTAAATGAGAATTTATTATTTTATATCTTATTTTCATCATTTCAAATTATCAATTAAAGATCTTATAATTTTTTTTAAAAAAATATTTGTGATATTGAAGAGGTATGACTAATATTTCAAGATATCAACTTTTTAGTATAATTTTTAAAAAAAATTTCAATATATCATCAGTAAAATTAAATATTTTTTATATTGTTAGGGTACAGTAAAAATAATGTTTTATTTTTTCAAAATAAAAGTTCATGAAAATACTACTAATTTCACATAATATACTAATTAAGGAGACAAGAGACAACTTAAATTAATGGGACCACATAAATGATTTATACATGAAGCTTAAAAACCAAAGAAAAAAAAAAAAAAAAAAAAAAACTTATCATCTTCGCTGCTTCTTTTGAGAGTCTAAAAAGAAATGAAGTAAAACGAAATACATATATTTTGTAGAAAAAAAAGAGTGGAATGGAATGAGTATAAATAATGAAAACATGTTAAATAAACTCTATTTAATTCTTACCATTTCCTCATAAAAATTGAGTGTAGGGACCAAAGGCCCAAATATGTATATTGGGTTTTGGGTTTGTCCGAGGAGACCCAATTGTCTGAGAATAGGTCAATAATATAGAAAACGCAGGACTGTGAGCTTCACAAGTAGATTGCGACTATGAAGGCCGAGGGAGGTGGGCCGAGAAGGAATATCCTCTCGGCTAAACAAAGCAGATGTCAAAATGTGTGTTTTGTTATCTGAGATAATGTACCAGAAAGCAGTTCTATTGGTAAGGATATACATTGTGAACGTACAGGATAGGTGAGAGTTGAAAAATATCTAAGAGAAAGCTGCTACCACTGCATTGAATGTTCTGTAGCTAATTCTCTGGTCACATTAATGAGGAAGTGATGTTTGAACAGTAACTTTCAGCATTACAGCTACCATCCAAAAACTTCTTAAGAGTGTTGATGGGACAGGGATCAGGTGGAATGATCTGGGCTACATGTGAAAGGTAGTGATACGAGGCAAAGATAGTATAAAAAAGAGGAGAGACCCTAGAAGGAAAGGGAGGAAGAAAAAAGAAAAAAACATTGTAGCAATCATCAATTGAAACTTGTAATCATAATCAAAGAGAAATATATAAGAATTAGTCTTCTCGGACTATGCCGAGGATATGCCGAGGATAATTTTCTTTGAATTAAATTAGTTTACCTTCTTTGTCTCGTTATTTGGGTACGTTTAGATTATTCACTAAAACTTAGTTTTCCAATCAACTCTCTACAAATTTATTGTATTGGGCTTTCGATCCACGTTCATTCTCCTTTTAGGTTGAGAACTTAAATTACGTCCTTACATTGAGTTTTTAAGAAAAGTTCGAAAAATAGAAAAATAATATTTTTTAGTAATATTTGTTTTGTTCCTACTTAACTTCACACTCCCAAATAAAGAAGGGTCTGGTTAATCGATATCTAAATAAAAAATAAATCAGTTTTTTTCTATTTTTATAAAAATATTTTCTAAATCAACAACCTAAGTATCCATTAACAAAATTAATAGTATAAAAATAAAAAGAATATTCTTGGAAAATTCTTCTAATTTAACTAATTTACCTCAATTCAATCCAACCAGCTGTATAAAGTGTCGTGAAGAATGCTGTGTTAAGTGTTTCCAGGTTAAATAAAAAAAAAAAAAAAAAAGTGTTTCCAGCTTGATTCGTTAGTACTTAGTACAACGTAGGCCTTAAAAGCCGCAAAAACTGCTCCGCACACGTGTAAGTCACCGCTCCATTTTATATAAACGCGAACTTTCTTTCTCTTTCGTCCTTTTCTCTGTTTTCTCTCTCGCTTTCGAAAATTCCCACCAGGTTTTTTCTTCTTACTGTGTAAACTTTCGCCGAGCCCCCATCTATTTCCTGGAAAAACCCTAAGCCGCCACCATGTCTCATTCCGGCGACGGAGCCGCCGGAGGCTGCGCATGCTCCGCGGGAGTTAATGGTGGTTCTCACGACGGATCCGGTGAGCCGAGCTGCACGCATTGCAGAAAGTCAGATACGTCTTCCTCATATGCTTACACTTCCCTTTCGTTCGATTCGATTCCATTGACGGACTCGGAGAAGCTTCGAAGAATTGTCATTGCTTCGATTAAGGGGTTCGCGATTGGAGCTGGTCTCAAAGGTGGCCTTGCTCTCTTCTCGATCCTTGCTCGTTTGGGACGAAAAAAGGCCCTAACCTCTCTCAGGTGAAATTCATCGAATACGAAATTTTCTGTAATTCTTCGTTTTGTTATTGTTTTTGTGAGTTTTTTTTTTTTTTTTTGGTAAACTGTTTTTGTGAGTTTCTTCTATATAATTGTTGTTTATTATGGTTGGTTTGGGTGTTCAGGAAGGAGGGTGTGCTTACAAATAGTGAAGCAATTGTGAGGTCTGTGAAGGAAACATTGAGATATGGTCTATTTCTTGGCACTTTTGCTGGTACATTTGTCTCCGTAGATGAGATTATTGGTGCTTTGGGTGGTCATCGTAGGCATGTTCTTTTATCTTCTATTTCTTAATTGCTATGTTGCTCTTTATTTGAATTTGAATCAATTGTATTTAACTAATTAATCAGTTATAGATAGCGCGTCTTGCGGAGAGTTTATGGTTTTGGTTCTGTTGGTGCTGTGATTTGATGGGTAATTGGGTAGTGTTGTTACTCTAGTTCAGGACTGCAGGGTGGAGGGCTCTGGTGGCGGGGGCGGTGGCAGGGCCTTCGATGCTGATGACTGGAATAGAGACACAGCACACGGCCCTTTCCATATACATACTTATGCGTGCTGCAGTCTTGGCATCACGATGTGGGATAAAGAGCAAGCGTTTTGGCCGAATTTGTAAACCTTTGACATGGTCTCATGGTGATATATTCCTTATGTGTCTCTCCTCTTCACAAATTTTGTAAGTATCCTCAATGTGTTGCATAATTGAAGTTTTATTTGCTTTAAGACTGAGGTTCTTTTTTTATCTGATTCTGGCAATGCAGTGTGAGGTTAAATGCAAAATGTATGAGCTTCTCATTACCTTTTGATCTCTTTAGAAAATTCACCACCTGATTGATTTTTTCATAGTAGGTTGGTTCTTTTCTATATAATTCTGGCAATGCCTGGTGTATTTTCTATGCATACTATTATACATGGTCCCTTAAATTAGACCGGCATACTTACAGTTCCCTGTACTATGTTACCAGATTATCATTATTATAAATAGACTTTAAAAACAATTATTGTGTATCATGGTCCCTCAAATTAGACCAGCATACTTAGAGTTCCCTGTACTATGTTACCAGATTATCATTATTATAAATAGACTTTTAAAAATTATTGTTTTTACTCCAAGCTGGTTTGAAGGAATCTCATCCAATCCACTATGTGATGATTTATAAAATCATCCATGTGTATTAAATCACATGACTCTTTAATTAAGTCAAGTGACTAAAAGCATAAGTGAATTGCCACGTAGTGGTTGGAGGAATTTTCCTTCCAACTGGTTTGGAGGTAAACTCTATCCTATGGTGGAATGCTTTGGCTGCCAGCTTCAATTGTCCAGATTTGAGGAAATTTGGCCCTCTTATACTTTTATAAGTTACAGTACTCACTAGTTACAACAATTGGTCTTAAAATCTGTTTTGATGACCATATTTATATTTATATATTGTTTTAAAGGTCTGCTTACATATTGAACCAAGAGAGTCTGCCTATATCATACAAGTCCTTTCTCAATAAACATGGTGGAAAGGATCAGGTTATCCTGCAAGGTGTGAAACAGATTGCATGTGGCATGCCTTTTACTAATTTGGAAGAAATTGAGAAATATTACAAGGCCTTGGGCATGAGCATAAAACTAGATCCAGAAATGAAGGTTCCTTGCTCGGTATGCATTCCTGTTTTTATTGTACTTTTGTTCTTCCAAGTGATTATATTACATTTAGTACATAGATATGCAATTCAATTCATTAATCAATCAAATAAAGTTATAAAATTGGGTGCTCAAATATAGGCACATGCAGCAACTTTTTGACATTAGAGCACCTGAATATATTGAATAGCCAGTATTTCTATGGGGAGAAATATTACTCTCCTGAATTATTAATTTCTTGTATCGTGCAAATTTCCTAATTCTAGCGTTTGCATGTCTTTCATATTAAGTTCATTTTAGCTGGTCATTGATGAGGAAATTTGATCCTCCACCTCCTCCCCCCCCAAAACAAAATGAAAAAAGAAAGAATCAAAGATACGTATTAAGCAAAAGCCTCCCATAGTTCCTTTTATATTATCATATACTGTAGAATTGTTGCATATATTGCTTTTTCAGATTTGTTAAAGTACTTCTGTCATCCATTTACTCTGCAATTTCTGTTTGAAGAACATATCCTAGAACAATGTATTGTCAAGTTTTTTGTTTTTTTTTTTTCAGCTCACGCTATGAAGCATGTGTAATTGTACTTTGCTCATATGCTTATTCTGTGTTTTATACTTAAAATGATCTATTTCTTTTGCAGATCATACATGGAAATCAGTCATGCAGTGGACATTTTCTTTCATTTCTTTTTCAAGCCTATAAAAGGGCGTTACCTGTGTATCTTCCTGTATATTTGATGCCTGCACTGATAGTTCATCGTAAGGGCGTCCTGAAAAGGTGACAAAAGTAGTTATATTTCCTGATTCATATAATATTTTTTTGGTTATATTGCATATTTGTTTTACTTTGATCCCTATACTTTCAAAATTGTTTCAAAAAGGTCCTTATTGTCATATGATAGATGAAAAATGCTAACATGGCATAATTCTTTTTATTTTATTTTATATAAGTGGCAAACGAAATTCATGCCACATCAGTATTATGATTCCATTTGCCACTTCTTCATTTCCCATCTATTAGATGCTGGTAAGGACATTTTAAAACATTTTAAAACATTTTAAAGTATAAGGGGAATTTTGAAACAAAGGTCAAAGGTTGAGGACCAAATGTGCAATTTAATATTTTTGGTCTTGTTGCTACTAGAAAAAGTGTCAAATTCTATTCTGGGCATAGTTGCTAGAGAATACTAATTGAAGTGCAGTGGTGTTGATAGTTTCTTTTAAGGTGACAGATTAAATAATGCTACCTTGAATACATCCTATTCCCATATTATTATCATAGCTCCTAGATGCAATTTTATGGATAACTTATCATAAGTGATATATATGATTCTTGGCATGCTTCCAAACAAATTTTGTTTTAGCTTCCATTGATGGGAACTAACTAGCCAATGTCAAGCACATTTCTTTAATCAGTTGTTTCTGTTCATCCTTTTGTTCCTAGATAAAGTTGATATCTTTTTTTCCCCTAGCTACAGCCTAAATTGAACCAAGGACTTTACCACTTTTAAACATGCCTTTAGTCTTCTACCATTGTGTAATAACACATTTGTGTTCATACTTCAACAATTTATAGAAATATAAATTGGATGGTTGTAGGTGAACTAGGGGTTCAACAGATACCCCAGTGGTTCCAGCACCTCTTGTGGTGCCTGGGCATTGAGGTTCAAACCCCCACCAGCCACCCTCCCTTAATTTAACCATTAAAGAATTTTTTGTCAATGAACTAAAGTTTTGATGGTCATTACTCATGGATGATGTATCTGTTTGATTGCATGCAGGCCTTACACAATACTAGGCAAGGGTGTTCTTGGCACTGCAAGATCAAGCTTGTTTCTGTCTGTTTATTGCTCATCTGCGTGGTTAGTACTTTTTTTTTTTTAATATATATATTAAAAAAAACCCTCATGCACTGTCATGATATTACTGATTTATTCTGTTGTTTTCTATAAATTCTCATTTGTAACCTGATTTAAATTTTATTTTATGTTGCTTCTTGCTAGCTCAAGAAGTTATCTGGTGCCAAGGGGTTTTTAACCTTATATGGCTATATTATAGGGATCCATACCCTATTTGAATGGCAAAAAGTAAACTTGAATGAAAGTAGTTCTAAGTGTGTAATATTTTATTTAATTCAATATGTTACACGATTGATAATTATGCAGGTGTATTCTTATTTTTAGTAATTTTTAATAGAAAAGACAAGTTTAACCATTGAGAAAATGATCTGTTATATTCAGAAATCCCATTTGTATTGTTCATCAGGATGTGGACATGCCTGCTCTTCAGGATTTTCAAGAGATGTAACATTCCAATGGTGGCAATGGGAACGGTATAGGACTGACTCCATAACCACTACACAAAAGCATGCTTTCGCATTAAAAGTAACCCTTTATGTTCTTGTGCAGTTCCCAACTGGCCTGGCATTGGCCATTGAGAAGAAAAGCAGGCGAATGGAGATATCACTCTACTGCTTTGCACGGGCTATTGAGAGCTTCTTCTCATGTATGTCTGGAGCTGGATATCTACCACAATCAAAGAATTTCAAGAGAGCTGATGTGATTATTTTCAGCTTATCAACAGCCATCATAATGCACTGCTATGCCCAGGAAAGGGAAGTGTTTCGATCCAAGTACTTGAATGTTCTTGATTGGGTGTTTGGCGTGCCTCCTCCTTCTCCATGTGAAACCCCACGCTGCAAGGATAGTTAGAAGCTAGTTTTGGTTTTGATTATTGAGGAGATGTTTAGATGTTGTTGTTTAAACTTCTCCCAAATTGATTGCTGAGAAGTTGTATGTACCGTGATTCTTGCAGCATCTAGTTGCTACAAGTGATGTAGGGTTAATATATACCTTGTTCGTTAACTTTTCGTGCCTAAAAGAAATCAGAATCACAGTTTTTCCTTATCAATATTTTTTTTTGGTGTCATCTGTATAGTTGTCACAGATTGGTTCAAGTTGTGCTTTCAAAAGATATTCAAATAGAAAAGGCTTCCATGGATGTTTTTTATGCTTGGCCATTGTGTGCAGTGTTTGCTGCTCTTGTATGGGGGCTGAGATGATTAACCTTCCAGTTAGAAAATGCAGAGGAATAACAATCATTACCTCTCTCCAGTGATTAAGGGGCATTGATAAAGATTGCATTTTCTGATGACATTGTAATATTAAACAAAATGGGACTGTATTTTGAGGGGAGGCAAGACCAATGGAAATCCAATGTAAAATGTAAAGCTCAAGTCCCAAGGTCTGTGCTAGCTTGGTTGAAACAAAATTAATGAAGCGTGCCACAAGCGTGCTTAGGTGCGCTTTTTTTTCTTTTTTTTTTGGTTTCCTGAATTTTTAAAATTAACTCCTTGATCTTGATAGCAATAACATGGACATTGATTTTTTAAACAGACATTGTTCTTAAAGCATTGTATTACACAAACACAATTATTTTTTTTAACATATAGAAAGACATGAAGAAGGATAATTTATTATTCTTATCGTTTTTGATCTTTACCCTTTTCGATTTATTTTCATTCAACCATATACTTCTTTTGATTATAGCTATTCCAGTTTTGTATTTTTATAGATTTCTATGCATAGATTATTATCATATTGATGTCCATTAACAATTATTTTCAATTTTACCATATAAAAATTTTATGAAATTCAAATAACTTCTTCAAAATTTGAACTTACAGACTCTGCAATTGCACTATCCATTTTAACTAAGCAAAATACATTACTTTTTTGAGTTTATTTATTTATTTATTTATTTTTATAATTATATGTTATTTATCATTTTATTAGAAATTATTATATATTATATTAAAGAAATGTGCACGCTGTGCTTTGCAACTAGGCTCCAAGAGACTTCTGTGCACCCGATGCTTTTACCTACTCCATGTCAAATGTTCAAAGATTGTTTTATTTGATATTAGTAAACCTGAATTAATATTACATGCTTCTCAGGGTTTAGGGTTTACCAAAAGTCAGAACCATATTAGTTTAGCCCTAATTTTTGAATTTCAACTCAAATATAAATAAGCGTCACCCACATTTTTTTTTTTGGAGAATTTTTGCACATAATTATACTTCAAAAACAACCACAACCACAAAAACAAAATAAACAAAAAAGAGGTAATACTCCAATTCATAATTAACAAAACCCAAGAAACAAAACCCTGTTTTCCAATTCAAATCAGTGATCGCTTCACTTGATCCTATTAGCAAAGCCAAGAATCCTAATTATAAACTAGAAAAAACCAACACAAAATTTAGACCTCGTCCTCATGGAGGAGCATGTTGGGGATTCCCTTACTGACAGGGAAGCGGCGACCGGTCTTAGGGCAAACAAGGGCGCCTTCCTCGAGGTGGAGCTCGAGAAGGGCATGGTGGAACTTGTTTAAGAACTCTTCCGATTCGAGCGCAGCCGAATTGACCTCCTCAAGGAGCTCCGCGTAGCCTATGGTCTTAGCAGCGTCGACGAAGGCCTTCCACTCGATCTTCGGAAATATGTTGCAGAGGAAGTCGGCGTTCAAGTCGACTTGCTTCTCCACCACTTTCTCTACCTCGATTCAAAGAGGAAACCCGTTGCTAACGCCCTTGATGTTCGATGAAAGCATGTTGTGTGTTAACAGCCTCATCTCTGTCTTACGATTTCGAAGTTGAGGGGGGTGCGGGTGGCTGGGTCGGGTGCTGTTTTTGCCTAAAAGATGCTGAAGTTACCCAATGGACGGAAATGCCCTTTTGCTTTGGAGTATACAGGGGTAGAATAGGTAAATTCGTAGGGCCCTAAACCCACTCAGCCCAAGCCCTGCATAAACCTAACCCCAAGTTCTAGCTCAGTCCATTTCCTCACTTAATCCATACGGCCCAACCCAATAGCCTGGAGCTAGCAATATTTGTTTGGGGCTGAACTATGATATAGTAGAAATGTAATTGAATTAAAAAATATACCTTTATAAATAAAAATGTATTTTTTAATAATTTAATACATAAGAGGGAGAAGGAGATTCAAACTAACGAGAATAGATTCAACAAGGAATTGATGTAAGCCCCCTCCTAACACCCTCTCATAACACTTTTCCACATCATTACTCTTTATATGTCACAATACTCTCACTCACATAAAAATCCATCTTAAAATTCATATTATTGTAATAACAAGTAAAAAAAACAAAATAAAAGAGATACTTCAAACTATTAAAGGGCAACCAAGCCCAAGTTTGAAGAGATCTCAATTCGAGTGGGCAACGTTTGGTTGTCAATTTCCTAGTAGTCTGGTCCGGCTGCCTCTCTGATCCTCTCTTCAAAATCAGGTTAGGTCACTGATAGGGGTAAAGCTCCCACCAGACGGTGGCAGCCTGCACAGGCTGACGGCTTGACCTATGATGACGGATATATATGACGGACGCCGTATGTTCACGACCTGACTCCTAGGGGTCGACGGGGAGAAGGTCGACGGACGTTGTCATCAGGCATTGAAGCCTATTTTGTCACGTACGCTTCTCTGGGAAATTGGATCTTGTTGCATACACTATTACTTGGCCTGATATCTTACGTAGCACGATTCCCTCCCCCAAAAGGGATGTCTTGCCTAACACACTTGGTGACCCAAGGAGTATCTTACGCCACACGCTACCCAGGGGCAATTCCGGTACAGTGATACCTTCTCCAGTACGCCTCGGCCAAAGACCTCTACTACTACTATAAATACCGCCACGCCATCCAAAATTGAGGTACGCATACTAAGACCCGACTCTGGCACTCTGGAGTTGTGAACAAAACTAACTTAACCATCGGAGGGTCGTTGGCCGGTACCACACCGGTACTTCCCTTTGAGGTTCTTCTTACCTGTGCAGGTTAATCCGAGGTACGCGCAGGCCGTGCAGCTCACTGGTTTGATTCTTGACATCATCAGTTGGCGCCGTCTGTGGGGAGCGCGAGTGTGTAGATTCTGTTACGTGCTTCCCGGATAAAGAGTTGCATGGTACTCACGCGTTCAAGGACGACCACCATGAACGACCAAGGCAACGAATAACGCATCACGGCCCTCGAGAGACAGGTACAGACACTGGCGGCCGCGGTGGAATGCCTCACGAAACGCAACAACGACTTGGAAGAACAGCTACTGCGGAGGAATGCGACGGGTGACAACCAGGGAGAAAATCAGGAGGAGAGCAGTGCCGACGAGAGGAACCACGAAGGCCTTGAGGGAAGCCATACTTTGAGCCGACCTGAAGGACAGGAGACAAACCGTCCGTCGGTAGACGGGCATGCCCAGTCCAACATGGCCGCGGAAATGCAGATGATGAAAGAACGCATGGACTTCATGATGAACGCCCTCAAAGGACGAGTATCCAGCGACCTCGACGACCTCGTCCACCGCACAGACTCCCGATTTACAACACCTGTCATACTGTTCCCTATGCCGCCGAAATTCCGCATGCCCCAGGTGGAGAGCTACGACGGAACCAAGGATCCGCTGGACCACTTGGAGTCCTTCAAGACGTTGATGCATCTACACGGTGCACCTGACGAGATCATGTGCTGAGCCTTCCCGGCAACGCTAAAAGGCTCTGCAAGGACCTGGTTCAGCAGATTGGCGCCCGGTTCTATCGGCACCTTCAGGGAGCTGAGCGCTCAATTTGCCTCGCAGTTCATCGGGGGACACCGGCATAAAAGATCCACCGCGTGCCTGATGAACATTAAGCAGCGGGAGGATGAGACGCTGAGATCCTATATAGCCCGTTTTAACAGAGAAGCGCTGTCGATTGACGAAGCGGACGACAGGATACAAGTGGCTGCATTCACAAACGGGCTGCGGAAAGGTAAATTCTTGTTCTCTTTATACAAAAATGACCCAAAGACGATGTCGGATGTGTTTTACAGGGCAACAAAATACATGAATGCGGACGATGCCTTACTAGCTCGCGAAGAGAAGCCCCCTAGGAAGAGAGAGAGGCAGGAAGACACCCGACAAGATAAGGGGCGGAAGGCGCCTCGGACAGGAGAAGTTCGAGACAATAGACGCCCAAAGCCCCCTGCCGGGAAATTCACAAGCTACACCCCATTGACGGCTCCGGTCGATCAGGTCCTGATGCAGATCAAGGACGACGGATCCTTGACGTTCTCGGGAAAGTTGAAATCGAACCCGGACAGACGGCCCAAGGACAAATATTGCCGCTTCCGTCGAGACCACGGGCACGATACCGCCGACTGCTACGATTTGAAGCAGCAGATTGAAGCCCTGATTAGACAAGGGAAGCTGCAGAGGTTCGTCAGCAGAGAAAAGGCAGAAACACCTCGACAGGAACAGGTCCCCCACCGGGACAATGAACGCCCCAGACCGCCTATAGGGGACATAAGGATGATTGTGGGTGGTACATCGGCCGCGCGAGCTCTGTCCAGAAGAAGCCGCGAATCAACAGCCCCACTATGGAATTCACAGAAGAGAATGCCCAGCACCTCCATCATCCGCACGATGATGCCCTTGTCGTCAACATCCGAATAGGAGATTATAACACATACCGGGTCCTAATCGACAACGGAAGCTCCGCGTATATCCTCTACTATCCCGCGTTCCAGCAGATGCGGATCGACAAAGAACGCCTGGTCCCTACCAAGGCACCGCTCACAGGTTTCGGGGGGACAACAGTATACCCCCTTGGCTCGATCACATTGCCCGTCACCGTCGGGGAGTACCTTCGGCAGGTCACTAGGGACATCACCTTCCTAGTCATTGATTGCTCCTCAGCATACAACGCAATCATAGGACGGCCTACCCTCAACACCTGGAAGGCTGCAACCTCGACCTATGCCTTAAAGGTCAAGTTCCCTACAGAGCACGGGGTAGGAGAGCTATGGGGAGACCAAGTGGCCACACGAGAATGCTACTTCGCAACGGTGGAAATGAATAGCCAACTACAGACAATGAACATAGAGCAGAGAACGGGGGCAAAACCTGTGGAGGAGCTCGAAGAAGTAATTCTCGACGAATCCAAGCCTGACAGAACTACCAGGATCGGTGCCCTCAACAGCCCGGCGACTCGCCAGGCGCTCGTGACTTTCCTCAAGGAAAACCAAGATGTATTCGCCTGGAGCCATGAAGACATGCCGGGAATCGACCCTTCAGTCATGGTACATAGGCTGAACGTAGCAACCTCCTTCCGGCCCGTCAGACAGAAGAAGCGAGTCTTCGCTCCGGAGAGAGACCGCGCAGTGGCAGAAGAGGTCGGCAAGTTGCGAGAAGCGGGGTTCATCCGGGAAGTATACTACCCCGACTGGTTGGCCAATGTTGTAATGGTCAGGAAGGCCAGCGGGAAGTGGCGGATGTGTGTGGACTTCACGGACCTGAATAAGGCATGCCCGAAAGACAGCTACCCCCTCCCTCGAGTCGACACCCTGGTAGACTCTACGGCTCGGCACCAGCTGCTGAGCTTCATGGATGCCTTCTCAGGGTATAACCAGATCCGGATGGATGAGGCAGATCAGGAAAAAACCTCGTTCATCACTAGCCAAGGACTCTTCTGCTACAAGGTGATGCCGTTCGGGCTGAAGAATGCAGGTGCCACATACCAGAGGCTCATGAACAAAATGTTTGCTAACTAGATAGGGCGGAATGTTCAAGTATACGTCGACGACATGCTGGTAAAAAGCCAGAAGGAGGAGGATCATCTAAGCGATCTCGAGGAAACATTCGGAACCCTCCGTTCCTACAAGATGAAGCTCAACCCGTCGAAATGTGCATTCGGAGTGGCGGCAGGCAAATTCCTCGGCTACATGGTCTCTCAGAGGGGCATCAAGGCCAACCTAGACAAGATCAGGGCAATAATGGAGATGGCACCACCGAAGAATGTAAAAGAAGTTCAAAGTTTGAACGGGAAGGTGGCAGCCCTGAACAGATTCGTATCAAGGGCGACGGACAAATGCCTTCCCTTCTTCCGCACATTGAAGAAAACGTTCGAGTGGACAGGCGAATGTCAGAAGGCGTTCGAAGAACTAAAGGTTTATCTCTCCTCCCCCCCATTGATGAGTCCTTCACAGCCAGGGGAAGATCTCTACCTCTACCAAGCCGTCTCCCCAGCGGCTGTAAGCGCGGCCTTAATCAGAGAAGAGGACGGGGTCCAGAAACCCGTGTACTACGCTAGCCGGGCATTGCAAGGAGCAGAAGGAAGGTACCCGCCCATGGAGAAACTCGCCTTCGGCTTAGTCACCGCGGCTCGAAAGCTCAAGCCCTACTTCCAAGCTCACACAATAGTCGTCCTAACCGACAAGCCCTTACGACGAGCGATGCACAACCCAGAAGCCGCTGGTCGCTTAGCTCTATGGGCGATTGAGTTGACTGAGTTTGATATTTGGTACAGCCCGCGCACCGCCATCAAAGGACAGGCAGTAGCTGATTTTATTGTCGAGTTCACCAACAAGGAAGATGAGGGGGCAGATGCAGGTCCCCCATGGAGTGTATGTACGGACGGGTCGTCAACGAGACAGGCCGGTGGTGTTGGTGTCGTGCTCCATTCCCCCGAAGGAGACCAAGTCGATTGCATGATCCGACTGGACTTTCCCATCACCAACAATGAGGCGGAGTACGAAGCCTTGATAGCCGGGTTGGACCTCGCCAAAGCAGCAGGTGCAGCCCGAGTGATCGTCTCCTGCGACTCCCAGGTCGTCGTCAACCAAGTCAACGGAAACTACGAGTGCAGAGGTGACAGAATGAAGAAATACCTCCATCATGCAAAAAGAAGGGTAAACGAACTCAAGGCGAAGATAGTCCAAGTTCCCAGAGATGAAAATGAGCAAGCCGACCGCCTCGCCAAAGCGGCTTCGTCGGAGCAGAGGGGCAGCATTGACGGTGTGCTCTATTTTGTGCAAGTTTCTCCACTGATAGACTCTGTCGAAATGCAGGAGATAGGCTCTGAGAACAACTGGACCACACCATTGGTCTCTTACCTGAAAGATGGAGTCTTGCCCGACGGAAGGGAAGCCGCTAGAAGGATGAAAGTCCGAGCATCAAGGTTCATATTGATAGGGGGAGTATTATATAAAAGAGGCTTCTCTCGCCCATACCTAAGGTGCCTGGGTCCCGAGGAAGCGAACTATGTCATGCGGGAGGTTCACGAAGGAATATGCGGAAACCATTCGGGTCCAAGATCGCTGGCGCACAAGCTGATTCGAGCCAGGTACTACTAGCCCACGATGCAAAAAGACACCCAAGCCTACGTCAAAGCCTGCGACAAGTGCCAGAGGTTCGGCAACGTCATCAGGCAGCCGCCTGTGGAGCTTACACCCATGACAGCCCCATGGCCGTTCGCTTAATGGGGACTAGACATTATGGGCCCATTCCCAACGGCCATACGACAGCTGAAGTTCCTGGTAGTGGGTATAGACTACTTCACGAAGTGGGTAGAAGTTGAAGCTCTGGCCACCATTACGGAGAAGAATGTGCGAAGCTTCGTCTGGAAATCCATTATATGCAGGTTTGGGATCCCCAGGGTCCTAGTCTCTGACAACGGCAAGCAATTCGACAATGGCCCGTTCCGAGAGTTCTGCTCGCAGCTGGGGATCAAGAATCAATACTCCTCCCTAGCCCACCCCCAGGCCAACGGTCAGGTAGAAGTGACGAACCGGTCCTTGCTGAAAATTATCAAGACCCGGCTTGAGGGGGCAAGGGGGATATGGCCCGAGGAACTACCCAGCGTATTATGGGCATATAGGACAACGACAAGGACCCCTACAGGAGAAACGTCATTCCGGTTAACTTACGGAAACGAAGCAGTCATCCCAGCCGAAGTAGGACTCACAACCTACAGGGTGAACGCCTACGATGAAAGCAAGAACGACGAGGCCTTGCACCTGTAGCTAGATTTAGTCGACGAAGTCAGAACAGCCGCGGAGCAAAGGCTCGCTAGGTACCAGGATCGAATGGTTAAGTACTATAATTCCCGAGTCAGATACAGGGACTTCAGGGTCAGAGATCTCGTCCTAAGAAGAGTCATGGGCACCGCCAAGGACCCTGCCCAAGGAAAGCTCGGCCCCAACTGGGAGGGACCATACCGAATCACGTCATGGCAGAGAAAGGGCACCTACCACCTGGAACCACCGGAAGGTCAGAAATTGCCCCACCCATAGAATGCCGAACACTTGCGAAAGTATTACCAGTAAGAAGAATGGCAACCCCATACTTGTAATCTGTTTGGATGTATTTGGAAATTCAAAGGGCACGTTTTCCCCTTTTGTAAAAGTTATACAAGATTCAGAAGTTCATCCAAAATCCTTTCTACATTTTGTAAATTGTTAAAAAACTGTGACGAACCGAGGCTAACGGCTTACGTCCTACAAAGAATCTACATGGCATAAAAGCGTCAAGCACAAAAGCTGACGGTTTAGAAGCCAACGTCCTACAAAGAACCTACAAGGATAAAAGCCAAAAGCCTAAGTCTAATAGACGAAGGCATCGAAGGCGACGGCTTAAAGCCAACCACATTATCCCACGAGGATAAAAGCCAAAAATCCTAAGTCTAATAGACGACGGCATCAAAGGCGACGGCTCAAAACCAACTATATTATCCTACAAGGATAAAGGCCAAGAGCCAAAGTCCAATGGACGACGGCATCAATGGCGACGGCTACATTCTCCCACGAGGATAAAAGCAAAAAAGCCCAAGTCTAATAGACGACGGCATCTATGGCGACGGCTCAAAGCCAACCACATTATCCCACGAGGATAAAAGCCGAAAAGCCTAAGTCTAATAGACGACGGCATCGAAGGCGACGGCTCAAAGCCAACTACATTATCCTACAAGGATAAAGGCCAAAAGCCAAAGTCCAATGGACGACGGCATCAATGGCGACGGCTCAAAGCCAACTACAATATCCTACGAGGGTGAATGCCCAAAATCCTAAGTCTGATAAACGACGAAATCTAGGGTGACGGCCCAAAACTACATCGACCTCGGTTATATACAATGCCTAAAAAAGGGCCCACGTTCTAATAAGCTTGCGAACCAAAGGCTTACAAAGTTGACGGTTCCATAAAGCTCTTTGTACAAAGGAATCATGCATGAAGTTTGGATAAAGGCTGACGGCCTACTAAGTTAACGGTTGTTAAGTTGACGATTCCACGGAGCATAAACAACACATACAACACATAAAAGAAACCATGCAAGCAAGCAATATACACAAAGGCAAGTTCAAAATAGAAATACATGAATAAATGTGCCTTTAAAGGCATAATTGTTCTTGACGGTTCAGAAATTGACCGTTCTACAAAAAAGCGCAAAAAATTGTATCTCCACAAAAATTATTACAAGTCTAGTGAACGGGGGAATCAATTATATTTACTTCGTCCTCTGCTTGAACTTTGGCCTGAACGGCTGTCTCGGCCTCGTCTTCAAGGGTTCCGTCGCCCTTATCATTTTGGCCTTCATTGAGGGGGCGACCCGTGCTCTCTGAGGCAGCCTGGAGGACGGACGTCTGTGCCTGGGCCTCGTCTATAGACACCCGAGAGAGATCCAGCTCAGGATACGTGGCTTTCACCTGACGGACGGCGTCATCAAAACCGTCCACAAATGTTCCACCCAGCTCCGTCAGGTAGGCTTTAGAGTCTTGGTACTCTCTGATAGCGTCATCCCTGGCTTGACGGAGTTGGTCCTTCATGGACAGGATCTCCTGCTCTTTGTCGGTGAGGACCTTTTGCAGCAACTCCGTCTGCCTTTCAAACTCGGACTTTTCCTCCTTAAGGATGGAGAGCTTCTTCTCGATCCTCACCCTCCAGGCTTTGTATTGCTCGAGCTCGTCCTCCGTCTCGGCTGCCTTGGCCCGTAGACGGTCCAGGGTCGTCTCCTCACGAACGCAACGGTCCATGAGCCCCTTCATCATGACGACGGCCTGAGACGGGACGGTGTTAGATTCAATCGACGGTAAAGAAATTGATTTGAAAGGAAGTACACGGGAAGTGTGTTTACCTGGGCAAGATTGAACAGACCCGTCTCCCCCATCTCTTCCGTCGCGTGGTTTCCAAGGTCCTCGTAGTCTTCTACCGTCAGAATCGAGGACAGCTTATCCAGAGCATACTTGGAGTCCTCACGCAGAAGGACGGGTGGCTTCTTCGGATCAGAGGTCGGGCCAGCCGTCATAAGGCCTTTCCCCTTGCCGTGTTTAACGGGGACCTTCTTCCCCTCCGCCTCCAAGCTGACGACGGTCTCGGGGATGGCTTTGGCCTTCTTAGGGAGATGGTCCCCCTCCTGTCCCGGCTTCCTTTTAGCGACGGGCACCTTGGGCGCGCCCGTCCCAGCCGTTTGTCCTTCTTTCTTCTTCGCAGCTGCTTGCTGCTTGATGAAGGCCCTCCTCTTCGCTTCGTCCATTTCTGCGAAACAAGACAGCACACGAGTTAAAAGAGGGATGAAAGAAAAATGGCTAAGTATAAGGTGAACGGACGTACGCTTTCTGACTTGTTCCTCGTACTTCTTGGCTTCTGTGGACGGTTCAGGTCCGTCGCAGTGCCAACAGATGGTCTTCAAGCTTACCAAATTGGCCCAAGACCTCTCTTTCAAGTCAGACCTCTGAAAGATTTTCTCCAAAAAGCTCCAATCTTCTATTGACACTTGTGGACGGTCTTGAGCTGAAGAAACTAGACGGTTAGGAATTGACGGTGCATAAACAAAAAGAGAAAGAAAAAGCAAACGGACGAATACCAGACGGGGATAAGACACCCCATGTTGTGTCAACGGGCATGAACTCGGTCTCCCCGGGATGACCCATCCACTCATCCCCGTCCATAAAGAAGTACCTAGACTTCTAGTCCCTATTGAAATCTGGAGTATCACACACCAACCTTAATAGTGGACCCCTCGCCACAAAACTGTACATCCCCCTAGATTTTTGTATCTCCACTGGACGGTAGCAGTGGAAGAATTCCTTCACCGTCAACCTTTTCTTCCCTTTTGACATGGACCCGTACAACACCTCTACCCCAATGAAAACCCTCCAGGTGTTTGGGGAAATTTGGTTGACGGACAGCCCTAGGTAATGAAGGAGGTGACGATGTAGTTGGGTCAGTGGAAACCTCAACCCTGCCTTGAGCATTTGCTCGTAGACCCCGACACCCCTAACACCATGGTAGTAACATTTCTCTCCTGGGTGGGGCAGACGGAAAGGTATATTGGCAGGTATTTGGTATTTGCTCCTAAGTGTTTTAAAGTGTGATTCTTTAATTGTGGAGAAAAAATCATTCACCGTCCACAGAGACAGCATGATGAACTTCCTCATCCCGTCACTACCCACGACGGATTGGACTTGAGGTTCATCCCCCTCTAGACCGTCACTAAGGTTGCTCTCGGCCCTATCACTACTCGTAGAGGAAGAGGTGGTAGACGAGCTCTCCTCGCTCGAGGAAGTTGTGGCTGCAGGATCCTTTGGACCCGATAAATTGACTTCATCGTAACCCGCTCCGTCGCGGACAAACGATTGGTTACTGGACGCGCTAGACATGTCACCTACATGTGACGGAAAATCCTAAGTTCAACTGCCCTAAAGACACAGACGGTGGCAAAAATGAACAGGTGGTAATAAGTACTTACCGGCTGTTTGCGCTGCTGAAAGGTATGATCAACGGTTGCGAGAATGTGACGGGTGCACGAGTTGACAGGGTAGGTGCTTTTCTGCTAGGTGAACGGATGCGCTCTGATCGTTTGTTTTCAGTGAAAAGTGAAAAATGAGAGAAAAGAAAGAAGTCTTTTATATGAGGGATATTGCGGGAGACGAAGGGACGCCTCGTTCCGAGCACACGGTCCACGGGTTGACGACACGTGTCCTGCATTTATTACCCGACATTAATTACTGATGACAGCCTGTCTATTCGACCCTTGGTATGGATTGAAACCGTCACCCCATTAGTCCGTCCTTTGAAGGTTTACGGACTGATGGGCTGAGGGGGCACCTGATAGGGGTAAAGCTCCCACCAGACGGTGGCAGCCTGCACAGGCTGACGGCTCGACCTATGATGACGGATATATATGACGGACGCCGTATGTTCACGACCTGACTCCTAGGGGTCGACGGGGAGAAGGTCGACGGACGTTGTCATCAGGCACTGAAGCCTTGTCACGTACGCTTCCCTGGGAAATTGGATCTTGTCGCATACGCTATTACTTGGCCTGATATCTTACGTAGCACGATTCCCTCCCCCAAAAGGGATGTCTTGCCCAACACACTTGGCGACCCAAGGAGTATCTTACGCCACACGCTACCCAGGGGCAATTCCGGTACAGTGATACCTTCTCCAGTACACCTCGGCCAAAGACCTCTACTACTACTATAAATACCGCCACGCCATCCAAAATCGAGGTACGCATACTAAGACCCAACTCTGGCACTCTGGAGTTGTGAACAAAACTAACTTAACCATCGAAGGGTCGTTGGCCGGTACCACACTGGTACTTCCCTTTGAGGTTCTTCTTACCTGTGCAGGTTAATCCGAGGTACGCGCAGGCCGTGCAGCTCACTGGTTTGATTCTTGACATCATCAGTCACCAACACTATCTCTAGTCTACGCACTCTCACTCTGGATTGTGTTTTTGATGGGTTGAAGAATCACTTTTATTTTTATTTATTTTTATAGTATATATATAAATTTTAAGAGTGATGTTTCATGTTTATGTAGGCGAGTGAGACTCTGAGAGTATTTTGATGTGTGAAGAGTGATAACATGATTAGGTGTTATGAATGAGAGAATGTAAAAGGAGGTTTACGTCAAGCACTTATCAAATTTATTCTCTAGAAGAAAGTATTAGATATGATAACTACTGTAGAGCATTTCATCTTCTTAACTAGAAAACCAGTTGGTTTCGAGAAGAAAATGTTTTAAGGCCGCTTAAGCTATTTGATGCGAACAACATGTAGTCGGTTGGCGAACACTTTTAATGAAGTTTTTAATTCTAAACCAATACTTTGTCCAAATTTGAAAACAGTAACTTTAATTTTGGTTGGAGGACTCACATCAAAATCCGAGCTACAAAATTGAAGCATCAGTTATATCACTATTCTGAAAGACAAAAATAGGTAATAAAAAACACTTTACACTGTTGATCATATTTTTCATATAGACGTATGGTCATCTGTCAGTGTCATAGCCAATCCAAGCATTACAAACATATCAAAAGGAATCACTCCAACCTCAAAGTTACAATTGAACAAACCAAACGAACATACTATATAACAAGCAGCAAGGCATTCCAGAATGCTCTTGGAACACGGTGGCACTAGTTCACTAGTTTGATACAAAAACCCACCACTTGTACAGAGCAAACCCATATATGGCGGTGTAGACAGCCATTCTGATAGGGTAAATTTTAAACCTGTGAAGAAAAAGAGGAACTTTTAAAACAAATCAGCAAATATTTGATCCTCAATTACTTATAGTCAAGCCCTCGGGATCCTAAGATCACTGACATTGACCTATAAAGGCTTGGACATTGACCTAATTCTTCAAATACACCATGAACCATGTGAATGACAAGCCATTCGTTTCAATGTACGTTAAAATTGATCAGATCAGATCATCTCAAATGCTGGTGATCATCCCTAGTAACCAGTTAATGTAGATTACTCAAGCAAAACATTAGCTCATATAATCCATTTTCAATCTCACTCTGCATTTGTACACAACTTTTTCTTTAGTATTTTAGATTATTTGTTTATGTAAAGTTTTTTAAAGCCTTACTTTTTCTAGATACAATTATACTTTAACCAACTTTAAGCAAATAATCTTTAGTAAAAAGCTACATCCAACAGTATGGTAGGCCATCTCCAACTACACCATTGGGAGCCACCATATGATACACCAGGCAGACCAGCATGTAAGGTGATACTGATTTTGATCTGTGCTGCGTCCCAAAGAGGTACACTTAAGTTTTAAGGAAATGCATAAACTGCAGAACTGGATTTAAAGGGGATTCACTTACTGCCACATCTAGTTATTGATACAAATCTCAGAAGAGGGAAATTTTTACAATGAGCATTCAAAATCTCCATCCCTAACCATGCTCCTTATCTTAACCGAGCATGACTTTTTTATCCATATTGTTCTGTGGTTAGAGATTGGACTTTGATGCGATAACAAGTGCCGTCAGTCTGAGCAATAGGCCACATGCATGAGTTTAAAGCAATCTCTCTAAAACTATGGCAAGGCTGCCTACCTATCACATTTCTTAATTTTCATAGAAGAAAGACTTTTGCCTATGGTGCAACCTTGTGACCTTAATCATCGACAATGCCTATAATCCATATCATCATAGACATTGGTTGGTGTTGATAGAGTATTGTTATAATTAGAAATCAATTTTCACAGCTAAATCAACAAGTTGTTATTAACAACACATACCGATTTATTATTCATCATTAATAACTTTTCATCTCAACAGTTGTGGAACATTTATTTTTTATATCATGGTTAGAAATTTATCCTAAATTAATCTACCCTCTCGCCTAAGTACGTACCTAGGGAGGTGTCATTAGACTGAACATGTCTTAGCTGGTTGTGAATAATGTTGTGACTATAGACTTACTGGTGGACTAACGCATTCTAAATGTTTTTATTTTTGTTTTTAATGTGGTTTCGCTAACCCCAAGTCCGAATTCCATCAAGAACACTAATAATTCCATTTCTAACCATGTCCTTTAGCTTAATTGAGAAGAAATTTATAACATTCATTGAAAACTAGAACAACCCAATACAATACCCCTAGTTTCTTTCTTTTCCTTTTTCCCAATGCTTCAATCCAAAACAAGAAAAAAAAAGTTGAAAAGTTGAGTTACAAAAGGAAAGGAAGAAACCAATAACCTTTTCGATCCAGATCTTGTAGAAGCAATATGAGAGGCCCTTTCCTCGACAGTAACCGGTGAGGTCCACCTAGAGAAATCACGGTTGAAGTAGCACCAATCGGGTAAGAGAACCCCAGCAATTCCAAGCCCACCCACCACGTACGTAGCCATCATTTTCTTGAATGAATGCGTGCTTATCCCAACTAACACTATGATTGCGGCTAGCCATATCAGAGAGGAGCGTAGTGCTGCGTCGTTTGCCATGGATAGACTCAGATGCTTTGCTCAAGCTTTAGGAGTATTAATATAATGAAGAAGATGATGGACGGATGGGAACGGGAATGGCCATATGGAACTACTTTGCCTTTTGACACAAAACGCTTAACTGACTAAAGTGGTTGAGCACTGCTTTAAATTCCAGTCCCCAAGGGCCCAAGTAGCGGGGATTTAACTGTTAAGCTGTTCCTTTTTTTTTGGTCACCGAAAATGGAGGTCTTTATTGCTATATTACACTCCTGGCAGGTCACCAGTCTGACATAAGCTCCGGCCGTTTTAATCAGACCGTGTGGGGGGTCAACCCCACCAAGGATGCCCACCAACAATTGGCTATGGAGGTAATTCGAACCCAAACCTGACAAGCAGAGCCACGAACTCCTTACCATTGAACCAACCAATGTGTTGGCACTGTTAAGCTGTTCTTAACTTCCTAATAAACAATAGGATTTTAGTGCTATAAGATCATACAATAGTATATCATTTTTGAAAAAAATTTTATTGAGAATTGAAATTTTTTTACAGCTTTTTCAACTTTTCATAAAATATTTCCAAAAATGGATGGTTTAAGCCATGTTTGGTTTAAGTATTTTCATCACTCAATTCTCACTTTTCATCACTCAATTCTCAAATTTTGTGGGCCCCACTTCAAGGATGCTGGTTTGGTTTATTTTTTGTTTCCAATTCTCATAACTCATTACTCTAAAAAATGAGATAGAGTTATGGAAATTGAAAACAATTTTTTTTGTGTTTTCAGATTATGAGAATTGAGTTACAAGGGCAATTTTGTAAATATAACCACTAAGTGGGACCCACATGGCTGAGTTGTGTCTATCAGCAATAAAAGATTTCCACTCACTTTAATGTTTTCTCTTTCTCTCTCCATTCTAAGTCCACAAAACACTCTTATCTCTCATCTCTCATCTCTTTCTCTCTGCTCTTACATCTCCTTCAAGGCTCTTCCATTGCATCTCCTTGACAGATCCTCCACCACGAGACCAATCAACAAAGAAGCAAGTTAGAGGCTTCGACGATTGGTGAGATCAGTGGGTTTGTATGTTCCGATGGTGAGATCAATGGGACAAGGGTTGTGTAATTGTGTATTTGTGATGGTTGGGTGCTGTCTGTGAGTTGGGATTTTAGGGGTTAGGATCGATGCGTTTATGGGTTATTTATAGGGGTGTTGGGATCGGTGGTTGTTGGGTTTGTGAGGGTTGGGATCGGTGGGTCTTCGGGTTGTTTATGGTGGCGTTGGGATCGGTGGTTGTTGGGTTTTTGTGGGTTGCAGTGATTTTTGGTGGTGGTAGGAGGTGGAGTGACATTTTCGGCCACGGCCGTGGTGGTAGGAGGCAGAGTTGTGTGGGACAAGGGTTGTGTTTTGTGCAGTGGTTGGGTGGTGTGAGGTCAGTGGGTTTGTGAGAGTTGGGATCGATGGGTCTTCGGGTTGTTTATGGTGGCGTTGGAACGGTGGTTGTTGGGTTTTTGTGGGTTGCAGTGGTTGTCGATGGTGGTAGAAGGTGGAGTGGCATTTTCGGCCAAGGCCGTGGTGGCCAAGGGAAGGAGGAGGAGAATTGCAAGTATTGTTACCGCTCTGACTGGTTAGGCTTGTGGGACCCACTATTTTAAGTGAAAGATGAGTATTTTTAGCCAAAAATTGAAGCCAAACACGTTGGGGAGTAACTTAAGAGAAGAAGTGAGAATAAAATATGAGTTATGAGAATGAGAATTGAGTCAGGAAAATTGAGATATGAGTGTTGTGAGAACCAAACAGGGCCTTAGGGGCTGTTTGGTTTTAGTGTTTCTATCACCTATAACTTTGTTTCCATCACCCTTAACTCAAAAATGGTGGGACCCACTCTGAGAAAACTTGTTTGGATTTGTTTTCAAGTTTTGTTTCCATCACTCAATTCTCTGATTTTTGAGTGATGAGTATGAAAACTGAAAACACATTTTAGGTGTTTTCAAGTTATGAAAACAGAGTTATGATGGCAAAGTTGTAATTATTCAACAACTATGGGACCCATGGCAGTGAGTGGTCACGTCAGACCCTTTGAGATCATTGGCTTTTTACTCTATTGGCTTTGTTTCATTTGCTTTTCTTTTCGGACACAACACTCTTCACGCTCAAAGCATCACACACCCACATTTCACTTTACTCTTCCAACTTCTATCTTCCTCCTCTCACTTTTCTTCCCTTGAAAAATCCGGTGCATCCGAAGTGGTGAAGTTGTCCAGTCGAAGACACAAGCTGACCGTAGAAGGACACGATCTGTTACCGGTGGTCTGTTCTGCCAATTTTTCCATTTTGGGTCTGTTCTTCACTTTCTCCCTCTATCTTTTCCATGTCCATTGTTGTATTTGTTGAGATGTTGCTCTGTGATTTTTTTTTTCTGTTAAAATTTATTTTTCAAGACCTTGTTGAGTATTGAAATGTATGACCATGCTGGGTTTGTAGTTTGTGTGTTCTATCTAAATCTTATTTCCTACTATCTACTTCACAATATTGGGAAAGATTTGAAAATGTAAGTTTTTTTTTTTTTTTTTTTTTTTGGTGCAGCTTCTAGCAAAAGAATTAACATGGTGCTTGAGCTAGATGAAGCAAAAAGTTTAAGACTGCAGAGAGCAGATAGGATAGGATTGCAAGAAGTTTTCATTGAGGGAGATTGCATAAGCATGATCCATTTCGGGCTATCTTATAGAAGATGCGGAAGTGGATATGCCAATTTAACAATAAGAATGATTGCGTTAATTTAAAGAATTTAACAAGAACCAATTTCCTATGGAAGTTCAAGACTGGCGTGAAATGAAAAAAAAAAAAACAAAGAGAAGGAAAAGACCAAACAAATTTTAATTCCTATAGACCGATCTGAGTTCTGACGTAGTACAGTAAATGGGTCCCCCTATTTTGTGCAAAATTTTGAGTTATAGGAACCAAAATATGAAACCAAACATATGGGTTTAAGAAATTGGGGTATTTTAAGTAATGAGTGATGAGTGATGAGTGACAAAAATTGAGTGAGGAGTGATGAGTAATTGTTTTTAAAAAACCAAACCTTCCCTTAATGTGTGCCCTTAGGGCACACATTAACCAGACCCTAAACACTATACTCCTTTAGCAATAAATCTACTTTCTTGCAATGTGTTTGTTTGCACTTGGGATCTGAGCCATCAAAGGAAAACATATGAGGAGAGACAGGGAACTAGGGAAAGAGTTTTCCATACTTGTGGTATTTGGGATCAAGGTTGTCAAAATCGAGATCTTACGTAGGATTGTTGAAGGTAGGTGGGATCGTAGATCGTAGGATCGAATCGTGAATCGTAAGATCCTACATGTTTTCATATTCAAAGCAAAAAACACATTGATAATAGCTTTGTATGTTGAATAATCACATAAATTATTAATTCATCCATAAAAAAACTTAGATTTGCATCATATGGTGTAATTTGCATGTCATACATTGCTAAGTCTATACTAACGAAACAAATATATTTAAGTTTTAACCCAATGTATTTGAAAAGTTCAATAAATGTTTAATTAGCAACCAAATACCAAAATATTTATCAAAACATATGGAAAATATTTTCTAAGTTTTAAATTCCAAGTTTGAAATCCAAAACAAGTTAGCAAATGGAAACTAGCTAACTACAATATGAAATCCAAAAGCAAGATGAATATTAAGATGAAGTGAACATTTAATTATTCCCATTCTAAAGTCTTATAACTACCCTCTTAAATTTCTAATCATCATCATCCATTTTATCATCTATGTAAACATTATATAATTATATACAAGAGTTGTAAAAGACATCAAGATACAATTTCACACTCAACTATTCAAGTTATACCACTCAGCAACAATTAATGAGCATGCTAAAAAAAAATCAATCAATTAATATACAAATACAAGCATAACTAATAAAATTATATATAAAAATATATTTTAGTAATATTAGAACACAAATTAGTATATTGATCAAACAAATTTAACAATATTATAGCTTAAAAGGCAGCAAAGCCAACGTCAGATTCTTCATTTAGAAATGATGAAGCATTTTTTTCATTTTGATTACAAGTGAACTAGAAACTAGAAACATTTGCTTAGGTTGACATAATTTTATAAACTAAAAAATAAAAAATCATACCATCACAACATGAAAAAATAAAAACCTTTAAAACTTCATCAAAATAAAAAATTTATCCCATAAAAAAAAAATTATGTTTTTGGTAAGATCAGTAGGATCCCATACGATCCTAAGTACGATCCTACCTTTTTACGAACCTAGTGCAATTCTAAAATTGAGCTTGAGCTTAGCTCACTTGTTAAATAAATGAATATAAACAAATTTTTTTTTTGTCAAATCGAGCCCTGAGTTATTCATAAACGGCTTGTTTCATTTATAGTCCTATTCGCATGTTTATATTGCAAATGCAATCGAGTGTTTGGTTATGTTGGTGGGTAACGTTAAAAGCTTAAAATGTGTTTCTTGTGATTTTTTTTTTTTTTGGTGGAAGAAGAAAATTCAATGCTAATCCCTATTGAAATTATAGAATAGAAAATTTACAATTGGGCATAGGGTTTTAAATGAACTAAACCGTTTATAAATAGTTTGAACTTGGCTTGATGAAAAACTCGTTTGTTTGTTTATAAACAAGCTAAGCTTGAACCTTAGTTTTAGGCTTGTTTAATAAACAAGCTAAGCCTAAGCCAAAAAAGAGAAGAAAAAAAAAAAGTTAATAAACTTGTTTGTGAACAATAGAGCTCAATAAAAAAAAAAGTTGAACCTAGACTCATTTATGGGCTTAGTAATAAGTTTGATATGAGTTTGACAAATAAACTTAAATCTTACTAAGGTTTTAATTAATTTGGAGTAGGAACAGCTCATCCAGACCAAATGGGCTTGATAATAAGCTTGATATGGGTTGTACTAGTATTGAATCTTAAGCTCAAAAGCGCTCAAGCTCGGCTTGACAAATTAATTAAGTTGAGCTCAAGTTTTAGACTTTTTGATGAGTTTGAGCTCGAGTCAAGCTTGAATAGTTTACTTTTATTGTTGAGTTGAGCTCAAACATTCACTACTCAATAAAGATCAACTCGTTATGGCTTAATTGGGCATTTCATTTTATTATAGATGAAAAAGTTTACTCATAAAAATTTTCATTTACGAATTTACATGATGGGGTATTACGTAAATGTTTCATGAGAGTCCTACTACTGCCCGACCTTTGAGAGTTCTTATTATTTCTTCTTATCTTTTCTACTAGTTATCTTATCTTTATTTGAGTAGTTCTAGTTATCTAGGTATCTTATCTCTATTTGAATAATTATCTAGTAATTATATCTAGTTATCTTCATGGTTTTAGACCTGGACTGTTCAATGAACTGGAAAAGAAAGAGGTTCAAAGTTTTTAAGGTCGAACCGAGGTTGAACCGAGGTCAAACCGAGATAATGTCATAATTAATTTAATAATTATTTTAAAAATAAATAAATATATTAAATTAGAAATAATAGAATATTTGACTAAAATAAGAAAATATTTAGGTACCAAAAACTTAATTTTATAAAAATAAATTATATATATTTTTATAAAGCCTACGTCTAAATTAAGCCCATGCCTAAGGTACAAATTAAACCAAGTCCATGCCTTGATGCTCAACCCTATTTGAACTGTCAACTTTCTAATGAAATTTAAAAGTGGAAAACAAAATAGATAAAGGACTTAAAAAAGAAGAAGCTAGAAGTCTACTCATTAAATATAGCCAAAATACAAAACAAAGCCCAAGAATAAAGCTGTTGGTCAGTGAGTAAATGATAGCCAAGCATTACTTCACCATCTCTATCGTTTGCAAAGCAACTCCAAAGTCCTCAGTCCATACACATAAATTGAAACGGCAAAAAGGCAAAAAAACGCAGAAAAATTAGAGAGAAAGCACGAGTGAGAAAAAAAAGAAGGAGAGAGGCGATGCGATCTAAAGGTCTAACAGCATCTCATAGTGGTTTGAAGCATCAACAATGGTGGTTAGTACCACAAATAAAATCTAGATATAAACTGCAAGAACCGTCAACGATTTTCAAACTCGGGAGGTTTGATCGCGATTTGCACGGTTCATTGCTTTTCTTGTATAGGCCGGTTCTTGAGAGTTAAAAACCCATATTTATGAACGGTTTCCGATTAATCCGATGGGACTGTACGGTCTGGTCCGAGTTTCACAACCTTGGTTATCTTAGGAGATTGTTACTCTTTAAATAAACGTTTATGGTATTAGGCCAGTTGTTGAGGAATTTGCTATTATAGTGTGGTTTGTCTTCCACCCAAATGAAGTCATTTATTAATTTCATCTTTGTTGCTATCAACTTGGTATTAGAGCATGGCCACTAACAAGGACAAAATTGAGAAATTAGAGAGTGAAATGCAGGAGCTGAAAGAGACTATGCAAAAGATGACCACAAAGTCCCAATATCTTGGTTCATCTATGTGTGAAGTTAAAGAGATGCTGTCCAAATCCCATGACAAATCAGATTTTCTCTCAACCCTAAAATCAGATGAGCAAGGGACCTCATCACACACTTGAGAGAAATCAAATCAATCAACTGGTTTTAAAAATACAACACACAATCAACCACGACCCACTAAGCTAGATTTTCCAAAGTACTCGGGTAATGATCTAATAGTTTGGCTTGACTGTGTAATGCAATATTTTCACTGCCAAGGGAGATCGTAAAGTGATAGGAGCTGTCAAGCTTGTCATTGTGTATCACGGGTAGCCTAGCTGTTAGTTTAGGAGTTGGTTATGCCAGCTGTACAAAAGGGGGCTAGTTGGTAGTACGCCAGTTGTACAAAGGGTGGTTAGTTGGTCCATAGTGTAAAAGGGTGCTTAGTTGGTCCATAGTGTAACTGCTGCCTTGTTAGTGATTGTGTAACAAAAAGCTCTGCTATAAGAAGCAAGGTTTTGAAACCCGGACCGAACCGTACGGTCCGACCGGAAAAACCTCGAACCGCTCATTTTTGCGGTTCTTTTAGCTTCAAGAACCGTTCTATGGGAAAAAAGCAGAGACCCGTGCGAACCGCGGTCGGACCTCACGGTTCTCAGAACCGTGAACGGTTCTCGCGGTTCTCACGATTCCTTTTTTTTTCAGCAAATACCGCCTGAAATAGATTTGGCCGGCATGCACTTTGAACTTTTTTCAGATCTGGAACGTGAACCCAAAGATTTGTGAGGGAAAAAAAAAAAAAAACTGAGAAGAAGGAGAAGGTGACAAAGTAGGGGCTGTGCGAAGTTGAAGCAGTAAGCTAGCAACCCAGCACAGATCGCCGGTCACTGCCTTCATCTTCGTCTTCTGCTTCTATTTCTTCTTCTTTCTTCTTTTTCTCCTTCTTTCTCTTTCTTCTTTCCGTCTCCACTGCTATGGTTTCTGAGTTTTTCACCTTCTCTCTATTTGTGCTTTGAATTCTTTTTTATATTTCCAAAGCCCTTCACCGCTTCACGTGACTTGCATTGGGAAAGAAGACCACTTTGATTTTTGAATTAAAAATAGAAAAATGTTTTAGCCGTTTGATCCCTCTGAGCCGTGATGTGGCACTAGTCACTTCTTTGAATTTTTCGGTACAATGAACAGAGAGCTTGCTTTTGCTTTTGCTTTTGCTTTTACTTTTTTTTTTTTTTTTTTTTTTTTTTTTTTCTCTGGAAGTATAGTACACTGTGTACAGTGCACAAATGGCCAATTCTAAGAGAGTTGTTGAGTTTTGACCGTTCAAACTTTTTTTTTTTTTTTTTTTAAAAAGACCCTTCAAACTTTGTTATATCCTAATTGTGATAAAAAAATTGTGAAATATTAATTAAAAATATTTATAATATTTTATTTGTTACATTTTTCATGTATGTTTTAATAAGTATTATTGTTTATTAAAAAAAAAAGTTTGAATAAGAGAGAAAAATAGTGACTTAACAGATACAATTAAGTATATAATAACTATTTTAATTTAAAATTACTAAGTGTCTTTCTAATTCCTATATTATTACAATATTACTATCACAAGTTTAACTAATCAACATATAAATAAATAAGAAATATTATATTTATGTATGCTTAGGATATGATATTTCTTATTTGTCCTGTGAAAATTATGATGTGAAAAGATACATTTGAAAGATAGATTTCTATATTTAATTGGGTCATTTAATTTAATTTTTCTATTTATATTAATTTAATATATTTATTTATATTTAAATAATTGTTAAATTAATTATGACGTCATCACGGTTCGACCTCGGTTCAACCTCGGTTCGACCTTAAAAACCTTGAACCTCTCATTTTTACGGTTCAATGAACGGTCCGGGTCTGAAAACCTTGATAAGAAGCAGAATCGAGGCATGAAATAGAATAATAAAGGAAGCATTGTCATTTCTTACTTCTTTCACTCTTTCTCTCTTAAACTTCTTGGAGGCCGTTCCTTTGGAAGAACTACCAGAGGTTGCTATCAATTGGTATCAAAGCCAATTTCTGTTGCCATGACAGAAACCCGATCCTTCTCTGTCTTAAATGATAAGTACAATGCTCTTTCTCTTGCCACATACCAAAATGCCCAAGAAATACAGGGAATCAATCAGAAGTTGGATGCTTTCACAAGCATGTTGCAGACTTTAACTCAAACTGTGCAGGGACTTACTGAGGCTGGTAGTCAATGGCATCAAAGACAAGCCACTCTTGAAGGACCAGTAGCGCCAGTAGCTCCAGTTTTTCAAGAAACAACTTTAGCACCAGTTCCAAGGTCAGTGAAGTTGGAATTTCCAAAGTTCAAGGGGGAAAATCCAACGAGGTGGGTGTACAAGGCTCATACCATCAAATCAAAAAAATTTTGATACCCCATCAAATCAAAAAATTTTGTTGGCATCATACCATATGGAGGAAGAGGCATTAATTTGGTTTCAAGAAGCAGAAGAGGCTGGCCAACTCACAAGTTGGAAAGCTTTTGTGAAGGCTTTACACATTAGGTTTGGAGCAAATGCCTATGATGATCCAATAGAAACTCTGACTAGGCTAAGACAAGTGGGTAGTGTGGCTTTGTATAAGGGTCAGTTTGAAGCACTGTCTAATAGGATCAAAGAATTATCCAAGAAGCATAAGCTAAGTTGTTTTCTAAGTGGTCTTAAGGATGAAATCAGATTACCTGTTAGAATGTTGAACCCCCAGAGTTTGAGTGCTTCTTTTGGTCTTGCAAAGATCCAAGAAGAATACTTGGGGGCTGGTAGGAGGAATCCAAATCCAAAACCTTGGAATGAAGGCAACAAACACTCAATTCTTGGTCCTCCCCTAGTGATCCAGAATGATGCTAAACTCTTCATGTTACCTGTTCAGAAGATTTCTCCTGCACAAATGGAGGACAGAAGGAAAAAGGGTCTGTGCTACTATTATGAGGATAAGTGAAGTGTTGGTCATAAATGCAGGACACCAAGGATCTTTCTTATGGATGGTTTGCAAGAAGTGGTTAGGGAGGTGCAATCTAATGTGCCATTGGAAGAGGGAAGTGATGTCTTAATTCTTAACAAGAGCTGGATCAGTTTGATGGAAATGGCTGTTCTGAAGGGTTTGCAGAACTCACTCTTTATGCACTGTTGGGTAGTCCATCACCAGGTACCATAAGGATTTGGGGCAGAATTAATCATCATGATATGGTAATGTTGATTGACAGTGGAAGTACTCATAACTTTTTGGATGAAGCACTTTGGAACCTATTAAAGCTACCAATTTCAACTCATGACTGTTTTGAGGTTAAGGTGGCTATTGGGGATATACTAAGAACTAAAGGGGCTTGCCATAAAGTTCAAATCAAGTTACAAGGTAACTTGTTCCAAATAGACTTGAATATTTTGCCTTTTGGGGGTTGTGATGTAGTCTTAGGAACTCAGTGGTTGTACTCATTGGGCCTTATCCAGTGGAATTTCAAGAACCTTACTATGTAGTTTGATTACCAAAACAAATCAATACTGCTACAAGGTTTGAAACCTTCTGCTCCTGTTCTTCAAGATGGTGACCATTTCTTGAGAACCCCAATCAAGAAAGACTTAGTTTTGTAGATTGTTTCTTGCTCACCTCCACTTCCTTTGGTGCAGCAATCATCAGCCATTGCCAACCTATTACTTAAGTTCAAGCAGGTCTTTGAAATGCCAAAAGGTCTTCCTCCCTTAAGGGGCCATGAACACCAAATTATTTTGAAGGAAGGCTCTTCTCTAGTCTGTTAGAGACCATATAGGTACCCTTTTTACCAAAAAGATGAAATAGAAAAAATAGTCCAAGAATTGCTTGAAGCTAGTTCTATTAGGGTGAGTTATAGTTCTTTTTCTTCTCATGTTTTATTGGTTAGGAAGGCAGATGGTAGTTGGAGGATGTGTATTGACTATTGGTCCTTTAATAATGTCACTGTGAAGGACAAGTACCCCATTCCTGTTGTAGATGAATTATTAGATGAGATGTGTGGTGCATATATTTTTTCTAAATTAGACCTTAGATCCGGATACCATCAGATTAGAATGAGGGAATGTGACATTGACAAGACTGCTTTTAGGACTCATGAGGGGCATTATGAGTTTCTTGTCATGCCATTTGGTCTCACCAATGCTCCTTCGACTTTTCAATCTCTAATGAATCACATCTTTAGACCTTACTTAAGGAAGTTTGTGCTGACATCCTGGTGTTTAGCAAGAATTTGGAGGATCATCTCACTCATTTAAGGACTGTGTTATCCATTTTACTCTCTAATCAGTTGTATGCTAAGTAGAGCAAATGTGTTTTTGGCTGTGGAGAGGTTGAGTACTTGGGGCATTTGATTTCTGGTCAAGGGGTTAGAGCAGATCCTAATAAGACTGAAGCAATATAGCAGTGGCCTATGCCTAAGTTAGTAAAAGCTTTGAGGGGGTTCTTGGGCTTGATAGGTTATTATAGGAAGTTTATTAAGAACTATGACACTATTGCTGCTCCCTTGACTGCCCTTCTAAAAAAAGATGCTTTTGCTTGGAATGCACAAGCTGATTTAGCTTTTGTCTCACTTAAACAAGTTGTGTCTAGCCCTCCTGTCCATGCCCTTCCTGATTTTTCTAAGCCTTTTGTGGTGGAGTGTGATGCTTCTGGCAGTGGAATTGGGGCTGTATTAATGCAAGACCATCGATCATTGGCTTTTCATAGTCAAGCTCTCAAGGGCAAGAGTTTGCACCTGTCTACTTATGAGAAAGAGTTCCTTGCCTTGGTTACTGCTGTTAAAAGGTGAAGATCCTATCTTGTTGGTAAGCCCTTTATCATTAAAACGGATCAGCAAAGTTTCAAGTATTTGTTTGAACAGAGGGTAGGCACACCTGCTTAACAAAAATGGATCACAAAGTTCTTAGGGTACTCTTTCTTAGTGGAGTACAAGAAAGGTCAGGAGAATAAGGCTGCTGATGCTCTTTCTAGGAGAGTGTCTAACCCTTCCCCGGCCTTATCCTTATTAGATGTTCCTTCTTCTTCCACATTATCATTGGCTGCACCTCATGAGGAGGCTCACTTCTACTTAATTTCATTTCCTTGTCCTACTTGGTTGGGTATTTTAAAGGATGGCTATCATACTGATCCTGAGTATTAGCATTTACTCACTGTTATGTCCACTGATTCCCTTCCTCCTCATTTCTCTCTTTAGAATAGGTTACTACTTTATAAATCTAAGGTGTTCCTTAGTTCTAACTCCCTATTGAAACCTTTGGTTCTTCAACATGCTCATAATAGTCCCCTTGGAGGCTATTCTGGATATTTGAAGACCTTGCATAGGATTAAGCATGATTTCTTTTGGTTTGGCATGAAACATGACATCAAGCATCATATTAAGATTTGTGAAACCTGCTAGAGTATAAAAGTGGACACTTCTAGACTTGCTAAGTTGTTGCAGCCCCTCTCTATTCCAGACAAGACTTGGTTTGACATTAGTATGGACTTTGTAATTGGCCTTCAAAAATCTCATGGTTTTGAGGTCATTTTTGTGGTGGTAGATAGACTCACTAAGTTTGTACACTTCATGCCCTTGTCACACCCTTTTACTGCTGCTAAGGTTGCTTTGGAGTTCATGAAAGGGGTGTTTAAATTTCATGGTTTACCTCGTACCATTGTTAGTGATGGGGATGCTGCCTTCACTTCAGCCTTTTGGAGGGAGCTGTTCAAACTACAAGGTACTGAGCTTGCTATGTCTTCTGCATATCACCTTCAGTCTGATGGCCAAACTGAGGTTGTGAATAGATGTTTGGAGCAGTATTTAAGAGCCTTTGTGGGGGACAGGCCATCTACTTGGGCCTTTTGGTTATATTTGGCTGAGTATTGGTTTAATACCAATTACCATTCCTCTGCTAGGATGACTCCTTTTGAAGCCCTTTATGGCTATCCACCTCCTAGGGTCTTGGACTATGTTCCTAACACCACTCAAGTGGCTGCTGTGGATACCTACCTTCATGACAGAACTAGCCTTCTCACTCTTCTTAAGTAGAACTTACTTGCAGCTCAAACAAGAATGAAGGCTCAGGCTGATCAGCACAGGTCTGACAAGAATGATGGCCAAACTGAGGTTGTGAATAGATGTTTGGAGCAGTATTTAAGAGCCTTTGTGGGGGACAGGCCATCTACTTGGGCCTTTTGGTTATATTTGGCTGAGTATTGGTTTAATACCAATTACCATTCCTCTGCTAGGATGACTCCTTTTGAAGCCCTTTATGGCTATCCACCTCCTAGGGTCTTGGACTATGTTCCTAACACCACTCAAGTGGCTGCTGTGGATACCTACCTTCATGATAGAACTAGCCTTCTCACTCTTCTTAAGTAGAACTTACTTGCAGCTCAAACAAGAATGAAGGCTCAGGCTGATCAGCACAGGTCTGACAAGTCTTTTCAGGAGGGTGATTGGGTCTACTTGAGGCTTCAGCCTTACAGACAATTGCCTCTTTGAGTTAAAGGCTTTAACAAGCTCTCCCCTAGGTACTTTGGTTCTTTCCAGATTCTGCAGAGGATTGGACAGGTGGCTTATAAGTTGGCTTTGCCTGATAGTTGTTTGCTTCATCCAGTTTTTCATGTCTCTTATTTAAAGCCTAAGTTAGGTGCTCACATTACTCCTCTTCCCACCCTTCCTTTTGTTGATTCAAATGGCTTATTCAACCCTGAACCTACTGCAATTTTGCAGCAACGGTCTTAGCAACTCAGGAATAGGTCCATCACTGAGGTCTTAGTTCAATGGCAAGGCCAGTCACCCGACAATGCCACATAGGAATCTCTTTACAAGCTTTAACTCAGATTTCCTCACCTTGTTGGCACTGTTCTCTGACGGGCTTGAGTATATTTGGAGATGTCCAACCTGTCATGTTGCTGAATTTCATTAAAGAGTAGCATTATTGATTGCTTTTAGTGTTTTGGCTTTGTCCAGTATTTGTAAAGTCCCTTGTATTGGTTCACCAGTTGTATTGTACTGCTTTACCTTGTGGACAAGGTCTTCAAATGGGGGAATGGTATGATAGGAGCTGTCGAGCTTGTCATTGTGTATCACGGGCAGCCTAGCTATTAGTCTAGGAGTTGGTTATGCCAGCTGTACAAAAGGGGGCTAGTTGGTAGTATGCCAGTTGTACAAAGGGTGGTTAGTTGGTCCATAGTGTTAAAGGGTGGTTAGTTGGTCCATAGTGTAACTGCTGCCTTGTTAGTGATTGTGTAACAAAGTGCTCTGCTATAAGAAGCAGAATTGAGGCATGAAATAGAATAATAAAGGAAGCATTGTCATTTCTTACTTCTTTCACTCTCTCTATCTCTCTATCTCTCTTAAACTTCTTGGAGGCCATTCCTTTGGAAGAACTACCAGAGGTTGCTATCATAAAGTCACGTTGGCAGCCTTTCATTTGGAAGGGGAAGCGAACCAATGGTGAAAATGGATGAAGAAGGTGTATTGTGAGGAGAAGATTGAAGTCACTTAGGAAAAATTTAAAAAGGAGTTGCTGGTCCGATTTGGGCCAAATGAGGCAGAGGATTTTGACGAGGCTTTGTCTCGAATTGGTCAAAGTAGGAAACTTAGAGAGTACCAACAAGAGTTTGAGAGACTTGCTAATCGGGTCGATGGTTGGCCTCAAAGGGCATTGTTGGGAGCATTCATGGGTGGATTGAAAAATGACATTGTTTCAGAAATTTGAATGTTCAAACCAAAAACACTCTCAGAGGCTATTGAATTAGCTAGAATTAGGGATGAGAGTATGGATAGACAACAAAGACAAAAGAAGACCGTTCAGCTACAAACAAATAAGGCAGCCTTGTCAGAACAAAGTGTCAATCCAACCAACACACCTGGACCAACGAGTCAAACAAACGGAACTGTAAGTACAAAAAAAAATTTCTTGGGAGGAAATGCAAAGGTGGAGGGAGAAAGGGCTATGCTTCAATTTCAATGAGAAGTTCACACCAGGACATCGTTGTGAAACTTCACAAGCCTTTGTCATTGAAGTTTGTCCACATCAAGAATTCTTAGAAGGTGGTGGAGATAGCTTGGCATGACGAACCTTGTGGACAAGGTTCAACTTCAAGGGGGGGGGGGGGGGGGGCAATGATAGGGTACTACGTAAATGTCACGACCCAAATCCATGGAACATGAATTTAGATGCATGACTAACTTGCTGAACTTACATAACTCAATAAACATAATTAATTTAAGGGGTAATTACACATAACCCACTTGTGGTTTGGGCAAAAATCACTTTGCCTACTCGTGGTTTGAAAAGTGTCACTTAACCCAATTGATTAAAAAGTGGTATTTATCTCTCTCCATTCACACAATTTTTAAACATGAAGAACATGAAGAACATACCCTTACGGCACCACCACCATCACCACCACTCATTGCTGTGTCAAACCAACCTAGCCACCAACTCACAACCAACCCACGGCAAAACCCACCATTGATTTGCCACCAGCCACGATTCGCCACCACAAACCTAGCAACCATCAATCACCAATCTGCCACCATCCATGATCCACCGTCACAAACTCAGCTACCATCAACCACCAATCGACCACCATGAACCCAACCACAATCCACTACCAAACCCAATAACAAGAAAAAAATCAAAAACAAAATCTAGCAACCCAGACCACGACCACGATCCACCCATCAAAAACAAAATAAAAAACAAAACCCATTAAACCACGACCACAATCATGAATAGTGTTGATGCTCTGAGTCTGAGACTGAGAGGGATGGGTTTGAGGGATTTTATCTATGTGGGTTTCGACATTTGAAGTTGTGTGAAGGAGGAAATGAGTGTATTGTATGTGTTTGTTAAACAAAGTGGTGTGTTTGGTGAAGAAAGTCATGGTTTTTGAAAACACTCTCTGCATTTTTTTGAGAGTCTCTCTGAAACTACACAATAGCTCCTCAACTACTTGGCTTCCGCTTATTCATTAGTCATTTACCTAGAGAAGGAGATAAAACAAAATCTCTCAGAATGTCTAAGGGGTCACCTTGGTGTTGTCTTGTCTTGTCTTGTAACATTGATTCTGGGGCATTGAAGTTGAAGGCAGCTGTCAATGTTGTTGGTATGACAAAGATGACTCCTTCTATAATTAAGGACTTACTTCCTAGATTGGCACCAATTTTGAGAAGAGAAGGTCCAGGAGGAGAACTATATTGACCTTTTTGGACCAATTTGCTACCCGTGGTACTGATGTATTCGGCGAGACAGAATAAACACTGTAGCGAAAACCGTGTGTGTCTGCAGACTAAAGAGGGGAAGGCATGGCGGCGAAATCCAGCAACCCAGCTACCATGAAACCCAGACAAAATCCAGCCACACCACCATTGACCCACAATCCACCACAAAACCAACCAAAATCCACTGCCACAAACCCACTACCACGGCCCAAATCCACCATCAAACCCACAAACCATTAAACCCGAAACCCACATTGAACACGGCGAAACCCACGACTTGGGTTGGCGAGGGTGAGGAACTGAAGAGAGAGTGAGGGTCGGCGGCGAGTGGAGGAACATGTTAAGGTAAGGGAGTTGGGCCGGTTTGTCTATGGGTATATATCCATGACTCCATTCACACAATCTCAGTCATTAAGTTAATGACCTTGTGTAGGTTGATCTGGGTTTTATTTTTTTGGGTATGTTCTTCATGTACCACTTTTTGATCTGGTTTCTCTTGCATTTTTGTATTATTTTTTGTTTTAGGAGGAGAGAGACATAAAATTTGAGCAAAAATACCTATTTACCCCTGATTTTAACAGAGGTAGGTTACGGAAAATAAACAGAACATACCTCAGGTGGGTTAAGTGACACTTTTCAAACCACGGATAGGCAAAGTGATTTTCGCCCAAACCACAGGTGGGTTATGTGTAATTACCCCTTAATTTAAACATAATTCAATAAAACTCTAAATAAACAATGATCTTAATAAATCTTTTACAATACTAAAATCCTCAATTTAGAGTAATCTCCAAAATACTGTGAAATCTAAAGCGGAATAAAGAAAAATAACTAATAATCCTTTAAGACCTCAAGTATTATTGACTTCGCCTAAAAACTCTCACGCTCTACCTTGCACCTTACGAAGCAATCCAATAGTTCAGTTTCCCAACTAAACTTTAATCTGAAAATAGTAATTGATGGGGTGAGCCACACATCTAGTAAGTAATTATACTGAATACACAACGGAATAGAGTCAAGCAAAGCACGAGTTTTTTAATTTTTCACAAACTCATTCAATGATATCAAAAATAATTATTCCAAAACATATAATGAATCACTTAATACATGTGTAATCATATCTCAAAATCATTAGAAAACACATACATATAATTGATCAGAGCATAATACCACATATACACATCACATATTCTCACATACAATCCTGTAAGCGGATACCAACATCTAACCCCTGCTGCTGAGGGATCAACACATATTCTCACATACAATCCTGTGAGCAGATTTACACATAGATTTGATATATCTGATCAATTTTGAAAACACTTATTTTAAGTCACATATTACAAAAGCAAAGTTTATTCAAAACAATAACAATTTACTTGATATTAACAATTATTCCAAATACAGAAGTAAATCAAAGATCACAATATCGAATAGAACATAAATCAAAGGATGCTTGACTCTCTTAGGGAATGAATAAGAACTGAAGAGTTTATGTAAATATTTTTACAATTCTTGAGTAAGTTTGAAAACCCAATTTGCTAAAAGAAACGTCTTAAATACTATTTGAAAAATAAGAATATGACTTTGGAATCACTTAATTTTAACAATTTAAGAGCAAGAACCTTTTTAGAAAACTTACTTTGAAACTCAACTATTTTCGGAAAATAGTTTAGTTTAAAAATCATCTTTTAAATGAATTTCAGATGTTCAAAACTTTATTTAAAATTCAAAGTTTCTCTTTAAAACATCATTTAAAAGACGAGATTTCTCTTTCAATGGTGTAAAAATGCTTTTTTTTTTTTTATAAAAACTTTTGAAAAAGTAAGCTTAAAAACATAATTTTTGAAAACTTTTGACTTCTAAGAACCTAAAGAACAAAACCTGTGCATATTACACATAATTACTTATAGCGCTTGAATCACTCTAAAAGTCCAGCCAAAACAACCTCCAAAGAGTCTCAAAACACTCTTAAATAGGACCTATAATCAATCATGAAAATATACTTAATATCCTCTACAAAATATAAAGCTTATAGAATTATACAAATAGACTCACTAGGATTAAACTTTGCTGAACTAATAATAATACTGATGTAAGGCATCTCTACCCAAAAAATATGTTTCCTTGAATTTATCAAAACTCATAGGCAGTGGCCAAATCTTTAGGATTTAATGTATGTCTTAAAAAAAAGTAAACCTCAAAGTGAATTTGGCTCTGTAACGTGGCTTGATCTAGAATATGCACATAGTGGACAACTAACTAGGATCTATATATATATATATATATATATATATATATATATATATATAACCCCAAAGAAAAATGTCAAAGTCATCCTAATATATATCTAACCAATGAAAAAGATAAAGCTATCCTGATATATATAACCCCAAACGTTAATGCCATATTCAAGATTAAGATTTGAAATTCCATGATTTTGTTTTAAAATACTAACCGTAGGCAACCTAGTGAAATCGTGTATAGACTAGTAGCAATTTAATCTAATCTAATATATATATATATATATATATATATATATCATCTCTTGTTAAACCCAAAGTCCTCAAATTCAACAGGCAACCAATATAAATTACAACACCACCATAAACATAAGAGTATAACCATCAGATCTTTATTCGAATAACACTAATATATAAACATCTTTCCACTGTAATTGAATTAACATGACTTAATCTTACCACATTGCCAAAACCATAAATATATCTCAAGGTTTACAAACAGTATAATAATATAAAGATGGAATTTTCACCTTGATTTTGTAGCCAAACCTTGTGCCTTTAAACAATTTTGCCTCCTTCTATCACACCACCTCTCTCTCTCCCTCTCAAATTTTCTTTGGCATCCACTTTTACTAAGAAACCCTTCCAATGAAAATCCTAATTTATCTTTTCCTCTACTTATACTTTAACACATCAAAGATGTGGGCTTGGTGAGATAGTGGGCTGGAGTTTAAAACCCACTTGAGCTTATCTCTTTAGTTTCCAAGAAGCCCATAAAACATCTTCATCTTTTATTTATTAATTTTTATTATTTTAATTGCCGCACTAAATTGTATGCACTAAAACTTTAATTTCCTCACATATTTGTAGCACCACAAAATTGTCTACTCCCATCTTACTGTGCACACACATATAGTACCTCAACTCTATATTAAAAATGACAAGATATGGTGATAATCATAAAAACAAAATTGGGGTATTACAGTAAATGTCTTATGAGAGCCTTACTGCTGCCCAACCTTTGAGAGTCCTTATTGTTTCTTCTTATATTTTCTACAAGTTACCTTATTTTTATTTAAGTAGTCCTAGTTATCTAGGTATCTTATCTCTATTTGAATATTTGAATCTAGTAATTATATCTAATTATTTTAAGAGATTGTTGCTCTTTAAATAAACATTTATAGCATTAGGCCAGTTGTTGAGGAATTTGCCATTATACTGTGGTTTATCTTCCACCCAAAGGAAGTCATTTATCAATTCCATCTTTGTTGCTATCATTACAATGCAGACATATGTACATATCGTAAATATATCATAAGTTTTCAACACAAACAATTTCACAAAGTATCATATCATATTTGACGATTTGAGTTTAAGTTCAGATTTTGGTAGGTCCATGAGTGTGAGGTGGCAAGACGTATCATATTTTTTGAAATTTTCTATGAAATACTTTTTGTCGCTATACTAGCTCTAAATATACATTAAATTAAAAAAGAAAAATTGCATACTTGTCGTATATACAAAACCTCGTCGACAGATAGGTTAGGTCCAGTTGGCTCCAGTCCTTGTGAAAAAAGCCAGGTATGGGGCACGAATCCGACTGAGTTAAGACCCTGTGGAACTGAGCCATCACATGCTAATTGAAAGTCAATTAGATTAATTACCCTGTGATTTCTTTAATCTTGCAAAGTCATGAATTAGGTTACGTACCCAAGAGACACTTACACAAGTTACTTTCGACACAAGTTTTCTATCCAGAAGTCCCCTATATTTTGAGCTTCATGTCTCCATCAGTGAGATACATTTCTAATTTTCTACCCAGGAATTCATGCATATATGCTTATATCTATGATCCATGTGAATCACACATATATACAACGACAAATGCAAATTTGCCCATTTTGCATGAGACAAGATTGTGCACAGAATATCTAACTTGTCTCACCTGAAGTTCAACAAGAAAATATTTCTTTTTAGAAAAATAAAAAGGTTTAATGTGAATTCAACAGTCAGTACTATACTATATAGTATATGTACTGTATACATACATACATACATACGGGAAGAGTCATTTTTGTGAGAAATTTGTACGGAGACAAAAGAGAAATAAACGTTGTGATTTAGGGGAACACGTAGATGGCCACAAAGTCTGGGTTTTAGATGTATTGGTTAGAAACTTATTGAAGCGAGCAAATCAGTTCGTTTAGCTGCAATCACAAACAAAGATTACATTAGAATATAATAGAAAACACTACAAATTTATGTGACATCAGAGACCATTTTATTCAAATGTGTGGTCCACCCGACAAGGAACCTTGGCTGGACCAATTTCTCTGGGCATCTTTGTGTCTTATGAGTATGAACCGTTTACTAACAGATGTAAGGAGTTGGGAAAATGAGGGTTTTACAGCATATGCAACTATGCACTGAGAGAAAAGAAATAAAATTTTAATTATAAAATGGTCCCCTCAATTCTCTTTCTGTTGGCAATTGACACTGACACTGGACTAAGTTGATAATTAAATAAGAAATTAGGTTTGAAATTTTTGATTGTAAAGTGAGATAAGCACTATTTATTTATTTTTTAAAAATCACTAACCCAAATTGTGTGATAGAAATGAACACACTTTTTTTTACTTTAATTTTCATTTTTTTTCTTTGGTCATATAGTATACGCATTGAAATTTGATAGGTTAAATTAGATTTAGATGCTCCAAAATCTGGGTTCTCAAATTTTAGAACTCCGTTGGTGGTTCACTCACTAGCCAACTTTAATAAAAACACTGGCTTGTGCTACAGGATAACCTTTTACTTTAGTATATATACTTTGATTAAAATCAAGAAGAAGGTGGAAAAAAAATGTATAAGATTAAGGAGAATGAGGACAAACCACATATTAACGAATGCCATTGAAGAATTATCAAGCGTGTGCAAACTACATATCGACTTTGGTGTCGCTTTGGGCGTTTGCTGCACCAACTTCCCTTCTAACTGCCCTACCCCCTTGGTCAAATGGGTCACATCCTGTTGTCTCTTTCTAATGGAAATCGAAATATCTCTGCTACCGCCATTTTTTTGTTACCTTTGTGGCATCAATGATTGAATTTGTTTAGGTATTTTATTATTTTTAAAAGAAAAATGTCAAAGGTATTATAGGTTTTATCACATAAAGCTTAAAAATTGACGTGACAATAAATGTGAACGGTGATTCAATAATTTTATAATTGAATTTTCTTTTTTTAATTGGTGACATATCAGCTTATAAGATCAACGTAATAAAATTTGTAGTATTTATATTACTACTCATTTTTTAATTAATACCTACCCCTTTTGATCTAATCAAAGAGGTGAAGTAGTGCTTTAAGGCATATCTAGCACTGACAAATACAGGCTTCTTCAAGTCAATTTATGGGATGTCATTGGAAATATTTGAAAAATAGAGTCTATATATGTTACATAAATTCCCCTAAGATAAGATAATCTAAATTAGGATTTAAAATATTAAAACTACCAGATATGGCTGGGGAAATGATTTTCTAACAAACAAATCCTTCAAAAAATTTATACTAAATTTTATGAAATTTTTTAATATCTACCCTACCCACCATGCACATGCAGTTGACGTACGTGGAATGTTTTACCACATCATTTGTATGAAATAAAGATGATGGACTGCGCAATATTGCACATGCCCATTATGATTTTTGCTTCAAAATAATTTAGCAATATTGCACATGCCCATTATGGTTTTTGCTTCAAAATAATTTATAGAAAGTTATATATATGTCACCTTTGCGAAATTAGTACATCGCCATTATACTATTACTATGATCACACATCTTCAAGATGCTCAAGAAAGACATGGAGTCCCAGGGCTGGAACAAGGATTTGAAGTCAAAATGGGCAAATATAATTTTTTTGAGGGGGGCAAATATAATTTTTCTTGGGCTTATTTTCTAAAATCTTAAATATATACCTACTATTTAATATTTTAAAAAAATTTGGGGGGGGGGGGGGGGGGGGCCACAGCCCCCCTCTAACTGTATGTGGTTCCGTCCCTGTGGAGTCCCGTCAGAATTAATAAAGAAATCTTTACAATTGAAGGAAATTAATGGAATGATCAAATAAAATACTTATTGAAGGAGAAATCAAATGATCAAATAAAATGATTTGGAACTCAAATAAGAAGAAAAAAAGATGAAAAGATTTTGAAGCATATGAAATAGGATCGCAAAAGTGATGAGGAATTGAAAAGATAGCTAGCTAATAGCTAGGCATATATACCATTCAAACAATGATATTGTTTTTAATTAGGGCTTTAAAATAGCTAATTAATCAGGGAAATTCCTCAGAAAGTTTATAGTTTGCCCCAAATTGTAGCTGATGTTGCGTTTTTGCCAACCAAAGCAATAAACATGAGCTTGGAAATACAAGGGCATTATGAACTATACTATAAATATATTGATCTAGTAGTAATATAAATTTACTACGGAGGGTATAGGTAGGTTTTATTTTGACCAAAACGAACCAAAAATATAAAATATAAAATGAACGCATTACAAACATATAATAATTCTATTTTTACAAAGTTCTATTCTCAAATCATAAACTGACTTAAATTTTATGTTCGCAAATGTTGTCACCTTTCAATTAATAAATTTATATTTTATTTTCATGATTAAAAGAAATTAAGATAAATTTGTACGTGATTTGCGAATAACTCTAGTATTATAATGAGTAGATGATTTAATTGCATCAACTGTTTAAAAAATTGAGACGAGGCAAAAAAGAAACCCTAAACTGCCTCGTAAACATATAAAATCATTTTGTGGCATGACATACTGGATAATCAAACATAATAATCCAGAATACGTAGATTCCCTAATGCATTAGTGCCTTAAATGAATCCAAAATGTAAGACGTAAGTCCTTTGAAGCCATGCAAAAAATGACGAAATAGCTTATTTTTTGAGTGCATGGAATGGGTTCCTTTGACAAGTAAGGACGTGCCATTTGTTATTACGTACTCTGATTAGAAAGTTTCAGCCTTTGAAGTTTCTTTAGTGAAGGAATTAAAAACGAAACGTTGATTAAGGCTTAATTTAGCCCGTAAAGACCAGTTGTTTTCTCCTTCCTTACAGATTATGCCAATTGTGTCCAGACCCTATACGGCTACTTTTTATCAGGAAATTGTTTTCATGACATAAAGCGGACAATTATTGCCAATGTTATATTGGTTGCCTACTCGCCTCCGTCAGCAGCTTGAAACATTGAATTGGACTCTTGTTCGATAATTTAAGAAAGAGTGACAATTTGCTGTAAATTAAGTTGCAGCAATTTCTGCAAGATGCACACATGTCAAGTGATCATTTGGTGAAAAATTCAATTTTGATAAGAAAATTTTCATTTAAATATAAGCTTGAACAAGTGTTTATTTAAAGCATTGACATGTGTGTATTTTTACAGGAGTTGCTGCAACTTAGTTTACAGCAAAACCTTTTCCTTTAAGAATTTAGATATTTTTACGTTTAACATGGAAGTGGGGTAGTTCTGTTTATATATAGAGTAATTAAATTGAAGCATCAAAGCCCAATCATATATATATATATATATATATATATATAAATATAATTAAAGGCAAAGTTAAGTGAAAATTCTATTAAATTCTAAATTGGATTTTAATTGTTGTCTAATTTTGTGCTATGTGTCCTATCTAAGTTTTTAAAATTTTTGTTCTAGGTGAGTTAATGTTATACAAAAGATGTGAGTTCTAGTTAACTCAACTGGAAAAATCTCTAATGGTTAAATAAGAGATCTGGAATTTAATCTCCACCTACATCAAAAACCGATCGGTGTCTTGACATTATCTTATGATAAAGAGCACATGGGTTATATACTAGTATGAAATAATGAAAGCAATCTGAACTTTTCCATAAAATCTTTTATATATATAGAGCATACAAATGTTTAAATTTCAAGTTTAGTCTAAAATTATATATAAAAATAAGTTTATGAATTGAATTATAAATAATATCTTATCTACACGGAATTTGACATATTTATTAAAAATATATAATTTAACAATTAGATTTTTAAAATATGTAATCATATTAATTTATAATAGGAATTAAAGCCTTAGACTACAACTAAGTTGTAACCAAATTTTTTTCCAAATAATACGATTGAAAGAGTCATACATTAAACAAAATATCTAAACTTTGCAATTGAACCATAACACTCTTGACCATTAGATAAAGTAAATATATATGTAGCTAGTTTTTTTTTCTCTCAAAAATAATTTAAGTACAAGAATTTTTGTTTGACTACAAGGATTATATGTATTTCTTTTTAATTTTGTTAAACAAGTTGGAAAGATAAAAATGGTGGCGCAACAAATAATTTTTAGCATTTTTATTACTTTTAATTAGCTGACTTAAGATGGCAAATTTGTGTTGGAATAACATCATTTTTAAAAAATTATCTCAACAATTAAATAAAAATTGTAAAAAATATTGTGTCACTAGATTTATTAAAATTTATTGAGATATTGATCATTGCACCTCCCTCTCATATTCTAGGAAGGATAATGACTACTGAACACAACTAAGTGTATACATAATACACATAAGCAGCAATTTACAAGAAAACTCATATTTTTAAGTCACAATTCTAAAGTTTGAAATCGTAACTTAAAATGTGTATAATGAACACAACTCTTCTAAGAAAATAAGTCTCGCCTCCTCCCCATTTTTTTCATGTCGACTAAGAGTCAAGTGATTAACAAAAAATAGTTTTTTAAGGATGTATTTGTCATTTCATAGAAGAAGAGAGTATGTATGTAACCAGATGTGATAGTGAGCTTGTTGTAATTTGATCCACGGTCCACCTAATAAAAAAGCGAGAGAGATTTTTTAATTGAGAATAATCAACGACCAGAATCAGGCAGATGATTCTGTATAAATAGCAAGCCCGAGGTTTTCTTGAAACAGAGGGAAGCACTAGCAAAGAGAAAGCAAATATATATAATTAGATATAGGAACAGATCACCATGGGAAGGTCTCCTTGTTGTGATGAGAATGGCCTTAAGAAAGGACCCTGGACTCCTGAAGAAGATGAAAAGCTTGTTCAATACATCCAAAAACATGGCCATGGAAGTTGGAGAGCCCTCCCTAAACTTGCAGGTTTTTATTTACAAACCCACCTCTCTCTTTCTCAAGGCTTTTCTTTATTAAAATCTTTTATTTTCTTGGCAGGTCTTAACAGATGTGGCAAGAGCTGTAGGTTAAGATGGACAAATTACTTGAGGCCAGATATCAAGAGAGGAAAATTTTCTCAAGAAGAGGAGCAGTCAATTCTACATCTCCATTCCATACTTGGGAACAAGTACTAATTCTTTCAATCTTTTTTTTTTTAATGAAACTTCAAAAAAAAAAAAAAGTCCCAACTTTGCCTATATATTTTGATTGTGATCACCACTTTTAACTTTTATTTGCATTTTGTTCACAAGATGGTCAGCTATTGCGACGCACCTACCAGGCCGGACTGACAATGAAATCAAGAATTTCTGGAACACACATTTGAAGAAGAAGCTGATTCATATGGGTTTTGATCCAATGACCCATCAACCAAGAACTGACCTCTTTTCCAGCTTGCCCCATCTTTTAGCCCTTGCTAACCTTAGAGACCTGATGGTGGATCATAACCCATTAGATGAACAAGCTATGAGATTACAAGCAGAAGCTGTGCAGTTGGCTAAGCTTCAATACTTACAGTATCTTCTCCAATCCGCGGCTTCAATAACCACCAACTCGTATGGCCAAAATGACATCACAGACATGGAGGCTCTTAATTTGTTGAGCTCAATTCCTGCTTTCAAAGAAAACCCAGTTTTAAATTCGTCAAATGTGGAGAATTCATCCTCATTTTCTCCTGGAAATACTACCTTTCAACCACTCCACCACCCAAGCTTATTAGCTCACTTGTCAGACCCACAAGTCCCTTTCAATTTTCAGACTTCTTTGAATAGTGAGATGGGTCAAGGTTGTAACTTTACAATGGTCAGCCAAGGAGATAACCCACATGATGACTCGTCTTTGGTTTTCCCATTTCCCACTCCTGTTATTTCAACTATGACTGATGATTTGTCTTTAAGCAATCCTGGGGATGCTAGTAGTAGTACCTCTAGCTATGGTGGAGCTTCGTCATTTTGGCCTGAACTATTTTTTGAAGATCCTATTATGCATGAGATTTCTTAGTTAATTCTTTCATTTTGGACTGTTTGGAGTTGCATCACCCTTCTATGTTTGTAAACACCGTTTTTCTTTTTCGTTTTCTTTTTCTTGGTTTTTTTTTTTTTTTTTTGAGTGTTGTGTTTTTTAGTTGTAAACACTTAATGCCTGCAGATAGACACATCAACCACATGTGTACACAAATACATCTCTACGCATGTATATGACACATATATACATTTTATCTATCAATATATAGTCTTCGGATAGTATGATTGTACTAGTTTAACTTTGAGTTGTTTGCTTCATCCAATCTAAAACTACTCTCTGTCAACCTCGCCCCAAAAAGAAACATGTTCCTAGCTCCCCCCATCTCTCTTTTTTGTTGATATTGCATTTTGTTTGCTTTGTAGTTTGTGTTTATGGCTGATACTCTGATGGTAATATTCAATGGGTCTGTAGAGGAAAGAATTTTGGTATTACTGCCCAGAGAAAATAATGAAAATCTGGTGAATTAATGAATAAAATAAACTGGATGATTTACATGAGCAGACTGCAGAGAACTTGCTATAATGGCATTCGCAGAGACAAGAATTATTTTATTCCTTTGTTATGTTTAATTCCATGTAATTATTGGTAACTAATCAAGAACTTGCTCTATATATATTTCCGTCTGCATTTATCAGCCAGCCAGGTGTGAAAGACCATCCTCTTAGCTTCCTTATCAGTATGGATTTAGATTTATATGAAACAAATGCACGGTTTGTTTCAATGATTTTTTTTTTTCTCTAGAAACTGGTTTATCATGTGATTGTTATTAACAGTAAAAATGAGTTGGAAAATGTTTTTTTGGTGTTTTTGCACGTACAAAAAATCAATAATATTTCTTATAATCAAAACAATTATATGAAATTAGACTCTCATTCATAACATATATATATTTTGTGGAAAGCAACTACACAAGCAACGTGAAAAAGTCCACAAACATAATTTAGAAAAATTACAAAAAACTATATTTCTCATGGTACAAAATAATCATTTTCCATTCAAAATAGTTCAAAATGCCAAGATATCTAAGATTTTGTTTTTTTTTTTTTTTTTTTTGCATAAAATCTTACGCAAAATGATTTATCTGGTTGAACTCCCATTTTTGGCCTTTTGAGAGAGAGAGAAGCAACTATTCCAGGTCTTGGAGTTGGTAATTAATTAAAAAAACTTTTGTACTGACCTATACGGCTACAAGATACAATTGTCAATTGTAAATTTTTGTAACATTAGAGTGATGTATAGTTGTAAGAAATGCCGCCAGATGACATTAATTAGAATGTAAATGTGGGAAGGCTGAAATCCAGCAGTCATCAGTGCAAAGGGTTGGTTCCTATTCGGAAAGTTTTCTAATGAAGCTTTAATTGCTTGAGCAATTTTCTATGTGCAAAGGCCATCTGCCATGCATGATATCAGGGGTAGAAGATTAAACTTTTATTTGTTAAGTTCTGCATTTTGACTTTTCATCGTTCTCACGTGGGCTACCCAGCTGCTGCATTTTGACTTTCATATATTACCTTCCTGCAAGTGTTGGGATAATATAATTTCTAAGGGCTAAATTTGGTGTACACAAACTATTTTATACAATCTTAGACAACTAAAAAGAAGTCATGATTTTAATTGCTTTTGGGGTGTGTGTAAGAATATTGTGTAAAACAGTTTTTTTGTGTAATAAATATTACTCTAATTTTAATGTAAAAATAGTCTTTTTTTTTTTTTTTTGGTAGAAATATAAAAATATTCAATAGTATAAATGTATAATAAATACATTTTTTATTTTTATTTAAAAATTGATACATTGATTTGTAAGATTTATATTATATAATTTGTAAATAGAAAACACCCACCATTATGCTACGGCCTATGAAAGATGCTAGCTAGCTTAATTAGTTTGTTGTTTTAAGTCTATTTAGAATCTGTTTGGAAATAGCTTATTTAGATAAAACTGAAATTTTTTTACTGAAAATACTTTAAATAAAACTAAAAAGTAGTTGAAATAGTACAGTGTGACCCATGAATAGTATCAAAAAGTGCAAAAAGACTCATGAATTGTAGCAAAAATAAGTTAAATAATAATAAATAAATAAAACAGATTTTTTAAGCCAATATCAAACGCACACTTAGTGTTTGTTTGGGATGAGCTGAAATTTTCAGTTTATTTGCAATTTTAGCTTAATTTTGCTATTATTTATAGGTCTTACTGCATTTTTTGATACTATTCATGAGTCTCATTATACTATTAAGCTTATTTTTCAACTTTTTTTCTACACTTCTAACAAAAAAATTTCAATTTCAGTTAAATAAGTTGTTCCTAAATAGACCCTAAATACACTTGGCCACTTGAGTATGGTTTACTGCAAATAGCTCATCAATAATAATGATTGTGATTGCTTTGTTATGACAATCGCAATCAGAATAGGTGAAGAAGATTTGGATATTCAAGAGTTCTTAATTACCATTTCCTTAGGATTAAAGAAAATGGAATTTGTAGTATGGTTAATCTTATTTCCTTATTGAGTGGTTAGATTAGACTAGTTCTTTTCTTTTGAGACATTGACTGCTAAGTTAACTCATCCATCTATTTATGAAGTCTTCATTGTGAAGCTAATTTCTCATACGCAAGTGTTGTTATCCTAATGGACTAAACCAATTACTTGTATATTTTTGAGAGAGAAGGCTGCTTTAGAGTAATTAGACTTTGATTTATTAAGATCAAATAGTCGTGGTTGTCAAAGCAACATAGAAATATAGGATATGGTTAGGTTTCTTCCCCCTCCTTGTTTCCTATTAAACCGAGAAAGCAAAAATTTTCACCACCTAATCCTACCCCATTTGTTGGATGCTACCCAAAATTTCTTATGTCATAGCAATCATGTCAAATAAGATTTTCATTTATATATAATTCATATATGCATGTTATATATTTATATGTAGGTCGTACAATGGATGAATTGGGACTCCACCAGTGATCATAGAATATAGAGTTGGTGCCAACGACATGGAAAACACCACAACAATTGGCAACATCAAGAAAGCTACTTTTTCGTTTAATGTAATCATATATATACTAATCAAGTTTTGATCGTATTCTGTCATTATATATGAGAGTGGTAGTTGTGCATCATTAGGCTAATCAATATATAAATTAAAGCTCATGCATTTGGCATATAACGATATGAGAGATTGTATGTATACTTGGCAAATATTAAAACCATTATATAGCAAATACATTAAGGCCAAATATTAAGACCATTATATAGCAAATACATTAAGCATCCGTTAACTTATTTATATATATAACAAATACATTAATTCATATTAAAAATCTTATGATTTAATATGAATTATATATAGGTAGCAATTCAACGGCTACTTGCTATGGTTGAGTATATCATACCACATGGAGGACAACTTTAATCTGTTCATAATGGAAATGGCTTACAGGGTTTTTTTTTTAATTGTTTTTTATAATTATTAATGAATGAAAAATTATCACCAAACACTCAAAACTATCGTGTTAAAAGTAGGGAAAACTAGTAACAACACCCAAATTAAAACTACAAAAACACTACAACACACTGCCATGCACACAGCTGAAACGAACCAACCATTAATTCAACAAAATCATCATCTATAGTAGTTGTCAAAGGCTTTGTAGCTGAATTGTCACCTCCCCATGCATAAAGTGCTTAGAAGTCTAAGAGGAAAGGGATTCGAGTTACGGAATTAGCAACATATTGTAATTATTTCTCTCCAAAAAAAAAAATCATGTATAGTAGAGAACTAACAACTAAGATTTAAAGCTAATAAATGTTGAAGATCAAAAGAGTAAGAAATGAAGAAAACATGTAAAAATTTAATGAATAAACAAGAGAACTCTAATGGTTTGGAAGCATTATGAAATCGATGTATTTAGACAATATTTGTCTTCACACATAAGTCAAAAGGTAACTATAAATTTGTCCCAAAATACAACCAAGCCTATTGAATTTTAAAAATTGCAACTTTAGAAAAAGTCAGAAAATCCACAAGATTTCATTAGATTGGAATAATATATGGGACTTTAAACAATATATATAGACCATAAAAAGCCACAAACAAAATATTATAACTGTTAGAAAGTAGTTAGAACTTGGAACCAATCCCCCAACGTTTACAAACATTTTAAATATGATGGTGCAACTTTTAGTAATAAATTTTGCAGAAAACACAATTCATCGTAATCTCACCTAAACCTCGGTCGACAGTGTCCACAATAACCATTAGACAGAAATCTCTTAAGACCTTCATTAGACTGCCAAAGGTCCATCAACAGTCTTACAAAAACACAATAAATGCATTTTCACTTGCTTTTCTATTGTTGCTTTCACAGTTTCACTCCATCTCTTATAAAGAGACGATAACACTTTTCCGCTTCCAAAGTGGGATCAAAACAAAACTCTTCTCTGCCAAATTGTGATCAAATTTTTATTACAATTTACTTGGATACACAAAATATCCAACAATAAATGAAATTCTCCGAGAAAAAGAATAGTAAAAGGATTTGTAAAGAGAGGAGGAGTAGACGATGGATGAAACTTGGACAAGTTGGTGAAATGAGTATTTTCTCTTAAGGACACATGGACAATTACGCAACTACAATAAATTAAGAGCGTTGTAACATTTATATCCCTTATGCTTAATGTTGAAACCTATAAAATAACACAAGCAAGAGTGAGGTTTGAGTTTAGTGCATTCATGAGGTTGAAGAAAACCGAAGCATGTACAACCAAAGACTTTTAAGATGGAATAACTAGGAATAATTGATGCATACAAACACTCATAAACAAACTTCATGCTAAGAATAGACGAAGAAATCCGATTAAGGGTATAGATTGTAGTTAAGGCAGCTTCACCCCAAAATGATTTAGGTACAGAAGCTGAGATGAGCAGAAAAAAGAACAAAATTGAGTTTATGGTGATGCATGCTTATGCGCAGCTCAACTTGATCATTTTTGTCCCATAAGCATTTAAGAGATTAGCAAAATCGATTTTGTTTGCATTATCAGGAAAAAAGATTTTTATTGTTCTGAAAGTGTATCAATCATTTTTGTGAAGTTTTGATAAATATCCTGAACTGCAGCCTGCAGGCATATGTTTCAAGAGATAAAACATTGTATAAGGAGAACAATCATTCACTGTTGAGAGTTGCCCAACCATGCAGACTTTGGGCTTTACAACATGATTAGACCCAATGGGCTCCAACACATCTAAAAGACATAATACCTTTTTTGAGAATCATAAAAACATAATAATACCTGTACAGTGAAAAAAAAAAAAAAAGGACAAGAAAATATAATAAATGATACCTAACTCAATTCTTCCCGGCAGAAAACACAATGGTAATCACCTCTATACCCCCAATCAGCAAGCCTTTCTTTAATTGTAAGCTTATTCTGCATAGCCCACCAAGCAGCAAAAAAAAAATTAGTGTAAGATAGCAAAGCATAGGAGAGACTCTGTAGAGCATGCCTCTTCTTCTGCTTCTTTATTTATTTATTTATTTTATATATATTTTTTGGTTGAATGTAGAGCATTCCTTTCTGAACAGTACAGAATCAGTCAGGTCAATTAACATCAAGACTTTCTCAAAAAAAAAAAAAAAAAGTCAATTAACATCACGCATCCTGATAATTAAAATTTAAAGTCTTGGATTGTTGAAAACGTTGTCACTCACTGATCCCTATTTAACCTTATTAATAATAAGATAATATGCATTATTGCACACTCTTAGTGTGTGGTCATTCCATAAATATAAGTATTTAAGTTAGGATTTAAATTTTCTGGAGAGATGTTCACACACTTATACACTTCAATTAAGTTAGAAAAGAATTTTTATTTTATATAAAAATAATAATAATAATAATAATAATAATAATAATATAACATGGGTATGATTAGTTGCTCAATGGTTACTTCATTGCCTTCGCATTCGCAGTTCCCTCCGAGAAAACTGGTCCGTTGAAAATTAAGTCAATAATGACTATTATCCTCAAGGAGGTACTGCTTTATGCTTGACATAAAAGTCTTATTTTGCGGCTATGGTAGCGCTTTTCAATACTTTAGTTGAGCTTTCCAATCCAACTTCTAAAAGTTCTAGCCAAAAAAATAAAATCCAAAATCTAAAACAGTACTTAATATCTAGGACACATGGACTAATTGAGTGCCAAGCAAGAAATTGGTTGTGGGGGGGAATTGCACATCCTGGACATTTAAGAATATTTATTGATTTGGTGGTTTTCAAGTTTTAATTTTCCATCTAATTTATCTTCGGTATTATCAAGTGAATTGTGAAAGACGAGTATTTTTCAAGTGAGGTTAATTTTGATATGTGTATTAAAATACCACCTTAATTAAATAATAATAATAATTGTTAATAGTTTCAAAAAATTGGTTTGAAAAGCTTCTAAGTAGATTAAATGCAAATACTCCTAGTTTGATTGCTAACAAATGCCCTAAAGGTATTGGTTAATAATCCATTTAAAGAAAATTTTTATGAGAAAATGAAATAAAGCAATTAATGTTTTGACCGCTTTTTTCATTTTTCATAAAAGTGGTATTAAAACTTTCATAAAATGAATTGTTAACCAATGCCTTAAGGGCATTCGTTAGCATGACCCTTACAAATAAACTCAGCCTTGTCAAAGGTGATCAAGTTAGCTACCACATGCAGTGGTTAGAAGCAGGGTTGTGCGTAGGTCAAATTGACAAAAAATTTTAACCAATTTGTCATTGGCAGGTCGGTTAAAAATTTAAAGGGTTTCAACTCGGCAGATTAATTTTAATTACGTCTTGTATACTAGAAACTTCAAACTTTATTTTGTAACTTACGAATAAATTTAAAAAATTCCTTTAAATCCTATAAACATTGAAAGACTTGCAACAAAAATATAATTCATTAAAGGAAATCATAAGAAGTGTTCACTTTTTCATAGATTAAAGAATTTAAAGTACATGTCTTATGGTAAGAGAGTTTAAAAATAAAAAAAAAAAACTTAAAATTTGATATGAAATATTAACGAGAGATGTGTGTGTGTGTGTATATATATATATATATATATATATAGAGAGAGAGAGAGAGAGAGAGAGGGGTCGGGTCGGGTCTTAACGACTTAAAAAGACTCAATCCACCACCCAACCCTACCCACCACTTTAATAGCTAAACCCGTCTAAGTTACTGGGTAATAAATATTATATCCATGCAGAGGATAGTGAGAAATGAAGTAAACTGAGCTCGTTGAATTTTGAAGGAGAAAACTCACCATCAATCGTTGCTATAATCAAATCAATTGATTTCAAGCTTGTATCAAGTTGGATTTGTCAAGTGGTTAGTTTGCCCGGGTATGTGGACCACCCTAAGGTGAAGGCCTCAAAAAAAACAAAGGCTTTTATTTCAACCAATAAGAATTGCCACTCAACCCTACTATAAATTTTATTCATGTCTACGAGTACTAGCAATAATGGTGCTAAATAGCTATATAGTTATATTTAGCACCACTAAATATCAAAATGTACCCTGCAATAGTGGAGCCAAAACTATATTTCTTGACTCACAGCTACAGTGCACAGCTACTTTTGGTTGTGCACTGTAGCTAAAAGTTTTAAAAAAAAATTATTTTGCGTTCACACTGCTTTTGTCTCTCTCTCCTCACTGCCTCTCCATGTCTCTCCTAATGTCGACCATGCGTTCATACTACTTTTGGTTGTAGTTGTGTTTTGATAGTTGAATGAAATATTATTTTATTGTAGTGTTTTATATTATTTTATTATGTTAAAAGCTAAAATAAAACTACTGCTGTTGGATGTAAGAAGGTAAAATAGTAAAGTGATTTTTTATGGTATTAAAAAGCTAAAAATTTGGCTCAACTGCTGTGGATGCTTGCTAAATTACTAACATCCAAGTTTTTCTTTTTCTTTTTTAACTTCTTTTTCTTAAAACTCCTCAGGATTTCATGCACTATTACCTAATTTTCCGGAATCCATCTGTGTAGTACAAAGACTGATTGGTAGGTAGAGATCAACTTATTCATTATTGGTCTCACTCTTGTCGAAATAAGCTTAGAATTATCTTGTAACTACACACAAATTGGCATGTAATTTACAATAGTGCTTGCTCAGTACGATTTGGTAATTAGAGCGATAAATGCTTGGTTAAACTCTTTAGACAAACAGCCTATTGCAAAAAGGATAAAATTGTTGCACAAACTATCATTTTTTTTTCTTTACTCAGGACTGTAGGTTTTTTTAATAGAATATTTCGTTAAGGAAGTCAAAGTGTGAAAGAGTATGAATTTATTTGTTGTCTTTATACAAACCTCAATGAGAGTGTTAATTTATCCAAATATTTCGGAGGAATGTTATTTTGTGAAAACTCAAGAGAGGTTGGTATAATTTAGACTTAAAGAAAGAAAATGAGAATATATTATTAAAAATTGAAACGTGAGTAGTTTTAGACAAGTCTATCTTAATATTGTAGTGTATAGAATAGTTAATGGTGATGCCGAAATATCGTCAGTAAATTGTACAGTTCTCACGTGTTCTAGACAAGACCTGCACAAAGAATACCGGTGTGGTACTAGCCAAATACTCACTGAATGTTAAATTAGAGAATGTTCACAACTCTAGAGTGCCAGAGTTGGGGTAAATTGTGCGTACCTTGTTCTTTGAGGGCTTTTGATTTTTATAGTAGAGTAGAACCGACTTCTATTTCTTGGGTAAGAAGATGTTTCTTTATGGGGAAAATCCTAATAAATGTACGTATTTTGTGGGATTCTTCTCATATAAGGGTTTATTGACCAGGTCAATCGTAGGGTGCAAGATATTTCCATTTAGGATTTCTTGGAGTTTACTTAAGCCATTTAGGTGCCACGTGGCCCTGATATCCGTCACCCTCTGTTGAGGCTCATTTTCGGGAACCCAGTAAGAAGAAGCAGCTCAGCAACATCAACAGAAAAGAATTAGAAGGTGGATAGAAAGCTCATTAAGCCCAAGTGGCAGGAATAATGGATTATAGGTCCATAAAGCAAATAAATGGATCTTGAAGAAGTAAATGGGCCTGAAAAGGCCCAGAAAGAGAGAAACAGTGAACCGTGGGCCACGGATGTAGAAAAGTGAGAATGGACCACGTCTATTACGGCAGGTCCAAAGTGAAGTAAGTACAGGGCCATAGAAAAACTTATAAGTTCTAAGGATAAAGTATGGAGTAGTTGGGCCGAGGAAGCTCAACGAATTAGTAAAGGCCCATGGAAAGCACGGAATTAGAAAGGGCCAAGGACGCCTAAAGAACACGGGAGCCCGCAGGCAGTCATGTCAAGAGGGCCCAGTGAGGCTTATTAAGCCCTTAGAAAGGAAAACAAACAGCAGGCCCAAAGAGGCCCAATGATACTAAATTATATCGCCATAACATGAATGTCAAAACGGTGCAGCAGGAAGCAATAGCAAGGCCGCGAAGATTAAAACACGAGAGGATGCAAATGAGTTAAAGCCCACAATCGAGTAAAAGCCCAGACCCCAAACAGCAAGTCAGTAAAGAAATAGTCCACGCCACAAGAAGTTAGAGGTGAACGGCAGGATGAACAGACAGACGCCCAGACCACGGCAAACGCATGAACAATGGGCAGATTTTGGACTGACATGAAAAACAAAGCACGCGCAAGGCCCAGGTCTCACCAGCCTGTACCCAGCCAATACGGGAAGAGGTGGGCCATGGGTCAGAGGTAAAGGGGGATGTGGTCTGGCGAAGGGGAGAGGGAAAGAACCTATTTCAAGGATCCTGCTCAAGATACTTTCGGGTGAGTGTCCTGCTGGGATGACATGCCACCTGAAAATAGCAAAGCTGAGTTGGAACCGTTCGGTGCATTTCATGAGGGAAGAGAGAGAGAACACCTTACTGTGGCAGGTAAGAATGCCACGGCAAACAAATAGCCAAATATTTTGTCCCCGCTGGTGATGTGGTCTGGCACGGCTAGCACAGGTAAGTTGCGCTGGTCAAGCACCTGACCAATCAGTAATAGTTGGCAAGGACACACACCAGAAAAAAGGCAGTTAAAGGGTAAAAAGATAAAAGCCAAACCACGGTAGGCACTATATAAGAACACTCACTGTGCGCAAGGGAGGAGGCAAGAAGAAGAAGGGGGAGGAATCGAAGGAAAAAGAAAAACAGAGTAAAAGTAAGGAAAACTGAGGAAAAGCTAATACTAGCTAAAAAAAAAAAGAGAAAGGAAAAAGATTGAGAAAAGAAATAAAGATAAAAAAAAAAAACTGAGGAAAGAAAGATGGCGGGCATGCACCAAAATGGGTTGTTTTCCCTCTCTCCCTCTCAAACTCACGCTCTCTATTGTTACTGACTTGGGCACGAGTCATTTAGGATCGTCCCTTCAAAGCCATTAATTTCTCCTTTTGAGAAATTATTCACATTGAAGGAATGTTGTCTCCTTCTTGGCTTGCACCCTTTTAACATATTGCGGCAGACTAACAATTTTATAAATTTGCCTTTATTTCCTCTTTCTTTCCTTTCGCGTTTACTTTCATGTTAATATTCATTTTTGTTGCTGTTTCATTGGAATATGTATTCTTTGCAATGTCTCATCGTTTAAGTTTAGTAAGCAAACCTCTTTGATATTACGTTATATCTGCCTGCTGTAATTATCTCAAGAAGACCTACCTGCCACGGTCACATAATATAAACTGCGACAGGACAGGGCATGGCTTGTGCACAAGCCGGATCAAGGTGAGTTGCAATTAGACCGGTCCCAACTCTCTAATCCAGAATATTTTGGGCTTAGCACGGCAAGAAGGAGCAATCCAGCCAAACGTTGTACAAAAAGCCCATAACACCCGTTACACCCTCGAGCCCATACACCTAGAATCCGTCCTCATAGGAGGACTATCCATCATGTGATCTTCCCGTCCAGCACCTCAATCTGTTGTCTTACTTTTGATAACTCATAAATTTAGTACCGTCAGGTTCATTTGGACGAATCTATCAATTTCAATTTTATCCTCTTCAGTTAAGAAGAAAAAATACCTCGATTCTTTGAAAAATAAAAGGGGAATTATAAAGCAGTCTTTTTTTTTTAGTCCAAAAGGGGAGGGGGGCGGGGGCGACCATGTGTGACTCCCCCCCTTGGGCGTGACCATAGGGGCACCCCTTGCTATGGAATGTTGAATTGAGCCATAGTTACTGTGATTTGGGTGCCACAGACATCACCCTAGCACCCCAAGGGAGCTAGCAGTACAGGGCGCGAACTCATGAATGCTCCTACCTCCTATCCCCGATACTCACAAGGGTTCGAACGAGGGTTCATTGAACATGCATGCGGGATCCTACTGCGAGGCCACCCCTCTTGGGGCATAAAACGGTCTTATGAGACTTACAATATGTATAAGTTTTATATGTTGTGAGAGGATGATCTCATGAGATAATCTCTTAGTCAAGAGACACTATGACAAATTGATAAGAAAGTATAGTTTAGCCTTCTTCATTTTACTATGTTAATCAATAATTATGTAATATGAAGTCATGGGTAATGGTTGCATACTTGCATATAACATATCACTCACCTGAAAAATATTCCTAAAAAAAAAAAAAAAGTTTATGGTAATGGCAAAGCCAGAAATTTTGAGTTGGGGGGAGGGGGGGGGGAACTATTATGTGAAGATAAACTCAAATCAAAATCATAATGTTACAGTTGAAGTCTCATATGAGCTTTTTTTTTTTTTTTTTTTTTGCTTGATAAAATCTTGAGAATAGAAAATTTCAACCAAATTGCATATATTATCAATGTTGAATGATTTGAAAGCATTAATAGAATTTGAAATTGAGCTAAAAATTAGGGGTTGCATTATTTACTTAAAAAACTTTTTACCTAATTATTTCATTCTGTTGCAATTGTATATCAACTCAACTCTAAACTCTCTCTCTCTCTCTCTCTCTCTCTCCCTCTCTCTCTCTTTGGAGAAAGATTATTAAATTAGTTAATCAATGCTTCCTTTTATTTTTAGGGGGTCAACTCCTTTTTTTTCATATTACCTTTAAATATTTATAAAATATACCTATATTTAAAAAAAATTAAAATTTTTGGAGGGGCCAAGACCCCCACAAGCATGCATGCGGCTCCACCACTGATTATGTGTAACTTGGGAGAACCCCTTATATTCATATAGAATCTTAGTTCCCCTTTGTTGTAGGACACAACTTGTGTCCACTGGACATTTTGAAATACAGACAATCAACATATCCATAAAAACTAGCTACCTATTGGACACAAGTTGGGTTTGAGATGCAGAGGATATCAACTGCTGCAATAGTTGAAATTCATAAATGTGTTTCTGCTGATCCAATGTGGATTTTTGTGATTGATTGACTTACGAAATGTCCTTTGTTGATTAACAAGAGGTTCGAGAGGGGACCCTATGGGTTGTGACCCACGACCATCAATCAATCATGCGCTGGGATTTAATAATTTACAAACATTAGGAGACAGACCACATCCACATGACGTGCTAATATTTTGCCAGCCCTAACGGCCTTTCATGCACTCTAAGAGCCAAATCTGTCTAAACTAGACTTTTGCTAATGATTATCTCAAAATTTTCACCTAACTTCACTGTATTATCCTTTCCTTCAAACTATCCATCAATTTTTTTATCTTGCTAACGAGCCTTTCAAAATTTTCGGCCAACTTCATTGTACTATCCTTTCCTTCAAATAGGCCATCAGTTTTCTTATCTCATTGGATTTATTTATTTTCTTTTAATATTATTAAACATCTTCAATTCCTCACTTTTTTTATTAATAGTTGCTAAGTCTTGCATTACATGGGAAAATTTAAAGTAAATAAAATCAAATTACATAATTTATAGAAAATAAATAAGGTATTTAAGAATTCATGACAAATTTAGAAGAAAATATCTTATACATCAAATGTTGTTAAGAAAAAGGATGAGAAGCAAATTGTCAAGAATGAATCAGGTCCAAGCAAATGTAGGAAATTGAAGAAGGAAGGTATGAAGTCTGTGAAGTTGAAGCATAAGCAGAGCCTAAACGACAACAACAGAATTAAAGGAAGAAAGAAGACCTATAGTAGAACAGTAGCGTTTTGGGTTAAACAATTAAATAGATTGCTTGTAGTTTTGAGAAGTTAAGTGAAGCATGTGAGTGTCACGTGAGAATAAATGTATGTTAGTTAGAATTAGGGACAGATGTCATAAGCTTATTGGCTCCGTGTTTGAAGGGAAGTCAGTTAATTTTCCCGCCTAAAATATGTTGCTTTGTTTTGTATATAAACGCAGAGCTTGTACATTGTAAAGCAATTACTTTCATTTTCTCATTTTAGTGTAAAGAAAGTTTTCTCTTTCTCTCTGTGTGTTCTTCCAGTTTCCTTTAGAATCATCCTCTAGCTTCCAGGTTTTCACATGGTATCAGAGCAATAGCAAGATCAACTCAGATTGTTATTCTTTGTTTTGCTTGATTCTCATTTTTCTTTCAATCTTTGAAGTTTTAACAATGGCATCTACTGAAGAAGCTTCGAATAATCAGTCTTTTTTTGCTGTGAATGAAGACTCTGTCAATCCATCTTTTCTTAGCTGCAGTGATAGCAATACGGTTCAATTGGTGTCTGAGAAATTGATTGGAGGAAAGAATTATTTTCCATGGGCGAGATCAATGATCATTTCACTCACTGCTAAACACAAGATTGGATTCATCGATGGTACTATTCCAGTGCCAGATCCAGATTCTCCATAATTCATCTTGTGGACACGATGCAATATGCAGTTCTGAGTTGGATCATCAATTCGGTTTCACTTGTAATTGGTTCTAGCATTATGTACACTGATAATGCTAGAGCAATTTGGCTTAATCTGCATCACAAGTTCTCTCAAAAAAGTGGCCCTAGAATCTTTGAGCTTCAGAAGGAATCAGCTTATCTAGTGCAAGGCCAATTTTCTGTGGAAGAGTACTATACCAAATTCAAGGCTTTGGTTGATGAGCTGGCCAATTACTAGTCCATTCCTCACTGCAAATGTCCTTGCACTTGTGGAGCACAAAGAGCTACTTCAGATCTTGGAGATCGTGATCAAGTGATGAGATTTCTGATGGGATTAAATGATTCCTATTCAGCAATTAGGGGTCAGATTTTGTTGTATAAGCCTTTACCTGATATTAACAAGCTACTATCCTTGATTTTGTAAGAAGAGAAGCAACGAAGTTTCAAGAATAAAGATCTCAATGATGCTATTATGGCTCATTCTATTGAGGCTACTGCATTATACTCTAATGCTAAGACTGAACCTAAGAACAATCAAGGCGGAAAGGGCAATTCCAAGAAAGAAGGACCAATCTGTACCTACTATGGTAAGATTGGGCATGTGGCAGACAAGTGCTATAGGCTTCATGGTTTCCCTTCCAGGATTCAAGTTCAAAAACAAGTCCTTGGTAAATCAGGTTTCTTGCAACCAGATGCCACATCCAAGAAACCATTTCAATTTTCAACCTATGGAAGATCCAGTTTCTACATTTCCACAATGTCCAATCAGCAAGTCACAGTATGAGCAGCTGCTTGCCTTCCTCAACTCTCAGGCTGTGACTGAACCTCAGGCTGCTACTGTGACCACTGTAGGACTAAGCTCATCTCCGCCTATTGCCTTGAGTGCTTCTACTTCTGATTACTTGAATAATTTCTCAAGTAAAGTTTGTTGTTCTTCCTCTTTCTTACCTTCAAATTCCACTATTTTCACTGCTAGATTGGTAAATAGGTCAACTTTTACAAGTATAGATTGGATCATTGACACAGGAGCCACTGATCACATGGTTCTTTACATTTCTGTGTTCAGTTCCATTACTTCTTTGTCTAATACCTATGTTTACTTACCTAATGGGGAAAGGCTTTGGTGACTCATGTAGGGATTGTTCATCTCAAAGAAAAATCGATACTTCATAATGTGTTATGTGTTCCATCTTTTTCTTTTAATCTCATTTCTATCAATCTGCTTAGCAAATCTCTGACTTGTTGCCTTATTTTTCTTTGTTCATTTTGCTTCATTCAAGATTTTGCTCTTTGGAGCATGATTGGTTTAGGTAGAGAGCAAAATGGCCTTTATCTGTTAGACAACAAGTTCAAGGTTTCATCTTCTGTTCCAGCTTCTTTTTCCTTTTGTTAGTCTGTTTGTACTCAGCCAAATTTGTGGCATTTTCGTTTGGGGCATCCTTTAAGTGGTAAACTTGATCTTCTGAATAAGGTTGTGCCTCTTGTACAGTGTGATAAGACAACACATTGTGACATTTGTCCAATTGCTAAGCAAAAAAGATTGCCTTTTACTTCAAGTACTAGTATTTCTAAATTTCCTTTTGATCTTGTTCATTGTTACCTATGGGATCCATTTTCTGTTCCCAAAATGCATGGTTATAGATATTTTCTCACAATTGTTGATGATTTTTCTAGATGCACTTGGGTTTATTTGTTAAAAGCCAAATCAGAAACTCAATTACTGCTATCTTAGTTTTATACTTTGGTGAAACACAACTTAACATGAAAATTAAGTGTATTAGAACAAATAATGGCATTGAATTTCTGATGAAAGATTTTTTTTAGATCCAAAGGCATTATTCATCATTTGAGTTGTGTAGAGACACCTCAACAAAATTCCATTGTTGAGAGAAAGCACCAGCATATTCTGAATTTTGCAAGAGCACTTACATTTCAATCCAATGTTCCTTTGGACTATTGGGGTGACTATGTTCTTACAGCAGTGTATTTCATTAATATAACCCCATCTTCAGTCCTTTCTAACAAAACTCCCTATGAAGTTTTATTTGGACAACTTCCTTCTTTTTCCCATTTAAGGGTTTTTGGATGCCTTTGCTATTCTTCCACTTTACATCATAACAAACACAAGTTTTCTCCAAGAGCTACTAAATGTATTTTCTTGGGATATCCTTCTGGCATTAAAGGTTACAAAGTCCTAGATCTTGACACACATTCAATTTTTATTTCTAGGGATGTTCAGTTTCATGAGTCTATCTTCCCTTTCCATTCTCCAGTTTCCAATTTTCCTTCCCCATCTCCCAATTTTGATGCTCCTTTGTCTGTTTTACTAACTCCTTTGGCTGATGAGAATAACACATATACTACCCTATCTCTTGACATTCCTACTAATCCACCTATTATGCTCAATGACACACCCAATGCAGCTTGTCCTAATTCTGCAGAACCTCCACTCAATGATTCTATTTCTGCTCCCATAGACCCTCCTATTCCTTCACTTCCTAATCTCGCTTCTGATATCCCTTCTCTTCCCTTAAGAAAATCCACTAGAGTCCATAATGCCCCTTCTTACTTACAAGATTATTCTTGTAATTTGCTTGTTAGTAAACCTCCCTCAGGTGCTTCTTTTGATCTTCATCATTACCTTTCTTATGTCAACATAAGCACTTCCCACAGAGTTTTTGTTTCTACCACTAGTGCTGAAGTTGCGCCTGAGTTCTTCCATTAGGCAATTGGTTCCAAAGCTTGGCAGAAGGCTATGGATAAGGGATTTATTGCTTTAAAGCTTAACCATACTTGGAATATTGTGCCTTTACCTAGTGGGAAGTCTCCAATTGGGTGCAAATGGGTTTATAGGATAAAGTATAACCCCGATGGTTCAATTGAGAGATACAAAGCCCGTTTGGTAGCTAAGAGGTATACTCAACAGGAAGGGCTAGACTATTTAGAGACATTTTCTCTAGTTGCCAAGTCTGTGTCTGTCAGAGTGCTTTTGTGTATTGCTGCTATGAAATGTTGGGGTTTACATCAGTTAGATATAAATAATGCTTTTATACATGGTGATTTGCATAAGGAAGTCTACATGACTTTGCCACAGGGGTTTCACAGCAAGGGGGACTGTCCTGCATCTGGTAATGGTGATGGTAGACCACTTGTTTGTAGATTAAGGAAGTCTTTATATGGTTTGAAGTAGGCTAGCAGATAGTGGCATGCCAAGCTATCTGCTATTATCACAGGACTTGGTTTTGTCCAGTCCAAATCAAATTATGCTCTTTTTGTGCATCAAAAGGATCTTGTTTTATAGCCCTTCTGGTTTATGTAGATGATATCTTGATTACAGGAAATGATCCTAAGTGTAGGGATGGCAATTTTGCCCCGCCCCGCTTGACCCGCCCCTCCCCCGCTTCGCCCCGCGCGGGTTTTCCTCGCCCCGCAAAGGTGGTGGGGCGGGGATGGGGTGAGATTTTAGCCCCGCACCACGGGGCGAGGCAGGGATGGGTTTAGACTTTTTAGACCCGTCCCGCCCCATCCCCGCCCCTCCCACATTGATAAGGGTTGAATTGTAAATTTTTCATACTCTAAAACCCTACTATTTAAACAAATATATTATCAACTTATTTAATTCAACCTAACATGGTTCTATGCCTCTCTTTTCTCTCTAGCAAAGTTGGAAATAAGGTACCAATTTTAATGTTTTTTTTTTGTCTTTATTAGAAAAAAATTTATATTCCATTGAATCATTGATTTTGTACTATGAGATTTTTGTTTTTATTGTGATATTGTCTTGTTAAACACTTGGATAATATTATTTAGTTTTTGCTAAAAATTAGTTTGATTTGATGGGATGAATTTATTTGTAATTTCAAGTATATTTTTATTAATGAAATAGGTTTTAATTAAAAAAAATGTAATAGTTGTGGACAAATCAACAAAAAGTAAATTTTTGCGGGGCGGGGCGGGGCTTCGTGGGGTCCCAAGGGGCAGGGATGGGGCAATAAAATTTTCCCCGTTATGCGGAGCGGGGCGGGGATGGGGCAAGACAAAATTATGCGGGGCGGGGATGAAGACCCCATCCTTCGGCCCCGCCCCGCCCCATTGCCATCCCTACCTAAGTGTGTTGCAGATTTAAAGCATCTTCTTGATACTAAATTTGGTATAAAAGATTTAGGTTCTCTAAAGTACTTCTTGGGACTTGAGGTAACAAGAAATGCGAAGGGGATTAGTCTTAACCAAAGGAAGTATGCTCTAGAAGTTTTGCAAGATTCTAGTATGTTAGGGTGCAAACCAATGAAAACACCTATGGAGCAGCATCTGAAATTGTCCAAAGAATAAGGTGATTTGATTGAAGAGCCTTCTTTGTATAGAAGGTTAATAGGAAGGTTAATGAATCTAACATTAACCAGGCCTGATATATGCTATGCAGTTAATAGATTAAGCCAATTTCTAAGTGCTCCTAGGAAACCTCACATGTTGGCTGCACAAAGGGTGTTGCAATACATTAAAGGAACTCTAGGCCAAGGGATTTATTTTTCAGCAGATTCAGATTTCCAATTGAAGGCTTTCTGTGATGCAAACTAGGCAGGTTGTCCAAGTACGAGAAAGTCCTTAACTGAATATTGTGTTTTTCTTGGAAATAGCTAGATATCTTGGAGGTCAAAGAAACAAGCAGTTGTCTCTAGATCTTCTGCAGAAGCTGAGTATAGAGCTATGGCATCAACTTGTTGTGAGATCACTTGGTTGTATTATTTGCTTGAAGATTTCAGAATTCAACATACTAAGGCAGCACTCATGTATTGTGATAACAAGGTAGCATTACACATTGCTGCAAATCCTATGTTTCATGAACAAACAATGCATATTGAAGTAGATTGTCATTTGATTAGAGAAAAAATACAAGCAAGAATGATTAAGACTTTTCATGTGAGGACTGATTTGCAGTTGGCAGACATTTTTACAAAGGCACTTGGGTCACCTGCTTTCATGAATTTGGTGAGCAAATTGGGTTTGATAAATGTTTTCAGTTCAAGTATACAGTATCCAATGTCATTCCAAGACTCATTAGTTGTGCCTACTTCAGAAGCAGCTTTGGTCTTGAGGGGGACTGTTAAGAAAAAGGATGAGAAGCAAATTGTCAAGAATGAATCAGGTTCAAGCAAATGTAGGAAATTGAAGAAGAAAGGTATGAAGTCTGTGAAGTTGAAGCACAAGCAGAGCCTAAACGACAACAACAGAATTAAAGGAAGAAAGAAGACCTAGGGCAGAACAGCAGTGTTTTGGGTTAAACAGTTGAATTGATTACTTGTATTTTTGAGAAGTTAAGTGAAGCATGTGAGTGTCACGTGAGAATAAGTGTATGTTAGTTAGAATTAGGGACAGATGTCATAAGCTTATTGGTTCCATGTTTGAAGGGAAGTTAGTTAATTTTCCCGCCTAAAATCTGTTGCTCTGTTTTGTATATAAACGCAGAGCTTGTACATTGTAAAGCAGTTACTTTCATTTTCTCATTTTAGTGTAAAGAAAGTTTTCTCTTTCTCTCTGTGTTCTTCCAATTTTCTCTAGAATCATCCTCTAGTTTCCCGGTTTTCACAAATGTACATATTCTTTTTCTCACCGTTTAGATCTTACAACTATTACAACTTTGGAAAAAATTAATAAAAAGGTCAAAAGCGTTGATGTCATATTATACACAAAATATAGATTATAGATAAGATGAAGATATACAGATTATTTTATGTTTTTATAAAAGAAATATAAAGAAATATAGGAATTATCGGTTTGACATATTCTTTGATAAAATCGAAAGAGAAAAAAAGTAATAAATCTTCAATTGTAAGAAGAAGAAAAAAGTTGAATATTGGTTATTAAATAGTATAAACAAAGATTCGTTTAGTTTCAAGAGAGGCAATTCGTGTTACGAAGATGAATCGGTGTTGTATCGAGATTAAGATATTTGTATAAATATCTTAATTATAACTCAACTCAGTTAATAATCGAGTCAAATCTTCTAAATCCTAACATAATCCATTTATTTCCTAAATCAATACCCTAACTTTTCCTATTAAAAAAAAAAACAATGGAATTGTTTGCAACAAAATTGTTCCGCAGTGTTTAGCACTTTAATTAGATATCCCAAAATACCTCACAATATTAATATTTAGAATGCTAAAATTGGGTGGGTTCTAATCAGCCCAACTGGTAAAGTTTAGTGTCGCCAAATAAGAAATTTGGGATTCAAATTTTATCTTAAACTAAAAATCAATTGATGTTTTAATCTGATAAAAATCAACAATTATCAATGAGCATATGCCGTGACCAATTTTTTGACTAGGCACAAGCCTCTCTCTCTCTCTCTCTCTCTCTCTCTCTCTCTCTCTCTCTCTCTCTCTCTCTCTCTCTCTCTCTCTCTCTCTCTCAAAAAACATATGCTATGTAATATCACAACACCCACCTAACCATGTAAAAGTCTTGTATTTCCTACGTGGTTGTTTATTTTATTTTTATATTTTTATGTGACTTAAACCCCCCCCCCCCAATTATTTCATACACTTACAACTAAAAAATAAATAAATAAATAAAGTTCTACTTCTTCTAAAATAAATAAATAAAGCTCTACACTTTCCATATCAAGAAAGATTATGAAACCTTATTCAAGGGAAATTACACTTCATCACCCTAAACTATATCTCATATTACACTTTGCACCTTAAACTTTTCGAATACATTATTTGCACCATAAATTATGACCTTTATTACACTTTACACCCCAATGTTAAGTTTGTTGTTAACTTGGATGGAAATATATGACACTACGTGAGAAGACCTAATTGCCCCTCTTCTCAATGCTTTAAAAATAAAAGATAAATTACACTTTACCACCCTAAATTATACTTCTTATTATATTTTGCACCCTAAACTTTGAATTTTCATCCAAGTTAACAGCAAACTAAACAATAGAGTGCAAAGTGTAACAAGAGTCATAGTTTAAGGTGTAAAATGTGTATTCGAAAAGTTTATAGTGCAAAATGTATTATGAGATATAATTTAGAGTAGTAAAGTGCAATTTTTCTACTTTATTTGTTAGTACTCTGGAGTTGGTAATAATGACATTTATGACACTAAATAATGTAGCCAACCCATCGGTTTCCTTCCAGGGCTACAAACCCATGTCAAGCTCAATGATTTTGGACCATATGTTAATTGGGGCACTGATTGCCAGTCATTTGAAGATTTGAGACCCCTTCTTCCACACTTGATCTTGTGCAGCTCCTAAGTACTGCTTGAGATATACATAGAATAGAATGTATATCTATAAAAAGCCCAATTCCCCCCACCCACATCAACATCCAAAAAAACATATGCATGTTATCTAGAGTACATTTCGTACGGAAAATATCCACAGTACCCTATCTATAATTAATACATAGCACACAAATCTGAATTTATGTCTACATAATTCTCAATTTTTGCATAAATATCTTAGCTGAGAAATAGTGATTTTAGATTGATACTGATTTATTTCTTTAAATAATTGGTTTTGTAAACTGATAATAATATTGATGTGCCGACTACCGGGTCGTAGTATTATCATTGCAAGTTTTCAACAACTGAATTGAGAATGACTGCAAGATGATTAATGGCATATTGGCATTACTTGATTCCATAAACTGAATGGCATATTGAAATTGGTTGTTTGTGTTGATGGCTAAAAAAGGTTTCACAAACATGCTATTTCCGAATTTAGCCTTACGAGGTCCCATTCGGCATTCACTTCCATTACTTAAAAAAAAAAAAAAAAAAAAAAAAAACTAACTTACTAATGTATTCCTAGCTATAAAATGTCATGAAATTTTCATAAATACTTACCAGTTACTATATGTTTAAAAAAACTACAATTTTTTTTTTAAATTAAATCTTACAACCTGAGTTCGAATTTGAGGGGTAACAACGTGACACTTGTTTGGATCAGTATTATTAATGTTCAACATCGCATATTGTTGGATTTAAGTGTGATTAAGATTTAAGATCAAATTATGGTCAACCAGGAAGTTATTGTAATGTAGGTTCCAGTTAGCTCAAATGGTAAAGTCTCTGATGGCTGTATAAAATATTTGGAGTTCAATCCCCGCCTACCCTATCTATAATTAATGCATAACACACAAATCTGAATTTATGTCTACATAATTCTCAATTTTTGCATAAATATCTTAGCTGAGAAATAGTGATTTTAGATTGATACTGATTTATTTCTTTAAATAATTGGTTTTGTAAACTGATAATAATATTGATGTGCCGACTGCCGGGTCGTAGTATTATCATTGCAAGTTTTCAACAACTGAATTGAGAATGACTGCGAGATGATTAATGGCATATTGGCATTACTTGATTCCATAAACTGAATGGCATATTGAAATGAGAAATACTACGTCCATAATATTTTTTGCAACATTTTTACAACAAATCTTAGTTGGAAAGTTGTTATTTGCTGTTACTAGTGGGTAAGATAGTAATTTCAGTATTGGATTTAAATTTAAAACCTGTAACAACCTGCCAACTAAGATTTATTGTAAAAATATTGTAAAAAATGTTGTGAACGTAGCAGTTCTCTATGGAAAATGGTTGTTTGTGTTGATGGCTAAAAAAGGCTTTCACAAACATGCTATTTCCAAATTTAGCCTTACGAGGTCCCATTCGGCATTCACTTCCATTACTTAAAAAAAAAAAAAAAACCTAACTTACTAATGTATTCCTAGCTATAAAATGTCATGAAATTTTCATAAATACTTACTACATGTTTAAAAAAACTACAATTTTTTTTTTTAAATTAAATCTTACAACCTGAGTTCGAATTTGAGGGGTAACAACGTGACACTTGTTTGGATCAGTATTATTAATGTTCAACACCGCATATTGTTGGATTTAAGTGTGATTAAGATTTAAGATCAAATTATTGTCAACTAGGAAGTCATTGTAATGTGGGTTCCAGTTAGCTCAACTAGTAAAGTCTCTGATGGTTGTATAAAATATCTGGGGTTCAATCCCCGCCTACACCAACAACTGATTGGTATCTTGATCTGATAATAAAAAGCTATTATCAGAAGCAGACGCCATAGGTTGAAACACTCTTTAGAACCAAAAAAAAAAAAAAAAAAAAAAAAAAAAAAAAAAAAAAGGAGTCATTGTAATTATAAATACTCCACTTGAGTCTTCTTCCTATAGGCCCATCTAGTTTTAGTGTACATTTGGGTATCTTTAAGGTTTCCAACGGCTTATTTACATAATAATTATCAAAATATGAGTTTTTTTTAATGTTAAATGTGTGACAAAAATCTTAAAATTAGCTGATTTTTTTTCTTATTAAAAAATATTTTTGGCCAAAGCACACCTTTTTATTTTTTATTTTTTTTTATAAAAACTAAGACAAAAAACAAAAAAAATTAAAAGTTTAATTTGCAACAAACAAACACTCATTTATGCATTGTTTTATTCCATAGGTATGGGCTAGTACTATTTATGTCGGGGTAAGTTTGTCACGATTTGTTTACCCTTTTGCCTTTCTAATTTAGCAAAAAAAAAAAAAAAAGAAGGTTTTTTTCGACTGTGAAGTAATTAGAAAAAAAAATATTGAAGTAAAGAAAAGATTATACAGGATGACATGAAAATTACAAATAATATCATAGATTAAAATGAATAAAAAAACTATAATTATTTTGTCCCGTACATCCCAACAAATCCCACATTTTGGGTGAGGTTTAACATCAAAATATTCGAAATCTTTTTAACATGGAATTAAATTCAGGTCCTAGAAATGAACATAAAAGAGAGAGAAATATATGTGTTTGTTATTTTTTGTGTGTACTAGGATGGGTGAGTTGGGCTAGGTGCAGGGACGGAACCAGGATTCGTACCTGAGGGGGGCCAAAGCTTAAAACCAAAAAAAATTTATGAAAATAAAAACTAACATCTATTTCATATTCAACAAAATGCTACATACAAAATAAGTATTTCTTATACATTTCATATTATAAAACACATCAACAAAGTATAGCATACAAAATAAGTGTTTATTATTTTGTGCGCGATTTTTATTTAGTCTATATTTATTTTTTTATTTTGTTTTTGTAGTTAAAGGGGCATGAATTTGATTTATTTATTTCTTTTTTTGTAGGTCAATATCTAAACATTTTAAAGGAGGAGAGACAAATATATATATATATATATATATATTTAAGGGCAAATTTTAATTTTTTGTATACCATTTTTTTTTTAATTTGGGGAGGGGGGGGGGGGGCAATGGCCCCCCTCTGCCCCAACGTAGGTCCGTCCCTGGCTAGGTGACGACTTAAAAAGTTTATGTTGACACATGGATGGCAGTTTCTTCCAGTTTTGCTTTTTGTGAGCTTTTTCTGCTCAACAAAGATAGTGTGGTGGGAATGTGACAAGATTGTTTCCCCGCACCTTGGTGCAATGATGGTTTTATACTTTTTAACCCTGTCTCACATTGCCATGTTAGTGTTAAAAACTTAGTTTGACTTTGTATTACTAAGTATTTAAATGCATGAATATTAAAATATCTTATTTTATTGTTATATTATATTGTTAGATACTTTGGATAATATTAATGCATATTTATTAAAAATTAGTATGATTTGATGTAATAAATTTAATTGTAATTTATAGTATATTTATATTAATGCAAACAAGGTTTTAAAAAAAAATGTAATAGGTGTGGGACAAGGTTTGCTAGATTAATACAAAGTAAAGTTTGTTAGGGGGGAAGGGGGGTTGGGAATGAGGCAAGGCAGTTTGCCCCATCATATGGAGCAGGCCAAGAATAGTGTAAGACAAAACAGGTGAATATTCCATCCTTTAGCACCGCCTCATTGTTGTCTCCAAGTTGAGTTTATATGAATAATCAAACCTGGCTGTTTATAAATAGACTTGCCTCCTTACCACCATGTTTTTATTTTTATAACTAAGCTTTGCCTCCTTAACTTAGAAGCTTATCCTTCTCAAAAAAAAAACAAAAAAATACAAAACAAAAAACCAAAAAGAACTTAGAAGCTCATGTATAATCAAACTTGGATGTTTTATTCTAAGGATAAATTTAAACAAGCCACACAGAGAAAGAAAGAGCCACATCATAAATCACCTCTAACAGTGACATATAAATGGAATCTCAACAACATGCGGAGCCCCAAGAAACGGGGCAAAAAAGGCCCACCTCATGAGAAAAAGTCCGAAACTCCAAGGAGTCAGCAATACCTGTCTCTAACATATTGCTTGCCGTCCCCTTCCAATAACTCCGAGCGAATTAAGTTCAACTCGAAATAAATAATAAAATTATCGTAAATATATAATTACCCAAGTAGCAAAACGGAACATTCCCATAAAAAAAAAAGTAGCAAAATGGAACCAGAATCAGGTGCAAACAAAGCAAAAACATTGAAAATAAAATAGAAAAAAGATATGAGGGATTTATCTTGTCTAAAGCCCAAAACATGCCATTTTTGAATAAAACAGAAACATTGACAATAGCAGGTGTCATTTCACTACATGGTGCCTCGGTCCTTAATAATTATAGGTGCCTAAAAAGTTAGGTCTACAAAAATTTTTACAACTTCTTGTTATAATTGAAACATACCATAATGTGTTTAGTAAAAAAAAAATTTATGAGTTCATGTATAAGCAATACTTAACTGCTCCTCGTTTATCACATCAAAATTATGGCAAAAAAATTTTAAAATAAGTTGTGGTATAGAACTACTTTTTCAATTAACTATATAATTTTCTGTTTCTCAAAAAAAAAAAAACTATATAATTTTCCACGCTGTCAAAGAGAGGATTAGAGAAGGAACATGAGAGAGGTGGGTGGGATTTCATTTGTTGTGTTGCATTGGATAAGAAAAATATAAAAATAGAAATAGAAATCTAGAAAAGAAAATTTTGTGGTTGCAATTTGCCAATCAATTTGCATCCCCACCCCCACTAGCCAATCCCCTTCACTCACCCTCCAGTCTCATCTCTCTCTGTTTCTCTCTCTTGCAAAAGTCCCTTTTGGTCGCAAATTGTCAAAAAAGACTAAAATCCCATATGCATGAAAAATAAACTCACCCAAAAAAGTGCTGAAAAAAATATTTCTTTTATAAAAATGAACAAAATTAGATCTATATTAATAATATGATCACATAACAAGAAAAGAGAAGTACTAGAAGTCTAGAAGATAAGAGTTAAACCAAACCTATCCACCTCAAAATCAAATGCACTTTATTCTTGTTTATGGCCTAAAATCCCCTCCTTATATTTGCAGAAAGTATAGAGAAAAGGCAAAAAGATAAAGATTAATTACAACACCCCTGGTCTGCTCAGAGGACAGAGAGAGAGAGAGAGAGGTTGTTTCATGTTTATGATTTGGTTTGTAAATTTTTTTTGGAGATGTCAGGTGGTGGGTGTAGCATAGTATGGTTTAGAAGAGATCTGAGACTAGAAGATAACCCAGCTTTACAAGCTGGAGTGAGAGCAGGTGCTGTGGTTGCTGTTTTCATATGGGCACCTGAAGAGGAAGGCCACTACTACCCTGGAAGAGTTTCAAGGTGGTGGCTTAATCACAGTTTGGCTCACCTTGATTCCGCTTTGAGAAGCCTTGGCACTTCTCTCATCACCAAAAGATCCACTGACACGATTTCTTCTCTACTTGACGTTGTTAAGTCAACTGGTGCTACTCAACTCTTCTTCAACCACTTATACGGTCTGTTTTCTCTATTCCTTTTTTTGTCTCTCCTAATTTTATATTCTATCATCAATAAAAGTCTTATTAATTGTTTTGTTTGGGTTACATGGATCATGTTGATTGGCCTGTAATATAGTAATATTCTTCTTATGGCTCTCATCTGCTTTTTTCAGCATTTAATTTATTATATATTTCTTGCTTTTTGATATTTAAATATGAACTTTTTGGATGATTTATTAACTCTTTTTTTTTTTTTTTGGTAAACATGATTTATTAACTCTGTTTATAGTCTTGATAGCTTCCAACCTCCGAGCTTGTTATATGTTTGCATAAATTGGATGGTTTCTTGATTCTTCAACATGGTGTTTCTGGATGATTTATTGCTCACTAGCTGTTCAAAGTAATGATATTTTTTTTTTTTTTTTTTTTTGCCTAATGAGTTAGGTAACCTTTCAAAGAAAGAAGTAATGAGTTTGGGTATGTAGGTGTTATGTACCTTAAATATGTACTCCATATCGGTGAGGTTCAAACTTCAAAATACCTGCTCCAAAAAAAAAATTATAAAATTAAAATTAAAAAGAAGAAGAAGAAGAAGAAGCTAACATAACCCACAATGTATGCTACTCTATTAAAAAAAAAGCTAATATAACCCACAATGTACGCTGCTCTATATAGGAAATATATAGGCAACAAATCGGCTCATTTATTAGCTTAAATTGTCTTTGATTATGTAAACTCAAGTTTTGCCAACCAAGCTCTTGCTTATGATGTAATGGATTTATCTTCATCTGAATAAAAGTTATTAGCTTCTTATAATAAAAATAATAATAATAATAATAATAACAATAATAATAATTTCTTATCGGATCAGTTCTATAAAAAAAATAAAAAAACCTTATGGGATCAATCGTTTGCTTAATCTACCTTTGCAACATACCTTCACATGTCCATTATGTTTATGCTTATCAAATTTTAAGAATCAAATATTTAGAACTGCCTTATCTTAAAAAATATTCAATTTTTTCTTCATATCTACAAATTTTACTAAACAAATAAATTATGGGGTTTAATAGGATGTGACATGCAATTTATGTGAATAGAGATGTATGATCCGGCTTTAACATATATATATATATATAGAGAGAGAGAGAGAATCACGGCTTAACAAATATTAGTTGAACTAAAAGTTGTTGAGCAGTAGAACATCTTAAAGAGTTGCTCATTATTTAACTTTTGTTACATGACACTAATTTCTATAAATATAAAAAAATCAATGTTTTACTAAACTTATGGTCTTCTATAAAGCTTATCATGCACAAACAATTTCACTACAATTAGATGTTATTACTATCAAAACTATATAATAATTTCTTTAGTATATTTAAGAATACATAAATGGATTCAAGTGATAGTTTAATGATAATGGTATTCTTTATGGTGTTTAACGTTTGTGGAACAAACCCCATCTCCCCCTCCCCTACTACCTACCTATTTAAAAGAAAAAGAAAAAAAAAACACATAAAACTATAATTTGAACACTGATTATAACTTTATAAGTAGGATGGTTAAAATTATAATAGTTGTAATTTAGAACTGAGTCTCTGTATATACATATATATATATATATATGAAATTTTGTCTTGATCTTCTTCTAGTGTCATTTTATATCTATTCATGTTTATAAACTAAAGTTTTAGGCATCTAAATTTCTTTAATTAACCAATAACCACATAGGATAATTTTTTTAAAGTATTTCTATTGGATAAAACTTAGGTAGTTTAGGTTCTTCCAATTAGAATCAACTACGTGGTCTTGAAAGTTGTAACTATACGTAAGAAAGTGCATTACCTAATAAGCCAATAAGACACATGATTGTTTTGCATTTACCAATAAATCATGTAACTAAATTTAATTGGGAACCTAAGGTGTTTTGGATTCAAGACTCCTAGCCGGCTAACCTTTGGGATTTCTTCCTTAGAATAAGCTGACAAATGTGAGATTGGACACGCCTTAGAAATAATCAAGTGCTGAACAGCTCTGAACAACCTCATTAGTAGTATACTGTATACCTAAAATTTTCCTATTTGTTTTCTCAAAAAAAAAAAAAAAATCCTATTTGTATTCATATGCTTATAAACTATTAAATATTATCACATTCTATAGTTCAAGTAAAAGAAAGTCACTTTTGCATTTTACGTTTGGTGGTTAATTTCTGTTTTTCAGATCCTTTGTCACTTGTTAGGGATCACCGTGCAAAGGAGGTTTTAACAGCTCAAGGCATAGCTGTTCGTTCCTTCAATGCAGATTTGCTCTATGAACCTTGGGATGTTAATGATGCCCATGGCCGCCCATTCACAACTTTTGCTGCCTTTTGGGAAAGATGCCTCGGCATGCCTTATGACCCAGAGTCTCCACTTCTTCCACCCAAGAGGATAGTTTCAGGTTTATATTCTATCAATTATGTTCCTAAACTTTCATCTCTATACCCTTTTGTTTATTCAGTTTTTCAATATTTTGATGAAATGGTTTATAGGTTAACAGGGGATTATATATTGTGCTAATGCAATCAATTGAGCCTTCTTGAGATTGGAATTGTGCTTGAAATTAATGGCACAGTTTTGACAGAAACTAATGGGAAGACCGAATTGAACAAAATTGAAGTTAGAGGAAATGAAAGTGCAATTTGTAATTTTAACCAAAATAAAAACATCAATAAAACCCTACCACTTTATTTTAGAGCTTCCAAAGGTTTTGAACATATGCAACTGAAGATAATACAGTCAATATTTAGGGAGCAAAATTGTTTGTTGGCAAGAATGAATGAATTCTTTTTTTCTTTTTTTGCTGAAAGAATGTATGAATTCACAGTGTTTAAGATGCGCTCCATAATAGACATTCGTTTAAATCTTGACTATTGAAACCTTAAACTATTATGGTTTTATATTCTCCTACCAGCTAGTATTTTTAGAATTTTGAATGTGATTGAGCAATAAATATTCTTTTAGTGGCAGATGCTTTTATAAGTTTTGCAGAGATTGTCGCATAGAAAAGTCTGTGTCTTCATTGACAATATCTTTATGTTTAATGACTTTTTAAGAAATGCAATATAGATAAGGAGGGTTCTTTTTGCTAGAAAAATATATTCTCATAAAGGAGAAAAGGATGGGAGATGGGAGATGGGAGATGAGAGAAGTAGTTGGTAGGCAACCTTACTCTCAATTTTTGGAAAAGCTAATTCCTAAACTCTAACCTGTGACATATTGTTTGGATGGAGGGTTTAGAATCTATTAAGTTTTTAAACAGATTACAGTTCATATGACAGAAGTAGCAGATAATCCAAAGCATGGAAAGGAGCAGCAAGCTTCTTTCTGTGGTTACTCTTCATAAATTAAATATTGACATCAAAACCTGTTGGTAATTTAGTTTGATCACTGCATTAATTGCCCAACCCCGTCAACCAAGTGATTCAGATTCTTCAAGCTTAGCCTACAAAATGTCCGGTGGACAAGAGTAAATCTAAGAATGTAGCAACTCACCCATGGTAACTAATATGACTATGCTAACAGTTAAAATGGAATTCAATGCCTTTACTTGAATAAAACAGAATGCACTAAAAACTTTTCCTACATTCAAAGTTGATGGTTTTTCCAAATTGTAAGTCTTGCAGTTAACTCATGTTGTTACCATTCAAAAGAATGGACTGGGACTTTTTATGTATTTAATCCCGAAACTTTTTGTTTATTTATTTTGTCCTTTTTCAGTTGATGTATCAAGGTGCGCTTCTGATGCATTAGTGTTTGAGGATGAATCAGAGAAGGGAAGCAATGCACTTCTTGCTCGAGCATGGTCACCTGGGTGGAGCAACGCTGATAAGACTCTGACTACATTCATCAATGGACCATTAATAGAGTATTCTAAAAATCGCAGAAAAGCTGATAGCAATACAACCTCACTTCTCTCTCCCCACTTGCATTTTGGGGAGGTGAGTGTGAGAAAAGTATTTCATCTTGTCCGTATCAAGCAGGTTCTGTGGGCCAATGAAGGCAACCAGGCTGGGGAAGAGAGTGTCAACTTGTTTCTGAAATCTATTGGTCTTAGAGAATATTCTAGGTACTTGAGTTTTAACCATCCATATAGTCACGAAAGGCCTCTTCTTGGGCACCTTAAGTACTTCCCTTGGGTCGTGAATGAAGGTTATTTTAAGGCATGGAGACAAGGTAGAACTGGTTATCCATTGGTGGATGCTGGCATGAGAGAGTTATGGGCCACTGGCTGGCTGCATGATCGAATACGAGTAGTGGTTTCTAGTTTTTTTGTGAAGGTTCTGCAACTTCCGTGGAGATGGGGAATGAAGTATTTCTGGGATACGCTTTTAGATGCGGATCTTGAGAGTGATGCTCTTGGTTGGCAGTATATATCTGGTACTCTCCCTGATGGCCGTGAATTTGACCGCATAGATAATCCACAGGTATGGATGTATTTAACAGTTCTGGCAAGCTTGGTTCTGTTTCTTGACCTTCCACACTCGCACAAACGTCTTTAAATCTTCACCATGTCGTTATTCATCTATATCCTCCAAACCAGTCCGGAAAAAAGTTCCTCCAACCAATTATGTGGTTATCATATAACCAGTCAAACATACAAGACTTATTTAATTGTTATGTAACAAGTTTAAATTACTTAATGAGTTATGTGATTAAAATATGCAATGATGGTCATTTGATCACCATGTACTAGGTTGGAGGAGATTGGAAAATTTTGTCCCATCTATATATTCTTTGGCCTTTCAAACTTATTAGATGTTTTACATGTGGTCAAGATTCTAGTGTTTTCTAATTAATAGTTTTTTAGCAATAAATTGTCCTTGTGTAACTTTTGTCAGCCTCTGCTCCTAATCATCCCAAAGAAATGCATTATAGCAGAAGCATAGGAGACATGTTGTGCCTCAATTCCATTTCCATGTTATGACTAGCTACTATGGTGAAGCCCAGATTTGCCTTCTTGGATTGACTAGCAATATGAAAATCTGGACTTATACCCTTAAAAGTAAAATTAGCCGTGCTTTTCCCCACAGGAACCAGGCATACTCTATAGTATAGATAACTATGGGGGGGCTTGAAATTCTGATTTTGGATGGCTTTGTTTGATGCATTTGTTTTCAGTTTGCATGATCCAAATTCTGGAAATTCACCATTTGATTTTGCCCATGGCATAATCACATGCATGATCACAAAAACCTTGTATTGGAAAATTTGTTGGTAAGAGTGATTCTTATTACTTGTGGGTTCCCAACAAGTTTTCTTTGGGATCCTAATGTTCTTTTCATGTGATGTCTTTTTCTACCAATATCTATATAAAACTCCAAATTAGAAAACATTGACATTTGATTTTTTTCATTACTATCGGCTACAGAATTTCTTGTGGATGATACACTTTATTAAAAAAAAGTTTCAGCTAAGTTGCTTTTTTTACAGTTTGAGGGTTACAAGTTCGACCCTCATGGAGAATATGTACGACGTTGGCTTCCTGAACTTGCTAGGATACCAACTGAATGGATACACCACCCATGGAATGCACCAGAACCTGTCCTCCAAGCTGCTGGAATTGAGCTGGGGTCAAACTACCCTCTTCCTATTGTAGGGATAGATGCAGCAAAAGCCAGGTTGCAAGAAGCACTATCAGAGACATGGCAACAAGAAGCAGCTTCAAGAGCTGTAATTGAAAATGGAACTGAGGAAGGGCTTGGAGACTCCTCTGAATCAACCCCAATTGCCTTTCCTCAAGATATACAAATGGCAGAGAATCATGAACTAGTGAGGAACAACCCCCCTACCACAATTCGGCGTTATGAGGATCAGATGGTTCCAAGCATGACTTCTTCTTTGGTGAGAGTGGAAGAGGAAGAACCTTCTTTGGATATTCAAAATTTGGCAGCAGATAGCAGAGCTGAAGTCCCAACCAATGGACATGTAAATCAAGAAGCAACAAGAAACACATTAAACCCAGCAGTTGTTCAGAATGTTGATAGCCACAATCTTCCACAATTTAATATTCCAATAGTGCTGAGGAATGCTGCTGAAGACTCCACAGCAGAATCTTCTAGTAGTATTAGGAGAGAGAGGGATGGGGGTGTAGTTCCAGTTTGGTCTCCTTCAACCTCTAGTTACTCAGAGCAGTTTGTAGGTGATGAAAATGGTATTGGAACTAGTTCATCATTCTTGCAGAGGCATCCTCAGTCTCACCAAATAGTTAATTGGAGGCGGCTATCTCAAACTGGGTAAGAACTCTTGAAGCATTGGATTATGTTGTCTAAACAAGTTGTTCTACAAGTTCCTCTTGCCCAATCAGTTTAGAAAGTTACTACCAAGATGAATTCCTTCAGCTGCTCTAATATCCTTTAAGTTTCTACAAGGATCAATATGTTTAACAAATGTAATTGACAGAAAAAGACCATGTTTTTGTTTTCGCTATTTTTTATTATTTTCTCCTTAAAAAACCTTCAAAGTCGTCATAATTTATCTTCTGTCAACAGGTAAAACATATACGCACTAGAAGACTAGTAGCTCGGAGGTGAAGATAAGTGTCATGCAATCCTGTAGACCAATGGGATGGTGAACCAACACCCCACATTCTTCTTTCACCACCTTTCTTTCCTTTCTTGTTGTACCATATATGCTGTATAGTAAATGTTGTCTTTGTAAGGGAAGAGGAGAGTCATAATAGGGATGTGTAGTTCTCCAATAAACCAGGTTTGTGCTTTCTCATTTTATTAAGTAGGCTGATATTTTATTCTAATTTGTGTTTATATTATCCACATATTCTCCCCTATGCAACATTGCTGACTTCTTTAGGTTCAAGGAAGTAAATTGAAATTTAACTAGGCTATGGCAGGCTTGAAGTATCTAGTAGCTTCTTATATTAAAAATGTTCCGGCCTTGCACTTGACTAGTACTTTCAGATTGTTTTCTTGTTTTATGAAGATTCATTTTTTGTATCCCCTTTTTAAAAAGTTAAATCTCATGAAATATTGAGTAGAAAGAGGTGAAAAAATCCAATCAGTATCAAAGAATGATTTGAACTATGATTTTCTGATATTTAGCTTGGCTTGATCTTTCCAGCACATTTCTTTTTGCACTGTCACTAAGAATTGTAATAGAGTTGCTCAATATTTAGCTTCTTATGCTAAGGAAAGTGAGAACCAATCTGTTTGGACAAATAGGTGTCCCTCTTTTCTCCTTCCCATTGTACTTGAAGATTTAATGTAATACAACTATCGTTTTGGTTTCAAAAGGAGAAGAAGAAGAATGATTTGAACTTAATAGGGCCCCTTATGTAAATCGATAGATATGAAGAGAATGGAATATATTAAGCCTTTCTTCATTTCTCAATGCCTTGAGGGAATTGCAAGTAAGTAAATTGTTCTGTTCAGGTTGGCCAGAGTGATTTTTCATGGTGTACTAGAGCAGAGTCGTGATAGACTTCACATTTGTCAAATATGTGTGTATCTACAGATCAACATGTAAAAAATTAAAAAAGAAGAAGACATTGTATATGCTTTTGGTGCTCTCCTCAAATTTTTCTGGTTTAGGTACGTTAGAAGGCTATACACAAAGTAGCAGCCAGGGCTCCTAGAATAGGAACTATGTACAGTGAAGATCCAAAGATTTTGATGAACATCAGAGACAGTGGCAGTGCCTATACTCCTTGCATGGTTCATAGAAGCTCCAGTGTGTGATGAATAAATGTGAGACTTTTGCCTAAGGTTGTACAAAACTGTGCATAGTTGTGATACAGAAAATGGATAGAGATGAAGATGTGTCAGCCTTAATGACAAATTCTCGGGAATGACTGGCCTTTTCTTCTTCCATAACTGAGTGCTAACAGGCAATCCAAGTTTAAGGGTGGGCTCAAGGCCCCCCTCAATTTGTAATGGAAGGTGAAATAGACTTGGCAGCACTTTTTGTTATTTTTTGCTAAGCGAGGAGATGAACGGATAGAAGTATTAAAACTTACCATGTTAACAAGTTGTCAAAAGATTGTTAAACAAAATAAAAAAATAATTTCCCTAGCATTGTTACAACGCAAATTTTGGTGTTGAAGAGAGTATCCAAAACTCTTTGAGAATATATTATCTTGTGTATGTAGCCCTATTTTTTTGGCTAAACATTGTGTATGCAACCCTTCGTCTTACGTAAACCAAGTAATTATATGAATGAACTTTTTAAAAACGACCTAAAGATACGGCTTAGAGGTTTCCAATCCAAACTTATGAGAGTTTATGAATGACTAGGCTAACCCTATGGGTTTAAACAATGTACCTATCTAGCTGGTCCTAAATTTTGTTAATTATATAAGTCCATTTTATTTTTTTCTTACACATATACATCTCATTTATATGCACGATGTGCACTTCAGAAGGGTAGCTTAATTTTGATCTGGACAGGACTTCTCAAGTTTGAGTAGGGTGTAAGTGAGTTGAGGTCCTCGAGGACAATGACCACACCAACTAGTCTTTTTTTTCTTTTTCTTTTTGTTTTGGGGAAAAAAACAAAGAAGGGCGATTTGGAAAGATGATTTAGAGCATTTACATCAGTACATGAAAAAAATTTATTTAATTTTAGGATAATAATTTACTTTTTCTATTTTACATACTCATTTTTCAAAGCACTCCACATAAAATTATCTATTTTACATTATATTAAAATATCAATTTTTCTTAATTTTTTAAATTATTTTTCTTTTTTCACATACAATAACTACCATTCACTTTTATCTCTTAACATTGAAATACATAAAGAAAGAATAAAGAATTATATGAAAAAGTGAATAGTACCAATATAAATTTTTGCAGTTAATATAGCAATTTTACAAATTTACAAAAATAACTTGGCTGTGATTTTAGGAGTTGAACTTATAAAATTGATATCTTTTTATATTTTGCAGATGCTCTAATATCAGCAATCAGCGTATTTGGAATACGTGCCAGAGCTTTTGTCTCCTGCTGCTGAAGCCAGTGCACGAATTCATGCCAGCTGACTCTGGTAATTTAAATAGTTGAAGTTGCCACCTAAATGGCGACACCTAGTGCAGGGTTTAGCCTGTTGAGAAGTTCCAATAGTCTACTTCCAAGAAGTCCAACCTACGGCACTATATTCAATGTCATGAAGAAAGTCAATATATCATCTATTGTGATGGATGATTTCACCTAACGCTTTTTTATTCGTATTCTCACAATACCGACTTTTAGAAGATATTTAAGGAATGACAAAGTTTATCGGTAAAATTTGTTATAATTTTATTTAATATTTTTTTTATTAAATGTAAATTTTAATAAATTTACTATTAGATTATGTGATAGGCCTTTCTAAGATTATGGGCTGAACTGGGCTGCCTCCTGCCACACTTTGGCCCAAAGGTTTCAGGTAGGAGAGTCAAAACCGGTCCAATTGCAACTCACCTTAAGCCGGCTTATACACAAACTAAAGCCCCTTTATTGAAACTTTGGTCACATGCTTGTGGCAGATGAAACTGTTACAAAAGAGTTACGGCAGGCAAGTATAATATAACAACAATAAAGGAAAAACACTTACTGTTAGTCAAAACAAGCAAAGAATTCCTAATTAAAGAAAAAAAAGTAGCGCATTATAAGAAAAAATGATAATAAAAGAAAATGTAACATCGATAATTAATTAATAAGGTTAAAGGAGAAAATGTTAGTCTGTCGTGCTTAGTTGTATTACAAAAGAAAGACTAAAGACGGAACCACTTTCTCAATGTGGATAACCTCACAGGAAGGTCTTGTTGTAAAAATTACCCACTTTGTGAAGATGGGCCTAAGTGGCTTATGTCCGGAAAATCCTTAATCTTTGATAGAAAAAGGTAGGCTTTTAGAGGGAGAGAAGAGATTAGCCTATTGATGCATGCCTACTATCGCACTCTTGCCTACTCTCTGTTTTTCTTTCTCTCTATTTTCCTTTTCTCGGTTTTGTTATACTGCTTTTCCCACTCTTTTTTCTTTTTCTTTTTTTAGTTCTTGCCCATGTGGTGTTGTGATGATGGTTGTGTTGTGATACTGTGACTCTCTTGTTGTGATTGTTGCTATGTTGATCCCCTTACTGTGCACGACGGAGGCTCCTTATATACTGCCCGCCGTGACTGGTTTTTTACCATTTCACCCTTTAGCCACTTTTGTCTGGGTGTGGGTGTCCTTCCAGACCACCCACTAGTTTGTCAGCTGCCACCACCACTTTCCTGTGCTGATCGTGCCACATCCCATTACCAAACAAAGAATTCTATTTTGTTTGCTTATTCACCGTGGCATTCTCATCCGAATAAGGGTGGGCATTCTCTCTCACTATCACTCATAGCATGCACCTAGTAATTCCAACTCATCCTTCCCTCTTTTGGGTGGTATGTCATCCCAGCAGGACATTTTCTCCAAAAGAGTTTGAGTGAGAACCCCAGAATAGACTCTCCCTTTTTCATCACCGCCAGACCATACCCTTTCTTATCTTTGACCCATAGCCCACCACTCCTATATTGGCTGGATACAGGTTGGTGGTGCCTAAATCTTATGCGTGCTCCACTTACATGTATGTCCAAAACTTGTCTGCTGCCCATGCGTTTGCCATGGCCTAGAGGCCTATCTGTGCGTTTTGCTGCTCATTCTTGACCTCTTATGGCGTGAATGGGATTCTGAGCCTTCATTCTTTATGACTTACTTCCTTCAAGGGCTGGGCCTTACTTGATCGAGAGTTTTTCTCTCTTTAACCCACTCTTTGCTCCTTCCGTAGACTTGCTAGCATTTCTGCCATGCCATTGTCATTCCTGTTGTGGTATCGTTTGGTCCCTGCTTGCTGGGCCTCTTTCGGGCCTGCTGTATGCTTTCCTTTTACTTAGTTACAAGAGCCTAGTATTATTATTGGGCTTACATTCATACTACTTCGGGCTTTCCCAACCCATTCCATTCCTCATGGGCTTCCTTGGCCCATGTCTTCCTTCTTGGGAATCCTCGGCCCATTCTAATTTTGCATCTCCATGTTGGGAAAATACATGTTTGTATCACATACAAAACATATGCAGCGAAAAATTAACTGATCTACTTATTCGCAATTGATAATATGTATTATGTAAGTTTCAGAATTTAAGAATAAGAAAGTGTACCTTGGTACGATGAAATTCAAAACCAAAAGATACGAAGTACTTGGGAACACCTTTAATCTTCACTCCAATTCCACTTAATGCCTAAGAAGTGTGGTCTCTTAATCAATATCCAATGAGAGAATAAGAGAGTGTCCAACACTCACATACAAACCATTTCATTTTCTTATGTGGTACTTTAATGAAAACTACTTAGAAAAACTCTCATGAAAAGACTTATAACATTCTGTATGTTTCCCTCCTTATGTATAACTGATTATCTAATTGGGCTAGTCTTTTGGGCCATTCCAATTAGGCTCTAGTGTGTAGTTTGGAGTGGGACCAAAAGAAAACAAATAAGACTCTAGCTTCAATGGGCCTTGGGCTTTTCTGTCAACTCTCGACAAGTCCAAAGTTACCATTAATTATATTTAATACTACTATATGAATATAATTGCATTCTAGGCCTTATTAATAAATTATATCGCAAGACTTTATTATATATGCAACCCCTTCATTAAAATATTCGTAGTAATACAAAGTCATGAATATAGACTGCTATTTTGAAGATTACTACATCTTAATCCTTGAGTACCCGGTTTAATCATTTATGTTATTCATCATATATTTATGAAATCCAATTCCATAAATATATACTTTAATTCCTTACTAAAGTGGTTGGGCCCAATACTCTGAACAACCAAACCCATTAAACTTATCTCAAAGGAATATTTTATATCTCCATTAAGAGATTATGAATTCCATCTTGAGTATATGTTCCATCAACACTAAATCCGGCTGCCCAACATACTGAGGTTTTGATCGTGACTTATAAATCTCACTCCTGATATATCAAAGCAACCAACACCTCATGATTCAGTCCATTATTCTCTCAGGATTTAGAGTTTATGTAAATAGAAGTCGTAAGATTTATTATTCATTTGATAGTCATTAGGAGAATAATAAATTTTACAGCGGTTTAGTTCAATATGTCTTAACTTTTAAAACATATCAATTAGAAGTTTCCACTTCCATGATTAAGACAAATCATCTTAGTTGATATGTTATAGTCTTCGCAGATGAAATGTCCAATTTCATCACTGACTACGAACTGAAATTTTGAGTTTACAAACAACTTGTGATTTATATTTTCTGTGACTTTTCACATAAATCACATACGATGCATCTCATGGACTAAAAAAATGTCTCATTAGTTTATTTATAGATAGTCTCATATAATTAAACAATCTAATTATTTATGACATGCCAATAAATTGGATTTTAGGGCATAAACCCCAACACCCTATGGGCTTTTGCTAACTCTTTTGGGCTTACCCAGCCCAATTACCATATCATTTACTTTTGGGATTCATGAGTTTTTCATCAACCTCTTACTCACTTACTTCATTACTTTGGGTCTTCTTTGGCCCATTCTTGCTTTCCATAATGCCCAAGGGTTTATTGCTTCTTTCTTTGGGCTCCTTTTGGCCCGCTTGCTTCCTTTGAGACTCATTTATTATTTTCTAAGCCTATGATCCATTATTCCTACCATTCGGACTCAATGGTTTTTCTCCCAATTTACTAACTATTTTCTTCTCATATTATTGGGCTTCTTCCTGCTATTGGACTTTTCTGCCAAAATGAGCATTAACAGATTACATCTTCTTCTTATATCCTCCATACTTGCAAAATTTCTAGAAAATTAAAAATTAATAGTTATGTCATTAATAAATTGTTTAAATTTCAAGTTTTTGTAATTTAAAATAATGCATAGAATATAAGCTTATAGATCAATAATAAATAATATCTGATTGACACAAAATTTGACATGTATATTAAGAGAGTAAATAACATGCAATTTAACAGTTAAATTTTCAAAATATGTAGTAATATTTATTTTATTGAGTAAAGTTATAACATTAAGTTACAACCTTAAGTTACAACCAATTTTGTAGCTAAACTTTGTCATTTTAGGAATTAATTTTATAGTATTTATCTAAAGATTGAAAAAAAATGGAGTATTGTAGTTTTTTTTTTCTCCTAAAATAAAAGGCCCACAATAGGGGATAGAATCTAAGTACCACTCAAATTAAGATGTTCAATGATAATTAATAATAACTAGTCAATAACTCCTCCAAAAAAAAATTTTGGTTAATTATTACTAGAATAATTCAGGAGAAAGTTTAATATAAGATGGTTTTTTCTCTTTTAATTTATTTTCTAGATATAAAGTTTGATATATATGATAGGTATTAATAGACATATATTATTATTGTGTTTTTATAAGTTCTTATTGGGTGGGAAAAGGGCAAGAGTTGAGGTTCAAATATTTAGGAGAGAGTTTCACACATATATACATTATACACTTAGAATTAGGCTAGAGTAAAATTTCTATCTCGGATAAAAAAAATTAATATTAGGTTTTTACTGTGGTTGTGTTTATAAATGGAACTACATATTCTATTTTTTAAAAAAAAATATATATATATATATATATATACACATATGATGTGTCAAAATTGTAATGGAGAGTTAAATTATATAATAGTATTTAAAATATTTAAATTAAAATTATGTGTAAAATTATGAAGTCTCAAAAACATATGTAGCAAAATATTATGAAATCAACCAAATGTTATGTGTCTCAATTTTAGTAGGTGTATGGTGTCATGTTACTGGTAATCAATGGAGGTAACAAAGCCAATAGTAATATTGATGATGCTGAGATAGAAGAAGTTTTTATACTTTTTTTTTTAATAAGTATAATCAATTCTACCAGCTTATACAAAATACAACACACAATCACAAAGAATTTACATGATTTGACTCTAAGCCTATATCCATAAGCAACATCAAGGAGTAAGGGTTACAATAGTGGTACAAATGCTTCAAACCCCAAATAAACCTAAAGAACTAAATCCCATCCACAATTAACACACCGCAAGAATTCCTTATTCTCTAAGCTCAAAGCATGAAAAAGTTGAAATTGTGCGCCATTAAGGGCTAACACATACACAATTAGGATTTAGGATCTTGTTATGTAAGGAAAGGAGTCCAAAGTGAACTAAAAGTGTAACTTCGAATGCCATATGAATTAGGTTAAAGGGTCATCGATATTCAATAAGTTAAATAAAATTTGGCATGGCAAATTCAAGCCATGTTAAAAAAACATATCTTTGAAAAAAAAAAATCTCCACCTTAACTTAAATTGAATCAAGTTATATGAACGAAACTCTTTCATAGCCTTCACCAATTGTCTCCACCAAAGCCCTAAGGGTTATCACAAACGACAAATATCAGTCGAGTTCAAATAATGATTAAACTTGCCCAAAGAAATCAATGTAATCATCATGCATGCTAAATTATCTACTATAACAATTTTGCTCACTCTAATTAATGGTGCCCTGGCTAAGATACAATCTCTCAAATGAAGTGATATCTAACATCGTTATATTTGGTTTTCTCGTCAATAGTTAGAGTACCCCTACAAATAGTTTTGAAAACCCTCTAAATCCTTCTCATTCTCATTTTTCTAAAATACCCAATGAGGCAACCAATGGCTTTTTGTTTTCCTTGTATATATTCTCCTTTCTTTTTTTTTTTCTCACTTCTTGGATCTCTATCACAAATCGACTGGACATAAACCATCAGGAGGGTGAGGTGTAGCTACATGCAACTATCAATTTGCTTACAACAATAATAGCCAACCATTGATTTTGTAGACGTATGCTTTATTGACAAAATCATTTCCATCTTTTCTGGGTAGTCTTCTTTGACGGCGACAGTGATGTAAGAGCAACATTGAAAACACCGTCATCTCGTCGATTTGCCCTTTCTTGGATATTGGTGCCAACTTTTCTACACCCATTCGGCCACCTTTAAAAAAAAAAAAAATAATAAAAAAAGACTGATTCCAAATTTCTAAGTGAGGATTTTTTTTTAGCCATTTGTACAGTGGAAGAGAGATTGTATGAAGTATATGGTTGATAGAAAGCAATTAGATTTTGTTGTTGTAAATTTCATTACAAAATTCTTGGTGAGTAATTTGTGGCGAAAGATTATTAATTTTTTTTTTGGGGGGGGGGGGGAAGATTATAGGGATCTAGGAATTGAGATTGTTTATGAGGATTTGGAGGAATGAAATATACATGTAATTAAAAGTATGTGTTAATTCAAGAAAAAGTAAATATTTTTATAGCTACTAATTTAATAATTATTATTTTATGAAAAAAATACATTCTCTACAAGCATAACCAAACACAATTCCATTCAACATGATTACCTTTTTAGTCATAATTTCAACATACTACCAAATGTTATTTCTCAAAATAATGTATCAACTAATTCAATCTTAAGTTAAAATGCAAAAGAAAACATAACTATTAAAAACAAATCTTATCAATAATTCATTAGTTCGCATCAGAGTTGGCTCTAAAGTGTAGGCAAATGAGGCAATAGCCTAAGGCCTCTAAGTGGAAAAAGACATTTAAATTTAATAGTACTAATTGAGTTCAAATATTAATCAATAAATAAAATAATATTTTTTATCATATGAAAAATAAGAAAAAAAGAGAAATGTTACATTCACAGCATTTCTCACAACAAATTCTAGGTGGCAGCTTGTTGTTAGTGGGCAAAAAAAAAAAAATTTAGAGTGGGTTTAAATTAGAACCAGTAACCAACTTAACATCTAGCAATGCACAAAAATTTTCACAACAAATGAATTGACAAATTTTTACTATTTCTCTTCTAAGTCTACCATTAACACCACATTTTTACTTACTTTATCATTCTATCATATTAATAAATGTGAAAAGTTTTGTTAATTTTTTATCTATAAACTTTCTCAAAAAAAAAATACCTGATTAATTAATAATTTTGCATCGAAAACAATAAAATAGAGTTTAAGTAATATTTATTTTTTTTATTAAAAAAGCCATATTTTAATATATAAAATGCATCAGTTTAGTTTTCAACCTGAGGTCCCTATGCCCGAATTTAAAGGGATTGATTGAGTTTTTTTTTTTTTTTTTTTTCTTGACATTTGTGTGCGGTTTGAAATTTTAAATTTAATAAAGTAGTAAATTCATTCTAGTTGCTGTCTGTGGGATAGTCGTTAACAAAAAGCAAAAAAGGATGATACAGTTTAGTTGTGGGTAGGTTTGACCGTTTAAGTCGTTTGACTGATGTAATAAGTACTCCGTACCCTTAACGGACTAAACTATGAGAAACCAAAAAACTTTAACAAATTGCAGTTTGTCTTTACTCTTTAATCTTTAGTGCATTCGATATGTCTACTACTCTGTTGGGCTGTTCCTGTATTCCATGTACAAATTACGAGACAAATCAATCGCTGAGTGAGTCAATGAAGTTTGTTCAATCATGGTCAGCAAAAGCATGATACTTTTTTTTTTTTAATTTTATTTTTGGGGCGAAAAAGAATAGAATGACACATCAAACACTTTTTTGGGTTATTGTTTCTGTGTATTTTTGGCTATGCTCTCTTGAACTATAATTTCGAAAATTGGACCAGATAAAGAACAGAAAAAAGGGAGTGGTTCTTGGTTCTTTATTTGGATTGGATTTTAATCAATATTCCTACCAATGGTATCATTATTAATATAATTAAAATTTTTAAATAATTTTAATATGAATTTTTTTACTCTATATTAAGAAAAAAAAATGACCTATTTAACTTCACAAGTTTTTATAGATAATGGTTTAAAATACTTGAACTCCGCTAATACTTATTCAAAAAGGGGAAAAGCAAATACTGTCAATGTTTTTTGGGGTATGATATCCACCATAAAGTTATTGTTTAATCTTGCATGAATTTTCAGGAGAGGTTACAAAATGGTTATCATGTAAGGATAAAAAAAAAAAAAAATTAAAAGACACATGTTTTCATGTGGCATGCTATAACTTATCATTGCATTTCATGTAAATACTATTTTATTGGACCTTATCATATTCTAACATAATAAAAATGTATTATTACGATTGAATATGATTTTTGTTTTTAAATGTGATAGTTACAAATTACAACAATGGTTGTGGGAATTTGAATACCAAATATTTCCATTAGTATAAAAATATGGATAAATAATTTTTCTAGATTCCACTTGTCACCTTATGGGAACTCTTTGATTGAATAAAAATTACAATCATTTTACTTCCATTAAAAAAATATATATATTGTAGTTGATCGTAGAATAATTATAGAATATTTTAGGTGTACAGTAATTGTGTACTTCTTCCTTTTATATAATAGTATGTTTTACTAATTAAATTCGTGATGAGACCCATTATTTATCTGAGATGAAAAAACATGTATTTACGGTATTTTGAAAGTATTTTATAAATTTCCTAATTATGAAAAGTTGACCAAAGAGGATGTAATTCAAACGAAGAATTTCTTATGCGTTATAGTACCTCCTTGTGTTATTTAACTTAGTAGTTAGTATTTACAGCTCATGTTGGGCAAGTGGTACCTCCCCTTGCCATAAGGGCTTGGGGTGTTTTCATGGGCTTGTGAATTTGACCTCGGGGGTGGGTTTGGGGTGTGGAACTTAGGTATTAGAATTTCTAAAGTAGCTAAAACAAAAATCCATACTTAGTAGTTTGTAAGATGGAATGTACTGCAGTCTTTAATACAAGTATGAAAGGATTCTCCGAACAAAAAAGAAGAAGGTACAATTCTTTCAACGTATATAGTTTACCATTAGATATATATATTTTTTTTGTTTTGGTTAGTGGATGCCCATGAACCACATATTATAGGACCACATAAATAAATAAATAAAAACTATAATCTTTACTGCAATTGTCCACGTTGCAGTATTTGAGTAATAAAGAAAAAATTGTAAATTCATGTAAAAGATAGACACTGTGACGTAGAATAATTGTGATACAAGTATTTTTTTACCTAGTACTAGAATTACCTTGAGAAAAAATATAGGGCAACAAACTATTCACAATTTATTTGCCACAATTGTCATGTGGTAGAGTGTAAGTGGTGGAAACAAAAATTGCAAATCTATATGTAAATAGTAGACAATCATTCATAATTTGCAACACCAAAATTATGGCAAAAAAAAGTTGTGAAATAGATTGCGTTGAGTTAATTCATGTAAAAAATTTGTACTACCATCCAAAAAGCTAATAACCAATGGAAAAAAGTTAACAAATGCCTAAATATTAGTTTATGAAATATTTTTAAAGACAGTTTAAATAAAAAAATTAAAAAATAAAATAACTTACCTTTTTTTACAATATTTTATGTTTATCATAAAAATAATATAAAATATTTTTTAAAATAGTTAATTAACAAATAACTTTCCCGTCGCTAATAAATAAACAAAGAAAGAAAAAGTAGATATTGATACAGCAAAGTCAACAGGAAAGGAAGTCTGCTCTGCTAAGTGTCAGCCTTTTTTTTTTTTACTTATAAATAATAATATCTTTCTCATTGCCAAGTCTCCTCCAAACGGTTCTAAAAAAATCATCACCTCCATAAAGAAACACATAGCTCTCCTTCGATTCCTTCGTCTCACAAACTTTTTTTTCTTTTAAGAAAAAAGGTTTCAAATATTCTCTCTGCCTTTTTCTTTTCTTATTTTATTTTATTTTATTTATTAATAAAAATTATCATTCTTTTATCCAATAGCTTGTGTGCGAGCTAATAACAACAAGAGGAGCAAGCATAAAAATCACAGCCAAAACAACAAAGTTCAGCCATTTTTGGTTTTCAGTTGGATCGGTAGGAGGAAATTCTCAATAACCCAGTTTTGGTTTGTTCTTGTTACTTGTTTTTAGCTTTTGTGGCTTTTTCTTGGGGGCTTTAAGGCTTTAGGGTTTTAATAGTTGAAGGGTTTTTGTTCATTTCATATTATAATGATCAACTATTGTTTTTGATTGTGCAGTTTGTGAAATTGGGGAGGTGGGTTTGGTTTGAAATCTGGGTTGGAGGTGGATACAGGGGTTGGATGTTGAAATTTTAGTTGAAGAAGTTGAAGTGGCTGTTGAATTCCTTTTATGGATAGGCTCTGCTGTTTTAGTGGTTCCTACTCTAAGGTAAGGTTTTTTTTTTTTTTTTTTTTAAAAAACTTTATGTGTCTATCAGTTTGTCTCTAATACCAATCAATATGTTCTGTGTTGTGAAAAGGTTAACCAATAAACTGAAAAGGCGTAGTCTTTAATTGTTTGTTAGAGGATTATTTTTGTTGTGTGATTGATTTGTGTCTCCAATTTTCTTAGTAGGGATATAGACTCTTGAGTGAATATGATAATTTTGTGATGTTATTCAGTTGAATTATTCAACGTTTGCAGGTTCTTAGTAGATTATTGATCATTCTTTGTTGTATAATCACTTGTATAGAATGGATAATTGGGGGGGCTTTGGAGGTGATGATGGCACATCTAGTTAGTTTGAGTGGTTCAACTGTTCAAGTTATCTTTTTGCTTCTTTAGTGAGTTTGATGGGGGACTTTTAGCACAGAATTGGACTGATATTTGCAGGGTTGCTGAAATTGGGTGTAAGAGATTTTGAAATTTTTACACTGTTAGGCCACATATTTTAGTAAGAACTGATGATCGGAATTGAACCAACTGCATGTTTTCTGACTTGCAGTTTATATTACTAACTTTTGGTGACCCTCTATCATCCTCTCTCTCTCCCCCTCTGAAAAAAGAAAAACAAAAAAGAACCATCATAAACATAGCAAAATAGACTAATAGAGACCAAAATAAGAAGGAAAAGAAAAAAAGAAAAAGTAAGTTCCTATCTTGATAACTTTCAATGCTTCATTTGTTTGGAATGCTAGTTATTAATTAAATATAGTAATTTCTTTTTTTTTTTTTTAATTTTCTTCTTGCAAAGTTGCCTCATGCAAATGGTTTTCAAAGTTGCAACTTGCAACCACTTTTTTTTTGCTTCTGTACCATATAACTGCCTCTAAAACACGCAAGATTAATATTGAGGTTTTTGTTATTTATATTTTTGTTATGTAGCTTGTAGGAGGGCGTTCCTCATGTAGCTCTGGCAAAGGAAAAAGCCATGAGGGGTTAATCAAGTTTGGTTTCAGCCTAGTAAAAGGGAAAGCTAATCATCCCATGGAGGATTACCATGTTGCTAAATTTATGCAGATTGAGGGACATGAATTAGGACTATTTGCTATCTATGATGGCCATTTGGGAGATACTGTTCCTTCCTACCTACAGAAACATTTGTTTTCCAATATCCTAAAGGAGGTGAGGTCTTGCTTTTAAACTTTAACAGAATTTTAAATTTCAGTCTTGCTCAGTTATGTAATAACTTTTAAGGGTGTATTCTTAGTTTCTTACACTCTAATATAATCATTTTAGGAAGAATTTTGGGTTGACCCCAACAGATCTATCTCAAAAGCCTATGAGAAGACAGACCAGGCAATTCTCTCTCACAGTTCTGACTTGGGGCGGGGTGGGTCCACAGCCGTAACTGCAATTTTGATAAATGGCCAAAAATTATGGGTAGCCAATGTTGGAGATTCACGAGCAGTTCTCTCAAAAGGGGGCCAGGCAATACAGATGTCTATAGACCATGAGCCCAACACCGAGCGAGGCAGCATCGAGAACAAAGGCGGTTTTGTCTCAAACATGCCAGGTTTCTCACAGCCACCTCTCTTTAGAGAGTTTGTTTGAATGTGTACTCATCTGAAGTTATTATACACATAGCTGATGTTTTATTCGAAATAATTACCTAGCTAGAGTTTGTTAATCATCATTTAAATGGAGTTTCATCTTCAAATTTCTGGCATCATTTTTTATTTTCTTAAAAATCTTTTTGGATTAATTTATGCAATTGCATCTTACAAATGGCCAGTTCTCCTTAGAAAATATCAGCTGGGACCATGCCTCATGAAGCAGAGGTCACTAGTTTGAATCTCCCCTTCCTCCTTCCCTTGGGGCCAAAACTTTTTATTTATTTATTTAAACTATCAATCATCGCCCACTTATCAAAAAAAAAAAAAAAAAAAACTATCAATCATCACCTACAAGAAATTATTTCATAAGAACTTAAAAGTGTTGGTAGATCTCTCTGTGATTATCTGATTGTCAGGAGCCAGAGTAGCATTTGTGGGAACTAGTCCATTAACGTTTAGGTGGCCTGTACATTTACTTTGATATGCACCAAAATAATTTTGAAAGTAAAAGAGTGAATTCATGTACTTTGTTCATAGCTTGATCAAGCCTTTAAACATCCTGCCTCCTGGTTTATTATTAAGATATTTTGTTTTTAAGTGATCAGTTGCCTTTGTCTTAAAGAAAAACTCTGCTGATCCACATTGCAAGGACTAGATTATGTTGTAGCTGTGCTGTTACCATGCAAATCATATTCCTGTCCACTAAACTGGTAGCTTTCTACTTATATATTAGGTGCTAAGAAGAAGGTTTTTTTTTTTTTTTTTTCCCCAAAGTTTTGTTGTTCGATGCAAATTTCTCATATGATTACCACAACAACAAGAAGCCTTATCCCGAATTTCTCATATGATTGCTGCATGAAATTTTCATTGTAGTGACAATTTTTTAGGCTTTCAGTGATGAATTTTTAAGGCATCAAGATGTCTCTCATGTTGGGAGGTTGGGTGGGATTTAGTGCTCCTCACTTTGGATTCAAGACTACCCAGAAAAAAGAGTTTGCATACACTGTCTTTTGGTCACTAGTGTTATCAAATAAACCAAGGAATAACTTAATTATTTTTATAGTCCACTGGGGCACTTCAGAAAAATACGAGGAGTTCACGATCTGATCTGTGTTGTCCAAAATCATAAAGGTATTACACTATTTTTTGTCAACAAGTATCTGATAGAACTGCATCTGCTGCCCTTTGAAAGACCCACATCTGATGACCTTGAATTGTGGGTTTTGCTCTATAGTGTAGCCAGGTTGATTGGGAGAGAGGGACTTCTTTTTTGGGGGGTATCACGAGCCTCTTGGATGAGATAACACAAACAGAGTGGATATCCTTCTTTGCTATAAGAAAAGAAAAACAAGAAAAATTTCCTGCATCCATGCAGAAGGTGATAACTCTATTGTCATCATATGGAAGAGTTGTAGGCTTGTGGGAGCTCTCCAATGTCTTGGGTTTGTGATATACATAGTACTTAGTATGCCCAGACTAAGGTATTCCCAAACTGACTCTTAGAAAACAATCTCCTAGTGAAAATGGATGCCCTCTGCTTTGGTGTTCCTTTGAGTTGGTAACTTGGTATCATACCTCAGCATGTGGCTTATATCTCTTGATGACTATGATGCTGTTTTGTTCTTCTCCAGAGTTGTTGATACTAGGTAAATATCAGATGACACCAAAAGTTTGGGTGGTGGTCAAGATTCAGGGCTTTCTTTCGGAAATAGGGACTTCTAATTCTCTTATAAGGACGTGGGTGGGTCCCTGCTGCATATATCTTTTTTTAACGTGCTACTCTGTATATCTTAGGTGTTGCTTGATTTTTTTTTTGGCTTCCTTTGACAAATCTATGCTGCTCAGCAATCTGCTTATTATCATGTTGGTCATATATATATATATATATATATATATATATATATTTGTTTATGAAACAGAGATAAATTCATTAATAAAGAAAAAAGAACACAATATTTCTGCTACTCAGTGCATACTAGCACCACACAGAACCACACCAAAACCCACAGCAGCTCAAAACAATAGTACCCTAATATCACAGAACAACCAACACATACATCAGCACTATTAGGAATTATTACACAGTAATACTGAGGAAAGTATAAACCAGAACAGCAAAGCCTCCTCAGTTCTTAAAAACTTTATAAGAGACGCTCCAATTTCAACATAAAACTTTTACTGCAGTGACAGCTTCACCTTCACCTTCTTGCAAATCTCAAATCAAGCTTTAACATCTCACATGATGGAGGTGATGATGGAATCTTCAGATTTGATATGCCCTCTGTAGACCCAGGCATTTCTTTGAAGCCAGATATCGTAAACAGTGGCAACCGTGCCCAATTTACATAACACGGCTTTGAGAAATTTTTTGTGGATCTCTCTAGTACCCAATTCAATCACAGCATCCCATTGACACTTTGAGTTTTTAACCAGACACAGGCATGTAATCTTCCTCCAAATTATTTGTGTGAAAGAGCATTCAAAGAAAATATGGTCCCTGCTCTTAATGGGGACTTATTGAGAATAAAGTGGGTCCAAGCTTTAGGAAGGAGCACCCATGCTGATTTTTACAGGTTTTTTCCTCATCGTGCTTTAACCATGCCAAGAGTTTTAATTCAAGCGTATTCTTTCTCTTAGTCAAGGTGCTTTGACCATACCGGCTATTGCTTACCACTTTATCCTTGTCTCTTGCAAATTTTAATGAATTCAAACTACTCACTTGTTTTACTTTCCAATAATGTGAAGTATCTTTATCATTAGGAACTTTGCTAAGTGCCAATAAAATAGATTTAAGCCAAATATCCGTGTGATCTGCATATGTCATCAGACACAATGTAGCAGCTTTTATGAATGAAACACAATAACTCTTATGGTCTTTATTCATAACTGTTTGGAAATGGTATTTTCTTTGTGGTGTTTTGATTTAGTAAGCTTAATAGTTGGGTAATGTTACAGCAATAAGCTTGATCTCTGTCATGCCAACTTATCAGGGGATGTCCCTAGAGTCAACGGGCAGCTGGCTGTTTCTCGTGCTTTTGGAGACAAGAGCCTCAAATCACATTTGCGATCTGACCCAGACATACAAGAGACTCTTGTAGATGCCAATACCGAACTTTTAATCCTTGCTAGCGATGGTCTTTGGAAGGTAATTGTTTCGCTCTGAAGATCTGTAGCACTATCTACACGTTCATACAAAAAATGGCACATGATTGTCTACACTGTCCTTGCATTAGTGTAAACCTTTAAGAGATCGTTTTCCCTTTTGCACGTTATATTCAGGTAATGCCTAATCAAGAAGCAGTTGATATTGCAAGAAGGATCAAAGACCCGCAGAAAGCAGCTAAGCAATTAACAGCTGAGGCATTGAAAAGAGACAGTAAAGATGACATATCGTGTGTTGTTGTTAGATTTAAGGGATGATACCTTTTAAATCAGTGTGATTTCGAGGTGCAGTATATACCTACAATAAGAGTTATTACACGGTATGCCAATTTGTGGTTAGGCCGACGACAAATAGATACCATGTTGGGGTAATCCACACTGAATTTTCCAGAAATATGAACTCGTCAAAGGAAAAAACGGAGAAGAAAAGGAAGGATTTCCCTACTGTAAATTTAATTTCTCGATCAGTGCTTGATATTGTTTGATTTCTTTTTTTTTAAAAGTGAATTAGGAGCTTGAAATGATACGTATTGTTTTATTCTCAAGATCTACTTCCTTGCGGCTGTGTTGATGAATATATGCTTTTATGTGATTGGAGTATTTGCCTTTGTTTAATACTCTCGTGTTGGTACCTCCCTAGTTTTATCATCTGATCACTGGAAACTTTTGGAATGGGCCATGTTTAGCTTCGGCCTTCTGAGTTTCAAATATTCTTTTGTTTAAATTATAATTTAGACCTTAGAAAACCTTGAGGTTTAACACTGTTGATTTTTTTTTTTTTTTTGAGAATTATACTGTTGAAATTGAATCCTGAATCGATAGTTTTCGATAGTTTCAAATTGAATCCTGAATCGTACCAATTTATGCATTAACTATACTACCAAACCCTCACTACCAAACCCTTCTTGGACTTTTTCCACGCTTTCTGGTTGGAGATGCGATTCAATCCTAAAACTTGGTGAGAATATACTTCACCTGTACCCAGCAAATTAGAATATTTTATCCTTTTCCTCCCGATAGTAACACAATCATTTTTGTTTTTGTTTATTTCGATAATTTTGGATAATGGATACATCTAAGTGGGAAGATCAATATTGATATACTTACAAGGATAGACACGTTGCTAACGGTAATTGTTTTCTTACATTTGTTGATATACATCGCGATATATTCTCATTTACAATTCAAACTAGGTGACATGAACGGATAATATACAACAAAGAATGTGAAAATCAATGCCCCAATAGGTTTTGTTAATATCTAATCATCTGATCTCCAAAGTTTATATCAGGTTAAAGATTTAATTTCTAATATTTTAATAATTATGCATGTTCCTTGAATTGACAATATTTAATCCGAGTAATGAAATGAGAAAGAGAGTTTTTTTTTTGGACGGAGAGCTTTTTTCTACTTCAAAGAGGGTCCAGTTGGGTTGGGCTAAACTTGAAGCCCATTAGCATCTTTATAGACAGTAATAAAGGACAAGAATGTGATGTCATGTGACACCTTTTAGGGTTTTAACTTGAAGCCCTGCTAGCTGCTGCTCTATATATGCCGCTTCACAATTCATCTATAGCCGTAATCTCTCTATCTTTATCTCTATCTCTTTGTAGGGTTTTTGCTTTTGTTAAATGGTAAAGGTGGGAGCGTAGTGAGTGAGTGTGTGATAATGATTGCCTCTTCTTTCAGCTACAAGGGCTAAGATCTAAGGATCAATTTCTTGATGGCTTTGTTCTGGGGGCATAAATCAATTTAGCTCAATGGCTTGGGGGTTCAACTTTATCCGGTTTAGTCGCCTCTTACTTCTCTGGCCTCCCCTTGCCTTTGCTACATTTTCATTTTTGTTCTCTATAATTTCTATTTGAAATGCTCTGGTTTAATGTCTTAGCTAAGACAGCTTTATTGTTATTTTATTATCTTGTTTGCCTAATAGGAATCCATCCAACAAGTTTAGATAATTCTGTTGTTGTTTTTGTTTTTTTTTTTTAATTTAAATTTATTTAAGGAATTAGCTAGGGTTTTTAGAACATAATCAACATATGGGTGTTGTTGATAAATTTGGATTTTTTTTTCAAAATAATCCATTCATGGATTCAGCTAGCTAAGCTGTTCCTAACAAATCCACTAGGCTGTTCAACATATGGTTGTTGTTCTCAAGTTTTTTGTTTACTGAGTTAGTGCACGAGGTGGGAACGTATATGATATAAAAGTGTATTTTGAACTTCAACGTATAGGGGCCAACTATGATTTTGATGATATAACTGATTGAGGAAATGATATAAAGGATTTTGCTAATGTGTGCCCTTAAGCTATTCATTTTTTGAAACATTTTTTCAGGAATTGAAAAAGTATTGACAGCTTGTTTAATTCCCGAGAAAATGTTTTCAAAAATGGATGGCTTAATGTGTGCAACCAGACGTAATGATAAATTAGAGTAAATTTGGTTTCATCCCTTTGTCTTCCTCTAGGCTTGTATACTTATTTGAGTTATTTCTAATTGTAGTAGTTTGGGTGTGTTTTGCCTCTCCTTTCGGCTGCAAGGATTTGTTTCTTGATGGCTTTGTTCTTGAGGCATAGACTGAATTTCAAGATCTTGGGGGTTTATTTTTATCCAGATATTTCGTTTTTGTTTATCTGGCTCCCCTTTCTTTGATACATTCTAATCATTCTTTGTGATTTGATTTTTGGATTATGAATTGCTTTTGCTCTGTTGGGTCATTAGAATGGAAGGAAAAGAAAAAGGAAAGTTTCAATCTTAGATCCTGGGGTCTTTTTTTGAAGAATTTTCCTTTTCATTTCTGACCATTTGTTGCCAATTTAAAGTTTGTGTAGTCAATGAGTTTTAACCCAAATGGCACCTCCTCCTCGTAAAAGGGTGAAGGGTAAAGTCATGGGTTCAAAACTCATTGGTTGTGTGTAACTTGCACATCAAGTGTTTATACATTTCTCTCACATGGGTGTGGGTTCCATTAAGATGTTATTTGCACATCTTGCAATAGCCACTCTTTGATTTGGAATTCTCACCCATGTGAGAGGGGTGTGTATGCAACTAATTGCAAGTTAGATGCGGTGTAGGTTAGATGTGTTTCAAACTAAAATGTGTAGAACTGGATCGACATGAATAAAAGGAAAACAATTAAGTTGTATTGGAAATTTTACTAATTGTAATAAACTTCAAAATATGCAGTCTGTTGGTAAATTGTTTTTATTGCATTTTGGTTTTTCTCTTATATGGTGGTCTTCACCATGAGGAACAATCAATAGAGAACAAGTAGAGATCATATGTTGAATGTTGCAAGTTTGTATTCTTTTGCCTGCCATTGAAGCCCATTAATGGTTCAACCTTTGGCTTGTTTCGCAATAAAGTAATGCTCTATAGACATAATATTTTTCACAATAAATTTCACAACTGTTGAGTTGGTAAGTTATTACCAATTTTCATATTGGTTCACTATTAATAACTTGTCACCTCTACAGTTGTGAAATTTTTTGTGAAATATGTTTTGACTCTAGACTTATGGATTGCAAAATGTTGATTTACAAGTGCTGTCCAATGGTGGTATCAAGGATAGGTGCTTATACATCTACTTTTTCAAGATTCTGTGTGAAAAAAGTTAAGTTTTTGGCGCAGTCTTTTATGTTAAAGAGCATGGGTTGGCATTCATAGTATTCCCTTAAAGGCTTGCATTTCACTACTGTCATTTTCATTATGCATAACAATTCAATTTTTTGTTTGCCTTCCCTTTCCTTGTTAATGTGGTATTGACTATTTTAATTTGTTTTCTTTGACTGTGTGTTAAGAGGAAGTCTTGGATTGAAGAGATCTTTTGTAGCTTGAAATCATTCACCTCTTTCCATTATAGGAGTTAGCCTTTTGATTTTGTGCTAAAAGTATAATGGGGCGTCGTTGGAGTCTAGAGGGTGGGATTGGAGCATGGCTTTTGATTTCAACTTGGGATTGGAAAATGTTTTAGGAGAAAAGGGTTAGCGTTATATGGTACTTAAATGTTTTTAAGGATTGCAGCAGTTGGTATGTAGGCAGATTAGTTAATGAGATGCTTGGTGTGTGATTGGGTTGTAAGAATTACTAACAAGACTAGCAAGTGCTCTAAGAATTACAGTTTGCTAGAGGAGTAGGAATGAAACAATGCATTTGGAATTTTTTTTTTGTTGTTAAAAATGAAAAAGTTTAAAAACACTTATAAGGGCAATGTGACTTTTCTGGTTGCTAGTAGAAGCTGTGTGTTATGTGGCATTAGTGTATATTGCTGCATCAGGCATTATTTACGTCTTGTTCCATTTGTTTTCTTCAAAATCCCTTTCAGGTTTTTTGATCTCGAATTGCCTATAATTTGTCATACCTAAATGCTAGGATAGCTTCATAACCATTCACAGAGGGATGGTAGCAAAACAAAGAGGTTGTGTTTGTGACTCAGCATTCATGTTCCCCTATTCCGCCCTCTGTTTTTCGTGTTGTTTTTTTAAACTTCAGAATTGGGTCAGCAAAATTCCATACACTTGCCAGTTAATCAATTTTGATCGTAAATTGTCCTCTTAATTAAGATTTCAATCACTGTTTATTGCTCAGTGTTTTTTAATCAGTTCTTCAGGGAAATCAAAGTGGAAGATTCTGCCACTCAAAATGTTTTATTTAAAGACATATAAGTTAATCATAATTTTTTCTTTTCCTTTCCAGACATTGACACAATAGAGAGGAAACAATGTTTTTACTCCTTATGCCTAGTAGTTTATGTGAAAGAAAAAGGTCTTGGTTTTGTAGGTGGTTCAAGGCTTCAAGGAACTTGATTGGCTTAATTCAAAAAAGAAAAGGTACTTTATTGGCCGGATTGAGAGCTATTTGTGTGTGCTATTTTATTAAATCTAGGGGGAATAATTTTTTGCTTATCTATAAATACTGTATAATCGAAGTCTTAGACTTTTTGTAAACTTACTAATGTTGCGCTACATAAGTTTGAGAGCCACCACCCACCGTCAGGCATGGATTCCGCCATCGTCAGACTGCTGGACTTAGGTTTTGGTCTTTTCCTGGGGATTGTGCTTTAACATGGTTCTTTTGGATTTTGTTGGTTGTAGGGCTTAAAGCTTTGGTCTCAATTATTTATCGAGTTCTGTATTGTTTATTGTCTATTGGTCTCAATCATTGCTATAGTTTATTTCTTGTGAGATTTATATGATTTTATTTATCATATGTATTTAAAAGAAATAGAGAAAATTTTAGCAGAAACTTTCGAAAAAAAGATATTTCATGGCAAAATTGAAAAGCTGGGATGTAAGTATGAAATATTGAAAAGCTGGGTTATAAGTATTTGAATGAATGAGACTGCTTCAGATATGGATATTTTTTCCCCTTTGTTTCTATGAATATAATATTTCTTGGCCAATCGTGGGGTTCATATTAGTGGATAGGAAATCCATATGGGGTTTTAGAGTTGTTTATTTTTTTGAGAGAGAGTATAAACGTTGTTTATAACTGTATTATGTGTCGTGTAAGGAGTTTTGCACAAAACAAAGGCGATGGCTGGAAGGAATAAAACAAGTTAAGATTTCTACTATACTTGAAGCTCATCTTTTGGGACAGTTAGGATCTTTCCTTTCCTTTTATTAGACGAGAGCATCCTTAGCATGCCTTTAATGTGTTTGAGAGATTGCCTGATTGTCTTTTCAAATATAAGAGGAGCTGTTTATGTTGCTCAATAGTGCTATAACTTAACAGTCAAAAAACTCTTTTTGTCTAACTTCAGCTTCAGGGAAAGTGTAGTTTGAAGCTCTATTTCTTTGAACTATTAGTTGCTTTTTTGTACTAGGGAAGCTTTTAGGAAATCTAATAATACACTTACATTCAAGGGAGTCAATCTCGTACCGGAGGCTATATCGGTTTAACTAGTAGAACGATATATTTTGATACCGGTTAATATTGGTGTACCGTTTCGAGTTTACCGCTATTATATGTATATATATATGTGTGTGTGTATTATAATAAATATGAAAGTTTAAAACATTACCTTAATTCAGAAAAAATTATTCATGATTTTAGACTTTAGTATCAATTAAAAGAAAAAAACTTTCTCAAAAAAAAAGAAAAAAAGAAAAAAAAAACACAATATAAAAATAAAAAATTTAATTGTTTATTGCATTCTAAGAAAACAAATAATACTAATAAGTTAATACAAATAAGTTATTATTCTGCCTTTACAAAAATTCAAAAATTACAAAATTAAAAAAAAAAAAAAACTTTTTTCTGTACCGACTGGTATGCTCGGTGCCAGCCGATATTGCCCGAAATTGGCCGGTATATGACTGATACGGCCGGTATTTAAACCGGTACGAAACGTTACGTTTTAATACCGGTATATGTACAAGTACAATATTGACTACACTGCTTACGTTAGATAATATTCACAACTTGATCTTTTAGCCAAAAATATGTTTTGTTGCTAATTTTCATTGAACGGTAAGCATTGAATCCAATGTAGGAATTAGGTAATTCATAAAGAAGGTTTTTGACTCTATTTTACAAATTGTCAATTCTATTAAACTTACACAAATGTTCATGATGATTGAGGCGATTTCCAGCTCACATCTGCAGCTATAAAAACAAAATGAATCATTCATAAATTGCTACACATTTAGCATATTTTCAATATTTGTTGGATGGTATTTTGTTTTGTTTTTTAAATTTATTATGAGTGTTCAAATTTTTTTTTATTAAATTTGTAATTGCTATTTTGCAAAATTGTTACAATTATAAGATATTATTAACATAATCTCCATCTAATAGCATCTAAAACAAATATAAAATAACTAAGATTTCTTTAAATCGCATTTTCAATAGTTTTTCGTGCATTACACGAGTAGCCAAAGATATTTGACTATTAGTTGAATATTTTGCCACGTAAGCTAGTCGCTCAATTTTACACATTGTTTTTTTTATTAATTTTCGTGCATTACACAATTTGTCAAAGATATTCGACTATTAGTTGAATATTTTGCCACTTAAGCTAGTCGCTCAATTTTACACATTGTTTTTTTATTAATTTATTTATTATGTTAAAAATAAGAGTTTTATACCGACTATTACACAGAAAACTACAGAGTTTTAAACCAACTACTATTCAACTACTTTCTCCAAAAAAAAAAAAAAAAAAACTACTATTCAACTAAATGAAGAGTTTAAACCAATCAACATTTGAATATTTATTACTCAGCAATCTAAGGAGTTTTAAACCAACTATTACTTTACCTGATACTATATTAATGTAGCACCATTAAACCTCATAGCTATAGTTATTTCGTTGCCACCACTGCTGGTAACACTTTACCCTTGCGTGCACAACAGTGAGGATGAGGAGGTAAACTATTTGCACTGCAACTTCAAGGGTACAAAAGCGTTTTTGCTCTTTTGTTTCTACAATCCCTTTGTTTTTAAGCATCAGGGTATCTTTTACATGAATTTCTCTTTCATAATTTCTTTTGTTTTCATATTGTTTTCTTTAATATCCCATGTTTGTATATCTTTTTTCGTATTTTGACTTCCATTGTTTCGTGTATTTGTGTAATATTTCATTAAGAACCAAATTTGTGTTTACTTGTTATGCCTTTTTGTTTTTAAAGTATAGTTTATGTGAAAGAAAAAGGTCCTCATTTTGTAGGTGGTTCAAGGCACTTGATTGGCTGGGTTGAGAGCTATTTGTGTGTTTTTTTTTTTTTTTACACCTAGGAAGAGTAATTTTATGCTTATTTACTTTTATTGAGCAACCATCAACACATGTTCTTAAACATTGGATGAAACATTTTGTAAGCATTTTATTAAACAATATACATACACATTTTCTATAAAACTGGATGTCTAGAGTCTAGTGACACTTTGTTTGATGTATTGCATAGAAGATGATTTTGCATGAACTAAAATCCTTCTGCTAAGGCTAGGATCACCTAAATCAAAAGATAAAAGGTATGCCAGGATTCAATTACGTTGCCTTCATCTCTACTTTCTCATAAAAATTAATCATGGACTTACACACTTGGAGCCCAACCCATGATATGACTAAAAAAAATCTATTTCTACTTCCTCAAAAAACTAGTCATGGTTTAGCACAGTTAGGCCCAACAAATCAGCAAGGTCATAAGACCCAAGAAAATTTTTATTAAAAAAAAGCTTCGGCCAGTTTTTGTATTGCCTGTACAATCATGACAGCTTTTGGATAAGCTAAAGCGGTTTATAAGATAATAATTTTAAATTTTAATTTAAATGAAATATCTCTTTAGTTTAAATAAGACAAAAATTTAAGATACAATTTTTTTTTTTTAGTTAAGATTCAAAGAATAGTTGAACTCAATTTTATTCTTCTATAAATTGGTTTCTATTTATTTATAGTTTATTAGTATTTGCTTTTGACTGAAGGGTTTCTATAGAGAAAATGTCGGCTTCTATTGAAGCTCTAGCAATGATTGGTGCAAATTATATTGAGTGCACCGTTGATTTTGAAGAACGAGAGAGAAAAGGGCAACCACCATGTCATTTAATGGTTGAAGCATTTAAGAAAGATATAAATGACTTGGCTTCACTCTCTCCTATCACATCAAGCTCAAATAATGGTGAATACTGTGCAGTCCTCGTTAAAGTTGACCGCCTTTCAGAGGTCCAACCTGAAGTTCCAAGAAAGCTTATCCAAAGAAGCTTAAACTCAATGGGGGCATGGATGATGAAAGTCATAGCAAGGTTTATGAAGATGTTAAGGCTGCTAATGCAAAAAAAAGGCATAGTTAAGAAGGTCTACCTTCATCAACAAAACTAGCATTGACCTAGAATTGTATTAATTTCTATGTAGTGGCTCTTCTATCTTATATTTACTTGCTCTAGAATCTAGATGCTTAATTAGAGCTAATCTAACTAGGTAGGTAAGCTATAAGAGTTTTCACTGCTGACAAATGTATATGCGTTTTAATTTTAGTATCAATAAACTTCGCTTGTTTGCTTTGAGTTTCATGTGTCTAATTTAATGTTTCTAGTGTGACAATATGACATCCCAAACCGAAACTTTGATGGTATAGTTATTGATCTCTAAATCAACTACAGGTAAAAGAGCAAATCCTAATGCTTCAGACATGAGCGGTAAAATCATACTTACAATACAGTAAGCTTGTTTTAGACATCACTTGAGTACTAGAGCCATTTTGAGTCTCTATGGTTTCCTTTGCAGGGTTTAGACATCACTTGAGTAGTTGAGTACTCGAGCTATTTTGAGTCACTATGGTTTCCTTGGCAGGGTAGGAGAATAGTGACAATGGAAGATTACCCACGTTCAAAGCATTTGAAATTAATTAACTCGTTATTATACTGCTCAATTGGAGTTAGTATTAAAATATACAAATATGCCAGAAATTGTTAAATTGTGGGTTGATTTTGAGCTTCGTTTATATGATGGTAAGATTCAAATAGTCTTGCACAGTTGTCGATGGTTTCTTTCAATTTTAATTTAATTCTTTTTTAGCATTCAAAATTTTTCTGGAAATTATTTTGGTAAAGGATACAAATATTCCCACCAACATTATTATATGTTCTAAAATGTTCCCAAAAAAAAAAAAACAGAATTTGAAATTAATTTTCTATTTCAATTGAGTTTATAAGTTTCAAATTAACTTCCAAATATTTTGAAATTATTTGGAATTATAAGTTTAAAAATGTCTTTTAGTTGTGGATCGTTTATTTCAATTTTAACTCACTTCTTTTATTACATATTTGCAATTTAATTATTACATTTTAACTCACTTCTTTAATTACATATTTGCAATTTAATTATTACATATTTGCAGTTTTAATGTAAAAGTCACATACTAACCAGTGATATCCAATTCAAAATGATAATACCAAGAATACAACAATGGATAGGATTCCAAATACAAAATCTTTCTCAACTAACTACTTAAACAATAAGATTCCAAAGGGTTTCAAATCCAATGTCTTTTTCCACTATCCAATTAAAACTTTAATTAAAAACTCAAACATTTGAGATTTGATTTGAGTTTGAAATTAATTTGCCAACTGTGGTTTTTAAGTGCGAAGATTCCATAGTTGGTAAGCCAACTCTAGAGCCGGGTCATTTTATTGCATAAAGTGATATTCTAAAGTGAATCATTTTACGAAAAATTATTAGTTTATTCCAATATCCTAATGGTAGTACTCATTGAACACTTCTTTAAAAAAAATCATCAATTTGATATATTTTTGTAAATAACTTTACCTTGATTAAATTGGTTTCTGTGTATTAATATCACTATGATAATGCCAAAATTATGCAATATTTGCCATGTTATTGGCATGTTAAATGTCTTTCATGCAATATGACCATATTTCTATAAAAATTAAAAAACATATGCATAGAGTATTTTAAACTTAAAATAAAATATTTAAAAAACTTGTAAATTATATACAGGGTCGCTCCTATTAAATACTTCAATTCAATTTCAAAAAAAAAAAAAAATTTTTATACCTTGCTCAAATTCACCATCTGCAAAAATAGGGCCTAGTCTCGGGCATACTTAGTATAAGTGAAAATAAAATGTATTGTGACCTAATATTTTATAAGCAATACATGATTTAGAAAAAAGAATCCAACATTTTTTCAATACATGGTCGTTGTCTCTCTTGGCAATTTTGGACTATAGTTATTGAACAATGAATTTTCAATAATGAATTTGTCTCGAAAACTATTAATTCTAATTTTAATTTTGACAGAGAGAAAAGGAAGAGTAAAAATTTTGGAATATTAAAAAAATCTACACTCTTAAACTTCCGCAAACATAGTAAAATATGTTAATAAAATGCTGAACATTCGAAAAGAATATAATATTTTAAAATTAAGTTTTATTTATTAAATTTTTTGGCCTTAATTAAAATTTTTAATGTAAAACAGAAGACAAGATTTTTTTTTTTTTCCTTTTTAGTGAGATGCCTTACTTCTTATTATTATTATTTTTTTTAATGCAATACAATAAGACTTTTTTAATGCCAAATCTGAAGTTAGGCAGTTAGTTCAATCCTTTTACATTATGGTTCACACTCAATTTGCACTAAAAATCAAAGCTATAAGAATTGACAATGACAAAGAATTTGACATGCCAGATTTTCTTAGTTCCAATGGTATCATTCATCAACATAGTTGTGTTTACACTACACAATAAAATTTTGTTGTGGAGAGAAAACATCAGCACCTCCTTTCTATTGCTAGAGCTTTACAAAATCAATCTCATCTCCCAATCTAGTTATGGGGTGAATGTGTTTTAAAAGCAGCTTACTTAATCAAGAGATTACCTTCTCCTTTGTTGAATAACAAAACTCCTTTTGATCTTCTTTTTAAAAGGTCACTAGATTATAGTCATCTCAAGGTGTTTGGTTGTTTGTGTTTTGCTTCCACCATTGCTCAAACCAAAAATAAGTTCTCTCCAAGAGCTAGAATGTATATTTTCATTGGTTATCCATTCAATGAAAAAGGATATAAGCTTTTTGATCTTGAATCCTATACTCTTTTCATTTCAAGGGATGTTGTTTTTCATGAATCTGTGTTTCCTTATGCTTCAATGTCATCTAATTCTGAATCTAATTCTTCATTGCCTCTACCTTGTGTTCCTGCTATTCCTTCCATCTTTGATGATACTCTTTTGTCAAACTCTCATTCTTTTGTTACTTGTCAAGACTCCATCATTCAAGTTCATCATGAACTTGTTGATGAATTTCTTGATGATGTACCAGAAGAACCCCCTAAGCCTCTTGTTGATCCTATTCCTCTTACAAGGTCTTCTAGAACTGTTAAACAACCATCATACCTCCAAACATATCACTGCAAAAAAGTATCATCCTTTTTCACTGCCAATCCATCTTTCCCCTTTGTACAAATCTTTATGTTGTTCCGTTTCCTCTACTGTTGAGCCTTCTTTTTATTATCAAGTTGTTTCTGACCCCAAATGGCAAAAGGCCATGGCTACTGAATTAGCAACACTTGAGCCCAACAACACATGGACATTAACCCCATTACCTATTAGTAAGAAACCTATAGGGTGTAAATGGGTTTACAGAATTAAATATAGAGTTGATAGTTCAATTGAAAGATACAAGGCAAGGTTAGTAGTTAAGGGGTTTACCCAAAAAGAGGGAATAGACTACATTAAGACTTTTTCACCAGTTGCAAAAATGGTGTCTGTCAAGGCTTTTCTTTTTATGGCAATAGTCAAGGGCTGGTTTTTAAACCAATTGGATGTGAACAATGCTTTTTTGCATGGTGATCTCCATGAAGAGGTGTATATGACTATTTCATAGCCAGGGGGAGATGATTTGTATACTCAATAAGTTTCTTTATGGGCTTAAACAAGCCTCTAGATAGCGGTTTGCTAAGTTTTCTACCACTTTGATTCAACTTGGATTCGCTCAATCCAAGGCGGACTATTCCTTTTTCACAAGGCAATAGGGACATACATTTATGATTCTTTTAGTATATGTGGATGATGTTTTAGTGGCTTGCAATGATAAAAGATGAGATAGACAAGTTCAAGGTTCTATTGGATCAAAAATTTAAATTGAAGGAATTAGGTGATTTGAAATATTTTATTGGTTTGGAGGTTGCTAGATCAGACAAAGGAATAGCATTTTGCCAAAGAAAATATACGCTTGAAATCCTAAATGATGCTGGATTACTTGGCTATAATCCTGCAAAAACACCAATGGAACAAAATCTCAGATTGAGCAAGTTTGAGAGTGAAGAGCTCAAGGATCCAAGTAGTTATAGAAGATTGATTGGCAGGTTGTTGTATTTGACAATCACCAGACCAGACATCACATTTATTGTTCATAAACTCAGTCAATACATGTCTAAGCCAAGGAAACCACACCTAAATGCAGCATATAAAGGGCTGCAGTATCTGAAGAATGAATAGGGATGGCAATTTATATCTGACCTGCGAATACCTGGCCTGGCCCGACCCTAATGGGTCGGATTTTACTCGGCCTGATAAATTATAGGGTTGGGTATGGGTTTAAAAAAAAAACCCCGAAGCAAGTCCGAGTCAAGTCCGGGTTTGTGCAAAAACCCGACCCGACCTGACCCATATATATATAAGTTAAAAATACTAAAATACCCCCATATATATATATATATATATAAGTTTTAAAAAAAAAAACCCTAATCCCATATTCCCATTTCACACAATCACACTCAGCCGCTACTCTCATTCTCCTCTCCCACTCTCACTCGGTCACTCCCTCTCACTCACTCCCAACCTTCGATCTGTCACCGCTAGCCGGAACATCTATCACCGCTGACCATCACTTGCACCTCCAATTAGGTTCGTTTTCTCTCTTTCTCTCATTTCAATCTCTTGACTATGTTTTTTTTTTTTAATTAAATAACTAAATCTAGTCTAAGGTGATGGTAGACCAGAATTTGTTTATGCATATATTTGCAAAAATGATTCGTCATTTAACCGAAAAATTGACTTTTGTATATAGAAGCTTTCTTAATTTATTCTAATCTAAGCCCTCATAGTCTCTGATTTCGTCATTTAAAAGCTTGCTGGGCGAGGTTGGAATATACGTCAGAGAGATCCAATATAATAGGACCAAAGAAGTTTTCTTAATTTATTTTTATACAAAGAAATTTAACTTTAAATTTGTAAGACCACAATATATATATATACACACACACACGTACTTATATATCCCAAAAAAAAAAAAAAAATCTTGCAAGTTGTAATGCTTCATGTAGTTGATGGACAAAGAATCAGAATTTAAGGGTTCGAAATTTGAGGTTAGGTTGTTGTGGTCTTACAGAATGCATATTCATGTTCTTGTTGTGGTCTTGCAGAATGCAATTTGCCTCCACTATTCACTAATACTAATGCTCTTTTTGTATTTAATTAATATTGTGCAAGTAATTAGTATTTAATAAAGTCATGCCTTATTTTAATTTTTTTTGTTTAAGTCTGGTATTAGTAATTGATTTGTTCTCAAAAGGTCTATAATAGTTTTGATGCCCTAAATTCTCATTAAATTTTACATTCCCAAAAAATTGAATTGTAGGAACATACACATACACTCTCTCATTAAATTTTACATTCCCAATTTATTGTTTTTTTTTTTTTTTTTTTTTTTTTTTGTGAATGCAGTGCCTAAAACGGAGATGGGAGATTCAAAAAAATCTGGTTCTCCCTCGCCAAGAAGCTCTTCCTTGAGAATCGGACGTTGTCCCTGTTGAGAAATTTAGACCATGATTGATAGAATTAACAAGTTTTAAACTCAAGTTGTTAATTAGATTTATTATGTATAAAACTTGTTAAAACAAACAAACATCAATATCATGCATAGCGGAAAATTAAATAAGACAAGATACGATAACTCAGGAAAACCAATGAAACAAACTAGTTTCACAGTAAAAAAACCTAGGGGAAAAACCTTCCCGAAGAGCAATTCACTATAGTAAAAAGAAGTTTCAGATCTAGTACAAAACCTTTGTCACTAAATTCTACAATCCCCGTAGATGAACTTACAGTATAAACCTTCTACCGCTTTAGAACCTCTGAACTCTTCAATATATAAACGCCACCCTTTTGCACGAATCCCCGTACTTGACTAATCAATGATGCACGGCTCCCAGTACGTGACTAACTCACCAACTTGAAGAAGATGTTGGCTGCAAATCTCTTCACTTTATCAACAATGAAGATCAAGAAGAACTTGGCTACAAAACCCTAAGGCGCAAAGACGCAAAGACACAATAACTTCTTTCAAAGAGAATAAGGCATCGGTCACTTTTTGCATGTGTTCTCCTTGTATTCTCTCTTATGTGACGGCCTTTAAAATAAACCTTATATATGGCTAGGGTTGTGAGAAAAGAAACCCTACACATATTGTTGACACCCCATTTTGCAACCCGCATTTAACCTCACAGGAGGGTAAAAGGGTAATTTCACCTTGGAAATATGCATCTTGATTTTGGTCACTAGATCCTTAATCTCATTTCACCAAAATGATCTTGATGTTGTAACGATCAAATTGACTGGTCATAAGCCCTAATCAGACCATCAGATTGAAAGTTATCATCAAATCAAGTTTTAATGGCCGAGATGCACTATCACAAATTGAGTCCGACTATATGTGATTATGAATAATTGATTCCAATTGGTTATAATTATAATCAATTTGAGATTAATAATGTGTCATAATTTGATTAGTTAGGACTACATTTTATGGTGAGGTTGCATACACCTAATTAATTAGATAGTTAAACATTAATTATTCAATGAGTAATTTGTGTAATTATCTTTTAATTAGGGTAAATTTGGAACCAATTAATTCTGAAATGGGAGTGGTTGAAGCCATTTAATGCTAATTGGAAGCTAATTTGGGACATATTAATGTTAATTGTACTGAAACCATTTTCTAACAAATGACTTCTGCTCACCATTATGATTTTTCGAAGTTGGCTCTGCAAGCTGTTACAACAGCTACGGGAGAACCGAATTTGGCTTGCTCCTCACTCCCACCAATCTTTCCATTTAATGCACTAGATTTTCCCAAAGGCTAAAATGAGGTCTAGGTTCATAATTTTTTGTCAACCCTCATTAAATGGCATTCCATTCATATTTCCTCTACCACTACTATATAAACCCCTCCTCTCATTCATTCAAGGACACAAAAATACCCCCTCTCTTCCCTTCTCCTGAGTTCTAGTGAAGTTGAGTAGTCTTGTCATATCTTGGTCTTCCTGAGACTCAAGGTATTGAGTGAGACTCACTCTTCCTCTTCTAACTCTTCCTTCCCTCCACCCTTAGGACCTCTACCAAAAGTCTCTTCCACCATATGGATCTTACATGAAGGTATAATTTCTTTCCCTAACTTGTTTTTTGTATTGCCATGATGAGAATTTAGGATTAAAGCATGATAGTAACTATTTAAATTCTCTTGAATATATTTGAATGTTCTTAAATGTTCTTATATGTTCTTCACATGTTCTTGGTTGTTCTTTACATGTTCATGCATAAACACAAGTTTAGATCTTAAACTCACATCAAAAATATGAAAAACATGTTTGTTTCGTAATTCTTTCAAATCCTTGAATCTCGGATATCACTATACACACACATTCACTAGAATCTATTTTTCAATCCATATGCAACGCTTAATAAATTGAATTAGGGTTTATCACATGCACACACATTAAATTCAACATGCAAATTGATTGATTGGCATATTGGATGATATGATATGAATGTTGGCCACCATAGTCTAGAAGACCGATTTCACCGAGCAAGGTGGGTGCCTAACACCTTCCCACCTTGTAACATAGCCTTCGAACTTAGATCAAGGGTTAGTAGATCAAATGCTTATCCTTGTAATTTTCAATTTCTAGATTGTACCTAGGAAATAAAGTTATGTACTGTATCTTAGATTGTATCTAGGACCAAAGCTATGTAACTTTCCTAATGATCAATGTAAATTCAATTTCAAATTAATAAAATGAGGAACTTTTCAATTATGGTTTTCTTATTTTTCCAATAATTAAATAAGTGGCGACTCCATTGTAAAACCCTTAATCTAAAAGGGAAAATATAACTAGTCGAATCTCCATTTTGAGAGGCAATAACATGACTCCACCCATTCACGTGGGTCTGGCCCAACATCGCCTATAAAAAAGGGGGGGCTGGGGGCGCTGTCTCTCACACATACATGTTAGCATGGGCTGAAAATTAGATCTGAAAATCTGAATTTTGTAATTCTTGTTAGATACATCTGTCAAGCAACTATCGAGACCTCGATAGATATTGTCTGTCAAGCTTTAATGAACAGTCCTTCTTCACTTGTTTCTTGGTCCAATCTTCATGGATTTAATACTTAACTTGAACAACATGTCTCTTGAAGTATTAAACACATCCTAGATCTACCCAATTACAAGTAAAGTGCGTTTTGTCAAAAGATTAGCCAATTACATAAAATATTTCCTTAACAATCTCCCCATTTGGCAATCCATGACAAAACAACAACAAAACAAATGAAATATGAGAGAAGTCATAAAACACTCAACTCATATTCACTTGTTGAATACAATAAAATCTATCCTAACACAAACTCTTGAAAAACTTTGCAAGAAGAGAGTTCATGGCAAGGAAGACTTTGACAACCTATATTTCTGAAACACTTTAAACAAAACTCATCACGGCATCTTAATGTGAAACAGAAATAAAAAGATTGCATACAAAATATAAGAAGCACATGTATAAAGAGAGAAAAGAAATATCACATATAGAGGTAGGTGAAGAAGACATACATCATATATATATATATATATATATCAAAGATAAGCACAATATATGTTAACATGGTCACAAGACCGGTGTACAAGAACAAGAAGCTAAAAGAAGCTCCCCCTAACAAGATGAAACACATTTCCCCCTTACAAAGGCATGTATTTTTCCCCTTAGCATGTAGAATCTTAAAAAGGCATGTATTCCTCCACAATTTCTCCCCCTTTTTCTCATGATTGACAAATGGTACAAGAAACTAGAAAGTTTTACCTAAGAAACATAAAGATGATCAAGAATGATAAAGGGAGCACAAGGAATCCATATAAATGCATGAATGTAATGAAACAAGATGCTATGAATGACAAGATAAAAGAAAAATGCAAAACATGTGAAAAACAATGCATGCAAGAGGATCTCGATAGATCGAGAAGCTATCGAGCAGCTATTGAGCAAAAACCAACCTCGATGGATCGATAATTTGTATAGGATCTATCGGCCAGACAGAAAGTTTCTCGATGGATCAAGAATCTGTCGAGAAGCTATTGAGACAAAGTCCAGAACACTCGATAGATCGAAATTGCGTTAACTTCTATCGAGACAAGAAGAAAGAGGGGCTTGATAGATAGCAATCTGTCGAAAGGTATCAAGAAGCTGTCGAGATTGCTCAAAAACAGTTTTTCAAAGAAGAGAAAAGCATAGACATGAATGTAATCAAGCATGCTGCTCAACCAAAGATCCAAACAACATTTTAAGTTCTCAAAAACATCTCTCAACAAGAAAAATGTAAAACATTTAGATCCAAAACACACACACACACACATACACTAAACAAGTCTAACCAATTTTATATTTCAAAAACAAGTCAAGACAGTTTAGTGAGCATACATTAACACATGTATCTCTTGTGATTGGCCAAATCACATTGTACCTGCACATGTATCAAAAGTAGCAGAGAATTTTGCGTATTATGTGTTAAAAACATCGCAAGATTGCACAAGTGTCTCATGTTATGACGATCTGAGATATGAGAATATCAATTTAACTCACACACAATCATAACTGCTTGATGGGGACTATCACCTTCTAGGTACATCCTATAACTTCCACGTCTCCTAGAAGCACGCTTGCAATCATATATAAAACATTTTGATTCTTTTTGCTTTTATTTTTCTTTGCATATTTTTCTTTTAAGTGAAACATGCATGGGTATATAAGAAAGAGAAAAGAAATACCCAATTATGTTAAGTTATTGACATTGTACTTTTTCTATGCCAAAACATATAGATGTCATTTCATGATTGGCAGGTAACAGTGGTGAGATGGTTATTTATGCTTTTCTCTTAGGATTTTATAGTCCTTCTCATCAAAAAGAGTGATACGAGTATTAAGTACACGAGGTTACTAAATCTTACTCATTACAAACACGAGCTATAAAGCTCACTTACTTAGTTGTGAATAGAGATGCTCATCTAAGCTACAAAAAATACAAAGTTTAGAAAATTTTGTTTCAATGGCCATTTAAGGTACACAAGTACCAGTGTACACATACACACTATTTGTGTATTTTTTTTCTCTTTTTATTTTGAAAAACAAACAAAATAAAAACTAAACAACCAAACAAAAACAGACAAACAACATGAAAGCATGAAAGAAAGATGCAAATGCATGAAAGCATGATTCCAAAAGCAGATAATAAATCAAGCAAAGAGAGTCCTACTTAAGATAGAAAGAATTAAAGCAGAGAATAACAAAAAAGACAATTAAGTCTTAGACTCCTTTCTCATCCACACAGCACGAGTCTTTGGCCATGAAGATGAAAAGGCATGTATTCTGGTATGTCTACTAAAAGACATAGAAGAATTAAAATTCTCTTTAAATTGAGTTAAAAAGCTCAAAGCATTTAATAACTCTCCAAACAAAGGTGTAGGTTCTTGAAAGGAAACCTGTAACTATTTGGACACTTGCTTTTGAGGATACAATTTAAAGCAATTAGGACGAATGTGTCCAGAAACACCATAATGGTGACAAACATGAGGTCTAACAAAGGTTTTAGAATTAAACAAATCAGTTTTAGATTTCATACCTTTATCACATTTCTCAGATTAGAGCACAAAGACAGTCCTTGATCCAGAGCCGTGGAAGAGGAAGGGTAGGAGGAAACAGCATATCCTAAAAACTAGGCTTTTAAACACTCAATACCTCATCAAACTTTGCACTAGACATCCTCTCTATTTGAGTTCTAGCTTGATTAAGCTCAACCTCAAGATTCTTGACCTTCTCTTCTAATAAGATGTTCTCCACAACAAAAGTCTCTACCAAGCTTGTAGTCTCATCTAATTTGACTAATAGATCAACTTTTTCAGTTTTTATCTCATTAAGCTCTTTTCAACAAAGATGAGAAGTCTTGTCAGATTTTATAATTTCAGTGCATAGCTTATCATAGGCTTCCTGAAGGATCAACTTCTTAGGTATTTCATCACTAGAAGAATCCTCATTGTCAGTAGCACTCTCCATAATCACCTTATCGGTTGTGACAGTAAAAGCTATAAAGTGACCACATTCATCTATATACTCATCAAAAGAGTCATTCCCTGTATCACTCCAAGTAGCAACCAACCTTTTATCTTTTGAATTCTTCTTCTTTTCTCTCATAAGATAATTTGGGCACTCTATCCTCATATGACCAAAACTTTTGCACTTGTGGCACTGGATAAGGGGTTTCTCACTCTTGCCATTCCTAGAAGGTTTAGATTTCCTAAGAGGTTTCTTCTTATCCTTCTTTCTAAATTGAAGAAGTTTGATAATCTCATTAGTTATGAAGGTTAGATTCTCATCCTCATCATCATCTTCATCTTTATCTTCGCTTTCATCTTCATCTTCAGAGTCATCAATCTCTTCCTCTATACCCTTAAGAGCCAAGTTTTTACTCTTTCCACCTTTTTCCATTGAGCCTAATCTCATCTCATAGGTTTGAAGGTTCTTTACAAGCTCAGTCAAAGAAAGTTGATCAATGTCCTTCACTTCTTTAATGGCAGTGATCTTGGCATGGAATTTTTCAGGTAAGGACCTAAGGATTTTCTTAACAATTTTGGATTCTGCTATAGATTCTCCAAGGTTAAAGGCAGAATTCACAATATCCTTGAGTTTAGCATAGAACTCATCAAATGTCTTATCCTCCTCTATCCTTATTTCTTCAAAACTACTAGTGAGTCTTTGAAACTTCATAGTCTTTATAGCTTTGGTACCTTCATAGATGGTCAAAAATGGTCCATGCTTCCTTGGCGACTTTCATAAATGATATTTTCTTGAATTTTTCATTTGTTACCCCACAAAACAAAGCATTCAAGGCTCTACTATTGAAATTTGCCTCTTTGATTGTTGCTTCATCCCAATCCACTGGCGCTTCCTTTGGCTTAATCTAGCCAACTTTAACAGCTTGCCATACTTGTTCACCTAGAGCCCGTAAGAAAATTTTCATACGAACTTTCTAGTACACATAATTAATGTCATCTAATAAAGGAGAAATCATAAGAGATTGTCCACAATCTATGACAACGGGAGTCAAGGATCACACTCAGGAAATTAATCCAATCAGAGTGTACCCGCTTTAATACCACTTGTTGGGAACTTTAGACCCCGGTTGATAGAATTAATAAATTTTAAACCCAAGTTGTTAATTAGATTTATTATGTATAAAACTTGTTAAAACAAACAAACATCAATATTATGTCAATATCATGCACAGCAAAAAATTAAATAAGACAAGATATGATGACCCAGGAAAACCAATGAAACAAACTAGTTTCATAGTAAAAAAACCTAAGGGAAAACCTTCCCAAAAAGCAATTCACTATAGTAAAGAGAAGTTTCAGATCTAATATAAAATCTTTGTCCCTAGACTCTACAATATCAGTGGATGAACTTATAGTAGAAATCTTTTACCGCTTCAGAATCTCTAAACTCTTCAATATATGAACGCCACCATTTTGCACAGATCCCAGTACGTGACTAACCAATGATGCGTGGCTCCCAGTACGTGACTAACTCACCAACTTAAAGAAGATGTTGGCTGCAAAGTTCTCCACTTCATCAATAATGAAGATCAAGAAGCACTTGATTACAAAACCCTAAGGCACAAAGATGTAGTAGCTTCTTTTAAAGAGAATAAGGCATCGGTCACATTTTGCATGTGTTCTCCTTGTATTCTCTCTTATGTGACGGCTTTTAAAATAAGCCTTATATATGGCTAAGGTTGTGAGAAAAGAAACCCTACACATACATGTCAGCATGGGACGAAAATCAAATTTGGAAATCTGAATTTCGTAATTCTCGATAAATATATTTGTCAAACAGCTGTCGAGACCTTGATAGATAGTATCTGTCGAGAGCTATCAAGACTCATTAAACCTCGATAGATATTATCTGTCGAAAGTTGTCAGGAATCTGTCCAGTTTTAATGAACAGCCTTTCTTCACTTGTTTATTGGTCTAATCTTCATGGCTTTAATACTTGACTTGAACAACATGTTTCTTGAAGTATTAAACATATCCTAAATCTACCCAATGACAAGTAAAATGCGTTTTCTCAAAAGATTAGCCAATTACATAAAATATATCCTTAACAGTCCCTTGCCAGCAATGCGGCCTCCTTTGCTATTTTCATGATCACCCTCGCCATTGTTGCCTTCTGGCAGCTCACCCTTAGGATCACCATCACCTTTTTGCCTATTAAATAATGAGTAAGCGTTTAAATTTGTAGTTAATCATGTTTAATTATGATTGGATTAATAGTGTTGAGCTATATTTGTGAATCGGTGTAATTATGAATTTGTGCCCATTAATCAATGAGTATGTATAATAATGAATTTGTAAATATTTGTTTTGATTGAAAGAATTTCTGACTCCCAAACTTCTGAACCAATTGGGAGTTTGAAATCCTCAATGGTTAGTAATTGACTAATTTGTATTTATAAAATGAAATCAAAATTGTATTTTTATATTTGCTAATTATAATTTGATAAAGTTTATTCTATTTTTTAAATCATTGTTGTAGGTTCTTCAACTATGCCTGGAAATTGTACACTTCAATCAATTCTTGAAAATGGGGAGCCTAAAGAAGAAGATGGGAGTTATGTCACAGCTATGGAGGATTAGACTTTTTGTATTGATTTAGTATCCTTTTTAATTTCTTAGACTTGTTGGATTAATTTGTTGGTTTATAATTATTCTAAACTTGTGGGATTTATTTTGTAGCTTTTTAATTTCTTGGACTTGTTGGACTTGTGATACTTATTTCTTGGATTTATTTTATTTTTATGTTTAGCAGGTGAATTTATTGATTTATGATTAAATGGTTATCTTAACTAGGTGATTTATTGATTTATAATCTTAGCTATGATTTATTGATTTATAAATTTATAATTAACAGGTGATTTATTGATTTATGATTAATAACCTATGATTTGGTCTAATTTGGCATTTGGGCCACGTTATATGGTCTTGAATCTACATGTTATAAGGCTTGAATTTAGGCAAAAATGAATTTGGGCTTCAAAATTTTTTTTTTCTGGTTGGGCCACAATTTGGCCTACAGATTGGGCCCAAATCTGGTTGGCCTAAACGGGGCCCGAGAGGCAGGTCTGGGCAAATCTATTTAATAAACAGGCCAAGCCCACAGGTTGGGTCCGAGTATGAAAACACCCGACCTATTGCCATTCCTAAAAATGAACAAGGAAAGGGACTTTTGTCTTCTTGCAATACAGAGATTCACTTAATGGGATTTGCAAATGTTGCTTGGCCTCATGCCCTAATACTAGAAGGTATGTGACAGAGTATAACATCTTCGTTGGAGATTCCTTGGTGTCATGGAAGTCAAAGAAGCAATCCACAATCTCAAGGTCTTCAACAGAAGCTAAATATAGGTCCATGGCTGTGGCAACATGTGAAATAGTGTGGATTTTGTACTTCCATAGAGACATTGGGATAGAGCACAATAGAGAGGTTTTACTATTTTGTGACAGCCAGGTAGCATTACACATTGGTTTTAACCCAGTTTTTCATGAGAGGACAAAATATATCGAGATTGATTGTCATGTAATCAAGAATAAGGTTTTGGAGAAGGTCATTAAGCTAAACCATGTTAGAACTCACTGTCAATTTTCTAATCTTGTTTGCAAAATGGGTATGATAAACATACATACAGCAGCTGCTCTTGAGGGGGAGTATCAGAATGAAGGTAGCAACAAGCAACAAGAGCAACAAGACTTGATAGATTTGGCCAGGAATAGAGCAAAAGTTGCAAATTTGGTTATAGAATAAATTGATAGGCCAATAATGTATTAACCCCTCGGGTAAATTAACCAATTAATTAGCCAAGTGAATTAATTAAGTCAATTAACATGCAATAAGTGTGGTAGCACAAACAAATCACCAATTAAACTAAATGCAGCGAAAATTAAATTTGACACAGGTAATTTGTTTATGAATGGGGAAAACCACTAAGGCAAAACCCTACCAGGTGAATTTAAGGTCACCACTCCTGAGAATCCACTATTATCAAAACAAGCGGTTACGAGTAAAGGAATCCCAGTACTTTATACTAACCTACAATTGAACCCTTACTCCAATACACAATTGGACTTGTAACGTAGTGACAATCTCTCATTTCAATGCATGGCTCCCAGTACATGACTAACCAATCGATGCATGGATCCAAGTACGTGACTAACACACCAATTTAAGAAAGATGTTGGCTACAAAGTTCTTATGTTCATCCACACGATGAAGATCAAGAAGCCCATTGGTTACAAAACCCTTGGTGCAAAGATGCAGCAGCTTCTACAAATAATATGATGAACTAGAAAAAATTGTTTCCAATCACAATTTAAGTGAATAATCACTTTTCATCAAGTTGCATTACCTTAGACGGCCCTCAAAATAATCCTTATATATGTCTAGGGTTGTGAGAAAAGAAACCCTACACAAATAGCTTGGATATGTGTGAAAAATAGATCTAAAAATCTAAATTTCGTAATACTTGATAAATACAGTTGTTGAGCTATCTGTCAAGCTTCAAATATTAAATCTCAATGAATACATCTATCAAGATATATGTCAAGTTTTAATGAACAGTACTTCTTCACTTGATTCTTAGACAGATTTGCATGGCTTCAATACTTGGACTTAAACTCTTGTTCCTTAAAGTATTAAACACATCCTAATTACAAGTAAAATGCGTTTTGTCAAAGGATTAGCCAATTCTATATAACATATGTTCATAACATGTTCCACATATGTCCTAACAATCTCCCCTTTTGGCAATCCGTGGCAAAACCACAACAAACAAATGAAATATGAGAGAAGTCATAAATCACTTAACTTATACTCATTTGCTGAATACAATAAATTCTAATCCTAGCATAAACTCTTGAAAAACTTTGCAAGAAGAGAGTTCATGGCATGATAGATTTTGACAACCTGTAGTTCTAAAACACTTTAAACAAAACTCATCAAAACATCTTAGTGTGAAACAGAAATATAAGATTGCATACATAAATAAGAAACATGTGTATAAAGAGAGAAAATAAACAACACATGGAGAAATAGGTGAAAATGTGATAACAACATCATCAAATATTATATTAAGGATAAATTCAATGTTTGCTATCACTAAATGGTCACAAGACCAATGTACAAGAGATAATGTATCTAAAAGAGAAAGAAAAGAAAAGATACATAAATTTTCACTACAAAAACGCTCCCCCTATAAAAAATAAGGTCCTATACTAACTCTCCCCCTAAGTACATGACTACTTTCATATCCAAAACTACTCCCCCTTTTTGTCACGAGTGACAAAGGGTAAGTCATTGAGAAGCAGTCATCTCCTTATCACCGGAGCATCTCATCCTCATCATCATCTTCATCACCAAAGCCATCATCATCATGCTCGTCTTCTGAAGCCTGTGGAGACGGAGAGGGAGATGGAGACGAGGTGAAGCCACTCATACAAGCCTGTTGTCGTGCAATACAACTAACACAGGTGTTCACCTAATACAATTCAGTAGAGAGTGTATCGAGGCGAGCATCCATCCATTCAAGCTGTGCCATGACGGCCTCTAGCATCATACCACCCGCTAATGAAGAAGAAGGAGCGAAGGTAGATGGAGTGGAATAGGCTAAAGGAGTCGTCGTCTTGGTCCGTGGCCGCTTCGATCGAAGTTGGGCCTCATTCTGTCAAACAGACGCCGCACTAATGGCACCCTTGACAATGAAATGAGCAAACTCGAGATAAGGAACAAAGGAGTGGCAAATGATCCTCATGATAGCAGAAGGAAAGATAAGTTTATCATGGTCGTCGTGTCTCTATAGACATTGATGAGAGAGAGAATGGAGTGAGAAGTGAAGTCTATGGTAAGATCCTCAATGTGGGAAAGCAAAAAGCGAGCACGAGGCTCGGTAATAGAGTTATAGTGAGACAAAGGATGAAGAACGAATGTCATCACCATATTAATGAACCTCGAACCTTTTGCAAAGCCCGAGCATGGAGTGTTTTGACGATCACCCTATGAAGCAAGTGTCTCATAAAAGAGAGACGAGAGTTCATCTTTGGACACAGTCTGCAGACGAGGACAACCAGGGTAGTCAAGAAACTCCACCCTTAGTATGTGTAGTACATCGGAGATAAGCTCTGGTGTTACTACGATACGTATACCTCGAAACTGTGTAACAAACCAAGGTATAGAGGTATTGAAACCGTGCATATTGGAGTAGAACTCCTGTATGATCATGGTGCATCAGCTCACAGGTATCTCACATAGAGATTCCCATCCCTGACTGTGAATGACAGTGGGTAGAGTGGTATCGAAAAAATCCGATAGAATCACGTGGCGTTCCGAATGAATGCTACGTACAAAGAAGTTCTTCGAGAAGTCCTGACAGGCCTTCTCATCACGGAACTAGACAAAAAGAGGAGTAGGATCAGAAAATGATGCCCCGAAACGAAGAGGGTTCTGGGACGAAGCGAATTTGAGCTTAGGTGCCATGCGCAAACTGTTCGAGTGAGAGGGAAAAAGAGAGAGAAACAAATAGAAAAGTACCAATCACAAAGAGTACCAATAATAAGAAGAAGAAAAAAAAAAGTCGTATGCATGAACAATGCATGAGCATGTGACGTGCAACAAAAAAATTATCATGGGCTCAGCCTAATCCAAACCTACCAGCACACAAGGTTCCAACAAAGAAACACACATCTAAATGCATGAAACATTGTTAAAAATGCAAATGAAATGCAATGCATGAGCATATAGCATCATTTAAGCAAAACCCAACCCAAAAATTTCACAAATAACTCATCAATTTTCAAAATCCCAAAAATTTTTTCAAAACCCAAAAACCTAGGTCTAAATGAATGAAATGCATGAAGAAAGATAGAAGACGAGATCATACCAGTGAAGAAAAGATCACTCTAGGCTGAAATCTAAGTGGGTTTGAGGTTTAGAGAGAAAAGAGAGTGTTTGGGGAGAAAATGAAGGTTTTCTATCTAGAGAGATCGAAGAAAATGAAGCCTGAAATCGTGTTGGATCTATATATAGAAAAAGCGTCTCGATGGATCGAGAATCTGTCGAGGTGATATCAAGAATTTGTTGACAGCAAAAGTACCCCAATGGATCAAACAGCTATCGAGAAGTTATTGAGGAGACAGAAACTTTCTTGATGGATCTCATTTGTTGAGAAGCTATCGAGACAAATCCCAGACAGCTTCAATGGATCGAAGATGCGATAAGATCTGTCGAGAAAAGAAGTTCAATGGTCTCAATAGATAGCTATTTGTCGAGAAGCTGTCGAGCTTGATAAAAAACAGTTTTTCAGAGAGGACAAAAACACAGAAATGAATGCAATCAAGCAAGCTACTCAACCAAAGATCCGATCAACATTTTAAGCTTTCAAAATAATCTCTCAACAAGAAAAGATGTAAAGCATTTAGATCCACACACACACACTAAACAAGTCAAGCCAATTTTATATTTCAAAAACAAGTTAAGATTTTTTTTTTTTTTTTTTTGAGAAACCAGCCCACAGGTGAGGGCAGAAGCTATTCATTAATAAAACTAAGATCATGGTTGTAAACATCCACAATGTCAGGGGGGACTTCCTCCATCCATACTAACAGAGGATTACAAAATGATCTACGGGCTAAGCGATGAGCTACACTATTTCCTGAACGCTTAACATGAAGAAAAGAAATACTACTAAAGGAATAAGATAGAGCATGGATATCTCTTAAAATGTGGCCCCAGTCCGAAGAAAGGAGAGATTTCTCCTTGATGGCTTTGATGACAACTTCAGAGTCTCCTTCAACCATAACTCTCTCAAAACCAAGCTCTCTGGTAAACAAGAGAGCCCTTCTCGCTGCTATCACTTCCACTGTCTCCACTGAGGTAGGCAGGGGAATTTTTTGTGACAGGGCAACCAATACCAGTCCAGCTTGATCTCGGATTATCATGCCGAGACCTGCTGAAGAATGGGTTGAGAAATAGCGCCGTTAAAGTTCACTTTCACCATACCAAGGAGGGGGAGGCTTCCAACGAACCGCACGGGCTGTTCTTGGGATTTTTGAGTGGACAGGGCAGAGGTGGTGGAATTCCTGCACCAAGGCACGAGCCTGCTCTGGAATTTTTTCAAGGGTCGGACAAGCATCCCCAAAGGCTACTCTGTTTTTGCGCATCCAAATCAGGGAGATGGTATTTGCGAAAACCTCCACACAGCAGGGGTCCTGAAGGGCTAAGTACATAATTTCAGAGAAGGCCACATGTGGTGGGGTAGCCTCTTTGAGCTTAGCAAACTGAGGGAGCCACACAGGATCAAGTTTCTGGCAGGACCATAAGGCGTGCACTACCGTCTCAGGTTCCATGTTGCCGTTGGGGCAAGTATCTACTTGCAGAAGCTTTCTCCTATCCAAATTGACCCTTGTAGGGAGAAAGTCATTGTTGGCCCGCCAGAGAAGGGTATAGATTCGGTTAGGGACGTGGAGGTTCCAAACTTTTTTTCCAAGTGGCATTACATTCGGATTGGTCAGAAACACCTGGTGTAGCAAGTGCATCCCACTCACATGCAAGTTTGTGATGGCCAAATTTTTAACACGTGTATTCCTTGTGATGGCCAAATCACATTGTACCTGCACATGTATCAAAAGTAACAAAGAATTTTGCGTGTTGTGTGTGAAAACATCGCAAGAGTGCATAAGTGTTTCATGTTATGACAATTTTAGATATGTGAAAATTAATGTAACTCACACACAATCATAACTGCTTGATGAGGACTATCACGTTCGAAGAACATCCTATAACTCTCACATCTCCTAGAAACACATTTGCAACCATATATAAAAGCATTTTGATTTTTTTTACTTTTTTTTTTTTTTTCTTTGCATATTTTTTCTTTTGAGTGTATCATGCATGGGCATATAAGTAAGAGAAAAGCAATACCCAATTATGTTAAACTTAAACATCAATTTTGCTATGCCAAAACATACAGATGTTATTCATGATTGGCAGGCTTTAGTGATGGGATGGTTATTTATTCCTTTCTCTTAGGATTTTTTAGTCATTCCTGTCAAAAAGAGTGACATGAGTATTAAGTACAAGAGATTACTTAATCTTACTCATCACAAACACGAACCACAAAGCTCACTGACTTAGTTGTGCATTAAGATGCTCATCTAAGCTACGAAAAATACAAAGTTTAGAAAACCTTATATCAATGGCCATCCAAGGTACATAAGTACCAATGTACACATAACACACACTATTTTTGTATTTTTCTGATTTTTCAATTTTTTTTTATTAAAAACAAAATAAATCAAAACTAAAAACAAACAAATAAAAACATATTAAACAAAGCATAGCATAAAACTATACTAACTTAAAACAAGAAAGCAAAACACAAAAGTAATGCATAAACAAAAGAGAGGGAGAGAGAAAAAGTGACTAAATCACTTTGAGCCTTTTTCCTTCCACACCTTGGAAGAACCTTTTCGTTTAGCAGACCCTTGATTTGGCAATAAGGGGGAAGAATTGAAATTGTTCAAGTTCGAAAGGAACATGACGGCCTTTAGAAGATCTCTAAGAGGAGCAAAAGAGGATAGAAACTGATTTTGGTTTCCAGTTGAGATCATACTGTTGCTTTGTTGAGTGACTAACCACTTGTAGCAATTAAGTCGAGTATGTTTAGTAGCTCTTCAATGATGACAGAGATACTGCTTCTTTTGTTTAAACTTTTGATTATTACTCTTCTTAACCCTAGGGTTTTTAGTCACTACTTTTTCAAGCTTAGGGGGTACTCCTAAGATAGATTTACCCTTATCTATGTTCTCACTAGCTAAAACAGATTTAACATCATTGTTTTCAGAATCAACATTATTAGTAGGTGAAACAAATATAGTAGTACTAGAAGAAGCAATATTAAGAGAAGAGAAATCATACTCTAAATCGGTTCTATCATAAACAGATTTCTAAAAGCTAAGCATCTCATCAAGCTTTGCACTAGAAGTCCTCTCCAATTAAGCTCTAACTTGAAACAGTTTCGCTTTAAGCTTCTTGGTTTTTTTAGCTAAGAAATTGTTTTCAAACCATAGTGCTCCAATAATCTGATTAGCTTTATCAAACTTTGTGGAAAGCTCTTCTCGATTAAGTTTCACATCACTTAGCTTCTTGGTGTCTAGCCTATACAATTTCTCATGCTTTTCAGAGACCTTGTACTACTTTGCATAGGTAGTATGGATGTCATCCTGTTCATCCATTTTCTCAAACTTAGACTCCACCAAGTCCTCTTCTTCATCAACCTCTTCAAAAATCCCCTTAGTAGGATTTATTGTGGCAGTGAAGGCATTTAAGATTCCCTCGTCATCATTATCTGAATCATCCTCAGGCTTAGTGTCACTCAAGGTAGCAGCAAGAGTTTTGCTTTTCCCAGTGGTCTTGAGATAAGTTGGATATTCTTGTTTCATATGTTCAAAGCCTTGACATCCGAAGCATTTTGGTCGGGAGGGAATAGTGTACTACCGCCATCCCTAGCATCCTTCTTCCCTTTATCTTGGCTCTTAGACTGTGAAGAATTGGATTGCTTTCGGTTTTGTCAAATCCTTTTGCATTGGCATTCTTCATGAAAATTTTGAATTGCCTAGTGATGTAAGATTTCATTTTGGAATCTTCATCATCCGAAGACTCATTGGTGTCACTACTTTTGGCCTTCAGTGACATGCTCTTGCTCTTGCTTGATTTCCTGATCTTAGACAAACCCAATTCATAGGTTTGTAAGTTGCCAACCAGCTCTGTCAAATGAATTTGATCAATGTCCTTTGATTCCTCAATAGTAGTGATTTTGGCATGGAATCTCTCTAGAAGAGATCTGAACACCTTTCTCACAATCTTGAGTTCGGGAATGTTTTCCTCAAGATTAAATGCAGAGTTCACTATCTCTTTGAATTTGGCATAGAACTCATCAAATGACTCATCTTCCTCCATCTTAATTTCTTCAAAACTTGTGGCAAGCCTTTGAAGCTTCAAATCCTTGACAACCTTAGTCCCTTCATGGGTTGTCTGGAGGATAGTCCATGCTTCCTTTATAGTTTCAGTAGAGGATATTTTTTTGAACTCATCATTGGTGACCGCACTGAATAAAGCATTCAATGCCCTACTATTGAATTTTGCCGCTTTAATCTTAGCATCATCCCAATCAGCCAATGCTTCCTTTGACTTGGTCCAGCCTATCTCCACAACTTGCCACACATTCTCATTTAAAGACTGTAAGAAAGCTCTCATGCATACTTTCCAATATGCATAGTTAGTGCCATCAAATAAAGGAAGTATAATAAAAGACTGTTTTCTATCCATAACAAAAAGGGGTCAATGGATCACACAGCAAATATTAACCCTAATTTGAGTGTGTCTGCTCTGATACCACTTGATAGGCCAAGAATATATTGACCCATTGGGTAAATTAACTAATTAGTTAGCCAAGTGAATTAATTAAGTCAATTAACATGAAATAAGCGTGGTAACACAAATAAATTACCAATTAAACTAAATGCTGCGGAAATTAAATTTGACACGAGTGATTTGTTTACGAATGAGGAAAACCACCGACGCAAAATCTCACCGAGTGAATTTAAGATCACCACTCCCGAGAATCCACTATTATCAAAACAAGCAGTTACAAGTAAAGAAATCACAGTACCTTATACTAGCCTACAGTTGAACCCTTACCCAAATACACAATTGAACTTGTAATGTAGTGACAATCTCTTCTTTCAATGCACGGCTCTCAGTATGTGACTAACCAATCGATGCACGGATCCAAGTACGTGACTAACACAATAACTTAAGAAAGATGTTGGCTGCCAAGTTCTTCAGTCCATTCACACGATGAAGATCAAGAAGCTCTTTGGTTAAAAAAACCCTTAGCACAAAGACACAGTAGCTTCTACAAATAATATGATGAACTAAAGCAAATTGTCTCCAGTCAAAATTTGAGTGAATAATCACTGTTCATCAAGTTGCATTGCCTTATACGTCCCTTAAAATAATCCTTATATATGTCTAGGATTGTGAGAAAAGAAACCCTACACAAATAGCTTGGATATGTGTGAAAAACAAATCTGGAAATCTGAATTCATAATCCTTGATAGATATAGCTGTTGAGCTTCAAATATTTAATCTCGATAGATACATCTGTCGAGCTTTAATGAGCAGCACTTCTTCACTTGATTCTTGAACAGATTTACATGGCTTCAATACTTGGAGTTGAACTCTTGTTCCTTGAAGTATTAAACACATCCTAGATCTATCCAATTACAAGTAAAGTGCATTTTGTCAAAAGATTAGCCAATTCTAAATGACATATGTTCATAATATGTTCCACATATGTCCTAACATAAATGACAATAGTTTTAGTAACACAATGTATATATGGCTTGTAGTATAGCTAAGTGATTAAGCCTTTGTAAATTGCAGTACATGTAACAGTTAGTTATGGCTAGTGATAGGCACATGTGTAGGTGGTTAGTTCTATTTCTGCAGTTACAGTCTTGCTTCCTTTTTTACAAATTGTATATATAAGCTTTGTACTCTTTTTATAATTAATGCAATTCCAGAATTTCCATTTCATCATATCCTTGATACCATATCAAACTAGTTACCTTGCAGTTACAGTGTTGCGCATTGGTAGAGTCCTGAACACCCATGACCCAGCCTAGAAACTAAAATATTCCAAGGCAATTTGTAAAGACTTCATAAGGTTCAAGTTTTTGGGCATGCCTAAAAAAGGGTTGGGACTTGTTCTAAAAAGAGAACTAGTTGGAGAATAAGGAGAGAACTAAATTGTTGGGTAGGGACTTCTTTTCCAAGAAGCTTGGTTGAGACTTGAGAGAACCCTACTTCCCCATGAAACTTCTCTTGTTGTGAGAGAATTTCTCATAGGTAATGCTCATGTGGATTTTGGTAGGATTTCTTTTCAATGAATAGGGACTTTTATCACAAAATCTGCTTGTAAATTAGCTAATGCTACATAACGAAAGAGCGTGTTGAACAATTGCTAGTTAAATGACAAACCCCAAAACATGGGATGACTAAAGTGAACAAGGATAGTGCATCTAAAGAAAACCCAGAGTTAGCTGGAGGGTATGTGGGTGTGCAAGTAAAATTGATGAGTTGTGGGAGAAGGATCCTTTCTATTTCAAAATTTGTCCATCTATTTCATGGCTTAGAATAGATTTTAAAATTTTAAATGTATATTGTTGCATTTACACTATTAGATCCCAAAAAATAAATCATAAAATCGAAATTTACATGGGATTTAAAGGATGGGTTGCAAATAGTTACTTTATTTACGTGTGATTTTTGGCTTTGGTTAGAGCATTCCCATCAAAACTTCTAAAAAATTTAGCATTTACCATCTCAAAAACCAATTTTATAACATAAAACACATTACTTTACAATATCCCTTACATCAAAATTTCTATTTTTTTTAACACTCCTTTTAAATATTTTTTCTTAATTATTTTTTATTATTTTTACTCTCTTTCTTCTCTGTCTCTCTGTTTCTCAACCCAACTATTCTCAGCACTGCTGGCCACCACATCCACCCACCATCGCTGCCACCAGCCAGATCCACCGCAACCACAAACAACAGCAAAGAAAAAAAAAAACCTCCACATCCACCCACCACATCCACTGTCAAACCAAAAAAAAAAATCAACAGCAATTGGACCAAATCAACATCAACATCCACCCACCATAGCCTCCACATCCACACTACATCCAATCAACAGCAAAAAAAAAAATCAAAATCAAAATTAATCGGACCAAATCATGGATCTTCCAGAGAAAACCAAGGAACACGAGTGACCCAGGAAAAAGATCAGTGTCGATGAGCGAATGAGCTCACTCAATTCGCGTCGGTGACCCACGAACATAATTTACCGCCACCAACAAGACCCACCAGCAATCGGACCATCGGTGACCCAAGAACACGACCCACGACCGTCGGTGACCCAAAATCAAGATCAAAACCACGACCCACGACCAAGTAACACCGCACCATGACCCAAAACAACATTGTGACCATTGGACCATCAAACCACATTGGACCCGTGACTATCGGACCACCATTGCCGAACCAAAACCATCGCCGGATCACATCCATCAGGAGAGAGAAGAGAAAACTGAAATAGGAAAGGAGTTGTGAGATTTTTTTTTTTTTTTTTTTTTTTACAGTCTAGCTACATTGAGTTGTTATTGATAACAACTCACTGTAGCTTAGTGCTAAATTTTTTAGGATTTAGAGTGTTTGATGGAAGTGTGTTTTTACCATTTGAGGTACTAAAAATGCTAAAAAATAGCATTTAGCATTTTTAGCACCTTTAATGGGAATGCTCTTACAAAATTGGACGCATTCCTTGTTTCTAAAATGCATAATCTAGATAAAATTCACCCAAGGTTAAAAGCTCTTGTTGCTGACTGCAGTTTCTCATCCAACAGATTCAGAGAAAAGAGATAAAACATGTGTTTAGGGAGTGTACTAATGTTTTGGCTAATTTAGTGTGTGTTTGGAAAAAATTATTTTTACCAGCTTATTTTTGCTATTATTAATGGGCCTCACTGCACTTTTTGGTACTATTCATGAGTCCTACAATATTATTTCAACTAACTTTTACCTTTATCTACAGTATTTTCAAAAAAAAGTTTTTAGTTTCAGCAAAATAAATGGATCCTAAACAGACCCTTAAGGTATAGCCATGGTAAAAACTTTGCTATGTTTTAATGGAGGAAGTAGAGCGATTTACACATAAATTAAGGGTCTCATGTACTTACAGATCCACGGTCATGGTTATATTTGGAAATTTGAATTTAGATTTAAATTTGTTTCAAATCAATAAATTTTAATTGCCTTCATTTTAAATTCATTAATTTTATATATAATTTTAAATCTAAAAATTTTAAAGGGTTAAAATTCTTGGAAGATTTGTCAAGTCTAAATCATTACTGTCTTAAAACTATCAACATAGTAATACGATATTAACTTATTCAGTTATTCTCAAGACCTCTTCCCTTCGTTAGAAAGTCTAATTGATTTTGATACATGTAATTAGCCAAAAAAAAAAAAAAACTAGCACAGTACTGTAGTCTTTCTTTATCCTTGATTGCCAACAACAACGAAATATATATATATATATATATATATATATATACAGGCCCACCCTCATTGTTCAAGCATATTATTATGTTAAAAACATTGAATAATCTATTCATCACACAACATCAATTATTCATCATCACACTTTTTTTTTTTTTTTGAGAAACCAGACCTGAGGCCTGTTAGAATAAAAGAAACCGGAAATTACAAAATATCACAAGATACAATAGGAGCTATGTCATCAGGGATGGATTCAATCCATACCTGAAGCTCATTACCAAACTTAGCCTTTCTGGCAAGGAAATGGGCGACTAAATTACCTAGTCATTTTACATGTGCAAAGTTACAAAAGCGAAAGCCACTGGCAAGCGCAAGGGAGTCATTAATAACAAGGCCAAATTCAGGATGGTTTGAAGCTCCAGCACGCAGAGCATTTGTAACAATCTCTGCATCTCCCTCGAAAGTGGCCTCATAAATACTTAAATCCTTTGCAAACTGGACAACTCTCCTACAGGCCAAAGCTTCCACCGTAGCCACAGAGATGGGGAGCGGAATCCTTTCAGCTAGAGCACCGATCATGCAGCCCTCCGAGTCACGAATGATCACACCCAAACCAGCAGCCCCTAGATCTTTGAAGATTGCCCCGTTGTAATTCACTTTGTAGCGCGGGGAGATTGGTGGGAGCCACCTGACCCTACGGGCTGGAGCAGGAGGGAGATGGTGTTGTTGGGGGGATTTCGCTACAGAGAACTCATGAAGGAGCAACAGGGCCCTGGACCGAATCTCCTGGTGACTATACCAGCAGCCCTTCATGCAATCATTGTTTCTTTTTTCCCATATCATCCAGAAAATCACAGCAAGTAGGTCCGAGTCCATACTACTTTGAGTCTTAAAAATCATGTCCAGCAGGTTCGCAAAATTGGAAAACTTATACTTGAGCAGTTTTTTTGTCAACTCATCAGCTTCCCAGATGGACTTCAGAGCATGGCAGCCCCACAGTGCGTGAATAGTATCTTCACAAACAGAATTACAACCAGGGCATGAAACCTATTGGACCAATCTCCGCCTCCACAAGTTGTATAACGTGGGAATTGCCTCATTCGCTGCCCTCCATATCAGGTGTTTGATCTTGTGGGGTACCTGTAAAGCCCAAATACCCTTCCACATTTGCCTGCGCATACCGTGGTCTGAACAATTAGGGAGAGAAAGGCTCAGGGAAGAAGATAACAGTCGATAAGCACTGCGGGTGGTATACACACCAAGGCTGGAGGGAAACCAAACCTGCTTGTCAGGGGGGTTGTGAATACTCAAGGGGATACTAGAAATGATTCTGGCTTCATGAGCTAAGAATTCTCGCTGAATCGGGTCCAAGTTCCATGTGTGGGACTCTTCATTGATCAACGCACTAACCTTTGTGTCAGGACTAAGGGAAGAGGGCGGGGAGATAATACCACTGCAGTGGGAGGAAGGTAACCATTTATCGCCTCTAACCCTGATGGACTTACAGTCACCAACACACCAAACTGAACCCAAGTCAATTACCCGTCTAGCTTGAGCAATGCTCTTCCATGCGTAAGACCCTTTGCTTGAACTATTAGCCTCCATAATTGAGCAATTCGGAAAAAATTTTGCCTTGAAGACCCTATGAAACAGAGAGTCCGCGTTGTTCTTTAGCCGCCACACTTGCTTCACTAGGAAGGAATTATTAAATCTGCTCAGCTCTCTAAAACCCATCCCCCCTTCATTTTTTGGGAGGCATAACTTTTCCCAACTGACCCAATGTATACGTCTCTGCTCTCCACGATAACCCCACCAAAATTTCCTAATCAAGCCTTCAATTTCGTTGATAAGTCCTTTCGGAAGTTTGAAGCACGCCATTGTGTAGGTGGGAATCGCCTGGATCACCGCCTTGATCAAGATCTCTCTGCCAGCCTGGGACAATAACTTTTCTTTCCACCCCTTCAACTTCTTCCAAATCCTCTCCTTAATCATTCTGAAAGATTTCTTTTTAGCCCGGCCAACCAAGGAAGGGATGCCAAGGTACTGCTCATAACGATGTATAGCTGGGACAGCCAAGAGAGTTTTTATTTCATTTTGAGATTGGACTGGTGTGTTGGAGCTGAAAAAAAAAAATTTGTCTTGCCTCGATTGATGTTTTGACCTGAAGCATTTTCATAAGTCTGAAGAATTGATTTGATTTTCCAGTAATCAGAAGTGGAGGCTCTACAAAAGATGAGGCTATCATCAGCAAATAGCAAATGGGATATTCAGGGTCCAGTCGGGCAAAGGGAGACTCCACGTAGGCTGCTCTCATTTTCAGCTTTCTTTAGGAGCCCGTGCAGCCCTTCAGTGACCAGTAAGAATAGATATGGTGACAGAGGGTCACCTTGGCGGAGGCCTCTCTGAGGAGAGATGTGACCGTGAGGTTGCCCATTGATGATGATAGAGTAAGTGACAGATTTTATGCACATGGAGATTAGGGAAATCCATCGACTGCTGAAACCCATCTTTGCCATGATTTTTTCCAAGAAAATCCATTCAACACGGTCATAGGCTTTGCTCATGTCGAGCTTCAAAGCCATCAACCCCATCTTACCAGTACGCTTGGACTTTAGGTAATGAAGGATCTCATGAGCTATCAAAATGTTATCAGTAATTTGACGGCCTGCTAAGAAAGCACTTTGGGATTCTGAAATCAGCTGAGGCATAAACTTCTTCAAACGATTAGCAAGCACCTTCGCAATAAGCTTATATAGCATATTACACAAACTAATTGGCCTAAAGTCTGATACCCTCCTCGGACTTTTATTTTTAGGGATAAGAGTAAGGAAGGTGTGATTGAGGTCATTAGGGAGAATACCTGAATTAAGTACATCTAGGACTGCAGCAGAGACGTCAGGGCCGATTTTTTACCAATACTGTTTGTAGAATAGTGGGGGGAACCCATCAGGACCAGGGGCAGTGTTGGCTTTCATTTGTGCAAGAGCCGTTGGAACTTCAGAGGCCACAAAGGGATGGAGCAAATTCATGTTCATTTCCTGTGTAACCTGAGCCTCCACCCCTTCAAGAACTTCATCGAACTCCATGGGGTTTGAAGAGGTAAATAATGTAGAGTAGAAGCTGTTAAGCAAGTCACCAATGCCAGCCTCATTTTCCACCCAGAGACCGTGGTCATCTTCTAAGCCTGAAATGAAATTTCGCTTGTTTCTTTCATTAGCACGGCAATGGAAGTATTTTGAATTCTGATCACCATATCGAAGCCAATCCGTTTTTGCTCTCTGACTCCACATACACTCTTCAAGATCCATCAATTTGGAAATATCATCCCTGAGAGATTTGACCAGATTGATACCCCGACCAGAGACGGCGTTAGACTCCGCCTTATCCAACAATTTCCTTTTGCGGGCTAGAGCATGTCTAATATTACCAAACACATTCTTATTCCAGGATTTTAGTTGAGTTTGGCAATTACTTACCTTTTGCAGCACATTGTTCATAGGGTCGCCCTCCTGAGACAAATCCCAAGCGGCATGGACAACACCTTCACACCTCTCATCCTTGGTCCACATCTCTTCAAAACGGAAGGGTCTTTGGGGCCGATAAAACCGATCATGCACGTCATCAGAGTAGAGCCAAATGGGCTTATGGTCCGAAGAGAATCCGGCCAAGTTATGTAAACGAACTGAAGGGAAATTTAGCATCCACTCAGCCGAAGCAATTGCTCTATCCAACCGGACCCACACTAGCGGACCATTAAATCTATTGTTGCACCAGGTAAACGGCAGGCCAGAAAACCCAATGTCCTTGAAACCACAAAAGTCAAGACAATCTCTGAAATCTTGCATCTGCTTATCAGCTCTTAGAGAACCCCCAGACTTCTCCTCCAAACTTGTGATTTCATTGAAGTTACCGATACAGACCCACGGCAAGACAAATTGGGAACTAAGATGGCAGAGCAGGGACCAAGAATCTTCCCGGTTGACAGTTTCCGGAGCTCCATAGAACCTCGTAAACTGCCAAGCATCATCATCTCTTGGATTTACTAGTGCATCAATGTGGTAGGGGGAAAAAGTGCGAACGTACAAGTCAAGATCATTCATCCAAAATAAAGCTAGGCCACCACTGAAATTTCTTCTGGGGACAAGAAACATGTTATCGAACTTCAAACGGCATCGAATAATCTCCATATACGATTTTTTCTTTGGTTTCCATCAGGAACACCAAGTTGGGTCCTTTTGCTCTCACTAACTCAAAAAGCTCTCGAACTCGCCGCCGATTCCCAAGCCCACGGCAGTTCCAGCTTAGACAATTCATGGTGACCGGCGTGGCTGAGGGCCAGCCGACGCCGATGGAGAGGCAGATGGGTTAAGGCCATCTTGGGGAGAAGCTCTACGTTTTTTTGTTTAGGGTTCTGTTTCTTCAAATGCAGGTCTCACTCTACTTAAATCACACATAATAGCATCAGCAGGGTTAGAATTGGGCTTTCTTTCAATTCTAGACCACTTACCTAGACTATTGATTTGAGCCTTACCTTTTAGCCCGCTAACGTTGGAGAAGTCCACTGTAGCAGGCCTCACCAGTTCAGCAGGGGAGGCACAGCTATGGCTCGGCCCATTTTCCTGCTGAGGCCCAATATCGTCATGCAAAGGGAGTGGTTGATACCAAAGTTTTGTCCGCAGGAAGCTTCTTGGGGGGATTTGACTTTGCATTAATTGCCACCTCTAGGGAATCCTCATTATGTGGGGCCACAAGGTCTGCTGTTAGGCCTAGCTCACAGTCAATCAACTGCAATGTCTTTTCAAAGCTTTCAGAATCAGCCATCAAGGGCTTTGCGTGTAAGTTACTCGCCGGCTCAACGATCGGAGTTACCTTAACAGGTTGGGTTTGTACTGCCTTGGGATCACTATGTGCGTCGCCCGCCTGATGAACTGTGGAAATACCTTTCTCCGGCGGGGACCTTGGTTGGCGAGGCTTCAAACCAGACACACGATCAGACCCCACCACAGAGCTCCATGGTTTATGAATATGGGAATCCGTATCAGCCCTCAACCATGGGCCGAACTGCCCCTTGTCTAAGGAAGCCTTACCTCTTTTACTAAGCCACAGATCACAGTTCCTGTCTTCATGCATTAGGCTGCCGCACCAATAGCAGAAATTCGGAAGTCTTTCATATCGAAAGGGGATCCAATCCACCACGACTCCCTTATCCCAGAGCTTCCGCCCCCTACTCAGAGGTTTAGACACATCGATGGACACACGAACACGAAGAGAGCGACCTAAAGCTCCTTTCTCATCTACATCAGCCACTGGAACAACCTTTCCAATGGTGTTACCAATGGAAAAGCCAAACTCAGGGGTCATACTTTTGATGGGGAGATTGTGAATCTGGACCCAAAAAGTACATTCAGTAAAGGAGAGGGAGGAGATAGTTGTAGAATCCTCAACCCTTTGGAATAGCACCAAGTGTTTATCATAGGACCATGGCTCAAATTCCATGACCCTTTCCAAGTCTATATCATTATCAAACTCAAAAACCATATGATTATCCCCCATATCGTGAACTATGAAGGGTTTACGGGTTCGCCATAACGGCTTAAAGGTCCTATTCACCGCCTCCTTGTTAACCATGCGATAGGTTAAAAATTTCCCAGCCAGGAGCGATTTAGTAACCCCAGAAATTTCCGAAACTTCAAGACCAAACTCTTCCTCCTTAGAGAGAGAGAGAGCTTTTTCCACATGCTCTCGACTTCCTCCATAAAGGTAAAACCTCCAAGTTACAGGGTGGGAGGGAAGAGCTAACACAGCTGAGACAAACCAACAGAAAGAAAAACCTAAAAACAAACACCCCACCGCTACCCCAAAGAGAGGAGGAAACGAGGGGTACACAAACACCTATACTGAGAAAGGGATGCACTATTCTATGAGTTCTAGGGAGAGCGCCGCTCAAACCCTAGTACAAGAGAAGCAACCTGTGGTGGTGTTAATGTGACAAAAATTGCACCATCACACATATTATTATTGTGTGTGTATATATATACACGCCCACCCTACTTGTTCAAGCATATTATTATGTTAAAAACATTGAATAATCTATTCATCACACAACATCAATTGAACATGTGATCCAAATTCCGCCATCTCCCTTATACTTTCTGTATTCTAGTAGGTGGCTTTTATATTTTGGCCGTACGTAGCTTACCTTCTGGCTCGATAGTCCATAGCCACATAGGACTGCTAGCTAGTAGTTAGTATTTATCTTATATATCATCATTTTTCTTTTTGCTGAATATATATCAGCATTTGCAATCATACTCAGCCTTTGCTCCTTGTTCAAAATAATAACTACATATAACGGTATCAAATTTTACAATTTTTTTTCATAATTATTAACATAAATAGATTGTTGTTAATGTGTAATAAAAAAAATAATGTCAATAATTGTCCTGCATAAAAGAGATTAAAAATAGTAATTAAAAAAATTAAATTTTATTGTGTATGGAAGATGTTTCTCTCAAAACTAGTTTGGAGAGAAACTCTGTTGAGGAGATAAACACACCTTGGGAGGCTTTCTTAAATGATTAATATAATATATAGAGACACAATTTAATCTAAAAAGCCTATGCCCAATGGGTATGTGCTCATATGTTCAATTATGTTATATTAACTACTCACTATTTTTATTATTCTTCAATGTGAAACTTCACTCACACACGTGTAACCCAACAAAACTCTTCAAACTTTTTATCTTTTAATTGAATGTAAATTTTAAAAATATAAACGTTAGATTGTTGTTAATGTATAATAAAAAATAATGTCAATAATTTTCCTATATAAAAGAGATTAAAAATAATAATTAAAAAAAGAGTAAATTTTATTGTGTATGTAAAATGTTTCTCTTAAAACTAGTTTGGAGAGAACATTTGTCAAACTCTCTCTCTCTCTCTCTCTCTCTCTCTCTCTCTCTCTCTCTCTCTATATATATATATATATATTAATTAGATGTGAATTTTGAAAATCTAACTGTTAGATTGCATGTTATTTGCAAAACTTCAAGAAAATCAAAGATTAATAGATATGTTGTTAATCAAATGTTTAAATTTCATGTTTTTGTGATCTAAAATTATGCAAAAAAAATAAGTTTATTGATCTAATTATAAATACATTCGATTTGAATGAAATTTGACATGCGTGTTAGAACATGCAATTCAATAATTATATTTTCCAAATTCACATCCAATAAAAAAATATAAAATAAGTTTAAAGAGTTTCTTTCCAAACTTATTCTCGTTGTTTATAAAAATTGGAAAACCCACATCCACATTTTTCATATCTGATTATTTTGATTAGTGAATTGATAGATTGACAATCATTTTAATTCTCTACTGGTTATAGAAGTGTTATATTAACATATGCCCTAAGGACAAACGTTAGTAAACTATTTGAAAAAAAAATTATGAAAAAAAAATGATGAAATTTTTTGACATCTTCTTTAAATTCTTATAAAACATTTCTTTAGATGATAATTAATTAATGACTACCCTTAGTTCATGCGTCAACGGACCCATTATAAAAATAAAAAAACAACGTTTAACAACCACAACCACAACCACAACCACATTAGGTTAGTAGATTCCCACTCGCCCATTTGACCCACCCGCGTTTTCTTTTCGGTCTCTAGTCTCTACTATTCAACATTTATATTTCAAACTATTCTACACGGTACGTTTCTTCCAGTTGGTTCCAAAGCAGAAATGTCTAAGTGCTTCAGCTTCACCGAATCAAAGAACTGGTGCTATCGATCCTCCTTCACCAAATCGGGGCTCCGATCCACCATCACCGACCTCAAAGACGGCACCGTAATGCACTGCTGGGTCCCAAAGACCCACAAAGAGTCCGAGCCCGAGCCCGAGCCCAAGCCCAACCTGCTGCTCATCCACGGCCTCGGAGCCAACGCATTGTGGCAATGGGCTGACGTCATCCGCCACGTCACCCCTTACTTCAACGTGTACGTCCCCGACCTCGTGTTCTTCGGCGACTCGTTCACGACTCGGCCGGAGCGGAGCGAGTCGTTCCAGGCCGAGTGCGTGATGCGAGTCCTGGAGGCCAACTCGGTGAGGAAGCTGAGCCTTGTGGGCCTCAGTTACGGTGGGTTTGTCGGGTACAGCATGGCGGCGCAGTTTAAGGAGGCGGTGGAGAGGGTGGTGTTATGCTGCGCCGGGGTGTGCATGGAAGATAAGGACCTGAGGAATGGTGTTTTCAGGGTCTCGGATTTGGAAGAGGCGGTTAGGATATTGGTGCCTCAGACGCCTGAGAAGCTTAAGGAGTTGATGGGCTACACTCTGTTCAGGCCTCGTCCTTTTGGATTCATTCCCTCTTGCTTGCTCGCTGACTTCATTGATGTAAGTAAGCTCTCTCAGACTCAGATTATCACTCGGATCTCGTCCACCCATTCACACTCACATACAGCCATACAATAGCAGACACTAGTAGCAACTACCAGTAACTACTTACTACTCACTAGCAACCAATAATTGGTAGCACATGCTCTATCTTCCATTCAAAAACATAAAATTTTGATACCACATGGTTATAGTGATTTAATTTGATTAACAAAATGAATTGAGGACCCATCTATTATATATATGTTAATCCTGAAAAGGTTGGTGTTTTACCAAAAAAAAGAAAGAAAGTATGTAGGTTTTTTAAAAAAAAATAAATAAATGTACATATTTGTTGGCTGTATGGGTATGAGCAGGCAATGTGCGCCGAATATGTAGAGGAGAAGAGGGACTTGATCCGGGCTATTCCCAAAGACCGGAAACTTGAAAACCTTCCTAAAATATCTCAGGTTCAGAACTGTTTTTCTTTTGCTTGTTTTTCTCTTATTTCTCCCACACAGCTAATGAGTTGAATGCAAAAATGGAAGATAATTTAATTTTCTTTCACATCTTCGATCTCATGCAGCCTACGTTGATAATCTGGGGAGATCATGATCAAATATTCCCATTGGAACTGGGTCACAGATTAAAAACGTATAAACCCTGACTTTTTACCCATAACTATTTAGTACTAATATTGATTAGTTTGAGTGCTTGATGCAGTGTATTATTAACTTTTTTTTATGTACTGGGGACTTGTTGAAATACAGACATTTGGGGGATAATGCTCAACTAGTAGTCATCAAGAATGTAGGACACGCCTTCAGTGTAGAGAAGCCCAAAGAGTTCTACAAGCACTTGAAATCCTTCCTGGTTGATTTGCAATTCCCCACCAAGTCCAACGAGTCCACCTCCCAAGGATCAAAATAAAAAAAACGAGTTAATATGGGGGCTAGAACAAGAATACATTTTAACCCTTTTATTCCACTTTACAATTCTTAACTAGTTTTTTTTCTTTTTTCTTTTTTCCCCCATACAGCCAGTGTAGAAGCAGTGCCACGTAGGAACAACTAAGTAACGTCACCGAGCTGCTCAACATGTCATTTTTTCACTTTAACATGTCTTTTACCAGGGAAATAATGTAACTTTTTCACCGACTTCTACCCCATTTTCAGCAGTACTAATATAAGAATTTATAGTTCCACAAATATTAGTCATTACTTTTAGTTTCTACCATTATGCTTCTTTTCTTCTTTTTCTTTTTCTTTTCTTTTTTTTTTTGTTGCTAAATAAAGCTCTTAAATACTTATATCCACCATCCTGTACATCTGCTTGCTTGCACTTTAAAAAAAAAAAAAATCAGTTTTATAAGATATGACAATGAGATATCAGGGGGGCTCGTTGTAATGTGACTGCATCAAGTTTATACAGCCTACGTCAGCTCCATTTATTTTGAATCATCTGTGACTAAACGACATGGGTTTTGTATACATTTCCCTAGTATACAAAACATCTGTAACAGCTTACATGTAAAGCAATACCACGAGGGATTCAAGTGTTACATTAAAAACTTCATGAGGGTTCTGTGTTTTATTGATATTCCACAATGAGGTTGTATATTTTTTTCCAGAAAATAATATCATTCATCTCTATTTACCAAGAATAAGTTCAGGACAGATGTTTCATATTAGGTTGCAACTGATAGATGATAAGGCTAAGTGATCAACCTAACAGCCTGCAGATAAAATTAAAAACAGGCAACTTAAACAAGGTAGATCACATTGACATAAATGTCCATCACAATCATAAATGTAGCAGATAAGGTAAAGTTTAAAGTAGCAGATAACGGTACAAGCCAATAGTCACAAATGCTTGTTCTAATACTAGTAAGCAAATAAGCCCTGCGCACACCCTACCATTCCTCCCTCAACGAACAAAGGTTCAAAGAATAACTCTTTCCTATCCCAACTAACTCTGCAAAATCAAACACTAGTGAGTAATATATCCAAATGGAATGGGCATGTGAAGGGGAAAAAATATAATGTAAACAAAATTACAAAATCAATCTGAAAGAGGATCTAACAAGAGCTAATGGATGTTTTAGACTAGTCAAAATTCACATTCAACCCAATAGTAAACATTTGCGTTTTCTATTTCACTGCATAAATAATTAATAAATAAATAAAACCTTACCTCTGCTGGAGCTTCATCAGCTTTAGATTGCTCACCTGCGAGTTTCAATAAATCAGAATAAACGACTCATCAACTGTCGAATGTAAAATTCCTACTTCAGCATAAGTCTACAGCATAAGTCCAAGAAATTGTATTTCCCAGGTGGCCACACAATATTCTTATAGCATAAAAACATAGTAAAGAACATAAGACTGAGAAATTGTATTTCCCAAGGGACCACAAACAGTACATAAAATAAGCAAAAAGCTAGGTTATAATCAAATGCCAAACACATAAGTATACTAATAGCTGATTATCTGAAGATTTGTCCTAGGTACCATGGTTGGCAGAATAACAATTATGGATTTCAAACTTTATGACGAGTCATCTGTGCCTTATCTGAAACACTCGAAGCTGACCAATCACTGGGTTTGATAAAGTCAAGGTGCAGTAAATGAAGTCATTGAAATGTCCTTTTCAAACGTTTAAATCTTTAAATAAAGCTTCAAGTGCGTCTTTTAAATAAGTTTGCCCCTCCCCCTCCTTTCCTGTGGCATTATCATATTCTCCCCACAAAATTAAACATGCATACTGAAAACCAAAAGCGTGAAATCAAAGATAGACATGTAATAACAATTCTAGGTGCACAACTTATACATAGGTCAACACAACACACATTGCTCCATTTACAAATAAAACAAGAAGTAAAAAGATTCATTGGTCCAATGAAATGTCATATCAACTGTTGTATACTGGTCACTTTTAACATACAATCCCCACCCCCCACCCCCCTCTTTTTTTTTTCCTTTTTTTTTTATTTATAGTTACTCAAACCCGTATGGGGTTGAACCCAGTCATCCATGCCTTGTTTATAAGGTGGGAGTTGCCATTTGGTCCAACAAACACTGGCTGTGTGGCTATTAAAAGAGAAGACAATTTATATGATTAAATTTAGTTACACAAAAACAAATTCTAGTAACAATTTAGTTGCAAATAACTTGCATCTGAACATGTTGTAAGGTCATCAAACCAATTTTCCACTACGATTAAAAAATTAATGAAACAACATTGACATTTTAGATGTATCAAACTGTCAATTATTTGATACCAGTCCCCTCTCCTTTGTTAGGAACTTCCGGATAAGAAGAAGATGCCATCCAAGTTTATCTCATACAAAAAGCATATATCATGAAATCCAGTCTTATGGACTGCAAACCAAGGTGCAAGGTTGGAAATGGTTTCAAGGCTGATATCAAATATATGCCTCACACCCCATATAGTTATGACAAAAACAGTACAAATTTGATCATATAGGAATTTTCATATATTATGCAATGAAAACCAACCCTATAATTCATGTGTGTTCATTGCAAAGATTTACCTCAACGAAATACATTAAGATCCCACTTGGACTATATTTCATTTCTCAAAACAAAATAATATGAATTCAAAAACATCACATCCACCCAAATCAGCATGCATCCATTATCCTTGACACCATATTCTCTAATACCATCCAAGTTTAATTAAAAGCAGAAATTTATTGTAAGTTTAGTTTCTCCTTTACCAGATTTAATCATAAACGTTAAGGCCATATACATCAAAACTATTCACTAGGGCTTGAAATTTGAACTTAATATAAAAAGAGAAAATGTTGCGTTACAAACTTGGGAGTTCTCTCTATCCTGTGAGCCTAGAATTTACAGACCAACTTTAACTGGTTGCAGCAATGATAGAAACACTCTACATGTCTGCTTCACCTCTCCCCCCACCCCTGAAAAAAAGTCCAATAGCTAAACCTAGCTGAAAATCTATTCCAAAGAACTCTCATCCAACAGTTATAACCTGATTCTAACAAGTAAAAGCTTGCTCAAACAATTTGAAATCAAATCAGGACAGTCTGAAGTCTTTAGTCACAACTTCAAAAAGACCTTTTGCACCAAATGTAAATTTATCCCAGATTCTTTTTCTTCTATTTTAGACAAGCAACAATATTTATTAATAAAATAGATAACTTCATGCTCACAATGGCGAGCACTTCATTACCTAAAAGAATCATTTTCACTTTAAACCATCGGTTTTCAATATGTAATTGCAACCTCATTAGCATTAGCCCGAAATAAACAAGATTTCACGTTAATCAATCTATCAGAAAAACAAATGTATAACTCATTGCAAGGGGATCCAAAGAAAATTACCACTAATGTAAGTAAATTAGAAAAGTGCAACCAACATAAGCAATGGCCTATATTTAATTTAACAACAAATGCTAGAAACCTTTTTGTTCTCTGAAACTTATATGCACCAAACCTTAAACTCCTCAGCAACAGAAACTACAACTAGAAGAATCGATATAATTTGAAAGCATAAATAAGTCAACAGAAGTCTCAAAATCCCCAGAGCGAGCCAGAGATAGAGATTAGTGACAATTATTACCTCCCTCTTCTGGCAGATCTGAGGTCCATAATGTGAGATTATCCCTAAGTAGCTGCATGATAAGGGTACTGTCCTTGTAAGATTCTTCATTAAGACTATCAAGTTCAGCAATAGCTTCATCAAAAGCTTGCTTGGCGAGGTGGCAGGCCCTGCACAATGCAGACAAGGTTAAACAAACCACTACTACTTCTAGTTAAAGAATACAGACTTAGAGAGAGAGAGAGAGAGAGAGAGAGAGAGATGCATATCAACCTCTCAGGGGAGTTCAAGATCTCATAGTAAAAAACAGAGAAGTTCAGAGCAAGGCCAAGTCTGATTGGATGAGTTGGAGCCAAATCAGAAGCAGCGGTACTAGTAGCAGCCTGCAGCATAAGAGGAAATCCAGATAGCAATTTCATTCGGTGTATAATAATATGAGGAAAACATAAAAGGGGGCAGAGGAAGTTAGTAACAGAGGCAAAAGGAGATTCAGCAAGAGAAACCAAGTAAAACATACCTCATAGGCCTTAAGTGACTGATCAGCTGCTTCTTTACGGTCTTCAGCGGATTTGAACTCAGCTAAATATCGATAGTAATCTCCTTTCCTGTGACACAGAAATATGGATCACAGTCCAAATATAATCAACACACACACATAAAAGTACCATAAGAAAACCGACACTACATACTCAAATAATCTGTGAAAGAAAGGAATATACACAACTGGAGAAAGCACCCCCCAAACAAATATAGAGAAATATTACTAAGAAATAAGACACTTGGTAGCTGATCGTAGCACACAAAACAAGGGACCGAGAAGACTGGTGGTTAAAATCCCCTCCAATATAGATTACTAACCAACAAAATCGCAAGTTGAGTTTACTCATCATTGGCCAAGAATCAAACCGGTTTTTTTTTTTTTTTTAATTTGGCTACATGAATTAATGTTAAATGGTTCGACCCAACCCAATTAAACCCACAGCCAAAACTGCAATTATTTCATACATGAGTTCATAATTTCAAAGTACGTTGAGTTAAGTCTAGTAGAAGAAAAACAGTAAAAGAAGTCTCACATCTTATAGTAAAAAACAGTTGATTCCCCAGATGAGGAAGATGGAAGGAGATGATTATCAATGACTGACAAAATGTCATTGCAGATCTTAGCGAGCTCGTCTTCAACCCTCTGCCTGTACTCCTTAATCCGCTTCACATTTTGTTCATTCCCTTTGGCCTCCTCCTTCTGTTCAATGGAAGACAAGATCCGCCACGATGCCCTTCTTGCCCCAATAACATTCTTATACCCAACAGACACCAGATTCCTCTCCTCCACTGTCAACTCCACATCCAGTTTAGCAACTTTCTTCATCGCTTCAACCATCTCTGGAACAAAGAAAATGTGACAAAATAATGAATTACAAAGTCAAATAATTACTAAAAGTCCACTATTGCTCTGCAAGGATAATGAAAGGCAAACTACACCTCTGGATCTGATATCATTTCCGTAGAAGTAGATGTCATCGCAGGAAAAATAAATAAATAAATAATCAGAAAGGAAAATTCGCTAAATTTGCACAGCATCATGCCTAATTTTCATAAAATCACTCTAAACAAATTTTGGTAGAACGAACTCATTTAATTGTGAACACCCACATCAACTCTTTACTGATGTCAAATGATAAGTAAACCCCAAATCATGTTCATTAAGGCTTTTTTTGGTTCTGGAAAAGTATAAGGCAAGGAAAACACTCACTGATAAACAATATCTCAATTAGGCATTTTTTTTTCAACATAATTTAATTAATTAATTAAAACCTAGATGAAATCGTTAAGCTCACTTTACCAAAGAGTTTTTTCTTTTCTCTAATCTCTAACTCGTTGTTTTACAATAACACTTGCTTAAAAATTTTATCAGATTTCACCAAATAACTTTGTTTTAAATTTAGTATATGCTCCATTTTGCAGTAAAAAAAATCCATGATCAAAATGAATAGAATATCATACACCTACAAATCAATAAAGCAAAAAAAAATTTTAAAAAGAAAACACGAATAATCAAAATTTTGCTGAAATAGAAAGAAAAAAAAAAGATCCATAGAAATAAAAAAGATACCGTCGTATCGCTCAGCTTGCTCAGCAAGTCTAGCCAAGTAAACCAGATGTTCTCTCTCTTTCTCCATAGCTTCGTTTCTCTGCTCTCTGTTTCTCGCTCTCTCTCTCTTTTGGAAGCCTTAAGTTATGATTTCACCAACTGGTTTCTGTGATATGCGGTACGAGGCGATCGGGCCGTTGGATGTGATATATTGTACTACTGTATAGTCAATAGTGTATAGAAAAGGAATCGCGGTTGGAAATGGGGGCTTTGGATTTTGCGAAACCCTTTTGGATCCTCGAGAGGTGAGATCTCAGCCGTTTGATGAAATGGTTTGTAGGAGATATGGGCCGTTGGGTGAGAATTAGGTGTTAGTGATGGTCACATGGAGTGTGATGTTGACTGGGACGAGCACTGACGGCTGTGTGATGGTCGTAAAACTTAAAAAAAAAAAAAAAAAAAAAAAAAAAAAAAAAAGGAAGAAGATTGATAAAATCTGTGTGCTTGTGTGTGTATGTGGTTATGGTTATGCGATGGGCTCCACTTTTTGTCTAATTTGTCAGCTTTATTGTGTTTTGGAAAAGTATTCTCATTCATTATTGTATAGAACGAAAGATAGAGATGTACGGCTATGTATTTATCGCACCAACCGTCCCAACCCCAATTTCCCAAGGGAGGAATTTCTAGCGAACTTCGCGGCAACTGCCTTGGCCCACATTTCCTTTTTTACAATGCGAAGGTTCCGATTTCAAAAAATTAAATAAAAAACTAGCCTTTGAGCGCTCGCTTACGCACGTGTGAGCGCGTGTTCAGAAACTCTTCTATTTAGTAATGGTTAATTTAGAGTATTTATTATAATTTGAGATTACTACATTTTTTCGATTACAAAAAAACTCTAGGGGTGTAATGAAAAATTATTTCTTCACACATTTTTCCAATCATAAAAAAATCTAGGAGTGTGATGAGTATCATGTGCAGAGAAATAATTTTTCATCACACCCCTAGATTTTTTTGTGATCAAAAAAATGTAGTAATCTCAAATTATAATAAATACTCTAAATTAACCATTACCAAAAAAATAGAAGAGCCTTTGAGCATAGGGATGGCAATGGGGCGGGGCGGGGTCGGAGGATGGGATCTTCGTCCCCGCCCCGCATGGTTGTTGCCATTCCCCATCCCCGCCCCGCCCCGGGGTGCGGGGAAAACTATCTTGCCCCATCCCCGCCCCTTGGGGCCCCGCGGGGACCCGCCCCGCCCCGTTTATAATACAATTATATATATATATAAATAAATTTTTTGGTACAATAATATAAATTACAACAAAACAAAATATTTTAAAATCCAAGCATTTAAATAAACTAAGTATTTAAATAGTCTAATACGTAACAACATAATTCAAAATTTCTTATAACAAAATAAACATTGTCTTTGCATAAACAGAATCATCAAGGATAATTGACTAGTTCTTTAACAAAATAAATATAAAAAAATAAACATTGTTTTATAACAAACAAAAATTGACTAGTTTTTTAAGAATAAGTTTCGCTTTCTCCCAATGTAGTGACACCACTTTCTTCTTCATCATCGGAATCATCAAGGATGTTTTGGAATGTATTAGCTTCAATTCCATCTACAATAGATGAAAGGCCTAAAAAAAGTAAAACAAATTCAATCAAACAATTGAAAAATAAAGTGAAGAATGCAGCAACATAAATCATTAAATAGATTAACTAGTAAATTTGATTACCTTTGATTTCAGCCCATAACCAATTTTGAGCACACATCAATGCCTCCACAGTCTTTGCATGAAGTTTACTACGATGTGGACTTAGTAGCCTACCACTTGTGCTAAATGCTGATTCCGAAGCAACAGTTGACACTGGAATGGCTAGGATATCCCTTGCAATACATTGCAAAGTAGGATACTTAGGCCCATTAGATTTCCACCATGCCAAAATATCAAACTCCAAAGTTCTTGGCATTAGATCATCCTCAAGGTAATGCTCCAACTCCAATTTAATATTCCCACCCTTTTTTTTCTGACTAAGACATCTTTCAAAGTCCATAAGGGAGTTATCAACTTGTGGATCCTCACTTACACAAGTGCCACGAGTTCCTTCCCTACCCATTCTCCCAGAAGTATAGTCACGAATCATTTCATAGCAAGTATCTCTAACTCTTTGAATTTCATTTTCAGCTTCATCACCATAAATAAGAGGAAAATAATATTCCAACAATTCAATCTTATATCTTGGGTCTAAAATGGTTGCCACAGCCATAACACCATGAATCACATTCCAATAACAATCAAATTTTTCTAACATTTTAAATGCCATACTCCTAATTATATCACTTGGGCTTATGAACCAAGAATTCAAAGCAATTTTTATTTCACACACCTTAGGAAAAAAAAGATTAGCTGTAGGATATGAGGTACCTGAGAATAGCTCTGTAACCTTGTAAAACAATGCCAATCTCTCACATATACTACTTGCCATCTCCCATTCTTCCTCTTTTGGAATGCACTTATAAGATGACTCCCTTTGGCTCAATCTAAAAAAGACATCTCGATACTTTATAGCAGTAGAAAGCATAAGATAGGTAGAGTTCCAGCGAGTCTTACAATCAAGGGCTAGTTCTTTGGTACATTCAACATGTAATTGTCGAGCTGTATCTGTAAACCGTTGCCTTCTTTTTGTTGATCCAGTCCAAAATCCCACACTCTCACGAACCTTCTCAATGCATGATCCAATAACATTCAAACCATCTTGAACAATCAAATTAAGAACATGTGCTGCACAACGCATATGCAACATTGATCCACGCATAACAAGGGTACTACGTTGAAGCTTGTCTAGTATAATATTTATAACTGCATCATTGGTACTGCAATTGTCCACTGTCATAGTAGATAACTTCCTATCAATGTTCCATTCCAACAAGGTTTGTAAAAGGACATCAGAAATCACTTCTTTTGTATGTGGAGATGGCACATAAATAAACCTAAAATAAGAAATTTAAATTATTATAACTAACAGTGAAATAGGTTCATACAATATTTGAAAAAAATTTTAAATAAAAAATATGAATATATACTTCAAAAAATGTACCTCATAACTCGGCTTTGTAATCTCCAGAAATCATCAATGAAGTGTGCAGTTACAACCATAAACCCTCGCTTTTTGTTTTGTGAAGTCCACATATCAGTGGTAATAGCAATTCTACTCCGATTCTTTTCTATTTCATTCATTGATTTCTCCCTTTCATGATCATAGATGCTCATAATGTCCTTCTTGATTGTGTTCCTACAAACCATCTTGAACAATGGTTGAAGAGAAGTTGAATATCTTCTAAAGCCAATGTGATCAACTATAGAAAGGGGATACTCATGCAAGATGATCATACGTGCGAGTTCTTTTCTTGATTCATCTTGATCAAAATGATAAGAATTCACACCTGCCATTGAGTCCACGTTACGTTGATCCCTCACCAAAATTTTTTGTTTCATATCCCTAATGTCCTTACACTTTTTCCTAGGACATATTTTTATGTGGTCATGCAAATGTTTAGTACCATTTTTAGACCCCCCTACAAGCAATCTCGTACAATAGTTGCACTCAGCTTTGTCTTTCCCATCAACTTTCCTTTTCTTAAAATGATTCCACACAACTGATTTCAACCTCCCTCGTTCCTCAGTTATCTCATTGTTCGGTTGGGCTTGGGCATCTTCTGGCCTATCCAACGGAGTTGAACAGGGAGTTGTATTATCTTCATCTACCATCATTGGAGATTGATGGCTGCCAATTGGTGTGAAAGATGGATTGGAGCTACCATTGTTTTCACTTGAAGTCATTCCTAAAAAAATTATTTATGATAATTTAGTAACTTAGCAATCATAAAAAAGTAATATACATACACCAAAACCTAAGCCAAAAGTCTCCAACAGAAACAATATAGAACAATGTAAAAGATAAACTTATATCACTTATGAAAAAATTCAAGTAAATTAAGCCGTGTGTAATGCTTTCACACATTTTAAGAAAAAATACTATCAATAGAAAGATATAGTTATAAGTATTTAACCACATTAACAAAGATAAAATCTTTAAGATTATCAATCAAATAAGTTTTAAAAACTATGAATCTATCACATAGTAACGAAAAAAATAAGTTGGATATAAAAATATAAATATAACCTAACAGAATGAGTACTAAAACTCAACTATTGGGGGCCGAATATATATATATATATATATATATGAAACAAACCTGCCTACAGTTATAACCGAATAGAAAACATGATGAAACAAAGTGCAAAAAATTATAACCAAATATATATATATATATATATATATATATGAAACAACCTGCCTACAGTTAAATATTGGGGGCCGAATATAAATATAACCGAAACAATGTGGCGAATACATTGTCAACTATTGCTTACCACACAAAACAAATAGGTTACTGCGATGTCAACTGTTGCTTACCACACGAAACAAATAGCCTACCACACAAAACAATGTGGTGAAACAGTTGAAACAAAGTGCAAAAAGCCAAAAACATGAAACAATGTGGTGAATACATGATGAAACAATGGGGTGAATACACGATGAAACAAAGTGCAAAAAGCCAAAAACATGAAACAATGTGGGGCCGGATTCATGATGAAACAATGTGCAAAAACAAGAAAGAATTTGGGGGCCGAATATATATATGAAACAAACCTGCCTACTGGAAGTCTGGAAGCACTATGTAACGTCCGTAACGTGAATGAGATGACCCTTGAATAACACGGATGGATTACAGAGAAAACGGATGGGTTAGAGGCGGCAATAGCAATAGGGTTTTAGAATAAAAAAATATTTTATCTCATATCTTGTTCTCTTATGTTGCACTTTAAATATTCGTCATTTAGGGTGTACTAAATTTACAATTATAGTCCTTATTAGTGCGTGGTGGGAACGGGGCGGGGCGGGGCGGGTTGGGGATAAAAATACTAAACCCATCCCCGCCCTGCCCCGGGGTGCGGGGACAAAATATTGCCCCATCCCCGCCCCACCACCTTTGCGGGGCGGGGAAAACCCGCACGGGGCGGGGTGGGGCGGGGCGGGTCAAAGCGGGGCGGGGCAAAATTGCCATCCCTAAATTGAGCACGCGCGTGAATGCGTGCTCAGAGGCTAGTATTCCGTAATTATTATCCATTTATGCCAAATTTTTTTATGCATTGATCAACTTGTTATTGATTGAAAGATGATGCAATAATTTAGTATTAACCTTTAGGGAGAGGAAAAAAAATATCCTCTGAATAAATTTAGTGCATTTATTAAAAATGCATAATAAAATTGTAACAATAAAACTACTTACAAAATTCATGTGATGACCTTTACAAAAACTATTATGAAGAAGTTGATGGATCAATGTAGAGAACTGAAATATTTACATTAGGTAAAACTATAAAATAATGCACTACATTTGAAACATAGAATAGGTGAACTTATTAATATTATGCCGGCTACGGTGGAGAAGTTGGTGGAACAATGCTATTTGTTTCACATTCTAATTACTTTCCAGCAGCATTTGCCATGAACCTATGTTGCAAAATGTGTTAGTTTGTGTTGTTAATAGAGACTTTAAAACGTACATAATAATGATAAGCACAATAAATTAGAACTTGAGGTCTAAATGCTATAGAGATTGGAGAGTTTAAGGTAGGTCACTAATTGAAATTCTATCAATTTTATATATAGGTTATATTAATGGGTGTCCTTAGGGAAATTGTTTTTTTTTTTTTTTTTTTGAGAAAGTTCTTAGGGCAATTGTTAACAAACTATTTTAAGAAAATTTTGACATAACTTTTATGAGAAATAGAAAAAGTTATCAAATTTTTTTTTTAATCCATAGAAACTTTCTTAAAATAGATCTTTAATAAATGCCGCATTTGTTAACATTTCCTTTCTATATTAATTACACACATTTTTTTTATTATGTATTACACACAAATTATTAGAGGTTCTTCTATTTTTTGAATAAGGGTTAATTTAGAGCATTTATTATAATTTGGGATTACTACATTTTCTAATCACAAAAAAATCTAGGGGTGTAATGAGTATTATGTGTGATGAAATAATTTTCCATCACACTCTTAGGCTTTTTTTTTTTTTATTGAAAAATGTAGTAATCCTAAATTATAATAAATGCTCTAAATTAACTCTTACTCAAAAAATAGAAGAGTCCCTGTGCGCATGCTCAAAGGCTAGTATTTATTTATGACAGTGATCAAGTTAAATTTAATCCTAAAATGTAGTGTTTTAATCCTAAAATTTAGTAATGTAGTATACATCCATAATAAAAAGTTAAAAAATAAAAAATAAACGTTTAAAAATTTTGAATTAAACTATTTTTTTTATATCTCGTGTTCTATCCAAAAAGCACTACCCGGCCACCTTTTTTTTTTTTTTTTTTCAAATTCAAAGTTTAAAAACAATACATATTTGTGGATAACTACATGTATGGTTTTAATCCTAAAAATTAACCACTTACTACACATCCATAACAAAAGTTAAAAAAAGTTTAAATTTCAAATATATTTCTTTTATGGTAAAAGGATCAATTTTAATCCTAAAATGTAGTGTTTTAATCCTAATAGTTAGCTACTTACTGCACATCCCTAACAATAATTAAAAAAAAAGTTCAAATTTCAAAGATATCAACTATCCTTAAAACTGAGAAAAGGTATGTAACATTTTTTATGGAGTAGTAAATTAATAATTACTATAAAAAAATGTAAATTGAATTTCACATAGAATTATACAAATGATAAATATAATTTATGTTACAAAAGAAATTTGTTTACAACAATTTCTTAGATAATCACTTCATGTGAAGTTTAAATTGGATAACCATTAACATGATACATCAAATATATAATAATACTCTCTAAAAAGAAAGTAGCATAAATTACATTTAAAAAAAGTATCTTCCTTTCTACACCTACCCCTAAACCCCATACAACCTCACAGCAAGCCTTCAAAATAGAACCCCAAAAATCCCCTCCATTTTACATCTTCACTAACACAAAACAAATAATCCCTCATCTCCTTTACCAACACGAAAATCCTAGCCACCATACAATTAAACGGATACAATTCCAACAATAACACGCTCAAAAGACTTTGTAATGATAAGGATAATCATAAGTTAATCCCTTATTCAAAAGGGTAACAACTGAAAAGAAAAGATAAAGTGATCCACATCTAATATTGAGTTTACAGGCTATAGAGTTTATATCGCCGTGAGCAAAAGAAGTAGAATAACAGCAACGAGATTTTAAATAATATAAAATAAAAAAATAAAAAAAAAAACACAGAAAACAACACCCAAACAAAAACAAACGTGAATCTTGGATGCTTATCATTTAACCAAAAAAAAAAAATTCCAAATTCACGTGGAATCATATTGGCTAGAAAAAGAAGTCAAAAAACAAAAAGAACAACTACACCACCAAGAAGCTATCTACATGAAACTACATGGGCAAAAAAAAAAAAAAAGTCAGTCCTTTGTTAAAGGAAGAGTTTGTGTTTTAATACATAACTGATAAACCTAAGAAACTGATAAACCATCCACGGGAAATTATAAAAACTATCTATAATTTTTCAACGTGAGGACCTTTAAAAAAAAAAAAAAAAACCAAAAAAGATTTTGTGTTTAATTCTAGGCCAAAACAAAGAGAAAAAGTGCTTACCAATATCATTTTCCAAGCAGTCAGTTCAAGTACAAACTCTCGTATTTGAAATTTCAAAGTTAGTCATGGATAATAAGCCACCGTCAAACACTCTTGAATCCCTAATCACATTCACTCATGGATAAGTACTTTTCAAACTACGAATACTTGGCAGGTATTGCAAAAGATAAAGAAAATAAAAGAAAGGAAATTGTAAAAGATAGAACCAAAAAAGCTGTTGGAGCCTCTGACAAAGTCTGTTGAAATTGTTTAGAAACCAAATTTGAAAGTACAAGAAGAAGAAAGAAGAGGATGTAGAGCTCAACTGAATGTCTTCAATTTGAAGGATAATGAGAGAAACTGGCAAAGCGTACGTGAGTTTGTGGGTTTTAAAGTATAGGAGTTTTAATTTACATATTTATCCTCGTTAGTTGAAAACTTGTAAGTGGGTATGATGAGGGTATTTTAGGCATAAAAATTGAGAAATCCAAACAGGAGAAGCCCCTTAAATAGTAGTATAGATAAATACATATTTTAGTTTTACCCAGAAGAAGGGATTTAAAAAAAAAAAAAAAAAGTTATAAAACTCAAATTATTTTATTAGTTAGTTAAGATTTAAAATTATTTAGATATCTAACAACTCGAGTCTAATAGACTCGATTTTATTGTAGCAAATCGAGTTTAAAAGACTCAATTTCCATGAGGTGTCTAGCTGAGATGAATTAAAAAAATTCACGTAAAACTCGAGTCTCTAAGACTCGATTTCCCACCAAATAACACATAACTCAGAAACCAGAAAATGCAGCACGCAGGAAGAAATCACATAATGCAGCGACCTAGAAACGCAAAAACCCAACCCAAAAAATGCAGCAACCTAGAAACGCAGAAACCCAGAACAGCATATAACAGCAACCCAAAAAACACAAGCAGACCAACTAGAAAAGAAAAAAAACCCAGAACATCAACCCAGAAAACACTAACAGACCCAGAAAACACAAACCCACAACAGAAAATATTCCATCCGAGGCAGATGAACCCAGGAAAAACAGAAAACGAATCAAGAGACAAACCAATGGCGCTCCGGTGCCAAAATCATGATTTTTGGGTTTCGATTTTTGCTCTGATTGAGATCGTGATTTGGGTTTGGGATTTTGAGAAATGGATTTAGATGAAGAAGGAAGAACTAGCTTGGGTTTTTAGGGGCTTGGAAGAAGGGAAGAAGATGGTGAACAGGACCTAAAATAGAGAAAGAAGAGAAGAAGATGGTGAACAAATGCTGCAATGGAGAAAAAAAAAAAAAGAGAAAGAACGAAGGAAGAAGACAAGAAAGTGAGTCTTAAAGACTCGAGTTCTACGTGGCTCTTTTGTCCATCTCAGCTTTGCCAGTACACAGAAATCGAGTCTCTTAAACTAGATTTGCTACAATGAAATTGAGTCTAAAATACTCGAGTTGTTAGCTATCAAAATAGTTTTAAACATTGGCTAACTAGTAAAATAGTTTGGCTTTTATAGTTATTTTTAAAAAAAAAAATCCCAGAAGAAGTGAAGAACCTAGTATTCAAAATATTTCTTTTTTTTTTTACTTTTTTTTTTTTTTAGTTTTACCCAGAAGAACCTAGTATTCGAAATATTTATTTTTTTAACTTCTTTTTTTTTTTTTCTTAGGCTCCGCTTGGAAGTTCATAAGGGAATGAAATGGAATGATTATAAGAGAATGGAATGAAATTAAGTAACGTTGATTGGATGTTTTAAAATGAAGGAATGGAAAAGAATGAAAATGAATGGAATGTTAGTAATCTTGTTTGAGAGTAACATGGAGAGAATGGAATGAAATCATTTTATAACAATATTACTATTAGACCCCTATTTTAAAACAAAAGGTTGAATATATAGGGGTATTTTGGAAATTTTAGTAAAAAAATCATTAAATCTAATTTCATTCATCCCAATTTCGGGGGGAATGAAAATTTGAGATTTTAAGGGAATAAAGAGGAATGAGTGTTCCCTCCTACCAATTTCATTCCCTTCTACTTAAACTCCCAAACAAGATAATGGACTTTCCATTCCTTCCATTAAAAATCCCAAACAAGGAAATGGAAGAATATTCTAAAATCATTCTTTTCCATTCCATTACATTCCCTCATTCTAAGTGAGGCCGTAGTGGGGTTTTTTTTTTTTTTTTTTTTTTTAAGAGTAGTGGTTTTTTTACAAGTAAGGAAAGGTAGTGGTTTTGATTGAAATAATTAAATTTGGAGTAGCTCATCATTTTTTTTCTTTTTGGTAAATTATATTTTTTGTTCATATTCTTTACACCGTATTTTAATTTGGCTTGAATTTTATGTATTTAAGAGTTAGGCCATTTTGGATATTTACAACTGTAAGTTTCTTTAAGAATTTCTCCCTTCTCTCCGTGTGTGTATTAAAAATATTTAGTATTCTAATATATATATATATATATATATTTTTTTTTTATATATTATAATTTGGCTTCTGACCTTTTAATGCCGTATCAGTTTAGTTTTTGCTTTTTTTTTTTTTATGAAAATTGCTAACATAACGACCAAAATAAAAAGTTAGTTTATTACCACATCAACGGAAATTAATTTTTTTATTTTGGTCATTTGCCATATTAGCAATTTTCATCTAATAAATAATGGCATTAACTAAATTGTTACAATATTGAAAGGTTAAGGACTAAATTAACACAATTAAAAAATTATAAACCAATTTGAAATATAATGTAAAAGATATTAACCAAATACATAATTTACCATTTTTTAATATATAACTCAAAAATTATCTGAATGTTTTGCCTAATGTCATATGTAGTGGGGTAAACAGTAAGCCATAGCCTTATTATAACGGGATAAATGTTTGGCCCATTTCAAGCATTGGCCTAAACACGAAAAACAAATCCAACATAGACCGGCCCATTCTAATAACAGGTACAACCTTGGACTATTGATTAAGCCCAGTCTCCTTCCTAGCCTAGTTTTGAGGTAGTGTTCGAACTACCGAGGTAAGTCCCAAAGAAGATCAGCTTCACCAAGGAAGCTGTCTGAGATTTCCAGATGATTCCACAACAACACCTGCATTAATAAAGGTCACCTACCTGGCATTAGGGGTGTCCACGGGTCGGGTTTGTGCCCAACCCGAGACCGACCCGACAGAATCGGATTGAGGAAATCCTGACCTGCCGCCGACTGGCGAGGGAGTCGGATTGGCGCCGTCGGTTTAGTGCCGAAAACACGGTCGATTCGGTTGGAACCTGTGCATGGTGAAAAATCCTGCCAAAATACTTGATTTCAAGCGAAAATACTCCAAATTCGGCGAAGATCTCTCTAGATCCGGTGAGATATCATTAGATTTGGACGAAATATCACTAGATCTACTTGATAAGTCACCGAAATATGAAAATTTGTTGCCAGAATCTGAAAATTTGAAGTCGGAATCTGGAAATATGAGGCCTGTGTTAGGATAAGTGCCCTTAAATCCTATTGTATGATGCTATGTATGATATTATGTATAACCTTATGTGAGAAATGATGTATGACTTAATATTGTGTTTAATAAAGTTACTTTATTCTTATCTAAGATAATGGTAACATGAATATTCGGACATTATCAAATAGTCCATGAGATGTATAGTATGTGATTTATGTGATTTAGTCACAGAAGATATAGATCACAAGTTCTTTGTAAACTCAGAATTTTGGTTCGTAGTCGGTGATGAATTTGGGCATTTCATCTACGAAGACTATAACATATTAACTACGATGATTTGTCTTGATCATAGAAGTGGTGACTTCTAGTTAATATGTTGATATGTTTTAAGAGTTAAGACATATTGAACTGGACCGCTGTGAGATTTATTATTCTCCTAACGACTGTCAATTGAATAATAAATCTCACGACTTGTATTCACATGAACTCTTAATCCTGGGAGAATAATGGACCTGATCATGAAATGTAGGTTGCTTTGATATATCAGGGGTGAGATCTAAAGTAACGGTCAAAATCTCAGTATGTTGGGCAGCCACATTTAGTGTTGATGGAACATATATTCTCAAGATGGAATTCATAGTCCCTTAACGGAGATATAAAATATTCCCTTGAGATAAGTTTAATGGGTACAGTTATTCAGAGAGTTAGGCCTAACCACTTTAGTAAAACTAAAGTATATATTTATGAAATTGAATTTTATAAATATATGGTGAATAACTCAAAAGGATTAAACCGGGTACTCAAGGATTAAGATGTAGTAATTTACAAAGTGGCAGTCTATATTCATGACTTTGTATTACTGCGAATATTTTATGAAGGGGTTGCATGTATAATAAAGTCTTGGGATATAATTTATTAATGAGGCCTAGAGTGCAATTATATTTATATAGTGGTATTAAATATAATTAATGGTAACTTTGGACTTGTCAAGAGTTGACAGAAAAGCCCAAGGCCCATTGGAGCTAGTGTCTTATTTGTTCCCTTTTGGTCCCACTCCAAGCCACACACTAAAGCCCAATTAGGAAGGCCCAAAAGGTTAGCCCAATTAGATAATCAGTTATGTGGAGAGAAACATACAGAATTTTATATAGAATGAAATTGTTTGTATGTTTAAGAATATAAGATAAGATAATATAAGGAAGTGAGACACTCTTTCATATATTCTCTCTAGAAAACATAGAACTGATTGAGAGACCACACATCTTGGGCATCAAGTGGAATTGGAGTGAAGATTGAAAGTGTTCCCGAGTACTTCTTCATTCGGTTTTGAATTTCACCGCATCAAGGTACACTCTCTTATTCTTATATTCTAAAACTTACATAGTGCATGTTATCAATTGTGAAAGAAGTAGATCCGTTTATTTTCCGCTGCGTATGTTTTGTATGCGATGCAAACATATATATTTCCTAACAGCCGGAATCTGGAAAATCTCGCCGAATTCTCGAAAAACTCGCCGGAATCTGGAAATTTCCGCCGGAATCTGAAAATTTTTTGCTTGAGATTCTTAGTACATCGGTCGGATCGAGTTTTCGGGTTTTGGGAAATGGAAAACCGAGATCGACCCGCCGGAGTCAGTTTCTGGAACAGATGGCCCGCCGCTGACCGGTGACATGATCGGGTCGGCCGGTTTTCAGGTCGGATTCGGTCGGACCCTTCGGGTGGGTCGGGTCATCGGATTGGATGGACAGCCCTACCTGGCATCACCGCATTTTATGCGGAGGGAAAAGCCTGAGCACTAAAAAGGACTCCAAAAGTTTTCATTCATGATAAATAACCAGAAAATGAGAGTCCGATAAAATCTGAAGTTATCTAGGTGGACGCCTAAACAGTAAGAAGAAGCTCTAGAAAGCTCCATTCATGATGAAAAAAAAAAAAAAAAAAAGAGCCTGATAAGATCAGAAGTTATCCAGGTGGACAATGGTAAAACATGAAAAAGAAGGAGATGGGTCATATAAAAATTAAGAAAGAAGAAAGAGAAAGGGGACACACAAAATACAAAGAGAGAAACACATAAAGTGATAATTGTAACAAAGAAAGATCATATAATTGTGCTTATTTTCCCCAAATCAAATTCAATTTAACCACAGTGCATATCTACAATGATAATATTATGGGAATTAATGCACGATGACTGAATGAAGTGTCCTGGTAGTAAATAGTAGATATAACAATTAGAAATATAAAATGCAATTGAAACTAAGTTAGAAAATGTTGTTGGAATATACTTAAGTGGATTACGAACATCTTAAAATACCTTGGGTGTTTGATATTAACCAAAATCTCAATGGTAGTTTTTATATTTTACTCTTTTTATAAATACCTTAGGTGCATTAAATTAAATTTCTCAATTAAATTAAAAATATAGTTGCATTGAAATTAGCTGTCCTTAAGAGAGAAAATAAGGTTCGGGGTTCATTGGTTAATTTAACTGCCTCTTTGGATTTAGTAGGGACCTAATGGACCTTACCATAGGTATGTATTTGTAAATTGTACATAAGCTTTGTGCCATTGTGTGTGTGTGTGTGTGTGTTTTTTTTGGGACTAAAAACTAACATTAAAGAAGAACAAGAGAACAACAAAAAACTACAACTTTGTGGAACATAAGACCATCTCCATCTCGTTTTGCTTTTTCTTTTTAAGACATAAGACCGTCTCTATCTAAACTTCAAATACCCAAGACAAAAGTTTAGGACAGTGGCATTTTTCTTTTTCTTTTTAAGACATAAGACCATGATTCTCCATCTAATAAACTTCAAATACCAAAGACAAAAGTCCAGAACAGAGGAAATGGGGATAAATCCCACATCGTTACACAAATCCTACATAATGGTGACGTGGCAGTGTATTAGAATGACACCTGTCAAGACTATCTTAATCAAATTTTCCTTTCCGTTCCGTTCCGTTCCGTTAACCTAACGTTAGTGTTTCTCTCTCCTTTCTCTTTCTCTCACATACAGCAGGGGCAGAAGAACCAAGTCAAAAAGAAAAAACACCACCCTTTTAGGCTTTAGCTGCCAAGAACCACCGCTCCAACCGCTTCTTTTGATAGAATTCTCTGTGGTGAAGATGAAGACTACAACTCAGACTTGTTCTAGGTTTGTTACCTAACCGACCTCCAAATCCGTCTATTATTTTTGAGGATTTTAGGGTTTGCCGTGGGTAAATCATGCAATTTCTTCTATTTTGGGAGATTCGGTAAATTAAAACTTTTGCTTACACTGACAACTCATCGAAAATTGATATAATTCATTGTAACTTTTTGTGTGGGTAACTAACACATTTCCTTAAGTTTGTTTTTAGAATTTTGATTTTGTTATTTTTATTTTTAAAGCTTGGATAATTGAGTTTGGCCTGATCTTAGTTGATTATGTAGCGTAGAGTGCTGCTGGAATTGTGTTCTGTTTAATAGCCGATGGTTTTTGTTGGTTAGTGATTACTGGTGGTAGGTGTTTATTTGTTGTACTAGTTTGGTTGTGTTTAGTAGCTGATTTGTTGTATCGGGATTTAGTTTGTTTGTTTAGTTGTAGCTTGCGTTGCTACAATGTTTCTGGGTTGATTATTATTATTATTATTATTATTATTTTATTTATGGCATCTGCTGGTTGTGGCTTTATGGGCGTAACTCTTAATCTCTTGTGTTGAATAAAATTTGATTGCTTACTGCTTATGGGTCTGATCAATTTGATCAATTTTATGTCAAAGTTTGTCTAACTATTGTTGTTTCAAAGTATGACATCTATGTGAAGTATCATAGGAAAACACGACTGATTTGAATGCCCAATATAAGTTTGGTAGACATCAGGATCATGGTTGCGACTTGAAATAAGCTTTCATACACGACTGCTTGTTAATTCATTGCTTGATTGCTAGAGAGTTATGGTCTTTTCGTGAGGTGTAATGGGTGATGCCTCATAAAGTGATTGAGGTGAAAGGTCTCGTTAGAACTTGGAAGTGATTAAAATAGTCTTGACATGTGTCATTCTAATATGCTGCCACATCACCATTATGCAGGACTTGCCGCAACCAAGTTTGCTTTACTAATTAAGATTATTCCACATCGCCATTAAGTTTGTTGAACAAAAGCTTTACTAATTTTTGTAGAATGGTCCTGATGAAGCAGCAGGTAATGCCAAAGTTGCTTGGGAAGGCATTTGTGTTTCTAAGGAGGGTGAGTTAGGCTTGAATGGGATTGAGGAGTGGAATAAGCTGGCTTGTTTGAAACACATCTGGAACCTCTGTGCTCAAACAAGTTCAATTTGGGTGGCATGGGTTCATATAAAACATATTGAAGGGGAAAACTTTTGGTGTGTTAAGGCACCCAAGACAGTACATGGGGTTGGAGAAAATTACTGAAGTTAAGAGGATTGGCAGAAATATCTGAAATTTTCTATTGGAGATAATCCCAAATTTCCTTTGGCATAATTCTTGGCACCCAGATGGAATTTTATATGAAAAAAAAAATTTACCTAGGGTCATATATGATGCTGCTAGTAGCATGGATACAAAGCTGGCTAGCATGTCGAGGGATGGGGATTGGAGATGAAAACCTGAGAGATCATATGAGTTTGTAGCCATTCAAATAAAATTTTGCTTGTTTGAGAGTAGAGATAAAGACTAGCCTATGTGGCTAACCCCAAAGAAAGGTTAATTCAATTGTGCCATGATTTGGTGTGCAGTTAGAGTGAAAAGGCAACAATTCCATGGTGGAAATTAATTTGGTTTCTCAGAGCTACATCAAAGCATGCTTTCATGGATGGCTTGTGTTTAAAAGTAGACTTCACACTTATATGATAGGTTCCTTCAATGGGGGCAACAGTGGGGTTTTTTTTAGAAGGGTCTTGGAGAGTAGATATCATTTATTCTTTGATTACATGATCATTTTCTAAAAGCATATGGAGTGAAGTGATGGTACGCTGCCTTGTGGAAATCCTGCATGTTGTTGGGATGCTGTGGTCAACTGGGGATTGCATAATTTGAAGGGCAATAATCTTAAGGAAGTGTTACACAAGCTGAGCTGGGAGGTAGTCATGTATCATCTTTGGATCTCGCGTAATGCCATAATCCATGCTGGGTATCTAAAGAGTGAAGAGTCCATTATCTAGGACATAAAATGGGAAGTTAAAGACTCATGTCCAACCTGAATGAGGCTTCAAAAACACTATCTGCAACAAATTTCTATGCTGTAAATGGGAAATATCTTCCTCAGTTCTTAAATGTATTTTAGGATTCTGTTAGCTGTGCTCCTGAATTAGAAGTGTTAATGGGATTATTTCATTACTGTTGTAAGTGTTTTTCTTGAATGAAATTCAGCTAATTTTTTGGGAAAAAGAATAATAATAAACCAACCTAACAAGAGTAGAACCCAAAAACAGGTACAAGAAACCCATATATAGGTCATGTTCAAGTTACACCTAGTGTAACTCTTTGCGATGCTAAACAAGTAATTTGACAAATCAATCAATGGATTATATAGTTGTACTATACTTGCAAAATATCAAGATTATCGGAGACCAATAAAGAAATGTATATACAGAAAGAATTAAGAAAATTTAGAGATAAATTGCCTAGAAATAAGAAAATATAGGAGTACAAATTGAAGTTGTGTTTGTTGTTTTCTCAAATCTTTTGGAGAACTCACCTGAGCGAGAGAGAGAGAGAGAGAGGCTCCAACTAAGAGATTTAGCTAGAAAGAGAAACAATGGGGGAGGGTTAGACAGTTTAGTGTAAAAGGAAAAGGTTATATATGTACATACATAGGAAAATTTGAGAAAGGAACAGAAAATCGATTTGACTTACAAATTTGGTTCGAATTGAAGAAGTGCAACAAAGAAGACCGAGTTGCTGAGGTAAAAGTTGCCAGAGTATTCTTTTCTTGTTGACTATGACGTTCGATAGGTAGTTGCTGGAGTATTCTCTTCTTTCTGTCGTTGGAGCTATTGTTATTGTAATGTGAGCTATTGATAAAGCCTCCCAGATTGTATAATCTTATGCCTCAGATGTAATTTAAAAGACTTGTAGTTTCTTGTTTGTATTTACCTTATGTGATTCAGTTACTACTTGGTTGAATTTTATTATTCCTTCGTTTTGTTTATTTTTTGTTCCCAAAGGAAAGGCACAAGCTTTACTACCTCTATTTTAATAGTTCTCGATTTATTGAATGATGTGTGATATTGCTTTGTTAACTGCATGTTTTGAAGTAGGGCGTTAAAATGTTTGATGTATGTAAGTTGCTTTTTGGGGAACCTCCTTTAGGTGGTTTAGGATTTTCTTGAGTTGCATGAGTGTTTTAGGTTAAGAGTTATATGCTGATTTTCCCTAAATTAATGAACTAAGAATATTGAGCTTTAATCTTTGGATTAGGTGTTCCTAGTACCCAGGATTGTGCTCCTTCGAGTTTAGGCCTGCGTTTCTTCTGCTCTGAGGTAAGGGAAATTATGTTTTTAAATATTTGGAAGGTCATGACATGATTTGAGAAGCTGATATTTCATTAAATTATTTTAATTTTAATAAGAACATTATGTACATAATTATGTATTATACAATTAAATTAGTGGATATGTGATGTCACATTTAAATGTTATGAAAACGATAATTTTGAGAAGCAAGGATTGTTTTATGGTCAAGTTATATGGTATGTTCTGAACTTCTTCGGTAGGGATAACAGTATGGGCTTTCCATGGAATGTGGCGTAGGCCAAATTGTGAGATGAATGAAGTAGCCTACCTTTGTTTGGTCAAGACCAACTTGGGTGGATGCTGATCATCTCTATGATTGATGAAGGACCATCATGAGTGGCCAAGGCCATTTGTGATTGATGATATGAGCATGTATGTACTTGGGAATGCCTGACATGGTGGGGACTACTGGATGCCAGGCCCAATAGGGTTGGATGCTTCATGCATTACATGCTTACTCGACAGATTTACCAAAGTTGCATTATAAGTAATTATGATTTATGTTATGGTAAAGAAAATTATTAATTATTTACTTATCAACAATTATGTTTTAAAGTGATCAGGAAACGTCTTATATGATGTTAAATCATGAAATATGATTATGATGTTAATAAGTTTTGATTCTTTTGAAGTAAGAGTTTTCCTCATCAGGTCTTAAAAAGTTTTCTCATGAGAAATTACTTATCAAAAAAAAAAAAAAAAAAAAATCTTCTTAGGAAAAATGGTTGCTTTATATAATAAGATATAATTTTCTAAGAAAAATATTTTCTTTATTTGACGAGATTTATTTTTTAAAGTAAGTATGCAAGTTACTTTTCAAAGTTATGTAAAAGATTTTTTTATAAATTTTATGAAAAATTATTTGTGCATGTTCAAAGAATTTTATCTTGAAGCATATCCACATATCAAGAAAAGCCTTTGATATACATGCATTCATGTTTTCTTTCTAAATTTTCATGCTCCCTAACCCCCCTTACTAAGTCTTTCAGCACTCAGCCCAAGTATGTTTTATGCAACGGAGGAGCAGCAAGAGCCTTAGTTGAGTTTTGCCTGTGTCCGTTTTAGGTTTATGTAGTACTTGCTTTCTCTTTTAGGTATTTTTATGCTTATTTCTGTAGAGATTTTGTACCTTAGAATCAAAATCAATTGTTGAGAGTTGGAACCTTTGATGTGATTGGAGATTTTATGTTGTGAACATGTGATATTTTAAATAATTAATGACTTTGTTATCCATTGGAGAAAAAAGTTTAAGGTTAGATGCTCTGACTAGCAAGTAGTAAGAAGTAAAAAAAAATGCATACAAGTTTAGTGTATCAAGTTTAGGCTTGATATTAACATGCCACTCATGGTTTCAAAACCGGAATTTGAGTTTGGGTCATGACGTGAGCTTTAATGGAATATTTCTATAACATGCCACTCATGGTTTACTTTGTATAAATGTAAAAGTTTAGTTTTCATTAATGGAATATTTCTATTTTTTAAAAAGATTCCTATTAATTTATACATCCTTAAGGGGGAGTATCAGTCATCCACAAACCTCAAGGGAGGGGAGTGTCATTTTGTGCATTGTCTGGGTAAGAATCTGTTTTAAAAATGGAATATCCTGTTAATAAAAATAACAGTTTGTGAGGTTATGAACTTAACTGTTGCAGTTATACAAACTTTAAAGCAGGGGGGAGTGTCATTTCATGAAATTTTCCCCGGTAGTGGATTCGTAAAACCTCAAGGGAGGGTGCTGTAATTTTCCCTTTAATATATGATGGTATTTTAAAATAATTATTAAATCACTAATTGAGTCAACTTTGTTCTCTTAAAATTCTTTTGCTTCCCAGGTACAAGCTCCTAGCTGTATTTGCCGGAACTTTGTTTGATTGGTCATGTGCGTAGCTATTTACTTCTAGGGAATCCATTCTGTTGTACATATTTTCTTTGCCTACTTCATTTCTTCTCCGGGCTAATTTCCTCTAAATATAATTTTTCTTACCTATGGAAAAAAAAAAAAAATCTTTTGCTTCCTAAATAATGGGAAATTGAATGAGAGGGCTGGTTAAAAATCCATTTGAATATACCTTTAAGGCAGCTTTTTTTTTTTTTTTGCGTATATATTCAGGCATGTTCATTATTTTATTGATTGAATTATTTTTGTGGTTTCCTTAAAACTTCTGATATCTGCAGAAAGTTATCATTTAACAATTAATTGTCTACTTTTAATTTTTTCATATTCATATTGTACATTCTTTATTTCTTTGCAACAGATATATTTTCAAAAGTTTTAAGTGAGGTTTTTGAAGTAAAATACAACAATGGATTCATCACAGAGTGCTGTAACAGCAGGGACTGGTGGTGGTGGCAATGGGATGATGATCTCCCAAACCAATGATACGGCAGCTACACCTGCTGTGGACGATCCAAAGCAGAACCTGAACCATGTCATCAACTCTATTCAGAAAACTTTGGGCCTTCTTCACCAGCTCTACCTTACTGTCTCTTCCTTCAATGCTGCCTCTCAGCTTCCTCTTCTCCATCGCCTGTATGTTTCTTTTGTCTTATCTATTGCAATTAGTTCTTTTTACTTTTTACTTCCTTTTCTAAGACATAAACCACTGTGGGTTTGGTTTTGCAGCAATTCTCTTGTCACGGAGCTTGACAACATGGTTAAATTAGCTGAGAAGTGCAACATTCAAATTCCTATGGAAGTGCTAAAGTGAGTCTTTTCCCATGATTAGCCTTTTTTTTTCAACTACAAATGGTCTTTTAGAACCTAATACAGGTTTTCTTAACTTCTGATTGCTGATATTTTATTTTCTATTTTAGTTTGATTGATGATGGAAAGAATCCAGATGAATTCACAAGGGATGTCATAAACAGTTGTATTGCCAAGAATCAGATTACCAAAGGCAAAACTGATGCCTTTAAGGTTGCTTTTACTCCTGATATGACGTATTTATATAATTATTTATTTTCAGTTCTATTTCTTCATGTAAATTTGAGATTTAATATTGGATTTTGTGTTTATTTGTGGTTTTATTTTGACCTTACATATTTTTTCAGGGTTTACGCAAGCATCTTATGGAAGAACTTGAACAAACATTTCCTGATGAAGTCGAATCTTATAGAGAGATACGTGCAGCCTCTGCTGCTGTAAGTTATATTTGCGTTGATGCACTAATTTCTTAGAATGGTTCTCTGTATATGTCACTCCATAAATTTTCTTAAATTCAAAATTTATTATTATTTTTGCCATTATTACGTGAAGAACCTCCTTCCAACCTGCACTCCCCCAATTCCCTTTAATGCCATGTATAAGATTAAAACCACTCCATTTGTAAAAGGTGACCTCTTGCCCATGAGCTATAGTTCAACTGGCACTTCCTCCTACCATAATATTGAGATGGAGGGTGAGGTCATGGGTTCAAAACCCACTGAGTGCTTGTGTAACTTACTAATCAAGAAAAAAAAATTGTGAAGGGTACCTCTTTATTTGTTAGTTATGTATTATCATTTCTGCTGTTGCATAAAATGTGAAGAATTTGTCTTAGAAGATTCTGGATGTGCATCTTGTTCCTCAAGCAATTGTGTTACTTGAGTTATGTTACTCAATGAAGAATGAAATGCTAAAAACAGTTATGTGCATAATCTTGAATGGAGATTGGTAACTGAATGTATGGCATGAGAATTTCAAACACCCAACATTGAAGTCAATTCGTGATTCAAGTAATTAATCAGCTTTTCCTTTAAAAGTAAACCAAGCTGGAGCCTATCTGAGAGAAAAGTCTAGTGTATCTTTCTTTTTATGCTTTGTGTTTACCATATTAAGCTTTTTTGCCTTTTATATCTAATGCAGGAATCAAAGCGGCTTGCACAAGCACAAAGCATGTTACCAAATGGAGATATGAAGGTCAAATCCGAGCTTTAGGTGTTTATGTAAGTATTGCTTTGGTTGTTAATGTCCATCTCTCAGCATATCTGTAATTTTGTGATTGTTGTTAAAATTCTAGATGGAGACATTGATTTATTATAGCAGAGTTATTTTTCTTTACTTCCTTTTCAAAACATGCTGATAAAAAATTTGGACATGTGCATACTTCTAATATTTTCTAATGATCTTTGTGGGGGGAATTTTTAAAATAGACCATTCGTTGTATTTGTACACTTTGAATACCTTGAAACTTTTCCTTTCACTTCAATGTATTTTACAAAAGTAAAATCCCATCCAATTTTATTATAATGGTTTGTTTCAGATACATTACACTAAGGAACTATGGAACCAAGTATGTTGTTATGGGACATACTAATATGGGAATTTAGTTTTCAATATTAGTAGATCAGTAGAGTGGAAGTTGTAAAGCATGTTTTGGGATTAATTTTCACCTACAAAGCTGAAATAATAGGATAGAGTAAAAGGCTACCAATGTCTTAAACGTAAAAGGCTACCAAGAATGTTGAATGAGGCTGAAAATATTCAAGGTCATTAATAGAGAAATTTGTGGTGATCATGTCAGCACTAAGTGTTTAGGTATGGGACATGCATTGGCCTTTTAGCTTGTATAATACCCTATGTGGACGAGTGTATGTACTATTCTAATGTTCAACCAATGTTTGATGAAAAATTATGAACTGCAGTTAGGGGTTTTCTTTCTCAAGTAATATAAACTTGGATTTCCTAGATTTTTGCTCTCTCTCTCTCTCTCTTTCTCTCTCATGCCTACTATTTGACAGTGAATGTAATTAGTAATGAATATGTGTATTTTTTGGACAAAAGTTATAGAATGCATGATTTCAGATTCTTTGGTGTTTTTGTTAGAGTGAAAAATTAAGTGGTATGACATTAGTTATTAATGTGGGTACACAGCAAGGGAATCCTAATTCGGGGGATATAGACAGTTCCAGTGTAATATATGCAAGGTAAGAGAGTCCATATGCAGACTCTTGCATGGCCATTCTTAAATCCTTTCATAAAGCCATATCTAATTTAAAGGTTAGATTGCATATTCGGTCCTCAACTTTCGACTGTTATTTCAAAATTGTCCTTATACTTTAAAATGTTTCACTTTAGTCCCTATACTTTCATAATTGTGTGAAAATGTTCTAATTGTCATTTGTTGGATGAAAAAATGTTGATGTGGCCAACAGAATTCATGCAACGTTATTAAAGTGACCTCAGTTTTATTAATTTCGTTTGTTGTACTTTCCATCTATTAGATGATGGTAAGGGCCTTTTTGAAATATTTTAAAATATAAGGACGATTTTGAAACAAAGGTCAAAGGTTGAGGACCAAATATGCAATTTAGCCTTTAAAGAAATACTGATTGCAATTTAGTGTGGCCATTATAAAAATTTTGTTCTTCAAGGCTCTTAACTTCCTCATTATCAGTCAAATTCAGTTGTTCTCCAAGGGACCTGAATTTTATTGCATGTATTTCTGAGATTATTTGATAATTTGAACTTTCCACCAGATTCTAATGAATTTGTGTTTGTTTCAGCTTCAGTACTATTAAAGACTAATGCAAATTCAGGAAATAAATAAATCAAAACATGTGCATGGAAGCACAAATCTGCTGATATTCCTTTGTTTTTTTGGGGCTGAATATCTGCTGATATTCCTGTTTCTTCCTACTGCTATCTTTGTGTAACAACTTGATTTTATATATTCGTATGGGTGTGTGTGTGTGCACTTGCATGAATAGAAGCCAGCTGGCTGAAGTAATTCTATTTGCTGAGTAAGAAATTCTCTTTACCATAAGTCTTGGGACGCAAATTGTGCAAAGTTGTCGATATGGCATGCTGTGATTAGAGTATAACAAAGTGGTGTTAATAGTGGGTTGATATCAAAGTAATGTCACTCCAATTTCTAATCATAATTTACCATCCAAATAAGTTGTGAGAAACCAAAAAAAAAAAGAAAAAGAAAAAAAAAAGAAAAAAGAAAGAGAAAGTGAAAATAGCTGTGTTCCTAACATTTCCCTTCTCTTTAACCTGTGGTAAACTGAGATATGCTACATGTGCATAAGGTGGAGAATCTAAACTTATAGAACTGACGACTATAGAGGTCCTGGATTTAGTTATTCTTTTGATGGTCATTTTTTAGTTGTGGATGCACTTTGTGGAATCTGGAGTCAATTAAATCCTTATTAGTTATTTGAGAAGGTCTTTGGAATTCTTATATTTGAGTAGACGACTTCTTCCATCTTTGTTAACAAACTCGAAAGTGAGTGAAGTGACCAATGGGTATTGGGCGTGCTTATACAAAAGTGAACAGTGTGTTAATGCAATGCTAATCATATTACCTTAATCTCTAGGAAAATTATTTTTATACATATTCTTGCTACTGTAATTGTAGGGGTTGTGCAATTGCTCAAAACTATAACTCCCACCATTGTGAATTACCACTTGACTGGTCAAGAAAACTGCACCAATCTTCTGATGATGTTAAGGAATCATCTATTGGTTCTGCTATGTTCAGCATGCCAGTTTCTTCCTCAGTACACTCAACATCTTCACAATTAGCATCACCTATAAACATGTTGATGTTATGTTTGACACTTTCTGATAGAATGCTGGGCTTCTCTTTTGATTCAGAAGTAGAATCTCCTTTCACTGAGTTGCTGTCACGGCTCATTCCATTTTTTCCATGTTGCTTATCCAGCATATCTTTCAGTTTCTGCAACTGTTTGTGTACCACAAAATACTTATCAGAACTGCTTGTAGTTAACTGTTCTTAACATGTTAAAAACCTTGTAACTCAATGATAACATCAAATTCTCTCTATAGGGAGAACCTGGATTCAAATTCCCCACCCCCACTTATTCTAATAAAAAACTGTTCTTAATAATTGTTTGCAACTAAAATAATGGTACCTGAAGGAGTAATAACTGATTCTCTCTTTTTAGTGACTTGAAGTTGGAAGCTAGAGTGTCATAACTAGCTTTTAATAAGCTGTAATCTCGTTCAATCTGCTTAGTCTTCAATCTTGCCCTTCTATTTTGGAACCAAGTAGCAACCTGGCGAGGGTGTAGTCCAACCTCATTAGCTAGCTTCTGTTTTATCCGAGACTCTGGCCTTGACTCTTCCTCGAACATAATTTTCAGCAACTTGATTTGTTCATCATTGAATCTTTGCATGTTCTTGTTCTTCCTCTTACTTGCCATAGTGTGTGAATTTTCTAATGCTACCAATGCACACTATTTTTTGTTGTTGATAATAATGCACACTTTTCTTTAGCCAACATTTACTAGTTATAAACATATAGTGATAGATTTGACTCATTTGAGACTTTGCTTGTAGGAGTGTGAACTGAAAGAAATGTACTGAGGGAAGTGGTGTAAAGAATTTCTAAAGTGTGGGCCTGAAGCTGGTCTTGATAGGAGCATTTTTTAACATACATGCTATAAAGAAACATCCCACTAGCTGTTCTATCCGGACGTTTGTCAAGTAAAGGGGTTGGGATGTCCCTTTCTGCTTCCATGTTCTCTGTATCTAATAAGGTTCATGGAATTCCTTACAAAATTTTCATTTTAAAAAATATATATTTTGCTGCAATTATTGACTTGAGAAGTTATAATTAGAGCAACTTCACTTTTATATGCTACCAACAACATTTTTATTTAAATTAATTATAACATGCCACTTCAATAGTTGTCATTTAGTAGTTAGTGAAATTTTTTGTTAATAAATATTTCTTTTTTAAAGAAAAAAAAAATTTACCTCCAAATCGGTTTGATAATCAAACCATTCACGTATGTATATATTTTTTTCACATAACTTATTTAATGAGTCATTGTAATTTGTTGGTTTTGAGGGAAAGTTTTTGAAGTATTGACTTTTAAAATTTTTATTTTTTAGGTACATGTTTTTCAAATTACTTTATTATTTTTAAAAAGTTGAGGAATAAGAAAATATGAAAAAGGAAAATTCTTTATCATCTCGCAATGCTTGGTTGCCACGTTGTTGTAAAGTTGCTAACATATAAGAGCACCAGATGATTGTGTTAGGACAAAGCCAAAGTGTGATGGTACCTAGCAGCCAATGACAACACACCACGCCTATTTATGCTCTCTTACCTTTGGGTCCACCCGTGTGGTTTTATTTCGATGTTTTGTATGATGTCCCCGTCATAACGTGGCAACAACCTTGTGGTTTACCACTCTAGCTTACGAGTTGTTTGGACACGTGAATTAAACAAAATACTTTGGCTCTTGCTTTGGGACAGAGAAAAGGTTGAGTTAGGCCTTTGAAAACCAAAGTCCCATTTTGGACACAAATGACAAATCAAAACATGGGAGATTAAAAAGTGATTCTTGAAGATTCGGTGTTTACCAAAGGTCCAAAGTGCAAGGATTTGCTGCAAACTTGGTTGCAGCAAATCGTGCATAATGGTGTCATGGCAGTGCATTAGAATGACACATGTACTCTCCACGGAGCACAACCAACCCAGTCTCATTAATTTGTGCAAAAAATTATATTTATTTTAGTATAACAAATCCATTTTTTTTATTATATTTTACATCATCATTTTTTAACAATAATCACATTAGAATATCTATTCTTTTTTCTTTTTTCTTTTTATGGGATTAGAATATCTATTCTATATTATATTTTATTTAAATAGTCAATTGTCATTTTTTTTATTATCTTCATATATATATATATATATATATATATATATATGTGGGAGAGTTTTTCGTCCCTGACCCCAAATAGAAGGAATTGTTCTCTTTGAAACCGGTTTTGAACTTGTCCTCAAGGATTTGCTCAATCCCACATCGGAGAGAGACGCCTCTCACATATGCCTTATAAGCTTGAGCTCATAGGCACATATGTACCACTACAACACATGTGTAGTAGTGGTACACATGTGCTCATAGTGTAGTAGTGGTACACATGTGCCTATGAGCTTAAGCTTATAAGGCATATGTGGGAGGCGTCTCTCCCCGATGTGGAATTGAGCAAATCCTTGAGGACAAGCTCAAAACCGGTTCTAAAGAGGGCAATTCCTTCTAATTGGGGTCAGGGACAAAAAACCCTCCCACATTAAAAGGCGCTTTTGAGGGCAATGCCAATCAACAGTATTGTCCGCTTTAAGGAATGGTCCGTTGATGACGATACCACCCCGCACGGCTTTGTTACCCTTGAAGGGCACGCCTCTAGCACTACTACACATGTGTAGTAGTGGGAGGGTTTTTCGTCCCTGACCCCAATTAGAATGAATTGTCCTCTTTGGAATCGGCTTTGAGCCTGTCTTCAAGGATTTGCTCAATCCCACATCGAGGAGAGACGCCTCCCACATATGCCTTATAAGTTTGAGCTCATAGGCACATGTGTATCACTACTACACATGTGAAGTAGTGGTAGAGGCATGCCCTTCAAGGGTAACAAAGCCATGCGGGGTGGCATTGTCCTCAACGAACCATTCCTCAAAGTGGACAATACTTGAGATGGGCACTGCCCTCAAAAGCGCCTTTTAATGTGGGAGGGTTTTTTGTCCCTAACCCCAATTAGAAGAAATTGTCCTCTTTGGAACCGGCTTTGAGCCTGTCCTAAAGGATTTGCTCAATCCCATATCGGGGAGAGACACCTCCCACATATGCCTTATAAGCTTGAGTTCATAGGCACATGTGTACCACTAGAGAGATAGAGAGAGAGAGAGTAATGAGACATAAGAGCAAAAGGAGGAAGAAAATAAAATAAAATATTGAAATAAAATGTGAACTATGCTCGTATATATATCCATAATTATTTTAACAATTATGTATTTTTACATAAGTTTGCATGATATGATATAGGTGAATTTTGAGTTTAATTGATCAAAATGTGGTTCTTATTTTATTATACAAACATTGAAGCGAGTGTTTTTTTTTTTTTTTTAGCTTATAAAAGCTCATTTTTTGACCATATGATATACCCTTCCCAATGATAAAATTGAAATCCAAAATCAGACTTAAAAAGTGTTATTTATAGTCCATTAAGTTAATGAGTTTAAACTTTAGTGTAGTTATGTCGATGATATTTTATATAGATCATTGGGAAAAGCTAGAGCGTTTTGAGACGGGGTGGCACATTCAGTGTGTGTTTGGTATTGGATTATAAGTTATTTTTTTCTTTTTTCTTTTTTAATATAAAAATATATTTATATAGATTTAATATTGGATTGTATAAATTTATAAATAAATTCATAATATATCAAATTAATATCTATAATTTACTAATAATATATGGTCTATTATATACAAATTTCAACAAAATTAAGTTGATGAATCTAATTTTTAAAAGCACATGAACAAAAAATCGTTTATTATAATTTATATATACTATAAAACCGAAGCCTCTGACCAATATTTGACTTTTTTTTTAAAGCTCTCACGTTTTTACACGTTAGCATTATTAAAAAAAAAATTCAAAATTCAAAACGCAAAAACACAAAAACTATAACTTCACTTTTGACACCAAATTCAACATGCACTGCACTCTCATCACCAGTTCACACCCTAATTTTGACTTTTCAATTTGGTGGTATCAACTAAGGATAAGGAGAAGGTCAAAGAATGAGCGAAGTGGTGGTGGTGGGTGATTAGATCAAGAGGGAAGTCCTTTTTTTTTTTTTTTTCTAATGTAGTTTTTTTTTTTTTTTTTTGGGGATATAACTATGTGTGAAGATGTATATTACTAAACTTTAAAATATCTGATGTGGCATAAGATTGGAGATTTTTTTTTTTTAGATAGTTTCAATCTGTGACGTCCGCTTCTGATAATAGCTTTATCATCAGACCAAGACACCGATCAATTTTTGGTGTAGTCGGGGATAAAACCTCATACATCCTTATTAAATTAAATTTGTCCATTTTATTTTATTTTTTACTACTAGTCGAGTCTAAATTCATTAGCTCAACCTAAATTCATTAGCAAGCTATTTTTTATTATTCGGTTTTGTTTATTTTCTTATCAAAAAATTTAAACAAAAAAATTTTTTTTCAAGTTACTTGATATATATATATATATATAGAGAGAGAGAGAGAGAGAGAGAGAGAGAGAGAGAGAGAGAGAGAGAGAGAGAGAGAGAGTAAAATCATGACAACAATTTTTTGTTCATAAATTTGCAAATTTTTACTAATAATTAATAACTAAATTATAGCTAACATTATATAATTTAAGTTAACTAGTCGCTAACCCGTACAAAGCATAGAAAAACTACTTAAAAGATTTTTAAAAATAGTACTAGTATTTTCCAAATAATTTTTCCCATCTATCTCTCGCTTAATAATGGTTGTATCCCTTAATATTTAAATGTTACAAAATTTATAATTTTCTCCATTGTTTGATTTGTCTTTGCAAACGCATATTAATACAAAACATATAATTCATAAAAACAAAAAAAAAATCCATTGTAAGAAGATTACTGTTCTTGTTCGGAGAAAAGAAGAATACTATTCTAATGTTGCAATTTGGGTTTTGATGATAAAACTTCTAATGTACTTAAAAATACCAATTATGTTAATGTAAGGACACAATTTGGTAACTAGGCTCACGGGTTGGATGGACTTAGGCCCAAAAAGCCCAAAACAATGTATTTGTAGAGTGTGGATTGGAAAACTGGGTTTTTAGTAAGTTAAACAATAATTAGAACATATCCAGATGATAGGAAGACATAGATAGATTAGTTTGAATTATAGAAAGCTGTCTTCGGCACAGTCCGAGGAGGTTAGTTCTTAGATAATTTTCTTCCTTGATTACAACTTTAACTCTCAGTTATTACCATTTTTTTTTTTTTCCTTTTTTTCCCTTGCCTCCTACTTTCTTTATACTCTCTTTTTCTCCTTCATCTTTTTTCTCCAAGTGCTGATCCAATGGTTGGTGCTGATACTTGTCCCATCATTGCCTTCATGAAGTCTTCAGATGGCAGCTGTAAAGGTTGAAAATCACTATTCGGACATCTTTTCCTCATTAATGAGGCCAGAGAGTTAGCTGCAAGGCATTCAATGCGGTGGTAGCAGCTTTCTCTAAGATATTTCTCAGCTTCCACATGTCCTTTATGTTCAAAAGGTACTCCTTTACTAGTAGGGTCCTCTGATATATTATCACAGACAACAAAATGCATATTTTGACTTTCGCTTTGCTTAGCCGAGGATATAGTCATCCTTGGACCACCCACCTCAGCCTGCAGAGATGTCACTTGTGAAGCCCACAGCTTTGCATTTTCTACATTACTGACTTGTCCTCAGACAGTTGTGTCTCCTTGGACAAGTCCAAGGCCCAACATATGTTTTGTAGGCCTTTGGCCCCTACAATTAATGATCCAGTATGCCTAAATGCATATGAAAAAAAGAAAAAAAGACCATGAGAAACAAACCACGAAGTTAACTTAAACTAATGCATAAGTAACTTATTTTGTTAAACATGTGGTATAGTGCAAGTAGTCAATTTTGTATTAGAGGCCATTTTGGTTTGGTTAAGAAAATAATATATTTCGATACCGAACAACCCCATTGTAACGTTTCGAAAATATCATTTTATATATACTAAACTGAATGCTCTACAAAATGTTAAAGATATTACAAATACGATATAAATAATAATAAAAATATAATAAAAAATTTACGACTGGTGACATTGATTTTTAGAGGTTAGGAGGTGAAATTTATTTTATCTTTACCATCATTTATATTTTTTACTCTAACTATCCTACCAACATTTTTTACCATATTTTATTCTCATCCACTTATTCTCTCAAGCTCTTAGGTTATTTATTTATTTATAAACTCACCCACATGTTTGCTCAAAAAAAAAAAAAAAACTCCCCCACATGTTTCCAGTCGAAGGAAGCCAATAACGTTTCTGTTTTGTCTTGCAAATAAAAAGAAAACAATAGATGTACTCATATATTATCACCAAATTATGATGTATTTAGATAATGATAAAAACAATAATATAATAGTACAATAATATTAATAACTAGTCGCTAATCCGTGTGATGCACGGGATAGTTAAATAAAAATTAAAAGTACTTATTTTACTTAAAAGTATATGACATAAATTTTAAAAATGTATAATTTGAAAATGAATGAAAATAACTAATTTGTTTAATATAATGATTTAGAAAAATTCTTTTTCTTTCATATTATTGGTTTTACATAACACATTCCGACGTGAGCTATTCAATGGTGATAACTTCACATAATACTCAACTGCAATTAAATCTACTATCCACTACCAATCTAATCTATGTTATCTAGATAGTAGATCTACAAATTGCATTCTCATTAAAATAATGCAGTTCTATGTTTTGACAACAAAACATAGAACTGCATTATTTTGACCAAAAATTTTAACTTTTTGAAAGAATGTAAAACAAAAAATTTTAACTTTTTGAAAGAGTTACCTTAGAATTAGGATTAAAAAAATAATTTTTTTTAATTAGACCTCACGTTATATATATATATATATATATTTTTTTTTTTTAAGGACTCACTTTAGGTTAAAAAAAAGAAGACTCACGTAAAAAAAAAAAAACATTAGGATTAAGGAAAAAAGAAAGAGAGACTCCTATTAGGACTCTCTCACTATTTAGTTTAAAAAATTAAAATGATGAGAAAAAACGAGAGAAAGACTCCTGTTAGGACTCTTTCACCATTTAGTTTTAAAAATTTTTAAAAAAATTATAAGTTAAAATGATGATGTGAAAAATTGTAGGAATTTCAGAGGCTTCGGTTATATATATATATCAAAAACAAAAGCACTTGTTTCCATGGTTAAAAAAAAGAAGTTAAGTTTCCAATTTTAATATTTGGAAATAGTATGTAGTAATAGTTTAATACCGAGGAAAAAAAAAACTAAATAGTATTTTTTTTTCCATGAGGGGAATTTTTTTTTTTTCTTCCTATTTCGGCAATGGCATTGCCGAAATAGAGAGAAATACAATAAAAAAAAATTTTTGCAATTGGTTTGTGGTAATATCATTGTCGAAATAGAAGGAAAAAAAATTTTGTAATTAGTTTATGGCAATGCAATTGTCGAAATAGAGAGCACTATTGCCAAAATAAAAGTGTGGCAATGTCATTGCTAAAAATTAGAGGAAAAGTATACACTTCAGTCAACCAATTAACTCGCTGTTAGATATTCTTTTTTTTTTCTTTTTCTTTTTCTCTTTATTTATGCAATAGAGAAGAAGTACACACTTCTTTATGATTCTTTTATAGCTTCCTATATCTTTTTTGTTTTTTTTTTGTCTCTTTATTAGCTTCCTATGTTAGAAGAATCTCAGTAGCACATAGCTTGGCACGGGCTGCTTGTAATTTTCCTCCTTTTTGTACTTTGATGGAGGAAGTCCCTGTTACTTCCAATGCTATGTATCTTGCAGAATTTATCAATAATTCGTGAATTCCTTCCTTTTGGGGCTGATTCTCAAAAAAAAAAAAAAAATGTTAGAAGAATCTCTTTACAACCAATAAAGAGATTTTTTTTCTTTGTCTCTTTTATATCCCTTGGCTTTGATATTCATTCATCCTTTCCGCTCTGGGATTCATTCATCATTTCCAAGAAACAATGTCACGCGTGCACAGATAATTTTTTGTCTTCTTATTTTTGCTGCATCTGTCTCAGAGATTCAGTTTTGTCTTCTTATTTTTCCTCTTCATAATAAAAGGCAAGTAGTTGAAAGTTTGCATTTCCTCATAAAGTTACATCCTTCTGCTACTTGCCTTTTATTGTTACTCTTCTTTTTTGCTTCTTCAGTGCATTGTTACTATTCTCTTTTTCTTCAGTGCATTGTTACTCTCTTGCTTTGGGTTAACGTAAGTTTTTTTGCCTTGCTTATTAACTTATATGCATTTTAAATATTAGAAGCTAATGCATTGTAAAATATTATGTATTGTTGTAATTAATGTTGTTTGTATGCCTATGATTGTTGTTGTTATTGTTTTTATTCAAATTTTAGACTAATGAATTTTTTATGGTTTTATGGTTAGAACGTCCTTATAAGCATTTTTAGTATTGTTGTTATTTCGTGTTTATTTATTATTATCTAATTTTGTTTTTTTTTTTTTTTGCAAGTATCACTCTATAATTCTCACGATTGTGGTAAGCATCTTAACTTTCTAATTAAATACATGTATGTGTTTTGTGAATTTTGAAATTATTTAATATTATTTATTGTTATTATTAGTATATGATCACATAAATTGTAATAAATTGTATAATTGTGATCTTTTTTATAATAAAATTTACCTTGTTATTATCAATTATTACATCTATTACTTGGAAAAAAAATATATTGCATAATTTGTTTGTTAGTTAATAAAGATATGTATGTGTATTATTATTATTATTTAGTACAATAAATCGTACATGTGTGTTTATTTTCTTTAAAGTTTATTATTATTATCATTATTGTTGTTATTTTGTGTTTATTTATTATTATCTAATTGTGTTTTTTTTTTGCAAGTATCACTCTATAATTATCACGATTGTGGTAATCATCTCAACTTTATAATTAAATTTATTTATGTGTTTTGTTAATTTAGAAATTATTTAATATTATTTATTGTTGTTATTAGTATATGACCACAAAAATTATAATAAATTGTATTATTGTGATCTTTTTATAATCAGTTTTGCTTTGTTATTATTAATTATTACATCTATTACTTGGAAAAAATATATTGCATAATATGTTTGTTGGTTTATAATAAAGATATGTATATGTAATATTATTATTATTATTATTATTAAGTACAATAAAACGTATTTTATTGTCAATTCATTAATGTCATAGAGGTTATTTCAGTAAAAAAAAAAAGGTTAATTTAGTTTGATTTATAGAGGCATGGTTTAACTAATTGTAGCATTTAATGTAGGATATATTTGAAATGGAGCCTGGGCCATTTAATTTTTTCCCTCCTATTTCGGCAATGCCATTGCCGAAATAGGGGAGCAAAAAACTTTGTTTGCGCACTCCTCACCCACCTCTCTCATTTCGAGTACACCCACAGGTAGAGGTAAAATTGGGCAGCTGAATTTCGACAATATCATTGCCGAAATTCAGCCCAATATTTATCTCTCCTCCTTTTTTATTGAATTTCTGAATTTCGGCAACTATATATCGAAATTCACTCTCTCTGCTCAAATTTTCAAATAACCTATAATAGTACACACAAAACTTTGAAAAGAGCAATATTCAGTGAAAAGAATCTAGAAGGGTGTGTGAAGAGGTCTATTATTGCTCAACTTTTTAAAAAATATCTGACGTGGCATAATATGATTGGAGGGTGTAAACATATGCTTATTTTTCCCGCCATATGATCCGCGCCGGAGATTAGGGTTTCAGACAGAGAACTCACTCAGAAAATTTGAATTCCTTCTTTATTCATTTCACTGATCATAACCAAAACACGCAAAAACTACAGGGCTTCATTTGCTCAGGCTAAAAGGTTTTGCCAACTCTCTCTGGTTTGTCTAACGATCAGGTAAAAAATCTCTAGTCTCTACAACCTTACCGAGAGAATTGGAAATTGGAATCATCAATTGCTATAATTGCTCTATAGCGATTATGAAGCAATTAATTATTGTTATTTTGTTTGATTTATTTTTTCATTGTTGCAATTGTTTGGATTTTAAATGATGGATTATTGCAAAACCCCTTCATTTTTAGTTTTTTTCCTATGAAAAAAATCAATTACTACATCCAAACACAACGTTAATAAAGAACATTGTGTTTTTATATCTACAAAAGAGGGATTAGCGAGCAGAGGACTAGCGGTTGATTTACTCTGCGTTAGTAGAATTTAGAAGAGGGTTAAGTGTCGGTGCTACCAAGAATCCATAGGGGATGATTGGGATGATGGTGTTGTTGACTGGGCAGAGAAACAATGGATTGGAAAATCCTTGAAATCTGTATGTGGAAAACTGGGGCTTAGTGCAGCTGTTTACCGCATTTGGAGTCGTAGAAATGCAATCGTTTTTCAAGGATTGATTTAAAAAGAGGATCAAACTGTGGGGCTTATCAGAAAGCAAGTCAAAGATTCGAGTTGAAGGGGGTAGCATGTTCCCTAGTACCGATTTTGCTGTGGAAAAAATAGAGAAACCCTATTTCGCATAAGGATGCTGCCTAGGCCTCCCTTTAGCTTTATGAAGTTGTTTGTTGTTTGCTTTGTTGGCTATCTGCTGTTGAGTGTTGGTTGTGCTTTTGTTAGTTGGTTATTTTTTTTTTTGGTGTCGTGGTTCTGCAGGTTTGTAGGTTGTGTTGCTTTGTCTGGCTGGGGCTTATTTGAGGTTCCTTTTGGTTTGTTTTTGTTGGTCTCCCTTTTAAGAGCCTTGTATGTATTGTTGCTAGTTTGGGCTGTGTGGTTCTGTTTTGTTGCTGGTTCTCCAGCTCTTTCAATAAAGATTCTTGATTATCAAAAAAAAAAAAAAAAAAAAAAAAAAAAAAACACAATGTTATTAGACTAGGAGGAGGGTCTGCTAAATTGGTGCTTCGATGTGTGTGTTTATATTTTTTATAATTTTTTTTTTGATAAGTATTGTTTATATTTTATAAATATTTAACATTCTTTGTGGAAGCTATTAAAATACATGTTAATCAAATGCTGGTGGCTTAATAAGAAACTGATCTTTCGGAAGTTCTCAATAAGGAAATACTGATAAGGTTCATGCCACTGACTTGTTTTGCAATTCCGGTTGAATTTGATGTTATAATAATTGATATTGTATAAAAGCACTGACCACACAATCAGAATCTTGATTCTGACACTGGGATTTCACCAGTTCATTCATTTGCTACAATCGTAGTACTCCTGTCAATACTATTCTCATCAAATGAACTTTTAGCATCCTGCATTTTAAGCTCATCAACAGCAACCCTCCCTGCCAAAGTATCACAATAACTTCTTGATAAAGTTAATGATGGCACTTTACTTCAAGGTAGAAGTTACATCCGAAACCAAATTGGTGGTGTGCTCTTGTGCTTTTCTACCTTCTCAGACCAAAACGAATAACTGGTCATAAGACTTGCTTTACAACTTTTTTCTTCGAGTAATAGCAAGCATCTCAAGCTAGGCATATCCTTTTTACAATGGCCTAGACATGAGGATTGGGGATCTCAACCTGGATCCTACTTAATTAGTTTTTCCTTCGATGCAGCACGAAAAGGACTATGGTTTAAAATTTGAGGCCTACATTGAATTGTTGTGTTTCTTAATCCTATTTGCAGTTGGGCAGTGCTTATCAGTTAGTCTGCTTGTTTAGGCTGTTATGTTTTAGATTGTGCATGTATAAAACATGAGCTGGATTTGAAACCAATCATGGATTTGTCATGGCATTTGCTCTGAAAATTCATAATGGCAAAAAAATTTCCAAATAGGGTGTTGTTTTTTACCCCATTTATACTCCAATATGGCATCTCTTCTTGTGTACTTGTTTTGGTGCTTTGATGTAATTCTTGCCTACTTGTTTTTTATTCTGTAGGATGGCCAGTGCTAGAGAAGATTTCTCTCAATTTGATATTTCAAAAGAGGTGTAGTTTTGCATTTCACTTCCATTTAATGATTGTCATGTCTTTGAATTAGAAAATATATTTGTTCTAATGTGTAAACAATATTCTTCCCAGGAAAAGGACAAACTTGTTGCAGAAGTAATCCGCTATGTCCTTTTCAAAACCCACCAAAATTCTGGGTGCCCAATTAAGAGGGATGAGCTTACTCAACTCGTTACTAAAAACTATCGTCAGCGTGCTCTTCCTGCTGTTGTGATTAATGAGGCTAAAGAAAGGCTCTCAAGTATTTTTGGCTATGAGATGAGGGAGCTACAAAGATCTCGTCCTTCATCAACAAACCAAGGGCGCTCTTCCCAGCAAAGTGAGAAACTATCTCTTTAAAATTTATGATTAAGCGTATTATTTTCTGGAGTATGCTCAAGGTGTAAGGCTCCAGTTTGCACTAGATATACACGTTTGTTTCACATTGATCACAAGTCACTTGACTTACTAATTTCTACAACAGAATTAGCAATCACATGTTTGCCATGTTTTGCTATAAGTACAAGCCCATCGTTACCTGTTACAGAGGCACCTTTTTTTTTTGGGGGTGGGTGGGGGATGGAGGATGGTTAAGTTACACATGCACTCAGTTGGTCTTGAATTTATAACCTCACCCTCCACCTAGTACTTGCTAGGGAAGGAGGTGCCAGTAAACTAAAGCTTGCTGGCCAGGTTATACTTTGTGATGTTACATCACTTAACTTTTTAAAAATATTAATGTTTTGTCAAGACACCTATCAATAAAAAATTAATATTTTGTCAAGACTAACACTGGATTTTATGCTCCTGACTTGATACACATTCATGCATGCTGAATTTTATGTCAATATGATGTTATATGCTAATGTAAAAATTTTTTATTCAGTATGTCTTTAAAATATAAAAACCCATAATTCTAAACAGTTTTTAGATGTTCTTAATCTTCGATTATGTTGGTATTTGGCAAGCATGATATACATGCAAAGGTCATATAATCCAATGATTGGTTTATTGAAATATTGATCCCAGAGAAGTTACTAAGTGATGTAACATTGTGAAACTGTTACACTAGTTGTAATTTGAACTTAATTTATATATTAACAGACACACATATACCTGCATGTATATATGGATGTATAACAGGATTTGAGTTTGGACTTCTTGCAAAAGAGGAAGTATATTTTGATCCATTATTTTAAGCCAAGTTACACAAAGTTAGATTATCAGATCATAATTTGTTCTGTTGTAGATTTCACCAATAAGTTGTTTGGCTGACAATACACTGGTCTGTCATTTCTATTTCTTATTTATTAATCGTTTTAAGAACTGCCACCTTTGGCTACCCTTTAATAGGCATTTGCCATAAGAGGTTTCAATTTCCTTTCCACCCCCATGTTTATTTCCAACACCTTGAGTGACCTGCCTACAACCGAAATGGAAATTAAGCATTTTGAGGGAGTGATAGTGAAATTTAGTTATAGCAATGTTCTCTCATACCTAGTGCACAAAGCTCCCACTTTTTGCGGGGTTTAAGAGAGGGCATGGTAGGTAGCCTTACCCTCAATTTGTTTTGGAGAGGCTGGTTCTAGGACTTGAACCTACGACCTATTGCTTTTGGTGAAAGGCACTTGTCATCGCACCAAAGCCCAACCTCTACTAAGAGAATCCTAAACAACTTTAAGAATTGAGTAAGATATTCCCTATTTACAGCGTCGGATCTTGCTACATATAGTTTTTTTGAAGACTCCTTTAGATTGGACCTGAGCCCTAACTTCCCATTTTACTGCCTGGATAATGGACTTTCCAGTCTTGAGATTCTCAGCATGGATTCTGGCATTACGCTGGATCCAAACATGATACGTGACTGCCTCCCAGCCTAGCTTGCATAACATTGTCTTAAGATTATTGTGCTTCGAATTCTGCAATCCATAGTTGATTACAGCATCCCAATAACACTGAGGATTTCTAAGAAGGTAGCATCTCATCACCTCTCTCCATATCAGCAAGCATTCAAAAAACAAATGATCTCTACTTTCCAAGACCTTTCTACAGAAAACACAATCTGAATTCCCATGTAGCCCCATTGAAGGAGCCTATCATGAGGGGGAAGTATTTTTTTAAAACACAACCCATCCAATGAAATCATGCTTTGATGTAGCTATAGGAAACCAAGTCAGTTTTCTCCATGAAATTTCTGGCTTTTTCAATCTAACTTCACACCAGGTCATGGCAAAATTGAATTTACCTGTCTTTGAGAGCAGCCACATGGGTTGATTTTCACCACCAATCTCAACGAAGCGGAGTTTGTTTTGAATGGCTACAATCTCATTTGATTTTGCAGGTTTCCATCTCTAATCTCAATTATTCCTCAGCACATTATACAGCTTTGCATCTATACTAGTAGCATCATTGTAAATGACTCTACAGCCATATTTTTCATATAGAATCCCATCTGGTGGCCACCAATCACACGCCAAAGGAAGATATGGGAAGTTGGGAACCATCTCCAACAACAAATTTCAGATATTGTGGTGCCAACTGCCAAGCCCCTTAACTTAATAAATCTTCTCCATCCCCAGGGACCATCTTGGGATGCTTTGACACACCGAATCCTTCAATGTGTTGTTATGACCCATGCCACCCAAATTGAAACTGTTTGAGCAAAAAGTTCTAGATGTGTTTCAAACAAGCCACCTTATTCCACTTCTCAATCTCCTAATCTCCTTCAAGCCTAACCCACCCTCCTTAAGAACACAAATATTTTTTCTAAGGAATGTTGGCATTATTTGCTGCTTTATCAGGACCATTCCACAAAAATTTGTTGAACTTTTGTTCAGCAGTCGTAATGACCTTTTTAGGTGGTGTGAACATCCCAACCCAAAAAATTTGTATGTTGTACAAAACCGACTGAAGAAGCTGTAATCTTCCTGCAAAGGACAACTTTTTTGACATCCAGGAGCTCATTCTAGCTGTAATTCTATCAATTAGAGGTCGAAAATCTTGATAAAGAGGTACCTTCATTGAAGTGGAGAGAACTAAAAATTTGCTGCTTAACGCTATTCATTAGCTTACAATTCAGACAGCCTTAAATTCATCCGGCACTTTTCTGACCAATTGGACATGACAAATCGGCAAATTAAATTCATTAGGTTGTCAGCAAAGCAAAGATTGATAAGCTGTAGCCTGCCACATTAAGGGTGAAGCTTGAAGCTTTGAGATTTCAACTCTCTTATCCATGGTGGTCTAGTAAATGCCTCCATTGCTAGCACAAACAAGTAAGGAGACAAAGGATTCCCTCGTTTAAGACCTTTACTTCCTTTGAAGCAGCCAGCCAAGCCTCCAATAATAGCCACAGAAAATTTAGGTGTTGTACTACATTTTTTAACCAATGCAGCGTATCTCTTGGGAAAGCCAACAACACAATGACAAAGCAAACTAAACTTCCACTCCACTGAGTCAGTCATTTTTTCAGATCTACCTTAATAGTACACTTGCCAAGACCCTTTCTATGGTAAGTCTTGACCATTTCTTGTGCTAACAACACATTCTCACCTATACTTCTACCTGGTACAAAAATATTTGCTAATATTTTTGTGATGCATTTGTAAATGATGTTGCGGCATGAATTAGGCCTAAAATCACCCATATTTGATGGATTACATACTTTAGGTACTAAGATAAGGATAGTGGCATTCATTTCTCCAAGCAACTTACCTGAAGCAAAGAAGGGCTGGATAGCTTTCACCACATCAACTTGAATAATAGACCATGCCTTGAAAAACTAGGTTTTGAAGTCATCAGGGCTGGATCCTTCTCATTATCCATAGAAAACAAGGTCTGCTGAATTTCCATATCTGAATCATCCTTTAGCAAATTTTCCTCACGCCTAGATACAATCTGGAAGTCCATCTCTATCTGGTTTTTACTAATTACCTCTTGTGGCTGCTGTCCTTTAGACACAACCAAGTAGGTTTTGATAGAATTCTACTGCTATCTTTTTTACTTGCTGAGGATCCACTGTCTTTTCGCCTTCATTATCATACAAACACAGAATAGAGTTTCTAAAGCTTCTGATTTTCACAGCTCTATGAAAGAAAGCTGTATTATTGTTTCCCAAAATTAACCAACTATTTCTTTACTTTTGGTTCATAAAAGCCTCCTCAGGCCCCCTTGTAGACACATACTCATGCATGCATTCCCTTTCTTTAACAACTAGCTCATTCTGCCTAGGAAATTAACATTTTTGAACACTTTCAAGCCTTATTCTTGCACAAGCAACTCTGTGTAATGTCTCCATAAGCTTCCTTACTGATCCTCTTTAGAGCTTGTTTCACTTATTTTAGTTACAATACAACCTGAACATTGAGAGCCCTTGAACCTCAATAGCCCATTCTTGTTTCACCCAATCTAAAAATTTATTGTTATAAGCCAAGAAATTGAAGAACTTGAAAGGTTTAGACCCACAATTCCTGTTCTTCCCAATGGAAATTAAAGCAGGAGAGTGATCTGAGATCCTTGGGGCTAAAATTTCCTCCTGTGTCTGCCCAAATTCAGAAAAGCAGTGCTCATTGCCCATAGCCTGATCCAGATTCCTTACAAAAAAATAAACAAAGTTTCTCTCCAAATTAGTTTAGAGAGAAACCCTTTAAACTCCTCATATATCTTTATATTGAGTGTAAATTTTGAAAATCTAACCGTTGGATTGTATGATCTTATTATATCCTTTATGCTTACAAAATTTCAAGAAAATTAAAAATCAATTGTTATGTCATTAAACAAATGTTAAAATTTTAAGTTTTTGTGATCTAAAATTGTATTTAAAAAATAAGTATATTGATCGAATAGTAAATATGATATGCATGTTAAGAATATAAGGAACATGAAATTCAATGATTAGGTTTTCAAAATTCACATCCAAAAAAGAAATATATGAGAAGCTTGAAGAGTTTCTCTCCAAAGTAGTTTGGAGAGACTTTGTTCCAAAAAAATCATTAGCCTCTTTTATTGCACCTTTTGTAAAAGCACCCAATAAAAGGACAATCCATGACTTCAATATTATACAAACACTGCCCAAATTGATGATCATGTAATGAAAGCTCTTTACTACCCATTCTTTCCTCATTATTCCTTGCCACATGAAAACCACTCACTAGAACCATGCCCCATTTACAATCTGAGCTTTAAACTTTCCAACTTCTTCCTTTCACAGCTTCCTTCTTTCTGTCCCCCCTATTGGAACCATACACAAAGGAGCAAAAGATCCTATGATTTCCTTGACCAGATTGGTATATACAGTGTATAACCTGTTCTGAAGAGAAAATAACCTGCACTGAGCATTTATTGCACTTCCAACAAATCCAAATCCTCCCTAACCCATTCTAAACATAAAAACTCCATCCTGGAGTAATAATAAATTTGACTCTAGATACATTCTCCTCTTTAACTCTTATTTCCACCAGGCAAACAGTAGGAACATGCAAAGTACTCAATTTAGCCTTCAACTCCCTTCGTTTAAAGGGGTCATTCTGTCCCCCCTTAGTTTCCAGATTAACCAAGTCATTTAATATCTGGAGGGGTTGAATACTCCTCCCTTCCCTCTAATCCATCTCCTATAACTCCTCATTTCTTCTTTACCTTTCTCTCTTCTCTCACCACTATTTGAGCTGCTACCCAGGGTAGATTCATGATCTGTTGGATAGTCAACTTAATAAAACCAGTTTGTTTATTTTCAGAAATATCACTTTCTTCTCTAGTTACATTAGTGTTGTTCATTCAGTCACTATGATCACCACCTTGCAGCCAGAAGCTGCAACAACCACTGAGGTAACCTTTGACTGCTGTCTCCTTGCCCGTATAGTTGAAATTATAATATTGTGAATGTGGAGAAAATATTTGCAAGAGGCACTAAAAACATGTTCACCAGTTGAACCTCTAACTCTAAATAACTTGTTCATATGTTTCAATGAGGAAGAACAAAGAACCTTGCAGTTATCTTGACATGTTTTTCCCAACCATCTGAGATGGTGTGCAGTGCCAAGAGACCTAGTCCCTTGGTTATTTTTTAATTGTTTTTAAATATTTTCTATCTATATGGGCTCTAATGTAGTTACATTAATTCCTTGTTCCAGGTGTTGCAGATGCAAAATCCTATATCCTTATAAGTCAATTACCTGCTGATGTGTATAGCAAATATGTTGAGGATGTAAATACAACACATCTCACTGGTTTCACTTTCGTCATACTTGGTGTTGTACATCTAGCAGGTGGAAAAATTCCAGAAGGTATGGTCTCTGCTTAAATTGTTCTGAGATAATAAACTTTAGAAAGCACTCCAAGAAGGAAGAATATTTCTGTTGGGAACAGCCTATCTTTCAGGAAAATTCATGGTTAAAACTTTCATCTTTTTGAGGATCCAGACCATCTGCTTGGTGGACTCTCACTTTATAGAAATTAAGTGGGATGCTTGTCTAATTACGACAGATCAGATTGTAAACATCACCTCAAGAGGCTGTTGGTGGCTTATGATTCTCACTTAAAAATTATTAGGGAAAAAATTCCTTCTAAATTTATCTTTTTTCTCATGATTTCCTAACATAATGTAAGCTCACTATTTGTGAAACATTGCAGAGAATCTTTGGCATCATTTGAGACGGATGGGATTTTCTGATAGTGATGAAATCCATCCGGTTCTTGGAAACGTCAAACAGGCATTGGTGGCACTTGTCCAGCAAAGGTTAGAATTGTCTGATAGGGTAGAGTTTTTAGTTATAATGTTTCTTTGACTGGTCATTTATGGTGCTCTTAAATGACAACAGACATACAGTTGTTTTTATCCCCATTCTTGTTTCTCTTTGCAGATATTTGCAGAAGGACAAAGTTAATGGACCTGAAGGTAGTACTTTATTCTATGAACTTGCTGAGAGAGCTTTAGATGCACCAGTTAATGACAGGATTAAAGAATACATATCACAGGTATTGATTAGCAATCAAGATTGTTCAATGAAGTCATGTTTATATAATAGAATCAGTTCTGTTTGAAAAATTCCTATTTTTTAATCAGTCTACGAGAACTTGGATTACCTACATTTTTTGGTAAGCAGATGAATGTAGCTGTCAGTGAGGTTTTCCATGTCATTGGTATTCCATGGTCAACTCTTTAATAGGACAAGGTTCTTACTGCCCATGCTCATCAGAAGTATATGTGTGTAGAATATCTCCTGTTGAACCCATTTTATGGGTTTGTTGCTGCATATTTGCAATTTGCATGGCTTGAGGTTGAAGTGGATACAATGCATGGGGACTAATAAATGTTTTATACAGTACATAGATCCAAGGATTTTTCTGATGCTTTGGAAGACTTTGATTGGATTGTCAACCAAAAAAGTCATGTAATTTATTGGTGATATGGTTTATAATTTTTTGACAATTATGTTATAATTACTTGTTTAAACTTGGTAAGAGCTGATGAAATGTTAGGAGTTACATGTTTGTGAAGCTGGCACATGACAAATTGATTATTCCTTGGTCACTGACAAGAAGAATTATAGATGCTCCTTTTGGAGGGGAAAAAAATTTGATATGTTTTATGTTTTTCTGAACTATGGCTTTCTGAAGGTATTCTATATATGTTTGGCAGATTGTGAACAAAGATGCTGCCACTGCGGATGTTGACTAGTGTCTTGTCTCGCTTAGCTAACCCAATTGAGGTAGTATCTAATTGTGCTTTCTTTTTTAAATTACTTTTAACTCTAGTTTCTGAAGGAAAGCTTGATGCTCATGAAATGTCCTTTGCCTTGTCTATGCAGACGTGAGTTTGCGGTTTTGATGAGTTGACTGTAAAATAGAAATATAGTGGAGTAAGGAGTACCAGCTTGATGTTTATTTTGCGTAGGAGATTTGGCTAACAGCTGGCCTGAGTAATCTCGCTTAGCCAATTCCTGTGATGGAGGTTGGCCACAATGCGTGTTGCTTGCCCATAGCTTTTTACAATTTGCTCTAGGTCATTAGATGAACCTAGAAAGTGCTATGCTTGCTACTGTACCCAGAATTCCTCCAAAAATCTGAATTTAGTTGGAGTAGCTATTTATTATAATTTTCTTCTTAAGGGAGAATTTTAATGGAAACGTTTGATGTATTCATCTAATTATGAATTCCACTATAAATCAAGTTCAGATCCATCCCCACCTCCCCAAGAAAATAAAGTACAAGAAAACATAAGAAAAACCAGCTATAGAATGATAAAAGGTATAACATCCCCATTTTGAAGGATTGAACCCCAAAACGCCATAGCTAATTTTTCCTAATATCAATCTTCATACTCTGATGTGATCCAGCCATAAACATTGGTTGCAACATTCCAATTCCATATTGTAAACAATTATGAGCATTACAACTCAGCAACTATAAAGACAGATGGACTCATACCAATAACTGATACAAAATTGGAAATTGAGTCTATTAATAATGAACTATTCACAAATTGCGGTCTAAAATTTTAACCTTTTCAAGGATAAAGTGTACTCTAATCATATAAACAAATGAGAAACAGACAACTACAACAACATACAGTAACATATTTCAGCTTCATCACAAAGACATTCAACCCAACTGAGAAGCAAGAGTGTTGCGATGATTATCTGAAATAAATGAACTGGCAAATAGAATTTGAAGCCTAACGCTTTCAAAAGAAAATTCAAGTCTCCAATCTGGTTATAATGAAAGGTAATCTACATTAACTTCCAGGCAAATCCCGGCTGGTGCTCGCATCACCGATAGAAACTGTGGCAAGTGACTTGGAAGCCCAAGCCCTGGCATTCATTGCTCCCTCCTGCAAATTGCTTCTCTTGCAAGGCTCTTTTAGAGAATTGAATAAATGTATTGCACGCTTCAGATAGGCTGAAGGATGCTCCCATAAACTCCCTAATCTCACATTTCGAACATGTTTTCTCCAAGTATATTGAGCACAGAAAAGTAGAGTTGGAAAAATGAAATATAGCAATCTCAGAAGAACAAATGCAATTGCCAAAGCCAAATATGTCTCCTGCCGAAACAGTTTCTCTGGAGACCTTGCCCATGAGAATGGACAGCTTTCCTGCTCACTGTTATCATGCGTCTCATTGTTTGATGGACGCCCAACTTTGTCAAGGGATACTTGATCCAATGATACAGTCTTAATGCCTAAAACCATGCATTAAATTCAATAAAAATCGCACAGAATAAACTTAAATAAGATTATGTAAAAAAGAAAAGATGCACGGAGAGAATGGTAGATGTTTATTAAAAAATAAAAGCAGAGGAAAAAGGATGCATTCTGCCTGCTAATGCAGATCAATGGCATGGTTGATACCACATGTAATCTTAAAAAACCCCCTCCCCTGCCAACTCTCTCTTCATCTCCCATGCATGTATACACATACAATTTTCAATAAAGCAAGTGGGGAAAAAAATAAGGGGAGACAATTCAACTATTGGCCTACACAAAGAAATAACCCATATTTCACTAACTAAAACTGAAAAAAAAAAAATATATATATATATATATATATACACACACACACACACACACATCCACAACTAACAATTCAAAAATCCCTAATTAAGTTCAATGACATATAAGTAATAATTAATTTGCAAATGAGGAATTTAAAAAAAAAACCCTTCAATAACCAAACTCGGACCGTTAAAAGGACCAGAAGAGGAGGTTCAAGGTCTTAAGATTGGATTGGAGTTAAACCAGATGACATCATAATTAATTAAATAATATGCAAGTCCCACATTGAAAAACATGAATAGAAATTTTTTTAAAAAGAAGTGTTGCAACTCCTATATTGAAAGAATGAAGAAGATGCCATGATTCTTTCTCTATCAATATGGTAGATTTTTTTTTTTTTTTTTGGCTCAATGGAGAGGTTTAAGTATTATAAGTCACACACAGGAAAATAACAGAAGCTGTCATACCTTTTCCTTTATAAATGGCAAACTCCTTTATTTGAGCATTGAATGCATGGGGCCATAGGCTAACTTTTAATGGGCTTAACATTCTTAAGTTAAATAAATAGCTTATTCCATTTGTTATTAGTTGAAAAAAATGCATGTAATGCATCTTTTTGTTTTGTGTGGAAGTAATCAAAATTTTAAAGAAAACTGATCAAAGCTGGTTCTTGTTCTTGTGTTTGGCCAGTTTTTGACTAAAATTTGAATAGGCCTATTTTTTGCTTGGACCCAGTGTAGGTAAAAGCATCAATTGCACTTAAGCATAAAGGCCTTTGGAATTTGGAGCCTAGGCATAAAACGCAAGTGCATGCCTAATTGAAGTGAAAGCACGTTTTTCAAATATGATGTATAATGACTTCTCATAAAAAGATTCACAACAAATAGTTAAAAAAAGTAAATAAACTCAAAGTTGTAATATATTTTTTCTATCAACTCAAGTGGATAGTGCAATAGCACTACATTTGTAAGAAGCTTGTAAATTTGAATGTAACATCAGTTATTTGAATTTCTTAAAATTTTTATATAGTAAATTTGGAAACAATAATCAATGGAAAAATATGATAATAATTTTACTCATAGAAAGCTTAAAACATCACATTTTAAGCATGTCTAAGCACAATTTTAACAACATTATAAAGGGTTCTAATCTACAACTAGCAGTATTAATTCATTGTAGACATAGACTGTTTGAGATGGGAATTCAAAACAGAAGGCCACAGCAAATAAGCAAAAGTAAATGCCTTACCAGTCACGTCACTATAGAAAGCAACTAGAGAACCGAATGTCCGGGAGCCGTGATAACGAACACGCATTGTGGAGTTCAAAAGAAAAAGGGTAGGAAACCCATGAACTCCATACTTCGAAAGTATGCTGCAGGAACTCAACCAATGTCATTGTCAACTTTCAATATGATAAAATCACAATAAGCAAACCTTAAGGAAATTTAGTGATATACAAACCTTGGCCTGACGGCTGATTCTTCGATTGCGAAATGGGGGATGGAGGGATACAAAGAAGACAGGATAGAAAAGCTTGGTCTAAAAGTCCTGGAGAAAGGGCACCAGGATGCATAGAACAGCACAGCTACATATTCATGACTGTTCATGTGAACTATATTTAGTGCCCTTTGAAGCGAAACCTCATCTCCCTTCACAATAGCAAAGTATAAAATATCCCTTAGAATTATACTAAAAGACTTACAAAAGCAAAGCAACTTCTCAATTTGATCATGCACTGTTTTTAATCTTATAAACAAATATATATATATATATATATATATATAAGAAAGAAAAGATCATGTACTGTTGTTAGGATCCATATATTTACCATGTCAGCGGTGACATATAATAAAAACATAACAACGATAAGCATTATCCCTATCGGGCATGTTGCCACCTTTAAAGTAATAATCGATTAATCATTGTTTATCCTTTTTTTTTTATAGGTAATAGAAATTTTATTGATTAGAAAAGTACATTGTGTTTACAATAGTAAACCCAATGCACTTGAAACAAATACAAAAAAATCAAAGCAAATAGCTAACAGAAATTAAGAAGTCAGACATGGAAGTACAATGTGTAAAACCCCAAATACAAGACCACTCAAAAAGAGTCCCAACAAGCAAAGACTTCACAAGATCCACCGGTCTCTCAATATCTTCAAACATATGCAAATTACGTTCCCTCCAGATTAACCACATAAGACAAACCGGTATCGTATTCAAAACATTTGAAGAAAAATTCCCCAAACAATTGCTCCATGCAAATAGAAGAGAAGCAACTGTGTTCGGCATCACCCATTGAATCCCAAACGTCAGAAAAACTTCACTCCACAGAGCATGAGCAAACTTACAATGCAACAATTGTTATCCCTTCTATTACCAGCAATACAGTTGTTACATGACACAAGCCAATATCTACTCAGTCACCTATCCAATTTATTTAAGTTGCAATAATATTTAAGCCTTATGAAACTATATTCAACAATAACCACTGAAGAACTGGTAAATTTATTCTTTCCGAAGCAATGTCTACAAAGTGCAAGATCAAACATTACAATTCTTCAACTCCCAATAGCACCAAAAAATTCCCAGAATTTTCCAACACTCCTGGCTAAGTTGTTGACTTTAAAATCCCAAACTCTAGAAAGTGTTTAAAATTCAATTCCTAGTATAAACTGTTACATATGAATTTAACAACACACAAAGGATTTAAGCTTTGAAGACTTGTGATGTTATGAATTTGAAAATAACATCTTACATCTAATCATTCCAAATCCACATCCTAACAAAGCTATATAATCTAATCATGAATTTCATCAATATTACAACCTAAAAAAAAAAAATCCTAAAAAACACAAACAAAACACATCAGATGCTAAAAATTCACCAAACATTTCATTTCCTCCCCCAAACAAAATTAACCTAGGAGAAACTGAAATGGAAAAATTGCAGAAACACGTACCTCGGTAACAGCAACGGAACCAAGGGATCGAACATCAGCGCACAAGGGACAATTGGAATCCCAAAACCCTAGGATCGAATCGGCAACGGACTCCTTAGCACAAAATAACAAAGCCCTAGAACTAGAACTAGAACTGGAACTGGAAAAATCATCGGCGGCGCACGTTAGCCTTACCCACACCGCCAAAACCACCACGATCCTCGTTCCCAAACACAAACCCAATTTCCTCATCTCCATTGACGATGATTTTATTATGATAACCCTAATGATAGATATTGTCAATCAAATCGTACGGACCCACAGAAAATTTTTTATTTAAAAATCAATCTTTATTTTTTTTTAAAAAAAGAGAGAGAACTTTAAAGTCAAGTTCTGGAGCAGGAGAGAGCGAAGAGAAAAGCATGGCCTTGTGAGGGTCTGAAAGAAAGAGAATCAAGGTTTTTTTTCTATTATTAAAAATAAATATATAATTTTTTTTTTTTTGTTGAGAAAATGAAAATGGGTGGTGGGGTTGGTGTTTTTACTTTTTATATTAAATATTAAATTTTTTTTTTAAAAAAAGGTTTTATGATATGGTTAGAGGATGTTGATTGAGTATCAAATTTAATTAGGGAATCAGATTCAGATTCAGATTCAGAGGAGCTGAGCCTAAGGAGGCGGAGGAGAAGAAAATTGGACAGGTTTGTTTGGGTGCAACACGGTGGTGCTAGTCAGACCTGTGTGTGTTTTGGCGTTAACTTGGTTTTTAGCAACTTGTTTTGTATTTTGTAATTTGTATATTATATTGGACAAGCGGAGAAAGATCAGGGTTTTTTTTTTTTTTTTTGGGTGCTAAATATCATCAGGTGGTTGGTTTTAGACGACAAAAGGAAACTGACAATTATAGATATTAATGGATCATGATGATCATGCCAGCAGAAATTATGCTAAGACACAATTTTTGATACAATTTTGTGTTACAATTTACCACATGACAAGTTGTAATTAATAAAAGCCTGTTAGTGGACCATATCAGGATAACACTCTTACCAATCACAACTCACCTTGTAGTGATCTGTAGCACAAAATTGTAATGACTGCAGCAAAATCCTGTCAGCAGTGGCGCAAGCGGAACAGTGCACGATTATAGTGTTTATTTTTTTTGGAAATGATAATGGTTCTTTGTCTTGGGCTTGGCTCTTTGGGCTGTGAAGGCCTCAGATGAGCCCATTCCCTTTTTTGGGTCTTGAGCCCAGCCTATGATCGCACGGATAATGGCCCATGAGCCTTCCCGATTCTCAAGAACGCAACTCATAAAGCTCTTTTTTGCCTGAATGATAATGGGCCAGCAAAATGTTCACGAGACACAAAATGGATGAAACCAAATTACGTGGTTCAAGCCCATGCAATTTGATTGCAAGGGTAGATGTTAGAAAACTAATAATAATTTGGTTAAAAGGGAATAAGGGTGATATCACAAACTTTTTTTTGAAATGGTTGAAAATCCTAAACTTATACGCTGCCCCTTGCAGCTCGACTTGACCCCATGGCCCCCAGTGCACTTGGTGCATGAAGAGGTACCATTTGGACTAATAAGTTTGATAGTGACAACCATATAATTTAACACATACAAGATTAAAACATGCATATAACAAGTTAACAACCTTTATTGGACAAATGCAATTAACATTATATGCCAAGTGATGTTAAAATTGTCAGATTGAAATCTTATGCAATAACTAGGACCCTATCTATAAATCAAGTATGTTTAGAATTTTTAGCTTTTCATTGAGAAAGTATGTTTTAGTGGTAAGTGTTATGATACATGAGAAGAAGTTTGGTTTGAAGCCCGTGAGCCATTTGTGAGTTTTGTCTAGCAGCACTTGTTTAGCGATATGGATGGAATTGAGCGTGGGAAGACAATGATTTTAATTATAAAAAAAAGGGGGGGGGGGGGGGGTTGGTTGATGTACGTGTCATTCGAAAATATTAGACTACCATTTTTGAAAAATTGACTTGATTTATAACTTATAATACTTTTCTTATCATTTATTTATAGGAAGATTTTAAAAAGAACGATATGGAAAACAAACTTATCATTATGACATTATGTATATAAATCTAAAGAAATATTAAGAAGAATAAATAATTCCGATAAATTTTATAACAATAAACCAACCATGGAAATCACATTCTTGGAAATGTTATTAGATTTATAATCAAACAAGACATTGGTAGAGTTATATTCCTAAACATTAAAGATTCTTGGACATCACATCCTTAAAAATTTAGACACGTTATATTCCTCCCTAAAGGCATTAACATTGGTGGTTTCAAAATGCTAAAATTTTATTTTTTCTATTTGACACAGCTTATTTAGCTGAAAGTGTAAAAAAAAAAAAGTTAAAAAAATAAGCTGAGTATAGTAGAATCTATAAATAGTATCAAAAAGTGCAATGAATTCTATAAATAATAGCAAAAATAAGCTAAAAAGTGAAGATAAGCTGAAAAATTTAGCTCATCCAAAACGCATACTTAGACCTTAGTACCACAATATACAAAAGTGTACTATGTTGGTGGTAGTATACGTAAAAATTTCAACCACACAACTACAGTACACAGCCATCTATAGCTGTGCATTAGAGCTCAAATGTTTAAGCAAATAATATATTTTATTCTCCCTCCAATTAAAATAATGTTTATTTCTTTTTTTCCTCTTCCCCGTGTAAGCAACTGTATGTTTATTGATTGTTATTCCTCCAATTCATATTTATTCAATCGTACATATATTTATCAATAGGCTCATCGTTGAACCCAAAGCTAACCGGTTGAAGGCGAAATCACTTGTTCCTTCTTTGAACAAATATAAAAGAAATATCATATGATGAAATTAAAAAAAAAAAATCTTTAATTTTAAGAAAAGTCAAGATTAAAAAAAATATTCTTATTACACTAGACGATTATTTGAAAATATGACCTTTGGGAAACAAAAAAAATAAAGAAAGAATATTTAAATAAAATGTTGTTAAAATAGAACCATTAATGCTAGGTGTATTGTTAAAAATTTAAAATAAATAATGTAACTTTTTGAGTTGTTAAAAGCTAAAAAATATAGCTCCACCAATATGGATGCTCTAAATCATTCATTTTGAATTTAATTATAATATGAAGATACAAAAAATTGACAAGGTTTTCAAATGCAATGACATTTTAGAATAATGAAGATTTGAAGCCTTCGATTAGAATTTTGGCCTCAATGTGATTATTTTCATTTTCCATTCGTGGGGAAGACATTTTGAAACGAGGAAAGAGAATTGCATAGCAAAGTTTGTGATCATTATTGAATATATAGATTAATATGAGAGAATTAAATAAAAGAATAACACTCATTTTTTAACATTCACTTTCATGTTTTAAAATATAGATATTCTACTATCAATTGTAGATATTGACATAAAACAGTAGCAAATGGAAACCGAGTGTATGGGTATTTTTTTTAACTAAAATGTTGTATGTGAGTCAACATAGAACATACCGAGCTTGGAAACCAAAAACCAGTAAAGGTGCATGGGCAAGATTCGTATTAAGGGTGTGTTTGGTTGGAGTGAAAATAGGAAAAATGAAAAATAAGGAGAGGAAAATAGGATGAAAAATGCTGTTATTCACTGTTTGGTTGAGAAAAGAAAAAAAAAGAGATAGAAAATAGGAGAGAAAATTTTCCCTCCTGGGTCCACTTTTTTTATCCTCCCAAATTGGGAGGAAAATGAGGAGGGAAAAGTGATGAGAAATGTATTTTACACAAATACCTTCATTTTATTACACTCACCTACCCCTCACTTTCTCACTATTATATAACAAGGACATAATAGTCAATTTATATAAATTACATTTTCCACTTTCCTACTTTTCCATCTCTCCAACCAAACACACATAAGGGAAAACCAAATCATTTCTATCCTCCCACTTTTCCACTCCTCCAACCAAATGGACCCTAAGAGTACTCAGCAATGGAATAAGCGTTTTGGGTTGTAACAACGCTAGGATTACTCGCACTAGGAATGACAATGGGTCAGATTCAGGCCGGATTTCTTTATGCTTGAACCCAACCTACGAGCCCTCCCCCTGAAACTCGAACAGGCCCGTTTAATAAATGGGGTTTTTTTTAGCCCCAAACTTGCCCCATTAGGCCCCACCCAGCCCATGTCACTTTAAAGCCCAATTTGTGGCCAAAAAAAAAAAAAAAAATTGCCTGAAGCCCTAAACCTCCACAAACCTAGATCAAAAATCAAGAAAAAAAAAAACCAAAATCATTTTCATCTATCTAGATCAGAAACCCTAAATAAAAAACCCCAAGAGGCCAAGATCATGTTCATCAATCTAAATCAAAAACCCAAAAACAAAACCCAGGATCATGTTCTTCAATCAGACTAGAGTAGCCACCAAAACCCCAAACACATAAAAAAAATTTCAAATTTTTTATTTTTCCTTTCAAAATCACAAACACAAACACAAATTCTAACACAAACACAAACACAAAAATTTTAGATTTATAATTTTCTCTTTCAAAATTACAAACACAAATTCTAACACAAACACATAAATCACAAAAAAAAAAAAAAGAAAAAAAAAAAAAAGAGAGAAGAATATATCATTAAGAAACAGGAATGGCAACAAACCCAAACCCTAACGAACTCAAACTGGTATGGCAAAAAGAAAAGAGAGAAGAACATATCATTGAAGGTGCAGGGAGCGCGAGTGGGAGTTATTGAGGGGGGCAGCAATGAGGCCATGAGTGTGGCTATGCAAGTCAGTGAGAGTGATGGCTTGAGGAGTAAGGGGGGCAGTGGTGAGGCTGTGGCCATGAGAGTGACTGGAGATTGAGAGAGGTGGGTGGTGGCTCAGAGATGAGAATGAGAGAGGAAAGGATTAGGGTATATAACTGAATAAGTTTATATATATATATATAGATAGTAGGTTTTTTGGTAATTTAGTTTAACGAGTCGAGTCCAAGTCTAGGTTCGGGGCGAGTATCACTAAAACCCAAACCCAATTCGGGTTATATTTTAAAAACCCAGACCCAACCCTACTGTTTAGCAAGTTGGGTAAAACCCGACCCACTAGGGTCAAGTCAAGATAAGTACCTGCAGGTCGGGTAACAATTGCCATCTCTAACTCACACCACGTAACGAGTTAAAATAAATTTTTTATTTTATTTTAAAAGGAATATGAAAATTTCGGAGATTCAGTAATAAGCAAGTCTTCCTTGGCAAATCGTCTGGCTCTTGAACTCAGTTACATAAAATAGAGTAGTCAAGATACCACATTAGCATTGATGCCGCGTACACAACTTGAGCACAGATTTTTAACAAAGCCGAAGACCATGTCATACTCTCTCTTTACGCATAGTTGCCTCCATTTTGTATGGAAAAATTATTCATGCCATAGGCATTTATCATAACTTAAAAAGCACATGAATTGCAGAAAATGTGCTTTGAAATCCGAAAGATCTCATTTTGTTAAGGACTTCTCTTTACCTCAAATACATTTGAATAATTAACTAACCCGTGTTATTAACAAAAACAAAGTAGCAAAATCATTCTTTTTCCCCTGGCAAATAGACAAATATTGCTTTTTATATATAAGCCTTTTATTTTAAAAAGAAACTTGTTAACCGTAAAGGATACAATGAAAACTCAAAAAGTGTACTCTTAGTCCTGGCATCTCACCTCCAAAGTGCCTCTGTGACTGTTGCAGGGTAATCCAAACCATAATGTCTGGTATCTCTCTTGTTGTAAATTGACTTTAGTGAAATGACTTTTCAAGACGCAAACAATGCTTAATTTAAAGAATTTTCTTACCCCATATTGAATTGCACCCAAGGCCAAGAAACAATGCCTTCTTTTTAATTTTTAGGGTAAATTCCACTAACTAGCCCTGAGATTTAAGCTAATACCAACCAAGTCCAAGATAATTTAAAATTGACCAAATTGGCCTAAACTCAACTAAGTCCCTATACACCGTTAACTCCGTTAGTTAATTTTTCTTCTCTCAAACTTGTCTCTTCACAAGCTCCTCTCTGTGACTCCCTCCTCTCTCTCTCTCTCTCTAACCTCAAATCCACCACCACAGCCAACTAAAAGCCCAAAAGAAACCTCAACCAAACTCATATAGCAATAAAACCAAAATACGCCAACAAAACCCAAAAAAAAAAAAAATACAGCAAACCCACCGCCACCATAATGGAACCCACAACCACCCTGCAGGAAATCCACCACCACCTAAAACCGATAACAGAACTTAGCCAAACCCATAGCAAGAAAACCAAAATCTTGCAACAGAACCTAAAGTAGGAATGGCAACGGGTCGGGTTTGGGCCGGGTTTTTTCATACCCAGACCTGGCCCGTTTATTAAATGGATTTTTTTTTCTCAACCCAAACCCGCCTTGTCGAGCCCCCGCGGGCCCCATCCCCTCATGCCCAGCCTAGCCCAAAATCAGATACACAAATTTTGATTTATGATTTTTTGGCCCAAAATCACAAACACAGACACAAATCCAAACTCGATCACAAACATAAACACATAAATCTCAAACACAAATGTCAGATCTATGAATTTCCCTTTCAAAATCACAAACACAAACACAAATTTTATATCTATGATTTTCCCTTTCAAAATCACAAACACAAACACAAACTCATTAAGATGAACTGAACCTAGAAAAAAAATGGAGAATGAGGTGGAGTGAAATTGGCGACGGCGAGGATGAACCGACGAAATGGAGCTATGCCTGTGCTTGACTAATCACAAACACAAACACAAACTCATTGAGACAAACTAAACCCAGAAAAAAAAAATGGAGAATGAGGTGGAGTGAAATCGACGACGGCGAGGATGAATCGATGAAACGGAGTTGTGCCTGTGCTTGACTGCTTGTGGTCGTGTGAATGAGAGAGCTGAGAGATGAAGAGGGAGAGCCGGTGACAGCTTGAAACGGCAGTGACAGCGAGGGCGGTAGTGAGAGGTAGTGGCACTCTGAAGAGCATTAGAGAGGGGCGGTTGACGGCGTGAGCGGTGAGACATGAGAGGAAAGTGAGTGAGAGAGTGGGAGAGGAGAGTGACTCAGAGGAGAAAGAGATGAGAGCATTGAGAGGCCACTGAACACTCTGAAGTGTGTGAGGTTAGGTGTTTTAGGGTTATAACAATTTTTATATATATATATATATATATATATAAAAGGATATTTTAGTAATTATACATATACATACACACATATATATATATATATATATATATGTATATATAACCGGATCGGGTCGGGCCGGGTTTTTGTAAAAATCTAGACCCGACTCGGACCCGCTTCTGGTTTTTTTTTAGAAACCCAAACCCGACCTTATTTTTAATCGGATCGGGTAAAATCCAGCCCATTAGGGTTGGGCCGGGTATCCGCGGGTCGGGAAAAAAATTCCCATCCCTAACCCAAAGAACTCTCTCAATAAACAAACAAGAAAAAAAAAAAAAAAAAAAAAAAAAAAAAAGTGAATGGAATCAACAAGCAAAACTCAATAAAGAGGAAAACACAACAAATCAAAGTTCATTTGAAGATTTAAACCCAAATCACAGAACATACAATCAATAACTATGACAAAAAATCAGCCTTTCAACTCAAAATTCTAATCCAAAACCAAACCCAAACAATCAAAACATCCACTTAACCAACCACCCCAATCAATCAAAGCAACCAAATTCATAGACCTGAAAAAAAAATGCTTCGATCTATGTGGCTTTATGACCATCCACCACCAACCACTCCCGCAGCAAACTCATCACTGTCGATCGAAACCTAACCACCCTTAACCCACACCACAGCACTGCCACAAGACCATGAAAGAGAAAACCCAAACCTTCCGATGCCGATCCACAACACGAACCACCACTAGCCCACACTATGGCGCCGTCGCAAGACCACGAGAAAGAGAAAATAAGGACTCCAACGCCAATCCACACACCAAAACCCACGAACCACTACTTACTCGAACCACGATGCCCACGCAAAGACCCCATGAAAGAGAAGAGAGGGACAAGTGACTAATAAGAGAGAGGGACAAGAGAGTAAGAGAGAAGACAGAGACAAGAGAGTAGTTGGACTGAGAGAGAGAGATTAAAAATAAATAATGGTGTTATAAGCCGTTTAAGTTTAAGGACTAAAATGGTCAATTTTATAATGTTTAGGACCCGGTTGGTATTAGTCTAAACCTCAGGCGTTGTTAGTGAAATTTACCCTAATTTTTAATTAAAAAAAAAACCCTTTTCTAAAGACCAAATTATTAGCAAACAAGGTTTAAAGATGATCCTGCAACATCTCTAGAAAAAAATATCCCATTTTTTTTTTGGAGGGAAACCAAAAGTTATCCAGGTCAAATTCCCCCCTATTTTTACTTCTTAACACTATGAGAATCATGTATGATCTTAAGGTATATAGAGCCATAAAGGTAATAGTGAGTTGGTAAAATGCAATCTTAGTGAAATACTACAAACAGAAGCAGGAACTATATAGGCAGAAAAATTGGAAGAAAAAAGAAGGTAAGTAGATATTTGGAGAGCGCAAGTTAAGGGGGCAACAAGGTTATGCCAATACCGTTCCCCAAGTCAGCCCATAAAACCATTACAGTTGGCAATCCTATTTCTTTCTTGTAAAGGGTGGAAAAGATAGGTCCTCAAAATAAAGGAACCCCACAAATCTGTTGTCAGTATTCTGATAAACAATCATTTGGACCTAAAGGGAAAAATGAATAATGCGCTAACTGATCTCCAAAAAGAAACAAAAGAGGGCGCCATACCAGATTTATAAAATCAGGCTCTTGCATAGGACCAACCTGTGCAGCTGTTCGAGTCTATCAGCAGGTGATCATTGTTGTCCAACTGGTGTCTACCATTACCTGGAAAATATAAAAGCTATCAATGTAATTCATCAATAACATATATATTCATATTATCTTTTGGGTTTTACTAATATATATTGGGCGGGGCGGGGCGGGGCGGGGCCGGGGGGGGGGGGGGGGGGGGGGTGGAATGTCTATGCATGATCATTATCCTTCCTTGGGGATCAGACATTTTACACACTAACAGAAACATTATAAGCCTCCTTAAAAGGAGGTGAGAGGTTATAGATACTGCATTGGAATAAGAAAAAAAGAAAACAAATGAACTTAAGAGCAAACAAACTCAAGTTGTTTTTATAAACTTTTATTCTAATGTCATCATAATTGTAAGTTATTGTTCACTTTGATTGTAACATTTGCAATTTTTAATTAGAAAAAAGTAATAAGAAAGCTGTAGTAATTAGCCATCTTAAAAAATATAGAAAGCTAATAAAAGGATCAACCTATCCTTTAAAACACAGAACAAATGCATTCATGCAATTAGATTTAGTAATTACCTTATATCTCAAAATCTTATTCTTGACAGGAAGTGGGTTATATGAGAAGAAATCCTTACAAGGTGTCAGACAGTTGGACAATTACATTACATTGAATTGCCCAGAGAACTTAGCCTTGCAGGTTCCACACATAAAACCCACTGAACCTGGTTGCATTCCAGAGTTGGCAGATTCTATATGAAACTCAAATCCGCACCAGACACATGCAGTCCTGACCTGATGCTTGCTTGCTAACTTCGGCAACAAAGGCAAAGCTTCCTTTTTAAGCCAAATAGAGGAATCAAACCCTTGCTCCATCTCTGCATCATAAGACAAAACAGTTGATTCCTCAGGATGAGGGCTTGCCTGCAATGTCAGGAAATTGTATTCCAAATGTGCTATGCTACTTGATCCGAGCCCTTCTAAACCTGATGTGCTGTCAAATCTCTCATTAGGGCTGAAACTTTTGTCTCCACCCTGTTTATTAAAATACAAAGGTAGCATGTGTTTAATGCTGCTGAAAAATTCCAATACCACATAGCGTAACCTTTTCAGCGTTTATGGTAAAACAAATGTAAATAAATGAAGAAAAAAATTTAATGACCAAGAAAGGGGGCAGTCTGAATCGGTTCTATGGTTTTTTTTTTTTCCCCTGATAAATGAAAATTTTAATTAGAAAAGAAAAGGGGACAGACGCCATAATAATTGTACAATCACCTTTCAAAGGATACAAATAAAAAAGATAATCGATTAAAATCAACAAAAAAACATGGAGGGGGTGCCTCCTAGAGCAAAATATGACTGTAAAATATGCTCTTTGATTACAAAAGCATGACTTTCAATTCCATCAAAGACCCCCCCCCCCCCCCCCCCCTGTTTCTTTCATAACACAGAATTCACATGACACACATGATCAAGGCTTGCCACACCTTGGCTCCTCTTTGGCACTGAAACTGACCTTCCCAACATTCTAACAGTTAAAGCACGGGCATCACCCAAGCCAGCCCAAATTGGTTCTATGTACAAATCAAGGAATTCATAATCCTCTCTAAGCAAGCAATTTAACATTTTTTTACACAAAAGGGGTGGGACAAAAGAATATATCTAGCCACGTGTAACACAAACAAATCAAGGAATCCATCATATTCTTGCTGTATGACAGATAAAAAGTGAATTTCAGAAATAAATTGATAGCAAATGAGTAATCCTATGACATATTAAAAAATAATCCAGGACCAAAAAAAATGAAAAGAAACCTATTGAAGAAAAACATTTAGTAGTTTAATTTCATCAAGCATGAACATTTCTGTATTTATCCCCAGCAACATATTGTTGCTTCATAAATAGTTATGCTTCATACCTTGCTTGTCATTACATCAAAGTTTGGTAAACATTCAGACAATGGCATCAGTGGAGATGAACTATTGGCTAAACCACTCTGCTGGACATTTTGTTCATTAGTTCTCCACATAAGCTCTTCCATGACATCCTCATTTGATTGGGCATGATTTCCAAAGCCCATCATTAAATCATCATCCCTAGGCTTCCCCATGTCTTCGAATCTGGGCTGCTCCCACACTGTGCTTGCATAGAACCTATTCAACTTATTTTCAACTTGTTCACAACCATTTTTAGAGCCTCTTTCGTGCTTAAGCTCCCCCACTGTACTACTATAAACGCCGGTTATGTCATTATCAGTGGAGAATGTTTGCTCAGCCCCAGAAGGAAGAGAGGAACAACCTTCAGAACTTTGTCCCTGCATAGTGCTTGTCACATCCACATCTAGTCCTGCCTGGGTGTCAAAAGCAGGTAATAGTTCAGTGTTCCAAGGGCTCTTCACTTTCTTATTTCTGGCCTCCTCTATTGAGCTACAGGAAACCTTATTCACATCATTCATATTGACCTGGTATTGTTCATGATCAGATTGGCTGAGTAAGCCACTTTCAGAAGGACCTCTTGTCTGTTTAAGCTCCTTCGTTGTGCTATTCCAGATGTCATATCCATGCTCATCTGCAGATGAAACAAGTAAAGAGCCTTTAAAACATTTTTCCTGCTCACTGCAAGCAGTAGGATCCACACCTACTCCAGTTTCATTCCTGTCAAAAGCAATACTTAACTGATTATTCTTACAGCTTTCAATTTCATCAAGCTTAAGCCCCTCTAATGTGTCAGTAGAAACTTTATTCATATTATTGTCAAAATCAGATCTTTGCTCATCAGCAGATGGGGCAAATACATGGCTTTTAGAAGCCTCTCCTTGAAAGGGCTCCTCCATTGTGCAACAGGGATTCTTATTTACATTATTATCAACAATACATTCCTCATTCAAAGATGAAATGTGTAAAGAGCTTCCAGAACTCCCATCTTTCTTAATGCTAATCACAGCTTTGTTGCTCTGTGAAGCATGATTGCTCCCAAAACCAATTGCAATTACATTGTTCTCAGAGATATTGACTTCATCAAATCTAGGCTTGTCCCCAGTGCTAGTAGAAACGTTGTTCACAATATTGCTAGAACATGCTCTTTTATCAGTAGACAAGCTACATAAACTGCTTCCAGAGCTCCCTTCCTGCAGAGACTCCAACATGAAGGAACTCACAATCTCGTTCTCATTATTCATTAAACTGGATCTTTGTTCATTCCCAAATGGTAATAGCGAACAGACTTCAGAAATGCATTGCTGCTTAACATTAGTACAAACATCCTTGATCCGACTGAGATGATCGCCAAAACCAGATGCTGACTCATTATTCTCAAATGTACAACCACTGTCAACTTTCATATCTTCAACTGTGCTAGTAAGACATTTGTCCTGCAAATCCTCACTACTACATTTATCCTTACCATTCAAAGTAAGAAAACCACTTTCAGAACCAATCTCCAGCTGTGGCTCCTTCACTGAGTGGACAGATGCTTCAATCACATTGTTTTCAACAACAAAAGCTCTCTCATTTCCAGGTGGAGCAAGTGAACAGCTTCCAAAACTTTTACTTTCTGCAACACAATTATCAATTCCACTAGGAATGCATTTATGGGCATTTGTTTCATCAGAAGATTCACAAAAAATTTTATTCTCATTTTTAAGAGAATTTTCGTTGACCGGACAAGTATTACATCTATTGGCAAAAACTGTAGCCACATCTACCTTCCCCAAGTCATCCATATTCATGTTGCAAATTTTATCCTGCTTATCACTATATTCCTTAACTAAAGTATAGTCATCTTTGTCAGCCTTTACATTTTGATTGTCTTGAGACAAAAGAACAGGTGAATGACCATCTGTGTCACCACAAGTTTCAGTAGCATTATCTACTTTTATTATACCATGAGAAAAACCAGAACTTAATTCATTGATGACACCAGCAGTGGAAGTTTTTTCCCTGCCAATTCCAATTGATTCATGCATCTTTGAGGTTGATGGCAGAACTCTGGTTGGTGCAGGGTCAATGCCCTTCTGCATGCCTTTTAATCCTCCCAAAGCCTCAACACTCATTGCATAGTCCATCACATGGACCCCAATATGACCATTGTAATGATGCCTCTCATCAAATATTTTATGGCAGAACTGGCATTCATATTTTCCATCTTTAATTATTACACCATCAGCAATAGACGTACCTTGTTTACACCTATTAGCCGTACTCTGGTGAGATGATATCAAATGGTGAACTATATCATTCTTCCCATCAAATGTCATGGTGCATTTGTGGCATTTTAGAACTTCCCCTGTTTGAATCCCTGAATCCTGTGTGTTCAAGGTGTCCTGCTTCTCATCAGTTAATATAGAAGTCAAGGGGAGCTGTAAACAACTAACAAGGTCATCAGCATTCTTTGCATCTTCAAGTTTAGGATCTGCATCCTGTTGCAAACCTTGTAAATATAAATATAAATCAAATTAAATGGGTAAGATGAAGATCCCAAAAACTTACATCTCCAAAATCTATTTTGCTGGCCAACTGAAAATTTTCATCAGTATAACCAGATCTGGATTGGCTTGCGTCCTGGAGTCCAGAAAAGGAAAGTAAGTATGAAGAAACTTCCTTGCACGACACAAACTGCTGTCCATTAGGGCTGGATGGTTCCAAATTACGGAAAATTGAGTAAGAACCACACAACATTAAAAAGAATTAAGAATAAGCACTAAAATCAATGAAAGTAGCTGTACACCCTTCTAGTCATACATAAGGCAAAAGAAGAAAAGAAAAGGAAAAATCCAATGGTTCCATGATATAACTGACAGAAGGTAGGCACAGTTCAAAGTCATTATAATTACCATACTTTCCAACATAATGAAACTATATTATAGAAAACCAAAAAAATTTTAACATTTAAAGGCAAGATTGATCCCAAAAATCCAACCTGAATAAGCTAATTTTGGCCCTAAGTTCAGCAAGTAAAATCTAATTAGTTTGTTACACATAAAAGATCCATTCCCATGAGGAAGAAATCAAATAATTGATGTAAATCTAAGAAGTTTGAGAACAATCCTTTCATAGACTATATAAATTTATGCTCTTAACAAGAACATAAATGTGACGGCAGTTGAGATGGCTTTGGCAAAATCAGCTTGAATCAAAGTCGTACAGGTCAAAGACAGAAAATCCAAAAGGCCATGACAAACAACCCAAATACATAAAACAAGGCCAGTTCAGGTTCTAGTAAGTTTTATTCTATTCATATTGAGCCAATTAACTACCTTTGGCAACTGAATTAAAGTAAGTCAAACCTTTCCAATTGAGAGAAAATAAAATGGTGGTGATTGAGAAACAAGTGTTTGAGGCTTTAGTGAAGGTAACTGAGGATTAGGTGGGGGATGGCTCAGGCTTGGATCTCTTAAATGTGTCAGATCAATTCTCAAACTTCATTTTTGCATAATGAGTCAGATTGGGTAAAAAAATTTGGTTTGATGGGTTGGGTCAGGTGAAAGGATTGTTCCCTTCTTTGGGTATTGTAAAGCTATGGCTTTGATTGAATTTTCTCTCCCCACGTATAGGTTGGCTCAGGAGAAGTCTTGGGTTTAGGTAGACTAGATTGGGTCGGTTGCAAACTTAGGCTTTTAAAGGTTTGGGTCAAATGCAAGTATAGTTTTCCCCCCTAATGGATCAGGGCAAGTCTAATTAGGCTGGGTATAGTTCATTTTGTCCTCGTGATAAAACTTCCATCAGTTCCATTGCATTGCGATTGATGTCAAACACGGTGCTCATTTAGTGGTTGACTGTTGACAGCAAATGATGGTTTGCAGTTAGTGATTGAAGCTATTGTGCTTTGAGGTGACACAGTGAAACAGACATTTCGGTTATCGGAATCAGGGTTAGATTTGCCTAGGGGATCTCAGTGGTACAACCACTGTAAGGTTGTCTTCGACAAAATGTTGTCGACAAAGCACGGGGATTGAGAAAACAGGTTCACCAGCACAAGGATGACTCAATATTGTCTGTTTGGCAGTGATTAAAGATGGGGGCAGCTTGGTGCTTGCAAGGTCACAATCTGTGATGAGTAATCAGCAGCAATTGGGACTGTTTGGCTCGAAGACAATAGCTATGGGACAGCTAGCTAGGCTTTTCTATCAATGGTGTGAATAGCTTGGTTTTTTTTTTTTTAATTTTATTTATGAAATTTTAATTTGACTTTGGGCCTTGAGTCAAATGTTGTTTATTGTTAGTGGCTATTATGGCTGAAACATGGATTCGGGTTGTGGCTAATCTTGTGCTTTTATATTCATTGTAACGGGTGAATTGTGGTGCTGAAAGGGTGGCGTATGGGTTGTTGGGATTAAATTTGTGTGGCTAGGTCAAATTGGTGATTGTTGGACAGTTGTTTAGAATTGGGTGTGGGCTTTGTTGATTGAAAACAATCCGTTAGGTAATATTGGTGTTGACGGCATTTTGGTCATTAGTGGTGGCGGAGGCTGATTGATGGATTGATGTTTACTCTAATACCAAAATTGATGCACTCTAAGAGAGGAACTTTGTTTGGGAAACAAAGGGATTGGATCTAAAAATTGACACCTAGAGTTTGCTTGAAACATCAAGTGATAAAATCAATAGAACTAGGCATGAGCACTTCAGCTTGCTAGGTATCAGCAAGCATTAGAAGAAAACTCCCAACCCCAATTTTATAAATCCGTCTTCTACAGAAGAATCCCTCCCCAAATTGTCTTCATAGTGAGCCGTAGTCACTCCAAAAATACAAAAAAAAAATATATATATATATATATATATATATATAGGGCTACAAGGCTTGGCATATTTCCTAAAAATTAAAATCAATAAATTTTATCAAATTCATGATATACAGCTCAAAAACTTCATTGGGGTATCCTTAATCTCTTCACACTCCAGGCACCAGATATTAACAGGATAAAAACATTTTGATATTCCCTGTCCATAGCTATACACCTCATATCCACAAGTAGCAGAAGTGCACAACTAAGACATCTTGTATGTTAAAAATTCACTTTAATTTCCTACTTCCATAAGTCTTCTTTTTCTTATTCTTCCTTAGTAATACTTACTAAATCATACTCAAATGTCAAACTTAACAAACAACTACACACACACACACACACACACACACAAAATTACTGAAACATAACATAAAAAATCAAAGAGAAACTGAAAACCTTATATATCGGCGGCAATGCAACCATACATAGCCGGCTTTCTTCTTGATAGAGAGCATAAGCTTCCACCCTCTCGGCAACACGTCGCCGATAACACTAGCGGGCACAATCCTCCTGTTCTTCCTCCAGCTCATCCACTCTCCATTCAACCCACTCAAAAACCCTAACAACTCATCCTTGGTCTGCAACCCTTCTGTCCTCCTCTTCAACTCTTCACCATACAAATCCTCCACATTCCCCAATGCAGCCACGTCCACCACATCCCCTTTCTCATTCACCATCACCATCTCTCCCACCACATTCACATCTCTCACTTTTTTCCTCTCATCTTTTCGACTCTTATCGTCCTTTCGCGGCCGCCCTCGCTTCCGCTTCTTATTCCCCTCGCTGCTAACACCAACATTAACCGGCACAATTGGAAGAACCTCCACCTTCCGCTCAATCATCACAACCTCATTCTTCCGCGGCCGCCCTCGCTTCCTTTTCTTCTCTCCGCCGCCGCCGCCAATAACATCAATCGGAACACTCTGGAAGCCGGCATTCGAAGAATCAGGCAGCAGCGACGGTTCGTATTCGATTCGAACATTTTGCAAGCCCTCGGCAGATGGATCGGGTAAGGACGGTTCGTATTCGGCCCGAAATGGCACTAGGTCATGATTGTGAGTTTCGGAGGCGAAGAGTTGTTTAAGGAGTGAAATAATTTGCGAATTCTCTTCGTCGATTTGGCGAGGAAGGAAAAAAGGGGAGGAGGAAGTGGAGGAAGGAGACTGGGGTTTGCGCGGAGCGAGGCGGAGACGAGAGTAGGTTTGTTTGCGACTGCCGGCGGATTCGTTGAAAACGGAGCGGTCGATTTTGGGGATCAAAACGTCGTCGTTGTCGTTAGAGGAGGAAAGGGAGGAGGCATTGGAAGAGGAGGAAGAGCAGAGTGAGAGAGAGAAGAGTTCGGATTGAGAGAGGAGGCGGAGGTCGATTAGAGGTAGGGTTTCGAGGCGGAGGTTGTGGCGGTGGCTGTCGTGGTTGTCAACGACGGAGGCGGAGGCCATGACATAGAATTGCGATTGCGATTGCGATTGCGGTTGCACGAGTGAGAGTAACTGTTTTGGTTTCTGGGAATGAATAGGATAGGGAAGAAAGAAAAAAAGTTAGTGGGTGACTGGGTGGGTTGGTGGGGTGGAGTAAAAGTGATGTAATTTAGGGAAACGAGGGTGTGCGAGTTATTATTGCGTTGCGTGATTTGTGTTGGTTTTGTGAGATTGACGCGGGGTGGCGGCACGTGGGGTTTTTTGATTTGCTTCCTCATTATGAGAACCGCTGGATTAGAAGCATTGGATTGGATTAATAAAAACTAGAGGATTTTGTGGAGAATCTGGAGATTAGTTTGTAAAATGACTCGGCCCAGTAGAGAATCCGCATCTTGGTCATTTACGAAGGCCCAATTACCTGAACCCAGCCCAATAACTAACAAAGTTTCATTGTCCCTTTGGTTTCGGCCCTTTTGGGTGCAATTTTTTGGGTTGTAAATACTAAATAGGGGCAATTATTATTATTTTTTTTTTTTTCTGATAAAAGATTAGAAATAGCCCAAGATCGAGCGAACTGAATATTTTGGCTGCGTATAGCTCAGGGCGTGAGCAATCCTATTAGTTCCCCTGTAAGTATGTAACAGTGTTGAAGTTAAACTTCCTGGAAAGCTTGAAAAATGACCCTGCAACCATCCACAATTAGCTGGGTTAGTCTATTAGTAACATTGGTAGCAGGTACAAGAGCAATGACTTTAGTAGCATCCCCATTGACAATTAAATTTGAGATATTAATATTGAGTGATTTTTAGCCATAGATAATACATCACTTGAGGACTAAAGTTCAATAAGAAGGTTGGTGGAACCAATTGATGTAGAGAAACCACATATTCAAATCTCCATTAGTAAAATATCTTTTTCTTCTTGGATATTTTGCATTATTATACTTCTAATTTTAATATATTTATAAGATGTTTGAAAAAAAAATTATAAAAATAGTAGTACTTGGGTTGTTGATTATATAACGTCAACGTATGTGTATGGATGAAACAAAATAAATTAAAAGGAAGGGGGGAAGAGTCAGCTAGAATATATTTATCATAATTGGTTGATTTTTTATCCCTAAAATTTGGGGTAAGTTTGATTTTGGTCTATGAAATTTAAAAAAATTCAATGTTAGTCCCCAAGTTTTTAAATGATAACATATTTATCCCTGTTATCAATTTCCTACTTCCTAGTTTTTTTTTTTTTTTTTTTTTTTTTTGCCCCCATGACTAAGGTAATGTGAGGTGACTTCAATTACTCCGGTGTAATAAATGACTTTTTCTCTTTTTAATTTTTTTCCACCTAGTTGTTGCAGTACTACAACTTTACCGTAGGAAATCGGCTTGAGCCTAGTGTTCCAGAGCACCAAATCTATTGGGATTTAAACACATTTTAAATAATTATTATATGTTCACATCTTAATGAGTCTAGTGCACAAGAGTATTGAATTCAACTCTTGTCCAATGTAAAGTGACTGTCTATTAAATTTACATAAATTCATTATTTTTCTTCAATACTTACAGTTTGTTACATCAAAATTAAAACAAAATTGTGGTAAAAAAAAAAAGTTTTGATTCTAGATTTTCATTTCCCTTCCCCAAACCAAGATCTCCACGGCGGCACGCAAGCCTAACGCCATTCACGCCAAAATCTAAGGGTGGTAAAAGTGTAAAACTCCATTCATTTAAATCCAAACGGCAAACGCAACGCAACAGTAAAAAGTCAAGCTTTGCCAAAAAAATTCCAAGCATGCGAGATACGAAACCACTGCATACCCGAGCACCGTACTCCATACGCATAGCATAAATATACAAATCACAACACGCCATATTCATCGGCAATAAGGTGACAAAGTAGTTGCCTGTCTGCCTCAGCAAATCCTTAATCTATCTAATGTCATTATTGACGATCAAGTACATGGCTTAAAATGTAAGTACGTGGCTACCACCACTTTTGTTGTATTGTATGTATGTCTCGTCGCCCATGTGTATGTTGTCTATATATTTTTTCTTCTCTCTGTCTATTTCGCTGGGCCAAGAGAAGGTACTATTCTGTAAATCTTTTCATTGATTTAACAGGTTGCAACTTGCAAATAGGTTAAATCCCAATGGATTTAATTTTTTAAATTAAATATATAAAAATTATAAATACTACTAGCAATTAATTCCCACCGCATACTTTTGTCATGCTACTGCAGCCATGCTTTTTTTTTTTCTTTTTTTTTTAATCCCCTAACTGAGTTTGGAACAATTTATCCAATTCCTGCACATAAAGAATTATTTTCCTCATCTTAACAGGCAATGTAATTATAGCATGGTGGAAAGTGTAGCAAAAAAGGCAAACCTCATGGTGCACTAATTAGTTTTTTTTTCGGTTACATGGTGCACTAATTAGTTTCTTACTTACTTTAAATCCCCTGATAACTCCTGGCGACCGTTAATGTCAGGGAGGAAAAAGCGCATTAGATTTAGATGTGATAGAATGTGTGGTCACAGTTTTGAAAAGAAAAAAAGTGTTTTTGCTTTTTTCCCCCTTCCCGGAGAAGGTGTACTAGGCAGTCTTTAATAATAATTTGGCCAAATCCTTGGTGCCACACTTTTATCCTAGAGGATAAAAAAATAGGAATATAAAAGATTTTAAGTTTAATTCTTGAGTAATGTTCAAAACTTCAAATTCACTCTTCGAATTCATGTTCGTTGTAAGTATAAATAATCCATTCATGGTTGTAAATGAGTCGAGTTTTGTTCGTTGTAAGTAGAAATAATTATTATTTTATTTAAGGTTGTAAACGAGTTAAGTTTTGTTGAATAGTGAAATGTTGGAGTTTGACAACAAAAGTAAATTGTTCAAACTTAGCTCAAGCTTAAATAAAGCCTACAGATAATATTTAAACTCAAGCTCATCAAAAATTCTAAAAACTTGAGCTCAACTTGACTCGACTTAATTCATTAGTCAAGCCAAGCCAAGCTCAAACTCATACTAAGCTTTTGAGCTTGATATTCACAAGTACGTTATCAACCACATATCAAGTCTAATTGGTTTAGATAAAGGGTCTCAACTCTTATTTAATTAAAATCTTAGTAAGATATGGGAATATTTGTCAAGCTCAATCAAGCTTATTACCAAGCCTCTAATGCTCAAATTGTTTTTTATTTGTTTTTTATTATCAAGTCATAATAGTCACGAGTCTATTCTTGAACATATTTTTTTTGGGCTTGGGTTGTGCTTGCTTAATAAACAAGCCTAAAACTAAGACTCAAACTTTGTTTATTTATAAACAATCAAACATGAATGAGCTTTTTATTGAATGGCTTGGTTCATTTACAATCATATTTGTTTTTTCTTTTTATTTTTTTACTTGAATTTATAGCCTTAATTCTAATATTTAGGTTAGTTTAGGGCTTAGCGTACTACACTATTATTTTAATGATTAATTATAAACATATAATACTTAATGAATTTGGTTATGCATGTAAGCCATCAAATTATCTCAATTAATAACATTTTAACTACTAAGAGAGTGTGTGTGCGTGTGTTTGTTTCTAAAAAAAAAAAAAAAAGGTAATTGTCTCACGTTGCTTAAGAGAGTGTGTTGTGTATAGTATTAACTTGTCATATTCTCCCTTAAAAGTTACCTTAGCTTTTGAATAAGGATGGCAATTTAAGTCCAACTCTCGGGTACTCGGCCTGGCCCGACCCTAATGGGTTGGGTTTTATCCAGTCCGATAAAGAATAGGGTCAAGTTTGGGTTAAAAAAAAAAACCTGAAACGGGTCCAGGTCGGGTTGGGGTTTTGGCAAAAACCAGGCCCGAACCCAGACCCGACCAGACCCGGTTAGCTTAAATATAAAATTACAAAAAAACCTACACACACACACACACACACACACACACACACACACACACACACACACACATATCACAAACCCTAACCTAAAACTCATTTCTCTCCTTTTTCTCTCAACCCAACCGCCTCCCTCATGACCCTCACTTTCACTGACTCTCACTCTCCCTAATCAACTCCACCAAGACTCAAAGTCACAAATCAGGTTCAAATACTCACATCTCATCCTCACCCTCACTCTCATTCACTCATCGACCTACCCTCACCCTTGTGGAGGAGCACAAATCTCGTGGTGGTTGCTGTTTTTGTCACAAAGGAGCCCTTGATTGTTAGATCGGAGAGAGATTTAGTGGTCTAAGTTCTTTTTCTTCTTTTTTGGTTCTTTTTTTTTTTTTGGTTCATTTCCTCTCTTAGTAGTTAATGATTTTGGGTATTTTGTTTAAGGATTTAATATGTAAAAATTTGTCCATAAATGATAAACGGAGTTTTGTTCCTCTCTTAGTAGTTTTTGTTTTTGGGTATTTGTTTAAGGATTCAATATGTAAAAATCGAAGTGAATGTTGTGTTGATGTAAAAATCTATCCATATATGTAAAAATCGGAGTTTTGTTTCTTCCATAAATGATAAATGGAGTTTAAGGATTTAACTAATAACAATGTTGATTAATTTGTGTTTGAGTTTTTTTTTTTTTTTTTAAATAAGATTGGGTTGGATTAGGTGGACACGGAATAGGCCTAGAAGGGATTAAACGGGGCCCACGGGGCCCGCGGAGACTCGACTGGCCGGGTTTAGGGCTAAAAAAAAGACTCGTTTATTAAACGGGCCAGGTTCGGGTAACAGGGAAAGACCCGCGGGTTGGGTATCAAAAAACCCGACCCGAACCTGACCCGTTATCATTCCTACTACTTTGAGTGAACTTGTGGTGTGTCTTTGTATTAGAACTCCTTTTCCTCTCATTGTGTGTGTGTGTGTGTGTGTGTGTGTGTGTGTGTGTGTGTGTGTTTGTTTGTTTCTCAAAATGGGGAGAAAACTTGGTAGAGGAAAATCTAATGGGTGAAGGACAAAAATGCCTATGTGCAAGTTGCACATGGGCTTCAGTACGTGTTATTTTGTTTTTTGTTTGTTTTTTTTTTAATTCTAGTTTTAATAACTGTATGATTTTTGTTCTCACTCTTTTCTTCTTCTTTTTTTTTTTTTGTTTGCTTTCCTGGGCTTCAGTAACCTTGTTAATTAAGTGTTTCTTTTCTTCTCATTCCCTTTTTTTTAGATGTGATTTTTTTAAGACATTATTTTTATTTTTTTAATAAATTTGGGTGATTGCATTTTTTTGGGTTTTTTTTTTTCATTTTTTGTTTTAATTGGGCATCATTTCTTAATAATGGTATATGATTAAATTTATACAAACTCGTTTTTTCCATCCCTCCACTTTTTCACTCCCAACCAAACAAAAATGAAGGAAATTAAAATTTGTTCTATCCTCCTACTTTTCAATCCTTTCACAATTTTCTATTCTCTCACTTTTCCACTCCCCCATCCAAACAGAGGAAAATTATTGTGTACTCCTGGTATATCATAAATGTGTGCTCCCTTGTTTCACATGAATGGTGAGTCTTACTAATTAAATTCATAATAGGATCCACCACATATGTGAGAGGAGAGAGTACGCATTTATAATACTCCGGGAGTACCTAATAATTTTCCCCAAACGGACCCATATTTTTGTCAATACACTCACCTCCATTCTAATTTGGAATAAAACACCCATCTCTACTAAAATGCAAACTATTTACACTAACTTCCCATAAATGGTTGGGGAAAAAAAACTTTAAAAAATCCTTAAAAAGGGCTTTAATAAATCCTGAATTTCATATTAGAGGTGATGTGGATATTTAAATCAATGGTAAAAAAATAGAAAATTCATGATTTTTTTATAATTGTTTTTAGTAATCTAAGAGAAATTAGTGCAAATAGTTTTTATTTAAGGAAGGTGATGAGTGATTATTTTAAAATAAATAGGATGCATGTAAGTGAAATAATAAAGGGTGAGGTTTGGGTCAAGTGCCTAGTTATACTAGACTATTGAAATAATGACACGTGTCCATTTTTAGATATGCGTCACCATCTAAACGGGTCCAATGTGCTGGACCTAAGTAAGCCTCATCCAATCATAAAAACCTCAAAGAAGTTCACTGTAACTTTCCCTTTATAAATTTTTACTATTTATAGGCATTACTCAAGTCACTAAAGGTAATGAGTAGATGAACCTATACTTTCAAAATTCACTCACTTGATAGCCAACAAGGAAACATTATAGAAAGAGATTTGTCTTAAGAGTTTGATCACGTAAGGGGTGACTTCATCGAGCAAGAGAAAAGGCATCAACTTGCAGTAAATAATGCACAATAGTATATATATAATATAAGACATGATATGTCGTATGCATGTGAAAGAACACAACCTAGCTAATTTTTTTCCCCAGATTTTCAAGTAAATAAAGTATAAAAATGATGAGAGGATGAAAGTTATACAAGGCCTTAGTCTTAAACCTTAACTTGGAAGAAATACTTTTGTTTAACCCAACATCAATGAAAGAACACAACCTTGCTAATTTTTTTCCCCAGATTTTTAAGTAAATAAAGTAAAAAAATGATGAGAGGATGAAAGTTATACAACGCCTTAGTCTTAATACTTAACTTGGAAGAATTACTTTTGTTTAACCCAACATCAATTCTACTCACTTCTTCTTGATGTGACATCTCTGAGACCTGGTCCACTTGACTAAAAAGTTTTTTAACTTTTTCTTTTTCAATACAAGTTAACCAAAGAAAAAAGTGGTCAAAATTGAAAATTAACTTCATTTTTCAAACAATATAATTAGTAGACACTGTTTTTAAATTATATTTTTTACTAGCATTTCGAGTTTAAGAGGGTCGATTTTAAGCCTATAAATCGTGTTTTGAAAACTCGATTTCCATGGTCTGATCACGTCTGATGTGGCATTTTTTCCACGTGGTGACCACCTGAAAATCGAGTCTTTAAGACTCGATTTATAATCCATATATACACCCCACCCCACTTCACCCCACCCAACTTCTCATCAGACACCCCATCCCACTTTTTTCAGCGGCAGACCCAGGCCGTGCACCCAGGCCAAGCTCTCTCTGGTCTGATCTTTCTGACCTCTCTCAGATATGATCTCTCTCTGATCTGATGGTTGCGCTCCCAGGCAGCGCGCCCAGGCTGAGCTCTCAGGTGGTTTCTCAGATTATCAAAAAAAAAATCAGTCCTCTCTCACTGCTATTTCTTTTCTTTCCTTCCACCGTTCTCCCCCTCTCCTCTCTCACCTGATTAGCAATTCATTTTTTTTTTTTATATATGGGTTTGCTGTTTGGCTGATCGGTGGAGTGATGGTTGGGTTTTGATTTTTGGTAGGTGGGTTGGAAGTGGTGGTTGGCTGGGCTTGGATGAAATCGGTGGCTGGGTTGGGAATGGTGGACGGAGTGGTGGCCAGGTCATTCTGGGTTTGCTCGCCATAGATTCGCCGCCGTGGATCTGGGCTTGCTCGCCGTAGATTTGTCGCCGTGGATCTGGGCTTGCTCGTCGGAGATTTGCCGTCGTGGTTTTGGGTTTGCTCGCCATAGATTTGCCACCGTGGATCTGGGCTTGCTCGACTTGGTTTTTTTTTTTTTTTTTTTTTTTGTGGTGGGTTTTGGTGGTTGTTAATGTTTGTGGTGAATGGTGATGGTGAGAGAGCTGAACATGTGTGAAGGAGGTTTCATTGTGCTGGGATTTTTGCATTGATTTCTTACATTTTTTTTTTTGGGTATTTTTGGAACGGCATGTAGACAGAGACTTAGACTAAAATTTTTTTTGTTTTTTTTTTGGCTTATACATCGAGTCTTAGAGACTCGATTTCCAGGCTACGTGGAAGCAATGCCACATTAGACAAATCAGAACACTGAAATTGAGTCTCAAAGACTCGATTTATAAGCTCAAAATCGAGTCTCTTAGACTCGAGATGTTAGTAAAAAATATAGTTTTGAAAATATGCCTATTAATTATATTGTTTGAAAAATGAGGTTAATTTCTAATTTTGGCCGAAATAAGTGAATGAAACATTGAAAATTTGAAACTGGCTCATATAAAGGAAGCATTATTTCTAAATCTAGCTAAGAAAGAGAATAAAAAGGTTCAAAGGATTCTCTCAAATACTATGTGTGGTTGAACCAGCTTTCAAGGATTCTCTCAAATACTATGTGTGGTTGAACCAGCTTTCAAGGTGTGCATCACCTGATTTGCAAGTGATTAAAAGGTGAAAAGAAGCGTGGTAGTCTACGCTCTTGACCGGTGTACCCCATGAAGAATATGTCCTCAACTGGCCAACACAAGAAAAAGAATATATAATAATGATCAAGCATATGTATGATTGGACAATAAATTTCGTTGATCATTCTGGAAACCATTAAAGAAAAGAATCGGGATCATATGCCCCCTTATAATTAATTATAATATGCAATTATGCATCATAAAGTTATAAACTTTTAATTTAAAGATACAAGTTAACGGGGGCTTGGCTCAGCTGGTAAGGCTCGGACGCTTCGTCTAACCAACTTAAGTTCGAGTCCCACTGCCAGCAGGAGTCCGTTGGTGGGCATCCAAAACGTTGGCAACCTGGCAAGTGCTCAACTAACAAGCGCCCTGCTCAGGGGCTAGCGTAACCTAGCGAATCCCTTTTTTTCTTAACAAAAAAAAAAAAAAAATTAAAGATACAAACTTTATACGGGATTTACATAAAATATTTTTATACACATCGTGTCAATACTATGATCAAAGAGACTATTTCTATTATTCATAAAAAAAAAAAAAAAAAAAAAGACTATTTCTATTGATGACCAAGTTGATACTGATATGACAATATAAAACCCCTTATAATGTAGAGGTAAAAAAGATATAGATAATTTTAAAATGTCGTATTCAGTTTACAGGATCTTGAAAGGTAATTGTTTAATAATCTTACCGCTAATGTTCATTTTTCTATATATTTTTTGGAGACTAGTTCCAAGCAAAGATATAAACTAGTTATAGTTTTGAATTTTACATATAACTTACAAACTTCTTATATGATATAAGTAGTCTTAAATAACCACCGCCCACATTAAGCGAGTTAGTACTTTCCCAAACCTTAAAGGCTTGAGGGGTTTATGTACTCAGGTTCAAGTAGTCCCAGAGTAGGGAGCGATGGGGTTATGCTGTCGATTGTCAACCAAAAAAAAGAGTAGTCTTAAATAGTGCATTTTTAAAGTAGAACCACATACATGTGGGAAATGAAAAGAAGGAGATATGTTTAAAGGTTTGAATGATTTTTAGGTTTTGTTTGGTTGAAATGATGAAAAATTTTGGGAGGATGAAAAAATTGACGGATAGAAAAAAATTTAGTTTTCTATTATGTGTGTTTGGTTCAAGGATAGAAAAATATAATGATGGAAAATAAATATAAAAGTTATTTGTTTGATACTTTGATTGGGAAGAAAATTGAGAGAATGCAAAAGATAACATGTCTAAATTTACCATATTGCCTATAAAAATTATTTTTTTAATGAGTATATAAGAAGTAATTAATTCATTTGATAATCAAATAATTAATTATCTAATAATAATAATAATAATAATAATAATAATAATAATAGGTAAAGCAGAGAGAAAATTCAATTAAATTTCAAATTGAAATTCAATTAGTGTCTAATTTTACGCCATGTGTCTCATCTAATCTAATTTTTAGAATTTTGTGTCAAGTGAGTTAATTTAGGTAAAAATTAGATTTCAATTAGAGTTTAATTTTGTGCCACGTGTTTCATCTAATCTAAATTTTTAAATTTTTGTGCCAAATTAGTTAATTTAATGTAGAAAACGAGGAGTCCAATATAATAAACCATAAAAAACATAACCATATAACTAAAAAAATTCAAATTTATAAATTATATATATATTAATAGCTAAAGCAGAGAGAAAATTTAATTAACTCTAAATTGGAATCTAATTTTGTGTTATGTGTCATTTAATTTTAAATTTTTTGTGTCAAGTGAATTATTAGATGCAAAAATCAAAATGTCTAAATTCAATTAGATTTTAGATTGAATTTTAATTGGAGTTTAATTTTGCGTCATGTGTCCCATTTAATTTGTTAATTTTTGTGGCAAGTGAATTATTGGAGACAAAAACCGAAGAGTCTAGATCTAATTAGATTTTAAATCATATATATATATATATATATTATGTAATTGTGATTGTTAATGTACTCGTGCATATGCACGAGGTTACACACTAGTAATAGGAATAGGTAAACTAAGAGAAAATCTAATTAGATTTCAAATTGGAATTAAATTAGAGTCTAATTTTACGCCTTGTGTCTCATTTAATCTAGGTTTTTAAATTTTTGTGCCAAGTGAGTTAATTCAATGTAAAAATTGGATTCAATTAGAATTTAATTTTGTGCCATGCGTCCTATTTAATCTAAATTTTTTAATTTTTGTGTCAAATGAGTTAATTTAGTGTAAAAAACGAGAAGTCCAATATACGTAAATCATAAAAAATATAATTTTTGAATGATTTTATATTTAAGTGCCTTTTTTTTTTAATAACTAAAAACAATTCAAGTTTATAAGTCATATATATATATATATATATATATTAATAGTCAAATGTAAGAGAAAATCCAATTAAATTCTAAACTGGAGTCTAATTTTACGCCACATGTCTCATCTAATTTTTAAATTTGTATGTCAAGTGAATTATTAGGTGCAAAAATTAAAGTGTTTAAATTCAATTAGATTCTAAATTGAATTTTAATTGGAGTTTAATTTTGTGCATGTGTTCCATCTAATTTTTTTAATTTTTGTGGCAAGTAAATTATTGAATGCAAAAACAAAAGAGTCTAGATCTAATTAGATTCTAAATTATATAAATATAATTGTGATTATTTTTAAATGTATCCGTGTATATGTACAGGATTACGCACTAGTTGAATATAATACTAAGTATGGCATTAGGAATTCATACCAGCTGGATTTATGAGAATAAACCACTTGGGTCATGTTCAACAGATGGCAATCATGGCATTTTACGTGTGAAAAAACAACAACAATTCGATCAAATGGGTTTTAGAAGAAACCCATGGTTTTAGATGAAACCAGAAGCATCGTCTTCATTTGGTACTCGGCACGACACAATTCTAAGCCGAAATTGTTTGTGTTATCTGCATTGGTAAGAAGGTTGTAATTGGTAGCTTTGAGAAGCCCTCTCATGGCCAACGTTGGCCCCAATCCATTAGCACAATCAAGATTGAGTGCTCGATGTAACACCAACCTGTCTCTGACTCTCTGTAAGTAAAGTTCATGAAAATTTGATTTGATTTGATTTTTTTTTTTTTTTTTTTTTGGTGTAATTTGTATTTGGTTGGGAAGGACTGGTGGAAAATTACCCATCCCATTTTCCTTCATTTTCATTTTCTTTCCTTAACCAAATTGTAAAAACTCCTATTTTCCCCTTCATCTCCCTTCTGCCTTTTTCATTCTCTCCTTTTCGCCCAACCAAACATAGTGGTCCGTGTCATATTAAGCAATGTCACCTTAGCATTCTAATAGACAAGTAGGATAGAAAAATAATGGAAGTGGACATAAGGACATAAAATAGAATGTTTTCAATAATCAACAAAAGAGAAGAAGTTTTTAATAGTTTATGGATGATAACCAAACTTCATGCTTTTTTTTTTTTTTAGAAAACAAACTTCATGTAAACTTCAAGAAAAAAAAAACAATAATTTTGCTTATTAGGATTTTTAGTTGATACAACAAAATAGGGATAGCAAAATTTTTCTATTTTATATAACTGGTCTTACTCCATGTAAGTTTTCCTCACCATAAAGAGATGATAAGACATAGACAGGTTTTGCTTACCTCACCTTATACTTATATATATATATATATATATATATATAAAATATGTCAAAGCTAACTAATTAAAGGATGGAAAAATAGTTCCAACCTGCCTTGCTTCCATTTTGCATGGGTTATCTCTACTTCAAAGAGATAAGACACTCTTGATCATACTCAAACCTAGGGGCGGCAATTCGTGTTCGCGTATCAGGTTCGTATCGTATCAATTCATACGTATTCAACTATATGGGTCAACACTAACCCGACATGTTTATTAAACAGGTCAAGATTCCTCAACCTTAACACGACCCATTTATTAAACGGGTTAGTCGTGTCGACCTGTTTATCTAATTTTATTAAAATAAAGAAAAACATTTATGAAAAAACAAACAAATAAATATTTTAAATATAAAATTCAAAATTAATGAGTAACTGTATCACAAATAATCATTCAAAACTAAAGCATATCTCAATATCATAAATAATCAATCACAATATGTCAAAGAAAATAAACTACAACAACTAATAAGTTTATATACATAGGGTTTGAATAGTATATTGGTAAAATTTTATTTAATTAAACGGGTCAGACGGATTTAATGGGTTCTATAGGTTGAACCTTAACCCAATCCGTTTATCAAAAGGGTTCGTCGTGTCAACTCGAATATGACACGAACCTATTAAGCCTCAACTCATAACATGCTAATTTCATGTCGTGTTGTGTTGAATTCGCGGGTCATGTTCAATTTTGGCTCCCCTACTGAAACCTGTCCAGTGACCACCGAATTACGTTTGTATGGATGAGAGAGGATAAAAATGGTTGATTTGGAGTAAAATAATTTCCATGAAGCCCAACTTTTGAGGGGAATGGAGAGATAAATTTGATGACTTTTGACTTCTGAAATTACTAGTATACCCCTCATAAGTCAAAAGTATTTTAAAAATCAAATTTTTTCAAGGAACACAAACGTGAAAACTTAACAAAAGAATATTCTATATTTTTCTTATTTCCTATTTCCCTTTCCTTCCCATATTCAAACACACCAAATGATTTTTTTTTTTTTTCTTTTCCTTTCTCTTTTGATAAAAATATTTCTAAAATAAATTCTTAAAACATACCTTAACCGAATCCAAATAAAATATAGGATAAGGCCATCATGTTTGTCATGCCGAGTAACTACCAGAGGTTGTACACGCCCGGCCGGAACCAGATCTTGATTTCTTAAATCATCACTTTCTAGAACTATTAAGAACAGATCCCTCCTCTTCTCTTCACATGTATAACCTCATTTGATGTTGACTATTTATTTCCCTAGAAGACAAAAGCTTGAAATCAATCTATGGGGTGGGTGAAACTTTGGGAATGTAGACAAACCAATAGCAACCCAGCTGAGCCAGCCTGATAGGTCCCCTTGTTACCAAAAAAAAAAAACAAAAAAGGGGGGGTCCAGAATCCAGATTTTACAGTAAAGCATGAAAGGTGCCATATATCCTGTAACCTATAAAGCTTCGGTAATAATCTTGTACCATATGATCAGCAAAATATACAGAAAGCAACAGAGAATCACAGAACAAAATAATAGTAGTTTATTTACTATTCGCATGTAAAAATATTTATATGGTAGTTTTTTTTTTTTTTTTTTTTTGGGACTTTATTTTTATGGTAGCTTACACCCAAGGTAGGTTACGTTAAGAAATACCGCGTTACATGCGCGTATGTTTGTTACTCCATTATAAAAAGGAGTCTCAACTCTAAGTCCTACCTATTTCCTTATTTCTAATGTCCCAACTCTAAAACAACCAGTCAACTAACCTCAGAGATCTCTCTCTCTCTTTTGGTGGGCTTTTCTTCTTTGATCTAAACAGGTTTTTTTTTTTAAGTGAGTTTATACTGCTAGAGAAAGAAGAAATTATTTCGGTGTACGGTTCGATTTGACAACCTGGCGGAGTTCAGTTTCAAAAGGTACTACACTTTCAAACCTATACGTACGTTTTTTTTTTTTCCTTGTTTTTACATATGTTTCATTCATTCTTTATTAATAACCCACATGGAGTATGTTGTGCAAGATTCAATATTGTTTGGAGTTGGACCAACATGTATCAAAATTCTTGAAAAGCAAAGGATTCCGTTTTGTGTCAAATCGTTTTTACTCACAATGAGTTTCCATTCAATCTGTTTTTACACAAACAATCACGCTTGTTCCAAATTAAAAATAGAGGTGGTATGGAATACTGTCGGTTTTGGAATTCTCTTAATATGGGTTTTTTTCTTTCTTGCTTTACTTGGTAAGGATCATATATTTTGGTTTGATCTGAATTTGGAATTTTCTTGATATGGGGTTCGCATGTTTGACACGGGGCATTATGAAAGTTTCTAATATGGTGTTTGCTCGGTATTTTTTGGTATGTAAAATAGGAGAGTTTTTGAAGAAACGTTATTGTTTGGTGAGGCTTCTGGAGAGAAGCTGATTCGAGTTCAACTCTGGCCGACACTCTAAACATATCTTCACAATCCAGAGCAAGCAATGATATTTTCTTTTCCAATTTCGGTTTGTGTTTGGGCTGGACTTTGTCATTAGTTTCACGCCTTCCCATTGATTACGGCTAACTTTTGACTCGATAAGAAAAAGAGATTTCCAATGTAATCTACGTTTATTGAGAACCTTTCTGCCATAGTTCAATTATTATTTATTAGAGATGTGAGCAGCAATTGCATAAAGAAGAAGAAGAAGAAGAAGAAGAAGTGCATACTCTGGTTTTCTTGAGGATTGTGAGCAAACCCATCTTCTAAAATGGCAAAACTCAATTGCTTTGCCTTACTTGTTGGAAAGAAGAAGAAAGATAAGGTATGAATCGGTTGAATTGTGATGTATATATACGATTTTATTTTTTGGGACTTATGTACCTTGTGATTTTCTAACTTGATTATCTTTGCTGTGTTTACTTCAGGGGAATAAGGAATCTATGGGAACTGATGAACAAAAGGGCCAGAAAACCCTGCAAGTCAAGATTGAACACCCTGTGAACACGTCCAAGAGTGAAGAGTTAGCTTTGACAACTTTCACCGTTGAGGTACCTTATAGCATCCCAAACAACTCTCAGTGCAGCGTCAAGGTTATGAGCCATAAGAGTCCTGTCGGGGATGAAGCAGTAGAGGTAGCTTATGAAGGGGAAGATGAACATGAAGAGAGCTCCTCAATGAAGAAGAACTACTCTGACTTTGATCTCTCAGCTCATGAGGATCTTTCTGGTGATAAAGACTCAGGTTTGAGAAGTGCAAACGCAGATTTCTCCTATCCAAGTGATACTTTGGTGAAAGAACAGTTTGATGACAAATATAGTGAAAAGGGTGTTGATATGATTCAGACCGGACATATTAGTGATCCCGGAGTTGGGAAGGCTGAGTTCTGGAGTTCCCCAAAGCTTAAGCGTTCATGCTCCAATGTGGAAACAAGGGATATGCTTAGGAAGATAGCTGATCTCCATTTGCCTCCTTCCAAATCACAGTCTTTTGAACAGTTGCAGGAATTATCTGAAAAAGTGAGGCAGAATATTGATCCTGGAAGCCCCAAGTCTGTAATGACCCACGGCAGTGCAGACAGGGTCATGTTGCAGAGGCATTCTTCAAGCCAAGTTCTACCCTCTAGAAGTAGAAGATTGTGGTGGAAATTGTTCCTCTGGAGCCATAGAAACTTGCACAATGCATGGGCCTTGAAATCACACTCACTTCCGACTAGAGCTGTGCTGAATCCACAAGGTGGTTATTCTTCAGATACACTTGAACCAAACCAAACTATGGAATTGGGCAAGATGGCATCACCTGGATCATTTACTGGAGAGTCCTTGAACAAAGGAGACAACAACAACAATAATGGTAACAAAAGCTGGAATGCTTTTCAGAATGGAGCTTCTGGTTTGTGGCCCCAGAACCAATGGGTTGCTTTCTCTTCTGATTCATCCCCCTTTGCAAGAGTAGATGAGTGGGTAAAAGGTCTCGAAACGCAATATCCACTTCCAGTGATTGATAACTATGAAAATGATGAGGGCATTACCTTCCCACCTTCTCCTGAGACTGGTAAATCACCTGCAAGAAGTCCAACTCACTTGACCCGGCAGCATGATATCAATTTTACAGAGGAGATTTTGCATGCCAATAGTGTCATAGAGTCCCTGAATTCCTCCTCAACAGTGGCTTACATCTCGGGTATTGGCTTAAAAGCTATCCCCATCATTTCAAGCTTCTTAAGTCTTCGATCTGTCAACTTGTCAAATAACTTCATAGGTAATGATCCTAGCATAAATAAAATATTCATTGGTTACACTTATCTTTAAGTCCTAATTGAGCTGATTGGTTATTTTTCTTCCTCAAATTGCAGTCCAAATTACTCCAGGATCTCTCCCAAAAGGCCTTCATACACTCAATTTGTCAAGAAACAAAATCAACACCATTGAAGGGCTTAGAGAACTAACGCGATTACGGGTGCTTGATATCAGTTACAACCGCATTTCTAGAATTGGACATGGTACTTATCCTAATTGTGCCTGTTACTTTGGATATGAAGTTTAGATAGCTTAGTTGGTTTCTCTCTTAATTCATATAAATCTAAATTTTTGCTCTCGATTATAATAGGGTTGTCCAACTGTACACCAATAAAGGAGCTGTATGTTGCTGGGAACAAGATTAGTGATGTTGAGGGACTACATAGGCTATTGAAGTTAACAGTTTTGGACCTGAGCTTCAACAAAATAACAACAACAAAAGCACTGGGCCAGCTTGTAGCCAACTACCACACTCTGCAGGCTCTTAATCTGTTAGGGAATCCAATCCAGAGCAATATCAGTGATGACCAGCTTCGCAAAGCAGTTTGTGATCTTCTTCCAAAGCTAGTGTACCTGAACAAACAGTCAATTAAACCTCAGCGGGCAAGGGAGCTACTGACAGATAGTGTTGCCAAAGCAGCACTTGGGAACAGGAGCTCTCGTAAAAAAGCAGGGAAGAGAATGAGCCAGTCCAAATCATTTTCTGCCTCTGGGCATAAGAGCAGCGCGAGTGTTGTGCAGAAAAGCAAGAACAGGTCAAAAGGCCTAGCTCATCGGCAAATGTCCCTAACGAAAGCACCAGCTGCAGAGGCTTCTACATCCCATTAGATTGTGTCCCATTCTTCCGAAATCTATTTCCATATTTCAGTTTTTCTTTCTTGTGTTTCATTCTCCTGGAAGACAGTTTGCAGGCTAGGCATCTTTTGTCTTTGGTTGTTTGATGAGAGTTTCATAAAAATGCAAATGCAATGTAATTGTAATGCAGTGTTGAGGTCTTTACGTTTTGGTTTGCTCTGATTCATCATGAGCATCCAATTTGGACAAAGTATTATGTTTCACATTAAATTGGATAGTTGTGAACTAGCATATGCAGTCTCATCCATGTTAACTTGACTTAAAATAAAACATTGTTGGGAACTCAAGGTAACTAATGATTCTAGTAGAGCATGAAAATTCTGGTTCTACTATAAGCCATTTATGAATTTGACCAGGACATGATATGAGAGCGTAAATCATATTGGACTAGAAGTCACAGAGAATTTATAACCTAACGAAATGATATTTTACTTCAATTCTTTTCTATCATAATAATAATATATCATTTATTTCAATGTGAACCCACTCATAGATTCCTCCATTATTGTAATGAAATCTAAAAAGAGAGCAGTTTGCAAGCACCATATTTTAGCTAGTCTCTGATTGAGAAAAGAAACTTGTACGAGGATAAAAACAAACTTCAAAAAAGAAGAAAAGACATGAAGTAAGGAGAAACAAGTCTATGAACAGCCAAATAGTAAAAGGTAACTCCAAAACATAAGCCAATAGATTTATGGAAAAAACATAAGCCAATAGGATTTTGTTGCAAAACATGTTAAGTACTTTCTTTGGCAAAAATGGAAGTCATCAGAAATACCAATCAAGAGAAATTAAGGAGCGACCTCACAACCCTTACCTTCTACATCAGATGTCCAAAGCAAGGGAGAATTAAATGAATATCCTAGCTTGTGCACTGCTGCTACATGATTTACCTGCATAAAAGACCAGTCTACATATGATCCTTCAATCAAGATAAATGATTTAAAGAGTTGCATTACTTGCCAAGCAGTAGGTACTACCATAAAGTTTGTAGACCAACACTTTATAAGGTGAAATAAGCACAAGGAAAGAGCAATAGACCAGTCCCCAAGAATCAGCTCTTTTCAGTTTTTTTTTTTTTAGAAGAAAAAAAAAATCTGTTTACATTGAGGAGAAAATTTGACACAGGAAATTTTACATGGTTTGACAATATGCGTAGTCCACAGGAGGCAACAGAATAAAGTTTCACTATAATTTTGGAGATTACAACAATAGCTTCAAGGCACTCTCACAAAGCCAAACCCCAAATACACCCTTGGTTCTCTCTCAAATAAATAGAGAACACTCTATTGTATTTAGACAAGAATTGCAAAACACTCTAGCTTCCTATCTCTGGTGTGCACACACAGAAGAAGCTATCTCACTTTGTTGCTTATGCCTGTCTCTCTTGCTCCACCTCTATTTATAACTAGAGGTTCAGCCAGAGTTGAAACAGTTTCATCACATGAAAATAATGGCAAGACTTCTATTGCCAAAAGAAGTAAACAATTTTGGCCAAGAATCCATTCAACAACTCTACAACGTTTAATGCAAGTGTGATGTAGGTGTATAATATTTCTTCACTCATGCTTCTTGTTGGATTGCCAACTTAGGCTTGGTTGAATATCAAGCCACACTTTTTGACAAGCGCATGCAAACATTTAATGGCTTGTTGGCTAATGTCAAGCCACCGACTTTTGATAATTCAAGCCATTCTAACAAAGTTCAAATAGAGGAGGATTAAAGGGTTAGTCTTTTGATCCTTGTTTTGTCAAGATTGCCACCACTAAATTTTCGTATGAAAGAAGAAACTATTCCTCCCGTTATTATTAACACATTTTCTAACCTGATGCTTTAAAAAAAATATTAACTCAATTTGAGAGGTACGAAGGCATTTCATGCAAGGTCTAGTCATCTTCTAGTGCACCATAAAAAATTTTCTTTCAGAATGCACTGGCTGCTACAGAACATATGACTGGTACATATTCTTTCCCTTTAAAGACCAGTTCTCTAGTACTAACTTATCGCTAAAGGTTTAAACTTTAAAAGTTGTCAAACAAACTCAAAACTTAAAATCAAAGGACAATGGACCGTGAATGAAGGAATTTCATAATCAATGAAAGGTTTGAGTAAAACAAATGAACTATAAAGCCAGAGTGCTAGAAATACGAACCATACACATATAGTCCTCGTAGGGTGAATGCCTAGCCTGTAAACACCTTCGCTGACACTGTGTCCTTGCCCATACATGGATCCTACTTCCTAGTAGATCTTTTCATTTGCTCTAGTTTAATTCTGTCAACTGTTGTGTGTTGACTGTCAATCATCAATAGAAATAAAAACTTGATCAATGAATTTTTCTTTGGAACTTGGGGGTGATTTCCAAGTACAAATAGTCAAGGGCATTACAAGTTTACAGCTATAGGTTCATCCTAATTGCCATAAAATGCAATAATGGCATAAGACATTACTGGCACTAAAACAACATTGAACTATACATGTTTAAGTAGAAGATAGAGAGTTAAAAATTATACATAAACTGTTTCCAACCATAATGTGATGCCCCAACTCAAAACCAACAAAATTGAGCTCAAATTGGAGAAATCCTTTAAAATAGTGAGTTAAAAAGTTTCACATCAGGAAAAGGATAATTAATTTGAGCTGCAAGCAACAATAAGTTACTGCATTCCATTAATTGATATATCTAAGAAATGACATAAATTTTCCAGAAGATTGATACAAAAACAGGAAACAAAGATTTTCAAGGACCAATCCTTAATACCTTACATTTCTACAATACTAAAATGCATCGAGTTTCCTTGGTGTGCTACTTCATTAGTAAAGTAAAGCACCTAGGAATGAACCCCCTCAATCCCAACATAGACTAATTGATACAAAAGACGAATTCATATAGCCTTAACTCTTATCTATCTATAATTCATCTCTTCTCGAGGCAAAAAACCTGGCTCCATTTCCTGCATTTCAGCTAATCTACACAGCTTCTCATTGAAAACCACCTGGGGATCCTTGTTGATCAAAACCCCATTTTCATCATAAGCATCTTTCAAGAAAACAACCCAGTTCATCTCGGTCCCCGCCAAATAAAACGTTCTGGGCTGCTTCAAAAGCATCTGATAAGTATGTCTAGTCAAACTAAACTCCTCCTTAAACTCCACAATGTGATGTATAGACGCCCTCTTCTCCAATGTCAAGCTCAAGAACTCGTGCAAAACCCCGACCCTATACTTCTCCGCCTCCAATGTCCAAACATCCAACTTCGAACCATCCCCTGAATAAGGCGAAACCAACGGAAGCGTGTTCAACAAGTTAAGCTTCCGGGAATCGTCGGAATCCAAATCCAAATCCTTCCCATGTTTCACTGGAAACTTAAATGCCCTCTTGGCCTTATCCTCATCAACCATAAACTCCATCTCCAATGCACTCACAGCTAAAGAAGGATCCCAATTCACCAATTCAAGCACTCTCCTCCCATCTCCCTCAACCACAACCCGAAAAAAATCCGGGTACTTCAAAACCCGGTCACGAAAATCTTCAGGAATCCCGAAAATCTGCCGACAATGGTGAATTTTACTCAAAGCAATGCGCTTATTAACAGACATCATGAGCAATTTCCGAACCGTGGTGACACGCTGGGACTCCGTGGAATTGAAAATGGCTTGCTCTTCTAAGAGCAAGTCTTCCATTAAGTCGGTGAACCCGAACCACATCTTGGAGTCGGTGTGGCGGTAGGTTTGGAAGAGCAGAGGGTGGCGGAGGATGGAGCGGGAGACCTTGCGGCCGCGAGGGAAGCCGAGCTCGCGGTGGAGCTTGCCGGCGTCGTCGAGGCGGAGGACGTGTTCGGGTTGGGAGGAGAGGAAGGTTTTGGATTTGGTGGCGAATCGGAAGTAGGAGTCGCGCTCGACGATGCGCTCGAAGTGGGGGAGTAGGTTTGGGTTGGATTGGACGCGTTTTGTGCGCGGGGATTCTTTGTTTCGCTTGTGTTTTTTCTTGAACTTTTTGGGGGTTTTGGTGACGAGAAAGGAAGTGGAGAATGGGGACTGGGAGGTGAAGAAGAGTGAGAGGAATGGGTTTGAGTTGGGGTTTAGAGTTTGGGTTTTGGTGTTGGTGTTGGTGTTGGTTCTGGTCAGGACTAGGCGCCAAGCCATGGAATTTTGGATTCGACTGAGAGTGTGTTAGAGCGAGAGAGAGAGAGAGGCCTTCTATACATCAATACATGTTTTGTTTTAGCGAAAAAGCACAGGTGGGATTCAGATTTGGCAAAAAATTTAAACTGAAACTTAAAAAAATCCGACCTACCGGATTCGAACCAGTGACCTAAGGATACCAGTCGGGTTTTAGTCCCACTACAGTCCTCCGCTCTACCAACTGAGCTAAGGTCGGATTGTTGAGAGTGATCTACCATGATTTATATATGATGCTAGTTAATTGGCTCTTAAAAGTTTCCACTCTATGAATTTGTCCAATGACATAATTGTAATATAATATAGCTCTAAATTATATGATCTTCAATGACATAATTATAATATAATATAGCTCTAAATTAAATGATATTTATATAATCAAAATTGTAGTTGGTAAAATTGAGAAGAAAAACAATACAACATTTTTTTTTTTTAATGAGAAGAATTTACAACAAGGAACTTGAATAAATTTTCCTAGTTATGATAAAGATGATTCTCTCCCTCTTCTGAAAACTTTCTACAAGACTACAATCCCTCTCTTCCCTTTCCTTGTAAACATAGACCCTAGTACTTTTTAACTCCTATTTCATCACTCTCTTTCTCCCTCGCTTGTTCTACTTCTCTTTTCTTTTTATCTATTTCCCTTTCGTTGAGGTATGAGGTGAGTATTTATACTAACTTCCCATTAATGGGGGATGGGTAGTGGATTGTTGTCCCACCACCTCCTTTCGCCCATGTTAAGAGGAAGTAATAAGCCTGCAATAGACTACTCTATTATTCAAATAGGTCATTCAACATTTAATGCTGAGTGGGTGCTGGTAGGTGAGGATAATTAATGCGGAGGAGACTACTGTTTCTTTCATAGGTGTTTCTTCCCTGCCTGACCGAGCATTTCTTCTCAGTTACTTCCCTCCTTCCTCAATTAGTGACCTCGATTTGATCCTAAATGGATTTTTCCTCAGCTACTACAATTAGGCCTCTATGGAATGGTAATTAACAAGTGCAAGATAAGGATTATAAGTAATCAATGGTCATTATTGCTATATTTTTTGTATTATTTTACTACAAAGACATTTGTCTATATGTTGTATTATTGGTAGACGACCACTTTGTAAACAATAACACATTGCATTTCATTCTTATCTTTTATTTTGTCTTCTTATAAGACAACTTTCGTTATAAATAGCTATACACTCAATATGTATATACTTGATTTTAAGATACAAAAAGTAACAGCTGTACGTGGTGAACTAATTCTTGTAATTAATATGTGATAACTTACCCTTCCATAAAAAATGTACATTAAAAATTACACCCGACCAAATTACAAAACGATCCACTGTATTATAAATATGCTACAAATTCAATCAAACTTCTTTACAGTTTATTGTCTCACGAACATGCCTTTACCTACATGGATAATTGAACGAAAGCAGTAGTAGTCACATCAAAAAGCATCTCCGATTTAGAGCTCTATTTCTTGTCTCGGCAAGATTAGAGGAGGAGAGACCTAATTAAATCCATAAGGCTGTGTGTGATTGTTGTTTTTAGTAACGACGAGGAGTTACGATGGAGAGACATAAATTGCTGGAAGCAGATTGGAAGTAGGTGCCGTAGTAACTGCGTGAAACTAGGAAGGTTTAAATTTGTGTATTGCTGCTAGTGTTCGCTCGGTTTTGCTGATAATTCCATCTGCCACTCATCACAGTTCACAAATAAATCCACATTGTCTGCTCCATTTTATTAGAGGCAAGGCAAGTGAGCTTTTGGACATTCTTACATTCTTCAAATCAAACTAGTATAAAGCTCATGCCATTGACTTTGAACACTAATGTGATCAAAGAACGTAGTTTTGCTTCTTGAAGTTTTTTCTATCTTATCCAATCCAATTACGGAGTGAGGGAACCACATTTAATCGCCAATCAAGACGAGTATACTTCTGTAGTAGAAAGCATTATGAAGACAGGCTAAGAAGGTGAAGGATATAGTAGAATGGCATGATTTAGTGAAACCTACGTTGGCTAGATAGCCCAATAAATATTAGAAGTACTTACACAAGCCTTAGCAAGAGCAAGGCATCAATGTGGATCAACATTTTTTCAGCCTTAATCAGTTTCATATATTTCTGAGCCATAAAGGTAATATTCTTTTACATATTCTATTGTAATTTTATTCTTTTAGGTGCCAAGGATGGAACCCAAATGGTCCTTCAAGTGAGAAGTTATAGCATCATCGACCACAATTTGTATTACATAACTTTTATGCTAAACAGCGGACTAAGAAACTCGTGCGAAACTGCAATCCAAGAAAAGGATAAAGAAAGACTTTTTGTTCTAAGAATGGTCAAACTGATATTTTTAAACATTGTACAATTCAAACAATGATTTCTACTGAATGTTATTAACATGAACTAATTAAATTTGACCTTTAACAATGAAATTGTATGTTAATGAACATAATTGATCTTTGCTAAAGAAGAAAAAGGCAGAACATGAAAAACTAATTCCTTCACAAAAATAATACACTGCCAAGCAGTTTATATACTACAGCAAACATTTGCTTATTCTGTAATTATCTTCACAATCTTAATCATGTGGTTGTATAGTTATAATGAAACATCAAATCAAAAATTAAATCTCATCCTATATTTCTGACTTGCTCTGCACCTCAATTGCGTAATTACATGGCCCTATGCGAGCCTTAGGCTCCATAGGAGTTGTGGTTAATTCCACCAAGACTCTTCTCTCTCTCTCTGTTTTCTGTTCAAAAATTCTCAATCCACCTTTCATGGCGGAGCTTTATGATGATTAATTAACGTCCAGAAAATGAATATGGATACTATGATCAAACTTCATGGGCTCCCATTGATATCTCATAATTACTTAGCTTGTCTCTTAAAGAAAGGTTTCTGGCAGATAAGAAGTCTCTCATCACTGTTACTTTCAACTTCTACAACCCGTGCATCCCACTTCAGCCGTGTTATTGTAGTTCTTGCTGATTCAATGAGGGGAGCTGTGTCGCGGATTATCACCCAACCCTGCAGCAACCATTATATCAGCATATTTAACATGACAAAGTAAATGAAAAGCCATTTAACACAGCAACCATTACGTGCATATCGTCTTTTTGTGGCATTTATAACAATTAACACCAATCCTTTCAAACCATCTGGGGTTTCTTTTACACTGGACAATCATATATTAACCATATTTCAGGGTTTTGATTTTCTCTAGCTGCATTACTCTAGAATTGAGAGGGGGGGGGGGGGGGGGTTGGGGGGGGGTGTTGTTTTTTTGTTTTTAAGTTAAAACAAATTGAATTATTCAATTTCATGAGGTTTTCAAACACAGCCTTGAAAAAAGCTAGATATTGAATTTGTCTGGGATCTCCTCCTTTTTTTCCATGCTATACCCCAATATAGATTTGTGAGACTTTAGGAATCATATAACTCATGACTGATTATAAACAAACAGATATTTGCTAATCAAGTATGAACATGTAAAATTGCTATTCATATGTTTGTACCTTTTTTTTAAGCTGTTTGTTATATAATTAAGCGCATTGGTTAAAAAAAAAGTCTTTACTGCAACAAGCAGCCAGCATATATGTCCGTTTCTGATCAGTCAGTATGATGTATCTTTCCTATTAGTGCTCAGCCTACCTCTTATTCTTACCATAAGTAACATGTAAAGTTGCAGAAGATGTAATATGAAATAAGACAACAGAGACTCAAGTCCACGTATATCACACCATTCAAATGATTTTGACACATTTCATAGAAGAGGTTAATAAAACGACATCAAAGTGCAAATTAAATCAATTTAGGCACGCGAAAATGGTATTGTACATTTATGGGGGACTCCATGAGGGGAAAATTGTTTTTATTATGCAATCTCTCATATATCTACGGACACTAATTGCTTCGAGCATGTCTAATGATTTTTCTGCTCCACCCTTGGCCATTAAAGGTTTATTTCAAGAATAAGGCGATCGATGCATAATGATTATATATAGAAACTAAAAGAGAGAATTATATGGTTTGGTACCTCTGGACGAAGTATTCGATCAATCTCAGTGAACAGATCAAGTGTGGTGCAACGGCGCTGCTGGACGCTTTCAAGGGATAGCAGTCCGGCTGCATGCACCAAGTCATAAGTTCTAGGATATGTTGGAAAGGCTTCACACCTGAAAGGAAAATAGAATTATTATATATACAAGGTCAAAGCATAAATTATTTACAATAACCAGATAAAAGTACAATACAGTGGCTAACTTCTTTGTGAAGCAAATGATACCGAGTTAGTTCCTTATAATTCTATATTACTCAAAAAGATCATTCTGCAACAGTGCTGAGTTTTCAAGGGATCCTTGAATCATATTCTGTTATTATGTCATATCCTTAGAATGCATAACTTCTTTCAGAGTTACTTTATAATTTTCGGTAACTTGGCTCGCCAAAATTCCCAACTAACTCCAAGCTCCAAATTATTTGAACGCTAAAAATCAAATCCCCTATACTGATACTATTACTAAGTACCCTTAAAATTCTCAACAAACGTATCTGAATTATAGAATTGGCAGGTAACCACCTACAAATTAAAGTAACTGTAAATTTTTTCCAATCAACACTTTCACTAGTAGACATGTAATGCCAGCCAAGTTCAACAGAAGGATTGGAAAGACGAGCCCCCTTCAAAAAGGCTAGTACTTATCCATTCTGTTTAAGATGACCCACCAGATAAATTTTTAAATAAAAGTTCCTGGAACAAGACAGCCAATTGAAAAGATATCTGGAAGGGGACAGCAAACATGTAACTTGGATCAATTTATCTCCAGGGTTCACTGACTAAACTAACTAACCCGATATACTATCCTTGCATGTATATATGGACTGGAGCAATAGAATAACATTTAGTTGATATTCCAGGTCAAGCAAGAATACCAAGATGTATCATTTATACTGACAGAAAAATGGTAGGAAGAAGGTTACATTACCAATCATGCAATACACCAACAAAACCCCTGTCCATGATCAAGGGAAGGTAGTTCGGTCCATTTGTAGGGACCACATTCATGACCCACACAGACTTCCTGGCTCCCAATAACGCAGCATTGAAACCACCAAAATTAGCATTCATGTCTAGTACATTTCTAAGCATGTTATAAGGGGGTGAAGGATCCTCATCGCCAGGTCTCTTTGGATGGTCAGAGAATATCAATGGTGACAGAAGAGACCAATAATTACGGACCATCACTTGCCAGTTGTCAGTATCCTCGGCAAATTCTTCGGGGTGCAAACCTAACCAAACATTTAAATATTAACATATAATACGACAAAGAATATTACAGACAGTTTTTTATCCTACATGGTTTTTTATTTTGCCATTTGCATGCTGTTCCAAACTGTGTGCAAGAATATAAAAAAATACCAAATAATGCAAGTTCATTCTTGTTCAAGTTGGTCCTTGATGGCCAGGTTGTCCTCCCTTCAATAGGAATCCATCGGCGGCTCTGTGTCCCCCCAATGCAGGCTTGGAGTGGTCGATAATATGGAGTTTCAACATCTTGGCTTTTGCTACATATTGAAGGGCCCAATGAGGACTTCCTATAAAAAAAGCAGGTAATACTATGACTCAGGACTATTCTTACTTATGCACAAAACCACCCATACTCTAATGATATATAAATCTCGTTATATCTATATTCACCTACATACAGATCTAATACATATATAGAGGTGTGTGTGTCTTATGTTGGCAGCCATACCGTGAACTATAACAATTCCTTTTACTTGTCTTTTTCCAAATAATAGTTCCTTCTTGCGTTGATAACATCTTCCAGCAAAGATTCTCTGCAAAACTATGGACAAAATTTCCCATAATTTTTTGTTTCTCTTTGGTACGAGTTACTCTTTGAACTTTGTTCTCCTGTGATGTCCAGACAAAGTATCCGCCAGGCTTTAATAATCTATCAACTTCAATCAAGTAAATACCATCTGTACCACACCAAATGAATATGCAGTTAATAAGACCAACCTAAGACCCAACAGTTTACACAAGTGAATAGAGAACTAGAGTACTAGTCACCATTCGAAGATTAATTCAAATTAGTTTTTAGCATATCAAAATGACTGGTTTTCAAAAGTAATATTTAAATAAGCCTTAATGCAAAAATGTTAAAACATCTCAAATCTGTAAAATCTTTACTACATGATATTCAAAACAGACAGATAGTAGCATTGCATGGAATACAAATTATTCACAAGATCACAAATCTTTCATTATGTTAGGCATTTGGTGACTTAATCATTTGGGAATTCTAAGCTTTATTACATGCCTTAGTATGTTCACCACTTCAATAACATAAAAAAACAAAAAAATCCACCCAGCATGCCTTAAATCATCTACTAATTACTTGCAGAAAAGAATATGAAGGCAGATATTACATAATATATTTTATTCAAAAGGTGATACAATAAAAAAAGATCTCTTTCTTTTTCAAATTAATTTCATAGTAACTTGGGCACCAGTAATCTAGAATCCTATTTGGAACAGACTGAAATATACAGAAGGAAAAGATACAGGTGAAAACAAAAAGACAAAATATGGAAGAAGCATATTTGCCTTTGTGGATAAAGGTAAACTTATTTACTCCATTTTTTGTAGAATATATATATATATATATATATATGTTTGCTCAATTATGTCCTTAATTTAACACCACTTCGACATTTAATTTTTAAGTACCGATACCTTTTTGGGCCCAATCAATGCCGCACCATGCACAATGCAACATATCAAAAGAGAGAGATGGATATGGCAACTGTTTTGAAGTAAAGGAACCAATCATTGCAGGAAGACCCCTTTCACTAGTCAGTTGAACTTGACTGCGCGAAGCCTCATAGTTTGCAACACACATAGTTAAGAGCTGACTGGAAGAGAGATGTGCTCCAAAGCTACCATATCCACATCCTATATCTAGGATGGTTCTAACCTGCAAAATTAGGAGCTCATCATGTTCTGTCACCATTTCAGACAAGGAAGCCAATGTACAAGTCAAGTCTCTGAAAATTGGTGTAGGTTGAATCAGACCACAAGCGCACATCAGAATTCAGAAGGATATTAACAAATGAATTGCATATATATGTAATATACATCAAGATGTAGAAAATGTAATGCTTCAATAAATATACTGGAGAAAGATCTTTATATAACTCTATGAAGCTAGCTTCTGTGTCAAAATAGTAATAAAGCAACCCTGAGATGATTTGACAGCCATAATAAATCAAACAATAGACAACAACCTGGATAAAAAGCTTCATAACACCAAAGAAACTGATAAAAGCAGTCAGTGATGTCATGCAATTGCTACAGAATTTCTAATCGTGTTGGGATTGGGTACCATGAAGTTATAATATGCTTGAAACATTTTCAGACTTCACATCTCCTGATTTGCATTTTCAGGACAAGGGCGACATTTGATACATGCATAAACAAGCTGCACTATTTGATTGTAAGAGGGGTTCTTTCTTTTCTTTTCTTTTCTTTTTTCCAAAGGCGTATCCTAACATCCAGGGTGGTAGTTTTGGCTTGGACCTCACCAGTTTACTATAATTACACACATGATGAGGCTAAAGGGATATAGTAGAAATGATATGAACACTCACCAGATGATGGAGAAGGACAACCAAAATAATTAAACAAAAAACATGTTTACCGTGTAGATTCTAACAATAAGTAAATGACCACCTACCCCAATATGTATAAAGCTAGATTCATTTCTCAGCCCAATCATTTCTGCAATTTGATGCGAGTAGTCTTCAATTCCATCAAACGTGGGAGAGTCTGAACGGAATGCGATCTGCTCTTCCTCCAGCATCATCATCCTGCATATACATGAAATGGATAAATTAAATAAAGATCAAGGAGAATTTAAAGCTCATATAAAAGAGAGTTGCTAATAACAGACTCTGCTTACCTCCTGGTCACTGTTGAGGACATTATCTCCTGTGGGTTGTATTTAACATTTGCAAACCAGATGACATCTTTCCCAGTAGGCCACCTGAGAGGAATTTTGTATTTCACAGGTGGAAGAACCAAACAGTTTTCCCTCGATCCATGCCCACAAAATCGGTCATATTCATTGCCATCCGTATAACCCAAAGCGATATTCTCAGAGACATTGAAGCAAGGAACATGATGCTCAAACTCCTCAGGACAGAATTCCAACTCTTTCAACCTTGAGGAACCAAGAGAAAGTTCCCCAATATCCCACAAATCTATAACAAGTTGCTCTTGGAGTCGCCTATAACCGTGGAATATGTGACCCCTCGACGATGCAGAAATAGAAATCGTCCACCAAAAAGATCCAGTGAGAGCAAGAATTACAATCGATATTAGACTGAACTTCAAAAGCAGCATTGCTAATTTGTGCCGACTTCTCGGAGTTCCACTGATCAATGAATCAGGTGCAAAACCATTCTCGTTGATACCATTTTTGGGAGTAGAATTATCTGAGAGATGTAGATGATAAGGAAACTTCGCAGATAGAATACTTTGATCAGAACCCCTTCTATCTAAGTCTTCCTTTTCTGTTCTATCTTTCATTTGAGAGTCCCACAAATCATTGTTACTCCCAGAGAGTCGTACTCCTCCAGATACACCTCTATGCAGAGGCCTGGACATCCTCTGACCTGAAAACCCCACCACAATAAAATTGCAACAAAATAAAACCTATGAAGAAAACAAAATCCAGAAAAGTCTTTCACTCAAACACAGTTCACAGAATGAAAAGTAACAGAGAAACCCCACACTCAAAATTAATGAAAAACCAGTTAAACCTATGAAACAAATATGCCTAGATATGTTCTTTTTCACTCAAACGAATTAAATCCTAAAAAACAGGCAAACCCAGAACTGGTTTCTAATCAACTGAGGTAAAACTCAAAAAGTCTAAAACATAGAATTTAAGGAAAATTTTAGTCTTCGATAAAACCCTGTCCATCCAATTTACAATACTAAACCCACAACCCGAATCAAAAAACAAGAAGAAAACTTTCCTAAAAATAAAGTAACAGACTCACAGAACCCAAAAATGGAAACAAAAGCGTAATTGGGATATAGAGAAAACGAAGGGAAAGTAAAGCAGATACATTTCCATTCAATAAAACACCAAAATCAGCTCAGTGAATTCTGTAACCCCCAGTGACCACTAAAGGCCAACTCAACTCCATTTTTATTTTTCTTCCCAAAAAAAAAAGAAAGTTAATTTGGTTCACTATTCATAACGAACAAAATCCCATTTAGATCAATTCATTGGGTATCACAAACTAGCAATGCATCTTTTGAAAATCAAATCAAGCAAAGTTTTTTGAAAAGCGAACACTACCTTGTTGAGTGAGTGGCAAAGCAGTGATAGAGCAAAGAAAAGCCCTTTAAAACCAGTGTGAAAATTGCTGAACGAAAAAAAAAAACACACTTCTGTAGATTTCTTTTCTTTTATTTAGCTATCAGTCCTAATCCAATTGCTTCTCTATATTCTCTCACTCTCTCTTCCACTGTGCTCAATGCTTAGCAGTTAGCAAAGAGAGAGAGCGAACTGAGTGTGAGAGCAAAGAGATTTTGTACTGATCCAATCACGACAGGGCTCGTGAATACTGGAAACTATTTTTATTTTTTTTATGATTATCTAATATCTAATATTTTTTTTTTTAAATTATGATAACTATTAAAATTGCGTATCACAGTATAATAAATGTGAAAGATCGAAATAATTGCACTTTTTTAGTATAGTAGTGGTATAATTTATAACCATTACGTTAATTACTAATGTACACTCTACGAGTCTCTTTTTAAACACGCGATCTGTCACACCAGTTGAGTTCTTAAGTTCTAACCCAACTGTAATCCTCTCTTTATTTATGACTTATGACACTCAGACCCAAATCTCATTTCCTAGAGATAGAGAGAGAGAGAGAGAGTTAGAAAAGGAAGCTCCAACGAAATAGACTCCGACCCATTTTTCGTTAGTCACGTCTTTTTCTCTCAGAACAATTTAACTCTGATAAATGTTTAAAAACAACCGCTTAATACTCCGGATTTATTACTAATTTATTGTAAAAATGTTGTAATAGTGACATTTTTGTTTTTTTGCGAGACTTATCATTGACCCCGTTTTGGGATTAGGTACCACTGTCTCTTATATAAAAAAACAACCAAAGTGACCGACCTGTATGCTGTTTCTGTAGAGAAAAAAACGATGGGAATTGTTTTTCCTTGCTGGTTAGCTAGCGTGATGGACGTTTGTTTGTATGTATGTGAGTGATAGTGTTAAAATGGTAGATCTGAATTGAGAGAGAGAGAGTGACACTTATTAATAAAATCATATATAATAGTAAAAGTCTTTAAAAGATTGGTATTTGGTTCACATTTGACTTGCGCCTAATTTGACGGATTGTGACCCTGTTTCTTTATTTATTTTGGTGTATCAAATATTTTATTTACAGTTGGTTCTCTTTCCACATTTCACACATTCCTTGTCCATTACTCATTACGCATTAACTAGCTCGCGGTGGGTCATTTAATACTTCCACGGCACTCGCACATTTGGTGGTAAAAAAAAATAACAAATAATTGATAAATACTAAGAATTTTCACAATTATTTTGCAGTATTTATTGATTTAGTTCATATAATTATATATTGCTGTGATATTAACTTAACATCTTGAACTTATAAAAAAAATCTATGAAATTTTGTGTCCTATAGTTACTCAATTAAAAAACCCAAATTTCCCTCTGTATCTAATTAGCTCAAAATCTCTTTCTCAAAAAAAAAAAAAAAAAAAAAGAGCTCAAAATCTGTGTGTAGCAACCAATTTATAAAAAAAGTAAGAGACTTTTATATGATTTTCTCTGTCGGTAGTGTGTGGTCTCGTGGAGACGAAATGTTGTTGCTTTTGGATTCAAAAAAGAGCCGAGGATCTAAGGTTAAGACAGATTTTCAACCTTAATTACTGCGCGGTAATCGTGCCAATTGCCAAGGCCTGGACCTAGTGTACAAACCGTCCTACTATTCACAACACAAAAGCCAACCCCTACTCTCTCTTTTTCCCACTTTAGATACTCCCATATTACTTGGTTTTCTTTTTTCTTTTTCTTTTTTTTTTTTTTAAATAAAAAAATTTAATAGTTTATGGAGGGAGATTTGAACTATTATAATGATGAAGTACGGATTCGTCAGTCGTTATGCGTGCATTTAGGTGAAGTCATCCCTGACGCTTTGGTAGTCACCGGTGTGGTACCTGCCACAACAGCTCCGATGTCAAAGTTAGTATTAAAGAATTTTTGAAAAGATAAAAATGATTATAAGTGAATGGTATATTCTTTTGATATTTTCTATGTACCTTCTATTCTGTGTTGAGAAGATCATATACATATATATATATATATATATGCATATGCCTTCCTATCCATTGTGGGTATTATGGTGACTTTAATGTGTAACGCCTCAATCTTTATTCATGCGAGTCATAATTTGGCTTCAACGGTCTGGACAACTGTTCTTGTAACCGTCCAAATCTACATTGAATGGTTTATTTCACCTTCGTCGTTGCCGTAGTTTTCTTCTTCAATGAGCCATGGTGAGTTCGTCACTCACAAATGCTTCGTTCATCCGAATGAGCTCATCCAGGTGAGTAGCACGCTCGTCGGTCCCGTCATATAAGATTTTATTAGAGTTTGGAAATAATAGCAAATGTCAGTTGAGTTATCAAACTCTTGGCTTGATTATATTATAAATCAATTTTAATCTAATAAAATGTATTATTAGTCTTTTGTACTATTAATTATACAATGTATTATTAGTCTTTTGTACTATGTTGAAAGTTCAAAAAAAAAAAATTTTGGAGAAACCCGAAAGTTCAAAACTAAGTCAATAGTGTAGTAGGATAAAGTTCATCAATAAATATTTGTATTTTTTTTTTAAGGATCAAATCAGCAAGGTTTTATTCACCAACTACAAAATCAAAAACAAAAATACTATGAATGTCTAAGGAAATAGATTCCGTACAGAATGGCAAAAGAAAAAAAAAATAATATAGTTCTCTTTTTGCTAAAAGGCATGAGCTAATCATGGTCTTGCCTCCTAGTATAAGAGATGAATGCTTTTAAATATAACTAACAATAAAATTAGGGTCCGTTTAGATATAATTTATTTTGCTAAAATTGAAAATTAAAAATACTATAACAAAATAATTTTTAAATGTGTAAATAGTGTCGTGAGACTCATTTTTATTGAAAAAATTGCTGAAAAGTGAAGTTTGTGAGTCCCATAAACAATGCATCCATGCACTGTTCATGGGAGAATTGGTCAACAACTGCGGCTGAAAAAAAAAAAAAACTGAAAACATGCTAGAGCTGAAAATGTGAACATGTATCCAAACAGATACTTAGTGTCATTTACAAAATAACCGATAGAAAACAGAAAAATATTTGTATTTAATACACATTTAATTAAAAGTAGGAGTAATTGAGATTTAAAAAATAAGAGTAACAAATAAATTATTTATTAAAAATAACATATCTAATTTAATTATAATTTGTTCACATATAATCAAAATTTGATTAATTTTTATTTCGTTTATCGAAAAAGGAGTTAAGTTTTAATCAATTTAAGCTAATATAGTACTTTTTATAAGATTAAACCTAATCTAACATATTTTAATTAATTTTATTCGTAACTCTAAAAAGCCAAATTGAATATATATATATATATATATATATATAGTTGGGTTCAGTATAACTTTAAACAATGTTACATCACTCAATATTTTTTAATTGAATGCGAATTTTAACAAATTTACCGTTGGATTATATTGTTTTCGTACGTTCTTCATGCTACAAAATTTCGAGATGATTAAATATCAATAGTCATGTCATCAATCAATTGTTTAAATTCAAATATTTGTAATTTAAAATAATGAATAAAATATGAGTTTATGAATTGAATAATAAATTACAACTGATTGCCATGAATATTAGTATGCATGTTAAGAAAATATAAAATATATAATCCAACGGTGTAATTTTTAAAACATGAATTCATTAACAAATTATTGAGTAGTGTAACTTTACTTTGAGTTACATCATATATACATATATATATATATATATATATAGAGAGAGAGAGAGAGAGAGAGAGAGAGAGAGAGAGAGAGAGAGAGAGAGAGAGAGAGAGGGGTTCAAGTAACACTAAGTGTAACTTGAAGTAATGTTATACCACTCAATATTTTTTAATTAGATGTGAATTTTGACAAAAACTACGTTTAGATTACATTATCCTCATATATTTTTCATACTTGCAAAATTTTAAGGTGATAAAAGATTAATAGTTATGTGATCAATTAATTATTTAATTCAAGTTTTTGTAATCTAAAATAATGCACAAAATGTGAGTTTATGGATCGAATGATAAATAACATCTAATTAACATGAAAATTGGCACGAATGTTAAGAACATATAGAGCATGTAATTTAACGATAGGATTTTCAAAATATAAATTTTATAACAAATTATTAGACAATGTAATATTGCTTAAAGTTATACCAGGTATAACTTGAACCCAACTCATATATATATATATATATATATATAAACACACTATTTAGAATGTGATATTAAAAATGTAAGTTTTTAGAAGCTTGATGTAATATTAAAAGATATTCTATTATTTCTTATAGTTTTAGTACTACTTTTTTTAGCATTTATACGAGATGTAATAGAATTGCTCTAGCTCTTGGTAGTACTTCCAAAGAGAACGAAGATGCTATTTTTTTGCCCAAATAGTGTCATTCCTTTTTCTTTCTGTTGTTACTTATGATATTGAATAAACAAAATTACTATCGCCTTTTTTTAAAAGTGAACAAGAATTCAATTGATAGTGTCTCAAAATAATCCAATTCCAAGTTCGTCCGTAGGGTTCGTCCAAAGAAGGAGTAGAGATGACTTAGCCCAGAAATCTCGTCCATATCAAGGTCGTCCGTCCATAAAGACCCTTGGACGGCCTACAAAGACTTTAGGCGCGGTTACCACGTGCAATCCCTGGACGAGGTCCATACCCTTATTCCAGAATTCGTATGCGAAATCAAAGTCATTGTCACGAAACCACCTCCAATGACAGTTATGGAACGTATGACCAAATAATATAACTTCCATAACAGTTATGGAAGTTAACTCTGAACTTTCTGACTTCCTCTAATATAGGAGAAGTTATCAAACAAGTAACTGCTCACAGTATGCACTATATAAACAACTATTGCTAATAAAAAGGTACGGAGATCATTTTCCAAGTAATTTTGGAACTCTTAAAGTTGAGAGGTATACTGACTTTATCATCGGAGGGTTTTTTGGCCGGTACTCTCCGGTCACCCTTTATAGTTTGTTCATCTTTTCAAGTTTTTTCCAGATTATCATTTTACCAAACATTGAAGCCCGAAGCATTCAGTCTACTGATTTTGTCGTGCATCATCACAATTATTATTTTATGTTATTATATAAATATAGATGTTCTAAATATTATACTTTTCGAGCATTAAATCATAAATAAACACATTTTTTTTTCAACTTATTATTTACTTTATTTAAAGTTAAGGTTCTCTATGTACCAATTTAATGCTAGGTTTGGTTGAAAGTCAAAAATGCCTTAAATGTTATTAACTTTATTTTTTCTAGGTAAATAAAAATAATGTGGAGTTCAAACCTAAACATGGGTACAGGTATTCTTATTCTCAATCTTGTTTACTTATGATGTGCTAAAATCGCCAGTAAGTTGTAGGTTCCAAATCGCTCCAATGGGTATCTATGTATAAGAACAAAGGGACCAAATAGAAGGCATAGGTGTGGTACCGGTCAAAAACCCTCCGAATGTCAAGTTAGTAAATGAGAAATCTCTATAAACTCTTTAGTAAGAGAATTGAGGATTTTCTGCGTACCTGAGAATAGTAGAGGCCTGGTGTTTATATAATGGTGAATGGCAAATCGAAATCCCTTTAAAGTAGGAATCTTTCCTTGCTGGGAGGGTCTGACACTTAAGGTTTCCAAGATTTTATGGCACCTTTCCATATAAGATAGATAAACTGATTGGTGTCTTGGTTTGATGATAAAGAACTATTATCAAAAGCGGACATTATAGGTTAAAACTTTCTAAAAAAATATATATAAAAAATATAAAAAAAAATGAGTACCTTGAAAGGGTATTGGTACCACTAGACTAACGCTTGATCTATAATATCATTTACGAGTACTTAAAGGTGGTATGACTTTTAATATTAAAAAAAAAAAAAACATTTTTGTTTCTTGGGAAAAAAACAGGAATATAGAAAATTGAAGTCCAACTTCTAAAAAAAATCATTTAGGATCAACTCAAAAAGAAAAAGTATATCACTTGAAGGAAGATAATAAGTTAAACAGTATTAACTGAAAAAAAAAATAAGCAGATTAAAATCAACCCAGAGAGAAAAGTATATCACTTAAAAGGAAGATAATGATCAAACTCAAAGAAAAAAGTATATCACTTAATGGAAGATAATATGTTAAACGATATTAATTGGAAAAAAAAAATCATCTCTACCTACCTGAGATGAACAAATGCTTCAAAATAAATTAGCAAGTTGGTTAAAAATAAATAATAAAAAAATACAATTAAAAAAATGGTTACGGAATGATAAAACCTTATTTTAATGAAAGATTAAAGAATACTAGTGTAGAGATTTATAATGCGTTGGACTGTTGAGTGATGTGAAATCACATGCGCCGATGATGGAAAATCAATTTGGCACATACTATAAAATATAAAAATAATATAATATTGTTTAACGAGGGTGAGACCAAAGGGGGTCCAGACAGCCGCGTTAGTCTGTCGGTGAGTGAAATTCGTGACGTGTCGACCAAAAAAGGATCGGTGAGAGATGTGTGCGTGTCACAGAGTGATTGTTCTTTGGTCACTAATGGAATTTGTTCGCTTCTGGTTGTGGTTGTGGATAATAATAAACGCGGAATTGTAAATCCATGAAGTTCACGGGAATTAGAATTCTTGAATTTGGTCACGGGGGATTAATCTGGGTCCTACACTCCTACCTGTCCTACGACTAAGCAGATCAGCTTCAGCTTTCTTGGTTTTTTCACTTTTCAGGCTGATGGGATTTTTGTTTCAAATCATGCAAATTGCAAAGCCAATATGTAATTAGTATGGCCAGGGTTTTGGAGTATTTTGGCTAAAAATTGTAAAAAATGAAATTTATTATTGTTATAGTCACTGTTTAAAGTTATTTGGTAAAATAAGGAGAGAGACTGAATTTTGGCAACGGTGTTGCCAAAATTGCAAGAAAAAGTAGAATGTGTCAGGAGAGAGAAAATTGAATTTCGGTAATGGCATTGCCGAAATTCTTGTCCTGCCCGTGCCTGAAATGGAAATCAATTGTGGCAATAACATTGCCGAAAATGGGAGGAAAAAAAAAATTGTGGCAACCAAGTTGCCAAAAATGGAGGAAAAAAAAAAAAGATGTTACGTCTACAATATTTTTCACAACAAATTACAGGTGGTTAGTTGTTATTTGTTCAAATTTGAATTTAACACTAAGATTACTTTTTTGCTCCAATAATAACAATCAGTAACAACCTGTCACGTAGGATTTGTTGTAAAAATATTATAAAAATATTGTAGACGTATCATTTCTAAAAAAAATCGTGGTGCTAATGAAAGAAAAAAAAAAAGAAAAAAAAAGAAAAGAAAAGTGGCAATGGCATTGCCGAAATAGAGGGAAAAAAATTCTCTTTGTTTCGGCAATGCCTTTGCCACTTTTTTTTTTTCCGTTCTGTTTAAGCACCACAATTTTTTTTTAGAAATGATACGTTTATAATATTTTCACAATATTTTTACAACAAATTCTAAGTGGCAGGTTGTTACTGATTGTTATTATTGGGGCAAAAAAGTAATCTTAGTGTTAAGTTTAAATTTGAACAAATAACAACTAACCACCTATAATTTGTTGTGAAAAATATTGTGGACGTAGAATTTTTTTTCCCTCCATTTTCGGCAACTTGGTTGCCACAATTCTTTTTATTTTTTTTTTCTCCCATTTTCGGCAATGCCATTGCCACAATTGGTTTCCATTTCGGGCATAGGCAGAACAAGAATTTCGACAATACCATTACCAAAATTCAATTTTCTCTCTCCCCTAACACATTCTACTTTTTTTTGCAATTTCGGCAACACTGTTGCCGAAATTCAGTCTTTCTTCTCATTTTGCCAAATAACTTTGAACAGTACCTATAATAATAATAAACTCCATTTTTCGCAATTTTTTGCCAAAAGACTCAGGGTTTTGTAACTAAATTGTATCTTTTGGAGTTTCAAATGTATGAGCTTTTAATCTCTCAACTACTAAATCAAAAAGATATAAGTAATTTTCATAAAAGAAAGAAAAAAAAAAGAAGCTAAATAAGTAATTAAGTATTGGTCATTTTAGTCAGTAATGATTCCGTTTTGATATATGTTTTTAATTTTAACTTATGGTATTCTTTTTTTATGATTACTCTTTATTATTAGGTCAAAATATCAATTGATTTTGGTGTAGACAAAGATTAAACCTTAAATATCTTATTCAACTATAAAAGAGTAATGTTACAGCCATAAATTATTTTATAATATTTTTACAAATTGCTAATGTGACTAACTTTTTATTAGTTTTTATTTAGATTCACTATTAACATTACTTTTTTATTTACCAATAATCATTTATTACATCAGCAGTTTGTAAAATTTTTTGTATTTCTAACATTATTCACTATAAAATACTTTACCAATTGAGTTAATTAAAACTCATTTATTTTGATATTGAATTCTCTTTTTGCACCAAAATAAATTCGAAAGTTGTCTATTAAGTTTGAATTATTTTAGAGTGATAATTATAGCATTGGAATCATTAATGCGTTTCACCTTTGTGCTCACTTTTATTGTTAACAACTAACATCATAGTGAACCCAATTTACGACATTGAAAGGGATCATTATAATACTCTAGATTTGATGTCTCTAGGCACACTTTATGGGAAAGAATACCATTGTTCCATTAATATGCTCAACTATATATCGCAAAATTCATTAATTTTTAGAATGCTTCATTTGTTTTATTTTATTTTTGTGGGGGAAGACTACAATTTTTTTCAACAAGGTGGTGGGAAAGACTAAAATTTAGAAACACGGTTTTGAATTGATTTCAATTTATCAATATGTAATTTAAAAAGTTACACCTTATTGTAATTAGGTTGCTGGTATTTATTTGGATTTTCATTTCAATACACATAATTTACACTTCTTACCAAAAAAAAAAAAAAAAATTTACACTAGTAGTTTTTAGCAATTTGGTGTGCAACTTGTAAAAATATTAATGCAATTTCAAATAGGGAAAAATGTAAAATGAAAATTTCTAACAAGCATGTTTAATTCATATTATATGACTTTCTTAAAAAGAATTAAGAAATAGACAATGTTCCAAAATATTCATTTTCCCCTCTATTTTAAGATGATATCATTTTATTGCTTTATCGGAGATACAACCAATTTTTAACTATAGGTTTCTATCATTGAAAAAGGCAAGGAAAAAAATGCATAATAAGCAATTTGACATAAAAATTGTGATTGTTAACCAAATGCTTCCATTTTGAGCTTTTACTAAAATTTTTAGAATTTACATATGTGTTTCAGTGTTTGACATGGGTACAGACGTACAGTTTTGTTTTTTCTTTTAATCTTACTTCTTTTTTCTAAATATAATTATTTGTTTAAGTTAAATAAATCAATAAATTTAAACTATCCCAGATGAACGCTAAAATAAAATGTTAGAATTAGACATCAACGTCGGCTATAAACCAACAGGCTAGTACAAGGCTACAACCATGTGATATGTATGTGTATTCGTGTCGTCATATGTACGCAAGCTCGTGTGCTCATTTAGTTAACGCATAGAAAACAAAAGCAGCGGTTAAACTCTATATTCAATGGCCCAGTTATTCCCTGTATTATTATTAACTTTTATTGTGATTTGAGATTTCCTTGCCTTCAAAGAAAGACTTCAACCTTAGGTTCAACCCCATTTTATTAAGGGTCCGATTAATATGTGCTTAATCATCTACTTTGAAAAAGTTTTTATAAAGAATTGAAAAAGTTGTCAAAATAGTTAATTATTTTTTTATTTTTTCATAAATTTTTTTTTTAAATAGTTTATTAATGTATGTCCCAAAAGCTCAAATTACTAAATTCCTTTTACTAACTACCTAGAGCTACATGTTTGACAATTGACAACCATTGATTTCATAATTAAGTGGTCTAATTAATGATCCACTTCCTAATCTTAGCGCATCCCATTTTACCATTTTAGGCTGGCTAGTTGTCGAGTAAAAAAAAAAAAAAAAGGATTTATTTATGGAACACTTACATGCAATTAGCAATGCCTTTCAATTAATTTGTGGCCATTTGCTCCAGCTTGTACTATTTATCCTCACATGCAAGATGACTCTTTTTTCCCCCCTAATAATTTTGGAATGGATTGTATGTATCATGCTTTCCATGCACAATAGGCCTACATTTCCAGTTCATTCCTGAAATGACCCCACTCTGGAACTGATCATGTCATGTGACCCACTTTTCTCAAAACCAAATTCATTACGGCGAAAAAAAAAATATTAATTACCGAAAAATTTTAGGGGAAAAAATATTGCTCAGAATTGAGATTAGATGTAATAGTTAGAGCTATTGCACAGTAAAACAGCAAATCAATGGGTAAAATTAAAAGTTTCAAGAGTCTTTTTTTTTTAAATTTCGGCAATTTAAACCTATATATTTTTATTATTTTAATTTTACACTTTTTTTTTCTCTTACAAACAAATAAGGGGTTAATTGCACGGTGCTAGGTGTTGCACTTGCACCGCATCGCCGTCCCCAAATGGAGCCTTCCTAAGTTGTTTTTTGCAGGCAAAATAGCTCCGTACAGAAATATTGTGGCCCACAATGTATTCAACATGATTAGAATCCAATCTGCATGATTCGTTGTATCCAAAGTAATCTTACAAAAACTGCATTGGTGGGGTAACTTTTCTGCGATTATATCATTTTATGTTTTTTTGCCCGCTTGAAGTAGCAGTTAATTTTTTTTTTTAATTTTTAAAGAAAAAAAGTCAAAATTAACATGCGGTTGGAATTGGGTTGACTTATTTTACTTATTTATTTGCTAGTTTGTATCTAAAATTAAGTGAAAGTATCAAAGTATGGTTATATTATATGCATAAAAATAATATATGAAAATAAATTAATAAGTTCAACTAAAACATTGCCCTCATTCTTAACATTGATTTGTGAATTTTCTGCGAATTAAGTTAAATTATATGTTAAAGTTTCAAAATGAATCACTAAACTAATCATTGCATGTTAATACAAAATGGGAGGATATAAATGTATAATTAAGGTTTTATTTGGTCGAGGGTATACAAAATTGGAGGATAAAAAAAAGTAAGAGATAGAAAAAATTTGTGTTTTTTATTATGTGTTTGATTGAGAAGATGGAAAAGTAAAAAGATCAAAAATAAATTACTAGTATATCTTTATTACTAAAAGTAGAATGATAGAGTACGTTCCAGTTAGCTCAATTGGTAAAGTTTCTGATGATTGTATAAGAGATCTAGGGTTTAATCCCGCTTACACTAAAAACTGATTGGTATCTTGGTTTGATGATAAAGAGCTATCATCAGGAGCGGACGCCATAAGTTAAAATTCTCTAAAAAAAAGTAGAATGATAGAAAAATATGGACAATTTTGTATTTTTGTTATTCTTATTACCATTTTTTCTCACAATTTTTCTTTAATTTGGGAGGAAAATAAATAATGGGCTTCGGTGGAAACTCCATCCACCCTAATTGTAATCCTCTCACTTTTTACTTCAATCAAACAATGAAAAATTATATTTTTCCTTCCCCATCGTCTTCCATCGTCTCCATTATCACTCCAACTAAATATATAGTAAGTTTTTTTTGTTCTTTTTATGGGAATATAGGGTAAGTATTTAACTTTAAACTCACTTTATATCATTTTAGTCCTTTACAGGGTAAATCATAACCACTATTAAAATAAAGCAAGTGTAACTATTTTATGTACTAATATCAATAATCCCCAGAGTCCTCAAATCTGAAATTATCAAACGCTAAGTGTATCTTGATCCTAGGTTTGACTAAACATATTTTTTGTTATCATAATCATAATTTACCAAGATCAATAAGCATCGGTGAAGCAATAAATGAAATTTGAAGGATCTTAGGGAGGGAGGTCACAGTAGTCAAAACATTTCATGTGATTTAGGTGTGCTTCCATCTTAGCAAATGCATCAACGATTTGACTTAAAGCATTGGATCTACCCCAACTCCAAGCCTAATAAATATGCATAATATTGAAAAAAAAATATATAGGTTCTATGGTCCACGCATAATGTGCATGGTTTACGCCTAAATATAACTAGCAAAGGTCATAATCGATAAAAACTATTTTGTCCTTTACCAAAAAAAAAAAAAAAGATATAAACTATTTTGTCTAGTAGTGACCACCATGGTCGTAAGGACTATCTGTATTTTTTGGGTCCATATGGACCATATCTTTATAGCAAAAGCCAATGAATAAAACTTAATTACTATGTTTTTCTTATCTTACTATTATTTTCCCCTAGATTCTCAAAAAATTATTATTAATTTCCCCTAAGATTTTCTCAAAAAAAATTCTCCTAAGAAAAGATGGGAAAAGAAATGTTGTGTAGACTTCAAGAGGGTACTGAATGATGATAGAATAACAATCAATTGAAAATGCTTTTAACGCGCTTTTGTGACATACCAAATCAAGTTTGTAGTTGGAAAAATATTGGTCAAAATATTTAAGTGTCTTCCACTTTGGAGGCTTTTTGCCTTTTTGGGTCTTTAAAAATCTGTCAATCTGTAAAGCATTTAGGAATTTTAAGCCACCGGCATCCTCGCTCTCATTGCTTATTGTATGCCAGGACACAGCTTATGCTTAGGTGACGGTGAATCCAAAAATGTTTACAATTCTTCATTTCGTTGATCATGGATTCATGTTTGGTAATTGTTTCATTATTTTGGCCAACAATTGGATTGAAAGCGAGAGCGGTGCATCCTTGTACGTTTGGGAGCTATAAAAAGCTGATGAACAACCCTCAAAGGATATCTGGGTGGTGGTGGTGGGCTGATTAGTTTAGGACATGATGTAAATTTGGAAGTCTCAGGTTCAATTTCTTACATTATCGGTTTATGAAGTTTTCGAGTTGTTTCATGGGCAAAAGTTGAAGTAGCATGGCTAAAGGTTAGACTATTATTTCCTTATATAAAAAAAATTTAAGAAATAAAATAATTTTAGACAAAAAAGTTGGCTTATTTACATAAAGCCTCTTTCTATTTCATATATAAACAAATTAGTCAGCAAAATTCCAATAAAAAAATAGTCAGCAAAACATTTGTGGGCAAAATAAAAAATGTAAAAAATTGGCTAATCAAGAATCAACTCCTTGGACAAATTGCTTGGGGCTTATTTTTAAAATCTACTCTCTTTTTTTTCCTTCCAAATGATTAAAATACATTTGATGCTATTTATCTCATGTATCTCTGTAAATTTGTATTTACCATAAAGGATAAGAAAAAAAAAAAAAAAAAAACTATGACTAAAATAGGTTTTGTACACAAATCTTATGCTAATGATATGATACCAATTAGACTTGACAAATTGTAATCCGAAAAATAAGTAAGTATGGATAGAGGGATTTGGGAAAATGGGTTAACCCAAAACCTGATTCATGAAAAATGGGCCAAGAACGAGTTCGACCTATTGGCACAAGATCCGAACCTAAACTTGTCAAAAATCATTTAGCAATTTTTTTGTTTTGTTTTTGTGAATATTTTGTTTCGTTTTCTTTTTTCTTTTTCTGTTTTTTTTTTTTGTTATAATTTGTTTAAATGATATGATTTGAATGGTTGTAAGTTGTATTAATATGGTTATAGACCATTTCCTAATAATGATATTTTTTTTTGTGCACAATCGTTAGCAACATATAACACACGATATGTATCATACAATATATATGGAATTGAAAGGAAAAAGATCGATATCATATGTGTATCAAAGATTTTATGTATTGTACGATCCATATGTGTATATTGTATGAATTATATTGTATCATTATATTAGTGCGTAGTAAAATTTTATTTTTTAAAAATAGAGCTATTTTAGGCCACTGTAAATTTATAAGATCCACATGGATTTTGTTGGGCTTAATAACTAAAATATATAATTATTTAATCGGCGTTTTTAGGAAAATAGCTAAAAATATGTACACATTTTTTAAAAATTAAATTAAATAAATAGTCCATTTGTCTCATTTCATCTGTTTTGTTTTGTTTGAATATATTTTTTGTCATCTCCTTTTGTGATCAGGGTTTTATTCTTGAGATTCACGAGACCACAACATCGCAATCAAGACAACTTTTTAGCTTGATCAATTTGATTGTAAATAGTAAATACTATAGATACATTTTAATTAAAATATTTAGTTTGATTTATTAAATATTATTGTATAAGTGATGATAAAATAAATTATTAATTGAAGATGTTAGGGTCATGTTTCTATGTATTGACTTATCTTTGGACAAAATACATTTTACTTATAATTAGGTAAATCTAAGTTGTGTTTAATGTATCAAGAAATATGTAAAGTTTACATTATAAGTAGTATCATCATATACATAAAGATTGATTCAATAAACAAGTGAATAAAAACAGTTTTAGTATTTCTCGTCACTAGTCTCGACACTAGCATCTATCGAGATTTAATGAAGAAGCTTGGCACAAGCTTGATCTATTGAGATTTACGATTTCAGAATTCTTAGATTTGAATTTTGGCTCATGATGACTTGGATTGTTAGAGTTTCGTCCTCCACAGCCCTAGACCATATAAAAGGTTTATTTTAAAAGTCATCAAAGACACAAAGACTTAATTAGAGAACTTATACACTCTGTGAGAAGTTACTGCGTTTTGTGTGCCTTAGGCTTTTATAACCAAGTGCTTCAAAATCTTCAACGTGCTTTGAAGTGAAGAACTTTGCAACCAACAACAATCATTCAGTTGCTTGGAGTTAGTCACGTACTGGGATCTGTGCATGCAAAGAAGTCTTTTACAAGATTAAGTCAAATTGGGCATTGGAGTAAATGTTCAATTGTAGGTTGGTGTTTTGGGATAATCCAGGGTAGTGGTGAGATTCATTATTATACTTGTAACAACTTGTTCTTGATTAGTGAATTTTTGGAAGTGGTGACATGAAATTCATCATATGAGATTTTTTTCTTGCAAGAGGCTTTCCCTATTCATCAACAAATCACCGTGTCATTTAATTTTCGCTTCATATTAGTTTATTTGGTGATTTGTTAGTGCCTCTATGATTTGCTTGTAATTTGACCTAATTAATCAATTTGGGTAATTGAATTAATTAACTGGGGTCAATTTATAACCCAGTAGAAAATCTCCTAAGTTTCTAACAAATATACCCTACATTTGCATATATTTTTAATAAATTTATTTAATGTCAATATATCTTACGATATACTAAAATAAAAAATCAATTTACGATACAATTCAAATTCTAACAATTATATTTTTGTGTATTATAAGTACACTAGTGTGTAACCTTATGCATATATACAGGTACAATTAAAAACAATCATAATTATACTATTCAAATTTTATATTTAGAAAATATTGAAATTATACATGGTTAGCTCATTATTTTTTAAAACAACAGATTTCAAAAATATGTAATGGTTTCTCATTATATATATATGATTTAGAATTTAATTAAATTTAGACTTTTTAATTTTTGCACACAATAATATACTTGTCACAAAGATTAAGAAATTAGATGGATACATGGTGCAAAATTAGATTTCAATTGAAATATAATTTAGAATCTAATTGGATTTGAATTCTTCGATTTTTATATTTAATAATTCACTTGGCATCAAAATTAAAAATTAAATAGGACACATGACGTATAACTGGATTCCAATTAAAATTCAATTTAGATTCTAATTTGATTTTTTATGAGCTTGACTTTTAATATTGTGGGGTCATTGGCCCAAATCATGTAATTGGGTCTTGGGCTTTGACCAAGAGCGTGAGGCTTTAGCCGAGCTCGTGAGTAGTCCGAGTCTGAGGAAGAATATTTCCTCGGATAAGCTAAACACAGATCAGCTATGGATCCTAGTGATCAAAGTGACCTTCTAGGAAGCTCTAGTGATAGGGGCGTGTATCACAAACGTACAAGAAGGATAGGAACTCAAAAATATCTAGGAGAAAACTGCTAACACCGCATTTATGTGGACAAGACCCCTGAACAGTGCTACTTCAGTTACCGCAACTCACAGAACACCAGAAAGGGTGTCTAATGGGACAGACACTCAAGTATAGGCTTGGATGATCAACAAGGGGAAGACCCAGATTATTCGAAAGAGACTATATAATAGGAGAAACCCACCATGGAGAGAGGAGGGAGGAACAGAGAAAGCACTGTAGCAATCTCAAGAACTTCTATAACCATTCTCATTCAATATTTACTAGATCAAAACTCCTCAGATTGTGCCGAGGACAAACTTTCTTTGGTAAACTCGGTTTATCTCTGTTTGATTTTCATGAAATCCATATTAACTGTTATCCATGCACTAAAGTCTAGCTTTTTGACCTACTCCTCGGATTGTGCCGAGGACAAAATTTCTTTGGTAAACTCGGTTCATCTCTGTTTGATTGTCATGAAATCCATATTAACTGTTATCCATGCACTAAAGTCTAGCTTTTTGACCTACTCTCTACAAATTTATTGTATTTGGCTCACTGGGCCAAGATTCCATACATTTTGGGATTGGTCTGAATATCGTGTCCCTACGATTGGCGCCGTTTGTGAGAAGAGTTTGTGTGATAGTGAGTGCAACAGTTAATTATGGTAGGATCAGGCCCTCATCAGCAAGAGTCCTAGGATAAAGCCATTACAGTGGCCAGTTTACTATGTAAGCAAGTCACTACATAAGGCCATGGTCTATACTTCGAGGTGCTGATTACATGGGGAGGATTGCTAAATGGGGCATAGTTCTAAGGGCTTTTGACATCAAGTACATGCCTCGTACCTCTGTCAGAGACTACGTCCTCACGAATCTAACGGCCGAATTCGCTGAACCTCCATTAGAGGAAATGGCAGCAACACAGAGCATGGATGGAAAATCGATTAGCACAATCTCCCTGTAAGAACCTTTATTCTAGAAGGTATATGTTGATGGTGCAGCAAATCAAAGGGGCTCCGTGGCGGGGTTAGTTTTATAAGGTATGCATTGATATCCTTTAATCTTTGTTCTAAGTGTTAAACAGAGCCTTAGCTACGTCGGGTCCCTCAGACCTCCTGCTAAGCAGAATCTTAGCTACGTCGAGTCCTCGGACTTCCTGCTAAGAAGAGCCTTAGCTACGTCGGGTCCTTTAGACCTCCTGTTAAGCAGAGCCTTAGCTATGTTGAGTCCTCGGACTTCCTGCTAAGAAACGCCTTAGCTACGTCGGGTCCCTCAGACCTCCTGCTAAGTGTTAAATAGAGCCTTAGCTACTTCGGGTCCCTCAGACCTCCTGCTAAGCAGAGTCTTAGCTACGTCGAGTCCTCGGACTTCCTACTAAGAAGAGTCTTAGCTACGTCGGGTCCCTCAGACCTTCTACGAAGTAGATTCTTAGCTACGTCGAGTCCTCGGACTTCTTGCTAAGAAGAGCCTTAGCTACGTCGGGTCCCTCAGACCTCTTGTTAAGTGTTAAATAGAGCCTTAGCTACATCGGGTCCCTCAGACCTCTGGCTAAACAGAGTCTTAGCTACGTCGAGTCCTTGGACTTCCTGCTAAGAAGAGCCTTAGCTATGTCGGGTCCCTCAGACATCCTGCTAAGTGTTAAACAGAGCCTTAGCTACGTCGGGTCCCTCAGATCTCTGGTTAAACAGAGCCTTAGCTACGTCGAGTTCTCGAACTTCCTGCTAAGAAGAGCCTTAGCTATGTTGGGTCCTTCAGACCTCCTGCTAAGCAGAGCCTTAGCTACGTAGGGTCCCTCAGACCTCCTGCTAAGTAAAGCCTTAGCTACGTCGAGTCCTCGAACTTCCTGCTAAGAAGAGCCTTAGCTACGTCGGGTCCCTCAGACCTCCTGCTACGTCTGGTCCTTAAGACCTCCTATTAAGCAGAGCCTTAGCTATGTCAAGTCTTCAGATTTCCTACTAAGAAAAGCCTTAGCTACGTCGGGTCCTTCAGGCCTCCTGCTAAGCAGATCCTTAGCTATGTCGAGTCCTCGAACTTCTTGCTAAGAAGAGTCTTAGCTACGTCGGGTCCCTCAAATCTCTTGCTAAGTATTAAACAGGGCCTTAGCTACGTCGGGTCCCTTAAACCTCCTACTAAGCAGATCCTTAGCTACGTCGAGTCCTCGGACTTCCTGCTAAGAAGAGTCTTAACTACGTCTTGTCCCTCAGACCTCCTGCTAAGCAAATCCTTAGTTACGTCGAGTCCTTGAACTTCTTGCTAAAAAGATCTTAGCTACGTCGGGTCCCTCAGACCTCCTGCTAAGCAGATCCTTAGCTACGTCGAGTCCTTGGACTTCTTGCTAAAAAGAGCCTTAGCTACATTGGGTCCTTCAGACCTCCTGCTAACTATTAAACAGAGCCTTTGCTACGTCGGATCCCTCAAACCACCTGTTACGTGTTAAATAAAACCTTAGTTATGCATGGATCCTCGGACCACTTACTTTAAGGAAAGTAACATTCCATGATATCTATTTGTTTCTCATTAAGTGTCAAGACAGACCTAAGATTGTAACCAACTCCTTAGATTGGTAGCTTTGAAAGGAGCAATTTACAGTACAAATATAGAGCGCGTAAAACGGCACTTCCACGGGTGTAGGTCAAAGGTTCCAGTAGAATTAACTCTTAAGAATTCAAAACCTCATTTTTTACCTCGGATGAGAGGAAAAAACTAAAGTTTTGAAGGGCTATTGTGGGGTCATGGGCCCAAATCATGCAATTGGGTCTTGGGCCTTGGCCGAGAGCGTGGGGTTTTAGCCGAGGTCGTGAGTAGTTCGAGTTAGAAGAAGAATATCTCCTCAGATAAACTAAACACAGATCAGCTATAGATCCTAGTGATCAAAGTGACCTTCTAGGAAGCTCTAGTAATAGGGACGTGTACCACAAACGAACAAGAAGGATAGGAACTCAAAAATATCTAGGGAAAAGCTGCTAACACCGTATTTATGTGGACAGGACCCCTGAACAGTGCTACCTTGGTTACCGCAACTCACAGAACACCAGAGAGGGTGTCTGATGGGATAGACACTCAAGTATAGGCTTGAATGATCAACAAGGGGAATGCCCAGATTGTTCGAAATGGACTATATAATAGGAGAAAGCCACTATGGAGAGAGGAGGGAGGAACGAAGAAAGCACGGTAGCAATCTCAAGAACTCCTGTAACCATTCTCATTCAACATTTACTAGATTAAAGCTCCTCGGATTGTGCCGAGGACAAACTTTCTTTGGTAAACTCGGTTCATCTCTGTTTGATTGTCATGAAATCCATATTAATTGTTATCCATGCACTAAAGTCTAGCTCTTCGACCCACTCTCTATAAATTTATTGTATTGGGCTCACTAGGCCAAGATTTCATACATTTTGGTTTTGGTTTGAATATCGTGTCCCTACAAATATATATATAATTCATTTGCTACAAAAATTAAAAATTAGATAGAACACATGGCACAAAATTGCTAATCCAGTTGAAATCTAATTGAATTTTCTTTTAATTTTGGCTTTTAATATATATATATATATATATATATTACTCTCATTTTGATTGTAATTTTTTAAAATTATTTGATTTTTTAGAAGAAAATTATTGATTTAAATGGTCCTAGATTGTATTAATCTTGTGAGTGGATATATGAGTTGATGCTAAAATAAATGGTCCTAAGTTTTGATGAATCTTGATTATAACCCGAATCCGATTCATTGCTGGGTAGTAGGGAGTATCTTATATCATTATATGAATAATTTTTTTTTTAATGAATTATATGAATACCTTTTAGTGAAATATTTCTAGCAGTTGGATCAGTTGATTGTCCTATGTATCAATAGACCATTAACCAAAACAATTGCAAATACGCAATTGGTCATCAACATAATTTTTCATAATAACAATACCAAAATATTCTCTATTAATAAAGTATAGGAATTGGGTTTAACTTTTAAGACTTATAAAGTAACTTCATCAGTCCGTGCAAAATTCCTGTCTATTTTGCAAAAAAACTTACTTTTCTAATTTACATACCTATTTTTACAAAACACTCACATCAGTTTATCTATTTTGCCATCTATTTTATTTAAATAATAATTTTTCTCACTTTTTATTATTATTTTATCTCAAACTCTCTCTCCACTCACAAGACTCTCTCTATTCCATCTAAAACTCCAATCCAAGCATGGTGAGAAGAACTCAGATCCAAGCATGGCGAGAAACTCTTCTCTCTAAAACTCCAATCCAAGCACTGATACTCGCCGATTCACAAGTGCCGATCCATTCTCTTTGTCTCTGTTGGTGTGTCCATATGTGGGTGTGTTTGGTTTTGTGGTGTCTGTGGTTGATTTTGTGTATCAGAGGAAGAAGAAGAACATGATGAGGGAGAGAAGATGCGTTAGTTTTACAGATGGAGAAGAAAGAGAAAAAAAAGGAGCAAGTTTAGAAATTATTAAAATAATGTATAGAAAAGCTGTAGTAACTATGCATATATGCACGGTTATTGTAGTACTTGTGCATTTATACACAATTTTAAACTCACTAATGCGAGTGTTTTTTTGGTTAAAATGTGTAAAATGAGCTACTTTTTATATTTTGTAAGATTTTTCATAGACTGATTTGGTTGCTCTTACGAAACTGCCAAAGACTAGTGACCTTTGCTGCGGTCTAATAGTTTCATACTGATTTTTTTGATGAAATAGTTTCATACTGATTTGGTTGTGCGTGTCATATACATTTTTATGTCAATTATCTAACTTACAAAATGAAAATGATGGGACTGATTTGTATATGTGAAAATATCCAAGGGTGACAATTATGACTACTGAAAAAGTTGACAAATTTCTGGCAGAATATGACATTTTTGTGGGTGAGTTTACACATCTTGCAAAATTTTCATGAAGGACTCATTTTAAATTGAGTTCAGGATTATATCTAATGATTAATGAACTTCATCTACATCCCTTATTTTTCAAATTACAACTTAATTACTAAATGTTAAGTTGTGGAAAATACTATGAAAAAATTTGTATCTAAAATTACTCAAACAGTAAAGCTATAATAGCCAGAGCAAGCTGTTTGGATGTTTGGTAGAACATTATTGGGATAAGATAATTTTCCATTAAATTCTCAAATTTCCTCCAATTTTGTATTTAAATAAATAACATGTGAAATTTAAAATTCTAATACATGTCATGTATTGCACATCTAACTAAAAATGAAAGGAAATTGGAGAAGATCCTTTACCAAACTCTACTCCTTTCAAACTGACATGTACTAATTTGTTAGAAAACTGAGAATGCCCCATGCAGATAGATACCAAGTGTAAAACGATTTATGCTCCTCTGTCTTGTCCTTGAATTACTTGATTAATCAATTATTTTATTTTATATACATCATTAGTTGGGTGTAGGGGTATTTGAACCCAAAATATCGCTATCGAAAACACTATAATGTGCTAGTTAAGCGTTCATAATTTTTAGGTAAAGGATGGATTAAATAATTTAAGGGTAAAATAAAATTTTCATAGACAAGTCAAGGACAAATTGGGAATGTTATTACTTGATCAAAAAGATAAGTTAGTGAGTAAAATTAGAATAACTAGAATAAAAATGTAAAATGAGAATTTTAATATATTTGTTACGTTTATCAGAGTTTGAGGTGGAGACTTTGGCATGGTTGTTGTAACAAAGGACAGTGTGTAATTTTCCAAAAAGGAAAGGAGGTCGGGGGTGGGGGAATAGCAGACACGTATTTCTAGTTCCCTAGTTATTTGAGGACCCCTGTTTACCAATCGTGAACAAAGCATTGCACAATTGCAGTGTTTTTACTTAAGCAACTAGCCAAGTAAGTTGACAATAAAAACAAACCTTGTTATAATGTTGATACTGATGGTTCACCATCAATTTCATACGATTGTACTTTGTAGGACTCAATTTACAATCTTGACAGAAGTGTATAGCGTATATGATATGATATAGGACTATGAAAATATAAATATCTTACATAAATCAATCAATCTTTAAAAGAAGAAAATTAAGTCAAAGAAGAAAATTAAGTCAACTACGTAATGAGCTAACTCACACATTCTTTCTCTTTATCAATGAAGGATTTAATTTTTAAACCTCAAAGAGTTTGAAGGTACTATTATTATTAGTAAAATATTAATGAATGCCCCAAAGACTTGATTTAGGAATTATTTTTAGAAATGTTTTATGAAAAAAATAATAAAGTAATTAATTTTTTTGACAATTTTTAATATTTCTCTAAGAGCACCCATTAACATGACCCTTAGTATTAATATTATTATTGTTGTTGTTGCTGTTGAAAAAAAAGAGAGAATACAGATCATTAAAAGGAACATTTAGCTAGCAAAAGACACCTATATATATAATCCCATGAATTCTCTTCTTATTTTGAAAAGGAAAAAAAAGAAAAACCCTTCAAATCTGTGGACTAAACTAGGTAAACTACTGAAGTCCCAAAATATGATTGTAATTAGCCCATGGAGATAAATGAAAAGCCGAATACAAATCCAATTCAATTCAAATGACACGAAACTCAATTCTGATTGGGTAATAACATAGAGACAACCTTGGCATCGATTGACATATAATGGCCTGAGAATAATTTTCCATCAATTTTTGACAGAAAAAGCCCACCCGAGAAAGTTTAAGCAATAAAGGAGCCCACCCTCCACAAACTTTGTGGAAAAATAGCCACAATATGCTTGATGACCATGACTATGATGTATTTGGTAGCAACGCATTATCAAGCATCATTTCAACACTCTTGGAATGGTCTATCAAATTTTACTAAAACGAAGTTGCAAAGTCTCACTTTCAGTGGAATAATAATTGCACAAATTGCAGCTATAGCACGCTATTGTAAGCCCCACACCAATCCACAGGAGCCTAAGGACCACGCTTTGCATGTGATGTGTTCAAACTGAGAGTGCTTCTTTCCATTTTGGTGAATTAGCATATGGCCCTTGCTCATGCCCATGCCCATGCCTCTTCAAATTGATTCATCCAACAATGCATGTGATTTCTTTCTCATGGCTACACAGGTCTCATCAATCATTCTATAATTTGCAAAAACTTTAGCCTAAGATAAGTTATGAAAAATATCTAAGAAATTGGAAACAACCGCTTCTATAAATCAATTGGGGGAGAGTGACTATATAGCAATTATCGTTTTCAATGAATGAATTAGAGTAACTATATGATAAGTGGAGGAATGAGAGAAATGTACTCGTAAATTCTCAAGAAGTTTGACACAATTTTTCTATCATAGTAAGAAAGCAGCCAAAATAGCTGCAGTTCACTGCTGTGCTATATATAGATATGCACCAACCACATTCCATTTCATAAACCCTGAAAAGGACATGAATGAAATATGCAAAAAAAGATTAAGATTCTGAACCCTGAAAAAGAATTTAGAATTTACATAGTGATTAAAAAAATAATAATAATAACAATATTTCAAGAATCACAAGTATAATTGCTGGTTGGCTCAAGGCATGGGTTCAATCTATTAGCATTGCTGGTCCCATATCATTGAAAGGCAGCAGTCAAAATCAGCCGCAATATCCATAAGCAGAGAGTTTATTTCAGTACAATTATTGTTGCCATCAACATAGTGCAGAAGCATTCCCTGTCAATTCTTTTAATGGCTTAAGCACCAAGCACCAATTCTTGCCCTGTATGTCACTAGTAAGGTGATAATCGTGATAAGACTGGTAGTGGCAGTGATGTTGTACAAGAATAGAGCCCCATACCCACATCTTATTAGTGAAGGAATTTAAGTGATTGAATGCAGATTCATTGATTCTGCTAGCCTGCTAGGCACTGTATGACCCAAAAAGTACTGGGAGTAGAGTTTGTAGCTAGTACTCTCTTGACATTCAACTTTCAATCTACCCCCAGATTAAATTAAGGCCTAAACAAGGGCACACATGCCACAAATTTGCCTTTGTAGGTGTATTCCCTCTGTAATTCCAAGCGTTTATTATTGCTGCAAAGAATTCATGTAAACATAAATTTTCATTTCACCACATTTTCCTAAACATCTTGAAAAAAGAAAAAGAAAAAGAAAAGAAAAGAAAAGGCATTTATGCTACTATATGAACTTTTCCTAGTTTCCGCTAAGGTTTGATTTTGGGTTTTAGCCACTGAAATCCTCTTAAATGAACTTTGAAATTGGTCGCGTTGAGGAGGTATGGTTTAGAAAAAAATAAAAATAAAGCAACAATGAACCTGTTAGGATTAGTATTTGTTCCAAACATAGGAAGAATCAATGCAAATCAAATTCGAATCTGACCAAAAGAAAGAATTTGATGCATGTGAGTTCCAAAAGTTCAGTTGATTTAACAAGATTTATAAGTTATAACCCCATTAATTAAGCCTATTTCACAAATTTGGCCCATTGGCAGATGTTAGCTCACCTGTCTATTTCCTCAACGGTCCAGCCACAAGCCCACAACTTGATCCTCCACCTAAGTATCATGTTCATTTTAGCTAAACCAGCGTTAAAAAGTTAGGATGCAGTAGTGTAATTCTTTTAACACAGACCATTAATTCAAAATGGCATGAAGCCATTGCTACTGAAATGCTGATTAAGTGTATCTTGATAGAATAATAGTTTTTTTTGGAAGAAAAACTAAGAATTTTATTAATAAAAACCGGCTATATCAACCCGAAGTACATAAAAAAATTAAGAGAGAATTTCCTCCATTCATACAACACAATCCGATAAAATAATTAATAGTTGAATGATTAAATTCATCATTTTTTATTAGTTTAAACTTTTGGAACAAACAATAATTTATATTGAGTTGAAACTTGAAATGGTAGAGTATTATAAATTTATAATAATAATTAAATTTATTCTTTCCTACCATGTATCTTAGACTTTTATAACAAGTTGTGAATATTAAGAATGGGTAAGTTTCATCCACTCATTTTCTTCTATACTTTATATGTAAGTATTTAACACACACACACATGTGTGTGTATATATATACATGTATGTGTATATATATATATATATATATAAAAGAAATATATAAAAAATAAGAAGAATGCATTATCTGATAGAAATCATAACCGAAAAAGCAAAAATAGTCAATAAATATTGCAGCACCAACCACATGGCACAGGCAACAATATGGATGTGAGAGAGTAAAAGAAATGAGAACACAAAAAGAAGAAGAAGAAGGAAGGTTTCGGGTTACTTGCTTTATGATCTGATAATCTTTATTGAAAGAATAAATCTGCAACTATTCAATTCTGTGTATCACCCACCCCATCAGGGGAAAGGTAGCCTCTCACATCAGTCCCTGTTATTAGTTAAATTGTCACGATCTTAAAATAAGGCAGATTAATGAAAAATATGAAATATTAATCAATATCTTAAAAACATTGGCTTAGAAATTATTTTTAGAAATATTTTATGAATATTTTTCATGAAAATGGTATTAAAAACTTTCGTAATATAGTATATTAACTATTGTCTTAAAGACACCCATTAACATAGAATATAAATCCTTCCACTTTATGTTTCATCGATGGAAAGTTAAACAAACAATAGTTTCAGAGATTTTTATTTGTTAACATTGAATATGACCCATGAATAATAGACAAAGGGAAATGATGTAACAATGGAAAGGAATGATGAAGAATAAACGAATGCAGTGCTGCAACTCACCATACCGATCTGGTTATCTGCATCTATAAAATGAAAATCTTAAGTTCTTAACAATGACATAAGTTGAGGTAAAAAGAGATTAATGGGGTGAGAGAGGCTCGAACTCTCGACCTCAGGATAACTCGAAGCTATGAGACCTACGCGCTAGCCAACTGCGCCACCACCCCAGTTGAACTCCAAGAAATACAATATTAGATATAATATTTCGTTCAATTTTGGGCTCTAAGATCTACAAGAAGGAACTCTTGAACTCTTTAGACTTCGTCGTGGTCTAGTCTAGATTCTAAGACTTTTGTTGGACCTCTTTTTGGGTGGGCCAATGTTAAGGCCTGATAAGGCCTTGGGTTTGGTACTTTATAAAGGTAAGTTATTCGGCTCGGCCTTTTACACATTACGAAAATAAGAGAGACCTTCCTTTTTATTTTGAAATGGGTTCAAGTTACACCTGGTATAACTATAGAATAGTTACACCTTTTTCTAACCATTGATTTCAGTTAGATCTAATGGCTGAAAAGAACTCTATTGTCCACGTCAACTTGTCTAATTAAGAATATATTTTCTTTCTCTCTCATCATTAAATTCCAAACCATTTTTAGTGCAGTAAGAAAAAATTAATTTTTTTGGTTTTTTACTTTTTCAGTTTTTCTCTCTCCCACTCTCTCTCTCTCTCTTCACATTCTTCTCCAACTTACAGCTTCTCTCTTCCCTGATCTCCACAACCAGTCAATATCCACATTTTTTGTTTGTTTGTTTGTTCTTTTGCTTAGTTTCCAATATCGGTTTTTAACATAAAAACTATATCTAATGGTTTTCATTGTTATTTAATAGTGAGCTTTAATCCTTGTGATTACATGAGATTTTATTAGTTTTAGTCCTTTTCTTTTAATGCTCTGAGGGAGAGTTTTTTTTGGCAGCACTTATAAGATCTACAAATTATTGATACAAAGGCAAAGTTAAATTTGCTTCCCGTTGATTTCTTTTGGGATGTATTATTTTATACACGCACAAATTTACATGAGATCCAAATATGTAGATTACAATAGTTTTGAAAGTTCGAGTTACACAAGTGTATCAATTCCGTGAGATAATATTTGGCTTGGCTGGAGTTATATGAAGTTTGAACTGATTTGTAGTTTTCTTCAGTTTTAGAAATATCCTCACTTATGAGAAACCAAATAAAAGGACTCTTTAGTGACAAGATTCAAGAAATATAGATATATAGATATATATATATATATATGTATATATTTTTGGATTACTAAATTGACATTTAGATCAGAACTATATCACTTCATTGCCAAGGGATAGGACTCTAATAAGTCTGACCAGTAAAATATTTAAAATTTTGGCCTCAATGGTTTGTCATTGATATCTAAAACTAAATTATACTTCTAGATTTACCAAACTAAATTCTACATACAGCTCCAATGAGTTGTGGGTCAGTGGAGGAGAAGGACGTGAGTGGTCTAGAGAGAAAAGAAGAAGAAGATGGGAATGGTGGAAGGAGTTAATGATTATTATTTTTTTTAACAAGAGAATTAATGACTTTTAATGCATTAGATTATTTATTTTTAGAAATTGGTGATATGGCAGCTTGTGTGTTATAAACCATTAGATCTAATTAAAATCAATGGTTAAAAAAATGTGTAACTATAGAAGAGTTACACCAGGAGTAACTTGAACCTATCTCTTTTGTTTTTGTGGCATTAATGAAATCTATTAGCCAGCTCATACTTCTTAAAAAAAGTACAGATTTTGAAAAAAAGATTCGTGCCCGTTTTGTTAGTGTGTTTTCGCCGTTTTGGATCAAACATCGTGTTGTCAATTTCAAAACGTGTTTTTTTTTTTTTTTTTTTTTTTTTTTTTTTGTGTGTTTGTAAAATTTCAAAATCGTGCCTCTTGCTCTTTGATTTAGAAACCCACGACTCCCCCCCCGCCCCCCCCCAAAAAAAAAAAAAAAAAAAAACACAAATCACACTGGAAACAATAATTGGGCCGAATGCAAAGCTGTTTTTAGCAATTCGAGAAGCTACCCATGCAAATATGAAGACCACTATCTTCGAATGAGACTCATAGGCCGTCATCATAGCCATCAACAACATCTCTCAAGAAAAGTGGAACTTCCACATATGTGATTGAAGATAGTCTCTCTTATTTTGATGTCTGACCTTTTTACTACCAACCAACAAAGTAACAAGAACTCAAACTCTTTAACCCACTTTGCAGTAGCTTGCTTTTACTTTTGCCCAACAGCCCCCTCCCATGTCCCCTTATCCTTTTGTATGGGATGGATTGGCCCCTTTGGGTTTTTATTTTTAATAAATTTCCCATATCAAATGCACAATATAGTGGGTCATGTATTGGTTAAAAAAAGCTAGAGAAATGTTACATTTATAATATTTTCAAAACACTTTCATAATAAATCATAGATATTCAATTGTTATAATTTAAAACCCTTATTGATATTACTGTTTTTTTGGTTTGGTTTGAAGTGTTACGACTGTTACTACTTGACCTAACATGCCTTATGTAGCTCGAATTTGATTGTATTCCTGCTTTGTCTTCAATAAAAAATGTCTTAACAGATTCTTAAAATAAAAAATAAAGAATAAAGTAAAATCCCACCATTTATTCAGAAAAAAAAAAAATGTTACAAATTTAGAGCTTCTTGTCTCTTAATATATAAGCTATATATTGGGTCCACTAAGGGCAGATCTTCTTCCAACAGATTTTACATATTCTCCTCCTAACAGGTCCAGCAGTAGCTTTAAGCCCATAGGCCCAAAAGAAAAAACAGAAAGGCTAATAGGTACATAAACCATCCACCCCTCATTACGCTGGACCTGCTGGATATTCCGTATTCACTTTCAGTCATGTTCGTGAACAAGTTACACCGTTAAAAAAAAAAAAATTTCATGTTAAATAGGAATTTTTTTTAAAAAAGGCTCATGCATTCCCTTTCAGTCATGTTCATAAGTAAGTCACAAATTAATTAAAAGGAATAAAAAATTTCACAGTAAAAAAAGTGTACCATTCTCAATTAACATTAATATTAATAGTGAATTGTATCAAATATTAAATTGCAATTAACTGGCTGACTCGTGTGACACCGCACTCAACAATATAGCTATAGTGATTACTCTTAGAATGAAAGATAGACGGCAGTGGGCTTTAGAGAAATGTTTTCCATCAAGAATTTCCCATTAAAATTTTTCATAAGACTTAAAAAAAAAAAAAATTCTCAAGACATTTTATTAACTTATTACTTTTGGAAATTTTGTGGTAAGTTAGGAAAAAAAGTAGATGTTAAAATTTAATTAAATTAAGCATTCCCATTTGACTTTGCAAATTCTCTATTTTAGACTATTAACATGTTAATTAATCATTAGGCCTTTAATTAATTGTTTTCTATGGAAATTTTTATTCTTGTTATAACTTTTAATTTAAAATTTAGAATAACATCTTGAATGTTATATGTAAGGACCAGATTTGAGTCCCACGCCCAAAGGATGAATGGACTTAGGTCCAAAAAGCCCAATACAATGAATTTGTAGAAGATGGGTTAGAAAACTGGGTTTTAGTGAATTAGACAACAATCAAAGTGTATCTAGATGACAGGAAGATAAAGATAGACTAGTTTAACCTAAAGAAAATCGTCTTCGGCACAATTCGAGGAGATCAGTTCTTATATATTTTTCTCAAGTGTGATTACAAGTTCAACTATTGATTACTACAATGTTTTTCTCTTAATTTCTCAATCCCCCTCTCTCATTGCCTCCTTCTCCTTTCATCTTTACCCTCCACGTGCAGGCTAGATGGTTGGTGTTGATACTTGTCCCATTAGCACCTTCCTAAAGTCTTTGTGTAGTAGCTGTAAGGCTGAAAACCATTATTCAGATATTACCTCCACATTAATGCAGCCAGCGGGTTAGCTGTAGAGCATTCAATGCGGTGGTCGCAGTTTTCTCCTTAGATATTTTAGGACGCCTCCCTGTCCTATATTTCTGTAATGCTTATCCGTACTAGCAGAATTTCCTGGAGCGTTCCTCTAGATGGCAGACTACCTCTTCGGGCCTTGGCTTTGGTTGGCTGAGGAGGCATTCATCCTTGGCCCACCTTTTTAGGCCTTTATGACCACAACTAAAATTTTCATTTACTAGCATAGACTCCCCTGACAATGTTTATTCCTCCTCGGACGACTTTACGTCTTCGGATTGGGCCCCAGGCCCAATATATACATAAATACTGAGCTCTTGGGCCCAATATCCTTACATTATAGAACATCTTCTAGAGATTGTAAAATTTGATTTTGCAACTTTTTTAATTTTGCATTTTATTATGGCAATTTTTCCTATTTTTAATCTACTTTTGTGCTTCGTAAAAATTAGAGTTTTCTAGTCACCCTTAAAGTGTTTTTAGAGTTTTTTAAGCATTGCTTAGCAACTCTAAGACTCATTTTCTATTTAAATGCATTGTAGTACCTAAAGGCAAATAATATTTTAGATTAATAAAATTTCAGAGAGTTTTCTCTATTATTTTTCTTGATGGATCTTGAAAGTTCACCGTACGAATTCTAGGGGTATTACCTTGAGATAAATATGTCTACTTCTTGTGGCTTTACATGGGCCTGCGTTATTTTCAGTTTTCCAGTGTCAACCAAATGAGGAAAAATTGATGTTTGTCATCCAAATTTTGCACACTTCTTGTTTTCACTCTAAATAAACATAGGCTAAGAGACATAATCATGGGAAAAGGGAGCATAGATTCTATGAAAGGGAAAGATTTCAGCTTTGTGAATCATCTCATGGCCAGGGACTCAAAATCCGAAGCAAAAAAAAAAAAAAAAAAAAACTTTTTGTGATACGATAAATGGAACATGAATACCATAAGTGGGGAGAGTTTGAGGAAGAATATTAGAGACTGCTTTTTTTGGGGTTGGCAAAGGAATTGGTCTCCAAAGAAACTGTGAAGCTTTAAATTGCCATTAATTGGTGGATATTAGTCGATAGAGCCATGTATAAGGAAAAATTTTTAAATACTCTTAGAGTACGGTGAAATGGTTTTCATTTTTCTCACATTTATGGTGGATTCTACCATGAATTTAATGAGTAGACCCTACTATAAATGTGAGAGGAAAAAACACCATTTTCTATACTCCGAAAGTACCTAAAAATTACTCGTATAAATGAATCGCTCTAATCTTGAAACTTGAAAGTAAAGAGAGAGAGAGAGAGAGAGAGTCCTAGGTGTAAAAGAAAGTAGATGGAAATCCAACTCATAGTTCTCAAAGAGTCATAGGACCCATCGTGGAAAGGACTGCCAGTTCACATAGTTGCAGGGTTTCATCAACTACAGTTCTAGCTGTCTCCTCGTCCCTAAAGCGCTGGCGATAGGAAATTTTTTTTTTTTTTTGGTTATCACGTCCTCGTCGCATGTGTTTGTTCTTGTTGTTTTACGTCTCAAAATTCTATCCTATTTTATTTTATCATCTTAAAAAATTATTTTATTAATTATATTATATTATTTTATAATATTTTTAACATTTTAATTTTTATTTTACAATACAATACATTAAAATAATATTTCTATACAATAAAATAATATATCTCAAAATTTAAATAAAAACAAAAACCCAAAACCCAGAGAGAGGGAGAGAAATTTTAGTTTTTTTTTTTTTTTTTTTTTTTAATTTAAGAATTGAGCTACAGTGCAATTCTAAAGCTAGAATTGCATTGTAGCACAGTAGCACTATTGCAAATTCTTTTACAATAGTTAGTGAATACAAGTCCAGATTAAACTTGGTTTTTGTGCAAAAATAGTAAAAGTTGCCAACATATGGCATATAGTTGTGCTAGTGCGAATGCTTAAAGAGCATCTCAACTAGTTTCTTTAAATTTTTGTATTGTTTGATGAGTGAGCAGTGACTTTTACTTTTTATCTAGTTACTTTATAAAATATATATTCCAACAGATTCTTTAATATTTTTTATCTCATTTAAATATTATTTCATCATTTCATCATTTATTCATTTTTTAACACACATATCCCCATATCCCCATCCTCACTCCTTTCTTTGCTAATTTTATATTTAGTTTTATTCTTTTACTAATGTATAGTAGCCCATCAGACTTAATGAACTACTGTTTATGAGACAAAAAAAATTCATGCTTTAGAGAATCTATTGGAGACCATTTTTTTGGTCTCATTCTCTATTATAGAGATTATTTTGTTTTTATCTACGCCGTTGGAGATGCTCTAAGGGTTGTTATTGCATAGTCTTGGACTATGCTCCAATCCCTCTTATAAAAAGGTAGGTCTCATCTATTATGGGTCTCACTCCTTTGTAAGAGAGAGAGAATATAGTCTAAGACTATATAATAATTTTTCGTCTCACAAAATCACAAAACTAAAAACTTATTAAGAGAAATCTACGTACGTGATCATTTAAACTAGGATTTTACATGGCAAATGACAATCGTGTATATATGAATGTGGAGGAATGCTTTAAAGTCATAAGCTAGGCCTTGAGACTTTGTGGCCTCTCCCAATGTATGTACTGTCATGTGGTTATGGACAAGTTAATGGTCTTCCATTAATTAAGCATAAAAATGATTATAAATTTGGCTTCACATTATATGATTTATTTTTATTTTTATTTTTATTTTTTAATGTGATTGACTAGGGAATGATTCGATGTAGTTAGATTTTTGTTTTCATCGTAGCCGCCCAAGGCCTCTTTCACGTGATTTTCTATCACGACTTATTTGAGATTTAAAATAGTCTTGATTTTGTTGTTGTTGTTATTATTATTATTAATATAATTCGTTGGGGTTGGAAGTTGGGTTTTTACAGCTTCTGCGAGAGGGTTATGAACGTGGGCTCATGTGGGGGAATTTAATCATGAAATGGGAGATAGTAATATGATAAAATTTAGATACAAAATATCTTAGATTCTTTAATTATATTTAACTAGGCAGAACCATTTTGAGAGAGAGAGAGAGAGAGAGAGAGAGAGACAGAGGGGTTAGATTGTTGGATGGAAGAAAAGAAGGAAATGGAGGTCTTTATATATAAGAAGAGAGAGAAATTTTAGTTCAATGAACATGTTAGCTAGGGGCGATGGCATTGGTTTTGGGTGGAGAGAGAGAGAGAGAGAGAGAGAGAGAGAGAGAGAAGAGGTAAGAGGGGGTGGTGGATCTGACTGAAGAAGATCTGAGTAGTTAGTGGTCAGAAATCAGAATCATGAGAGGAATTACTTGTGGACAATGCATTGAATCTCTCATGTGGTGGTGCTACTTTTTCATATGTATGTACACTAGTGTGTAATCCCGTGCATATATACGAATACATTTAAAAATAATCACAATTACATATATATATATATATATATATATAAAATTTAGAATTTAATTAGATCTAGGATCTTTGTTTTTGTATTCAATAATTTACTTGCCACAAAAATTAAAAAATTAGATGGAACACGTGTGTAAAATTGAATTCCAATTAAAATTCAAATTAGAATCTAATTGAATTTAGACTCTTAAATTTTTGCACCTAATAATTCACTTTACATGCAGATTTAAAAATTAGATGAGACACGTGGCGCAAAATTAGACTCCAGTTTAGAATTTAATTGAATTTTCTCTTAACTTTGGCTATTAATATATATATATATAACTTATAAACTTGAATTGTTTTTAGTTATACAAAAAAAAAAAAAAACTCATAAATATAAAATCATTCAAAAATTATATTTTTTATGGTTTACTTATGTTGGAATCCTTGTTTTTTACATTAAATTAATTCATTTGACACAAAAATTAAAAAGTTTAGATTAGATGAGACACATGGCACAAAATTAAACTCTAATTGAAATCTAATTTTTACATTGAATTAACTAACTTAGCACAAAAATTTAAAACTTAGATTATAAGGACACATGGCGTAAAATTAGACTATAATTTAATTCCAATTTGAAATCTAATTGAATTTTCTCTCTACTTTACCTATTATTATATATATAGATACGTCACAAGATTTAATTCAATCATCATTAAAAAAGCTAACATTTTTTTTTACAATTAATGAATTTGGTTGGAGAATCCTAATTACAACACGTAAATAAATCTACCTAAGTTTTGTCCAAAATATTAAATTTATAATTATTTTCCAACGACCTACATAACAACAAACGAGAAGTGTGCAGGGAACGTTGGAGCATTTAGACTAATGGAGCTGTTTTATTGAAATATTTTTTTTTCCCCCAGAGCAGCAAACGTGCAAAAGTATAAGAAAACTACCATAAGAATCCATACGCAGAGAGCCAAAAATTGAAAAATTGTGGTCCATTGATTAAAAAAATTAAATGTGATCAATAAGATGTCATTTAATTTGTGGTCCATTCTCATGAGCACCAAGCCAAATTACTCCTGAGAATCATTAAAGTGGTGCCAACTATCTCATCCATTATTATTTTTAATTTACAACTTCATACCCAATACACACACTTTGACCTAATAAGTTTAAAATGTGAAATTTTTTTTATGTATATAAATAATGTAAAATAAATTGTGAGAGAGAATTATTATCCGATTGAAATTAACAACATAAAAGAGATTTAAAATGTGAAAAACAATTATGTATACAGATAGTGTGAACTAAGTTGTGTGAGAGAATCGTTACCTGATTGCAATTGATTGTGTGAGAGAATCATTATCCGATTGAAATTAACAACATAAAAGAGATTTAGAATGTGAAAAACAATTATGTATACAGATATTGTGAAATAAGTAACATGAGAGAATCGTTGCTTGAATGCAATTGAGAGAGAGAGAGAGAGAGAGAGAGAGAGAGGTGGGGGAGGCCAAGCCCAAAAGACAACAATGAGAAGAACACAAAAAAAAAAAAAAAAAAGAAAAAAAAAAGAAAAAAAAGAGAAAAGATGGGAGATGATTATTGATTGGAGGGTGGGAGGTTATATTAATGCAGAGACAGAGAGGACAGGCACCAAGTGCGTTAGTCACGCAGCTGTCATTCGTTTCTACAAAGCCCAACTCCTTCTTCCTCTTTAAGCCAGCAAATTAGCGTTTGCAGCTGTCGGATCTTTCTCTCTCTCCACTTTTTTTTTTTTTTTTTTTCCCTCTCATAATTGACCTAACCCCACTGTTCCAAACAACTCATCAAACATATGATAACAACAACAACAGCAACATCATAAACTATATCCACCTCTTTCTCTGTCTCTCTGGCCCTCTTTCAATGATTCTTCTGCTGTAAAAAAATACAGGGTGGTGATGGAGGTTGAGGCACATATAGAGCTCAAAGCAAAGAAAATGAGGAGGTGGAAGAAAAGATACAGCTTAGCACTCCACTCTTGTCAAGCGCACAAGTGATCGATATATACCAAAGACTTCATGCACACACAAGATACCCAATATTTGACTGATAATATTCATGATTTTGATTCCATGGCTTACCCTCATTACCGTTCACAGTTCGGCGACACCACGTTTACCAAAGTGTTTGTTGGGGGACTAGCTTGGGAGACACATACAGAAGAAATGCGCAAATATTTCGAGCAGTTTGGAGAGATTCTTGAAGCTGTAATCATCACGGATAAGAATACAGGAAAATCTAAGGGATACGGATTTGTAAGTACTTCTCTAGCTAGCTCCCCACATTGTAATAATAATATTCTCATATGACCAAATAACTATATAATGAGGTTATTTTTACATCAATTAGGTGACTTTTCGTGACCCTGAATCGGCAAGGAGGGCTTGTGTTGAAGCAAACCCTGTGATTGATGGACGGAGAGCCAATTGTAATATTGCTTCGTTGGGACGACCACGACCTACACCGCCTCGAGGTCCATACGTTTTGTACTATGTTTTGGGAATTATTTCTTTTATTACATAATAATATGTTGCATTACACTTTGGGTACGTGTTTAACTGTTGCTAATATATGCAGGAGTTGGTACTAGTAGCTCTTATAACCAAGGGGGTACTAGTGTACCACAAGGTGCACCACCCTATGGCGGAATGGCGCCACCCATACCTCCCCCGCCGCCGCCGCTGCCACCTCCTGTCGTTTACCCACCTTACGGGTGAGTTGCTTTCTATTAACTTACGCTTGTAATTGATTGTCATCATTATATATAGGATATATAGATGGTCCATACCATAAACAAAATGGCTATATATATGGTGATGTCTATTTTTTTGGTACAATAATTACAGTTGGTATTAGTTTGTAAACTGGCACTAGATTTATTATGATTATTCATGTCATGCTCATATTTCTTCTAATCCACAAAAATACTGAGGTAAGCCAGGATTTTATCAAGAATATTATATTGTCCTGTTGATGTGCCTGATCTTACATGTGCATGGGAACATTTACTTTGAATGGTAGAACCCACACATCTTTTATGTATGACTTACCTTAACCATGTCAAATGATCATGGACCTTTTAGATAAATCATTTTTTCATCACAAAGAATGGCATTTGTAAATTTAGCTATGGCAAATTGTCCAATAACCTTGTCATAAACGAATGACGAAGATGAAAGTATTATTGTTCTTTATCACTTTCTCACTATCTTAAGAAAAATGTCAAAATTTATATTGTAATAGAGAAGACCTTTGAAATTCGTTATATTTAGTTTTGTGATATGGTTGCACATATCAACATAATTAGGCTACCAATATTGTATTTGTATTTTTTTTTTCATCTTATGACCATCTATGTGTAAGCTACTCCTATAACTAAATTATTAATTTATACAAACCATGTAACATGATTATTAAATAATTTGTATGACTAGAATCATACTTGAGATTATCATTAGAATGATCAAGTAGTCACGCAGTAGTGGCACCGGTAGAATTTCCCCAAACCAATTTGGCAATTTGCAACAAAATTCTGTCTTTCATTACCGGCCTAACTATATAGATCATAGATGGGTAATATTTTATTACTTATATTTAATAAAGCGTGTTGTTATACGCGTGGGACCAATTATTTGTGGGGCAATGGCTGATGCTGATCCACAATTATATCACTCTGACATATATTTCATCCAAAATATATGGTGTAGGTGGAGTTTGTAAACTTATTATAATTTGAACCACCTTAACTAACAATATAATATTGTTACTAAAAGTTACTATCACTGTAGGACCCAATGTTGGCATTACAATAAGGTCATCGTGCTACCTACCATTCCTTAACTAGAGAAGCATTCTAAATTGAGCCATTACTTCTCATGGAAATAAACATTGAAGCAGTAACATGTAAAAATAATATTCTCTCACCGGTACTCATAAATGAATCTCCTTGTGCAGGTACCCAACCTACGCAACTCCTGATTATGGCTACCATCAAGTTAGTCCCTCTTTTGTGTGTATAATTTAAGGACATGACATGAGTTCGGTGTATTAGTATATTGGACATGTTGAGATATGGACTCGTGTTTAGTGTCACTGAAGCATTGGACACAAGCTCTTCCCATTATTTAATACATGCATTTGAATGAATATAATTATAATAAAAGGTAGTTAAAGTTATGTTACATTTTTGTGTCTTGAATGGACAGGCATTGTATAACCCACAAGTACAACAGCCACAATATTACCAGCAATTGTATGGAACACCTTCTTCTACCATGGGCTCTCCCTATTACTATGGTTATTCTTTTCAAGCCCCAATTAGGAGTACATATTCTACAACACCACAGCCACAAGGGCAACAACGCTTACCTGGATCATCATATATATACTATCCTATGCAAATGGAGGGATCCTTCTCCACCTATCCTCCTCCACCTCTTCAAACCACGAGGCAATCCTTTCCTTCTTCTACAGGTAACAAATTAATTTTCTCCACTCTTTTTGTTAGTTTGATATTTTGAATATATTCCTCACACATATATTAAATACTCTTACACGTATAAACAATATGATATATATGATGAATAATGACAATAACATACTTTTTATTATGGACTCACTGTATACAAAGTGTCACATGGACTGAAATCGTGTTTTAAAAACACAATTTCAAAATAAAGTTTTTACGAAATATGCTATAACGAATGTGAAATAAGTTTTTTTTCCCATATATAAATATGATGTGCCTAAGGATTCTGTATGACATGAGACCATAGAGGGGCCACATAAGTAAAAAAAACCCAACCCATATGAATGAGCTGTCTAGACTTATGTACACAAAATGTCACATAGACAGAAATTTTCTTTTAAAAACCCGATTTCAGAATAGAGTTGGTACGAAATATGCTATAGCGAATGTAAAATAAGATTTTTTTACCATATATAAATATGATGTACCTATGAATTTTGTATGACAATGAGAGTCGAGAGACTATATATAGGGGGGCCACATGGGTGAAAAATAAAACCCAACCCATGTGAATGAGCTGTCTAGACTTATTCTATGACCCATTACATGGGTCAATGGAAAAGTAATGACAGGAGAGGCTCGTGTAAACTAATAGTGACTGCATGTGGTTTCAGTATTATAGATGATGGTTGTGTCTGAATATACAGTCAATAGGTCGATGAAAAGCGGCCCACATTGCATGTTAGGGACTGTCATCCCTTTTAAGTACACTTTGATTTTATTGAAAAAAATATATAGCATAAGAAGGGGGCAAGAGATCATGTTGTTGCGTCATTATACTTCACTAGTTAACATGCATGAAATTATGATTTGGTGGGAATGAGTACAGCTGATCAAATTATGTAAAAAATAAAATAAAAATCCTATTTTTTTTCTTCAATATTGCCACTTTATATATGTTCTACAGTCACAATCTCTCATACATCTTTTATTTCCCCCCCCCCCCCCCCCCCCTTTTTTTTTATAATTCAAACACATGACATCTTGCATTGATAGAACATAAAAAAAGAAGAAGGAAATATTAAGAGTTGAACAAAAATTTTTATTTAGAAAATTTTTGCATCCTAAATTAACCAATATATATATATATATATATATATATATTCATGCATGGCTGTGGTTGAGTTGTCATTTCTTAAATGTGTATATATATATATATATATATATTCATGCGTGGCTGTGGTTGAGTTGCCATTTCTTAATGTGTACAGAAAAATCCTAGTAATAATAGCCTAATCTTTATTGGAGAATTCTCATTGGTTATGCATTATCAATAAAAATGCAAAATATATAACATTATTCACCAAAAATGCACAAAAAACACCCACATTCGGTGATTTAAAATGCAAAAAAAAAAAAAAAAAAGGGTTTTCAACTTACTATAGTACTTTTGAAAATATACTCAAACATTATAGTAAGATATAAAAATATTTTATTTTATTCTCTATCTCCTCTCATGTCTCACTTTCTCATTATTTTCTCTTCCACTATAACATTAAAGTAGAATTATTTTCATGTGATGTTTTGTAATTTTTTTTTAAAGAAAAGAAGAGAGATGTAGGGTGCATTGTAAAAGTGGTTAAATAAAATAGAAAAATTAAATTTTTGGAGAGATAAAGTGCAATTTTTTTTTTACACAAACTGATGTAAATACTCTAAGAAACATGAAATACTAACTTTTCCTATGTATGCAATAGAACACATCACTGTTTACTTCGAATAATTATGGACCCCCTTACTTAAGAACAACTTCTTCTCTCTCTTTTTATTTTTTTCAACACTTTAGAATAACTTCAATACTTCATGCAGCAGTGCCCGCGGCCACTGCTTACTATGTTCATAGAAAAAAGAGAGGGTAAAAAGAAAAACAAGAGAAGCGTAGTAATAAACAAATTGTACCGAATTTATGTGGTGTTTTGCCTGGGCATTACGTACCATTATCATTATTTGAGAGGTTTCCTTGCCATGCAATATGAAAAATGGAGTTTCTATGCATATTATATTAGAAAAAACATTTTATGTATGTAAAAATTGCGTATTCACTACATCACTATGAGCACGGGTCGAACGACTAAAATGGTCCCACTATATATGACTCCAATATGATTAAAACAGTACTTCTGCGTATCAAAATAACACAATCCATGAACCTACTTATTTAGCTGGAAATTAAGTAGAGTTTCAAACCTTAAAATTAAAATAACAATTGTAGTGAAAGTAATAACACATATCATAAAGAGTTCGCAGCTAGAAATTTTGATGCTTAATTTGGCTAGAAATAGTGTTAAAACTGTAAAAACTTTAAACTCTCTCTCTACCCCAGACTATTGCAAGTGCTAATAACAATTTTTAACTGTGATGGTGTGCTTCAGATTCACAGACGCCACAGCAAAATACCTCCACAGAAACAGAAGCTGCAGTTGTTACTTCAGATAGTCCAAATACCTAAAAGAAGAACTTACCAATATATACATGGCTTGGATATAAGTTTCAATTGTATAACCTTGACAAATTTATGTCAATCAACTCTCTTTTCGTTTCTGAAATTCTCAACAGTTTATATAATTCTTTGGTTCAATCAAAGCTGTAACATAAGAACTGCTTCAACAGACTACCTTTGTTCTTCTCAGCTATGGCAGGAAAAGATGGACTATCAACTACCTATGGAGATTTTTTGCCCCAAAAAATAATTCTTCTATTTTTTTTCATAGGTTTTTATTTGATTTATTTATTCTAGAAGTATAACAGCTTAACATCTTTCACAAAATGTATGAACAAGAGGGCAGTCAGCCCCTCTAAGAAATTTTGAATTTTAAACGTGCCCATCTATGAATTTTTTTTTCCTCTTTGTTAAAGGGAAATTCTATGTGGAATTTACATAGAATTTATGCTACAAATCATTACACTGTCAAGCATTCTCAATTTCAGGCCTTTCTTTTTTGGTTTGAAATTTCACCATACCAACAATCCAAAGAGCCAGAAGTCTCCAATTTTTCCTACTACGTTACAGCCTGATGAAAACGAATGAGACCTCTGGTGGTGGTGCACACGAAAAGCCAGTGTCTAAGAAACTCCCATACGCACAAAGAATAAGAGATAATTTTTTGTTCATACGCCAATCGGTCTCAATGGGGGGCTCATATATAACTACACTTCATTATGGCCATGCAAAGAATAATGCCTATGCATTACTCCATTTGGAATCTTGGATGTTGCAAACCTTGTGGAGTAGCACCTCAGATGTTACTTCATTTAATCTTGGCATGCCTAACTAATAGTTGCTCATAACCATTAGCATCTCCCACCCCAACACAATGGGCATGTATCCGGCCATGTATCTCTCAATATATTCTCTCGAATGTTCATTCTAGTAAATAGACTGTGCAACCATCGAGCACCTTCGTACTAAAATTTTGGTAGCATTACTATATATATATATATATATATATATATATATTAAAATCTTTCCAAAAAGACTAGCATATATAATAACATCTAAAGTGTCTAATTATATCCTACACTTATTGATCACATTAGATATATAAGTATCCTTTATTCCTCTCAAGGTCAATACTCAAAGCAATGTTTGACCACCCAAAGATATCACGATGTACTCACAATTAACTCATCATCGTCATAGAATGCCGGCCATAACCTGCATCAACACAAGATAGGTGTCAAAACTCCATGCGCTTTTCATCTTGACCATTTCTTGTCCAGAGGCTTATTGAACTAAAAAAGAAATAAGTTTTCCCTTTACTGGTCTCCACAAATTATACAACATTGTATTCTAAATTTGCCTCTACATTAAACATTAAACATTCTATGTGTCAATAAATTATATATATATATATATATATATATATATATATAAAAGGAATCCTATTTCCATTAGAAATAGGTGTATGTGTTGCCCAAGAAGTCAAAGACTCTTATTCAATTAAGAATATGAGTGTAAGCGGCAGAGCTTTTATATAAAGCATATTATGTGCTTTCACGTACGTACACAATGAGAGAGATTGAGAGAATGACAGCTAGAGTCCAGCCCATATATATATATATATATATATATATATATATAAAAGGACACCTATTTCCATTAGAAATAGGTGTATGTGTTGCACCAGAAGTCAAAGACTCTAATTCAATTAAGAATAGGAGTGTAGGCGGCAGAGCTTTTATATAAAGCATATTATGTGATTTCACGTACACAGTGAGAAAGATTTAGAGAGACTGAAGAGTGAAACATAGATTTGAAGCCGACGGAAGGAAAAAGATTAGTGCTTTGTGCGGCACTGAGGGAAAAAAAAGTGATTTTTCTTTTGCTTAAGACATACAAGGAAAATAAATTGAGGATTTTCTTTAGGATGATTATTTGGGTGCTACAACTACAGAGAGTTGAAGTATTCAGAGTGGAAGATCTTGCTACCGGGTTTTGTGGTAAGGTTGTATTTGTTCCTAGAGGTATTATTGTATTTTTCCAATTTATTGTGAATTCAAGTTTTGGGTATAACTTGAGTGTTGTAATTTCTATTTTATTATAGTGGATTGATTGGATTTGCCCCGTGATTTTTCCCTCTACACTGGAGGGTTTTCCATGTAATTTCTTGGTGCTCTTGTTGGTTGTTTTTTTTTTCTCGCTTCCATAGATTTCTATTTTCTTTATTGCTTGGGTTATATTTAATTTAATTCACATATAGATGGGGATTTATCCTAACAAGTGGCATCAAAGCATTGGTTGTTGGACGTGATTGTCTTGTGTTGAATTAAATAGAAAATAGGAATATGCATATGAGTACTATGATTAAACTCACGACATCAAATTATTCGATTTGGAAGCTGATGATGAAGGATGTTCTTTACTGTATGGATTTGCATGACCCTATTGAGGGTGATAGTGCTAAGCCAAGTGAGATGTCTAATAAAAACTGGGAGAAATTAAATAGAAAACCATTGGATGTAATTAGACAATGCATCAGTGTGAGTGTGTTTCATCATGTATCTCAAGAGACTAATGAAAAAGCTCTTTAGGAAAAATTGAAGGGTCTCTATGAAAGAAAGATAGCTTAAAATAAAGCTTTTGTGGCTAGAAAGTTTGTGAATTTGAAGCTTAAGAAAAGGAGATCCGTTGCCGAGCATTTGTGAGTTCCAAGACTTGGTGAATCACATGGTTATAATGAAGCTGATAATTGATGATGAGTTTCAAGCTTTATTACTTCTGAGTTCCTTACTTGATAGTTGGGAGACTTTGGTGGTGTCACTTAGTAACTCTGCTTCAAATGGTGTGTTGCAACTTGCAATGGTCAAGGATAGCTTGTTCAATGAAGAAACAAGAAGAAAAGACGCAAAGATAATGCATAGGCTCTTGTCACAGAGAACAGGGGGAGGTGTAAGACTAGAAATTCTAAGGGGCGTGGTAAATCTAGAAGTCAGTCAGAATCGAAAGGAAAATTCAAGTGTTTCTACTGTGACAAAGAAGGTCACATAAGAAGAAACTGCAAGCTTGGAAGAATAAACAGAAAGATGAGAAAAATCAGAATAAGGTAGAAGAACAAAATACCATTGCTATCTCGACAATTGAAGATGTGGTGATCTGTGTAGGAGAGGATAAATGTTGCAATGTTTCACATCCTTATGTTGAATGGGTGATTGACTCATTCTCATCCTGTCATGTCACTCCAAGAAAGGAGTTCTTTACTTTATATAAAGCAGGAGACTTTGGGAGAGTGAAGATGTGCAATAACAGTTATGCTGACATTGTGGGAATTGGAAATATTTGTGTTGAGACTAACACTGGATATACCTTGACATTGAAGAATGTGCGACATGTGCCTGATATGCGCTTGAATCTGATTTCTACTCACTCATATTCTGGATAAAGAAGGCTATGGTAACTATTTTGGAGATGGTAAATGGAGACTCTCTAAAGGATCATTGGTGCTTGTTGGAGGGAAGATTTGTTGTACACTTTACAAGACACAAGTAAAGGTGTGCAAAGATGTTGTTAGTGCAACTCAGGAAGATTTTACGCCTAACTTGTGGCATAGGCGGCTGGCTCATATGAGTGAAAAAAGGTTGTAGATTTTGTCAAAGAAGCCTCTCATTTCTTTTGCCAAAGGTATGTCACTTAAACCTTGTGATTATTGTTTATTTGGAGAACAACATAGATTGTCTTTTCGCATTCCTTCTACTAGAAAGCCCAATGTGTTAGATCTTGTTTATTCTGATGTATGTGGTGCCATTGATGTGGAGTCCTTAGGTGGTAATAAGTATTTTGTTACTTTTATTGATGATGCTTCACGAAAGGTGTAGGTGTATTTTTTTTGAAAACTAAAGACCAGGTATTTGAGTACTTCAAGAAATTCCATGCCATGGTGGAAGAGAGAAATGGAAGCCTTTGAAGTGTCTCCGTACTGACAACGGATGTGAATATACGTCTAATGAGTTCAAGAGTTACTGCTCCGAGAAAGGTATTAGATATGAGAAGACAGTTCCTAGTACCCCATAGCAAAATGGTGTGGCAGAGAGAATGAATCGCACTATTGTTGAGAAGGTCAGATGTATGCTGAGAAGGTCAGATGTATGCTGAGAATGTCTAATCTGCCTAAGTCATTCTGGTGTGAAGCTGTTCAAACTGCGTGCTACCGAATTAATCGGTCTCCATCAGTTCCATTGGAGTTTGATATTCCAGAGAGAGTTTGGACTGGTAAAGATGTTTCTTACTCTCACTTGAAGGTATTTGGGTGCAAGGCATTTGCACATGTGCCTAAGGAACAAAGATTGAAGCTTGATAGCAAAGCCATTCCTTGTATATTTGTTGGATATGGAGATGCAGAATTTGGCTACAAGTTATGAGATCCTAAGAAAAAGAAGATGATTAGAAGTCGAGCTGTAGTTTTTCATGAGAATGAAAATTTGGCAGATCTTGAGAAAACTGAAAAGACAAAGGATGCTACTGTAGGTGTTCCCGACCTTACACCTACCTCTTCTTCCTCCAATCATTCCACAACTAATGAAGAGGTACAAGATGAGAATCTTGGTGATGATCCAATAGCAGTTGATAGTGATGTGTAGCAGAAGTTGATGGTGATGATGCTTAAGATATTGAAGATGTTGAACAGGGGGAGTAGCCTGTTCCACCAAAGATGGAAGAACCTCAAGTGATTAGGTCTACTAGGGAGTGTCGTCCCTCGACTAGATATCTCTCTTCTGAGTATATTTTGCTTACTGATGAGGGGGAGCAAGAATGCTTTCAAGAAGTAGATTCTCATAAGGACAAGCAAAGCTGGATGAAGGCTATGCAAAAAGAGATAAATTCTTTGCATAAGAATAAGACTTATGAGTTGGTTGTTGTAAAAAGTTTAGACCCCTTAAACCCAAACAGATTAACCTAGATATTTAGCTAAGCGATTAACTTAGGTAAATTAAGCAATTCTAGGTTAACACATATATATCATATCATGCAAAAGTGCGGAAAATAAATAACACACGATATGATGACCCAGGAAACCAAACCGGTAAAAACCTGGGGAGGATTTAACCTAGCTATCCTCAAGGTAAAACCGAATTCACTATGAAAGAATTGAAGTTTACACAATAGTGACTTAGACCACTAACATTTTATTGCTACCTTAAGTAGGAAACTTACTACCACGACCACGTGACAGCTCCGAGTCCACGGACTACTTCTTTCCTTGAATTCTCAGTAAAGCACAAGCACACCTGCTTGTATATCTTGAAGCTCTTGATTTTGCAACTGAATGATCACCAAGCTCTTGACATCAATCTTGAATTTGGAAACCCTAAGTGTATGTGAAGGTAAATATCTCTAGATCTCACAATAAGATTCACAAACACAGCATTCAGAACACTAAAAACATGGCTAGAGTTTTCCCTTTTATACTTAGGGAAAAATATAAAACCCTACACGTCAAACGGGCTTGGGCTGAGTTGGAAATTCTGCAAAAAAAATAATCTGCACGATTTTTGATCGATTGAGTCTAATTCTCGATCGATCGAGCCAGGCAAAATTGCACAGTAACTCCTGCAGTAACTCGATTCCAACTTTACATAAAAACTTCATACTTTGAGCAAGTCTAAACAAGACTAATAATATTTTGATCATGGTTTGCCAACATTACAGAATGAAGTTCAAATACATTAGTTTCTAATTCCTTAGAACCTAACAGTTGTGACCAAAGAGAAGCTTAAGCTTTGTGCCGGAGCAACTAGCATGAATTCTAACTGAAGAGTTGGGATGAAGATCTCTTTCCTTGATGGGCTGGAGGGGGAGATTGTTGAGGTGCACGACACCTAGAGTCCAGCCCATATATATATATAAGGAATCCTATTTCCATTAGAAATAGGTGAATGTGTTGCATAAGAAGTCAAAGACTCTTATTCAATTACGAATAGGAGTGTAGGCGGCAAATCTTTTATATAAAGCATATTATGTGCTTTCACGTACACAACGAGAGAGATTTAGAGAGACTAAAGAGTGAAATACAAATTTGAAGCCGACTGAAGGAAAAAGATTAGTGCTTTGTGCGACACTGAGGAAAAAAAGAAAATGTAATTTTTCTTTTACTCAAGACACACAAGGAAAATAAATTGGGGGTTTTATCTAGGGCGATTATTTGAGTGCTACAACCACAGAGAGTTGAAGTATTCAGAGTGGAAGATCTTGCTACCAGGTTTGTGGTGATGTTGTATTTGTTCCTAGAGTTATTATTTTATTTTTCTAATTTATTGTGAACTTAGGTTTTTAGTATAACTTGAGTGTTGTAATCTCTATTTTATTATAGTAGATTGATTGGATTTGCCCCGTGGTTTTTCTCTCTACACTGGAGATTTTTCCACGTAATTTCTTGGTGTTCTTGTTGGTTGATTTTTTTTTTTTTTTTTTTGCTTCCATAGATTTATATTTTCTTTATTGCTTAGGTTATATTTAATTTGATTCACACATAGACGGGAATTTATCCCAACAAAAAAAAAAAAAAATATATATATATATATATATATATTTTGCATCCTTTTCAAGCTTACACCCTTGGTCAAACCTTTGTCTACCATTATCCTTTTTCCAAAAAATAATAAATAAAAAGATTCTTTTAATTTGAAATATATCCATTTTATATCTGTATTAAATATTACAAATTTAAAAGTGTTCAAATTATTATGTCATTTAAAATTTTGAATGACGTGGCAATATATACAATGTTAGATCTAGAAAATAAAATTTGAATTATGAACGAACTCAAAGAGCGATAGGATATAATTTAACCTAAAAAAGTTGTAGAAATAAGTTATAACTTTTTTTCCTTTTCAAAATGACAAAATGGCTAAAAGAAAAGGATCTTTATGGTGCATTTCTCTTGCTCCTGTTTTGTTCCCTTCATTTCGTCAGAAATATGCAAATAATTTTTTTGTTTTAGAATTTTAGTTGATAGCCATAATACTTGCTCGTCGGAAATATGTAAATAATTTTTTTGGTTTAGAATTTTAGTTGTTGGCCATAATCGATCCTTGGCTTAAGGGAGAGAGAGAGAGAGAGAGAGAGAGAGAGAGAGAGAGAGAGAGAGAGAGGGAGAATAATTCAAAATATTTATTAGTTTTATTGAAAATGTGGATGAAATTCTAAATAAGAAGTGGTAGAAACAAGATATGCCAATATAAACATATCTTTTAAACCAAAATTGTGTCCTGAATGTTCAAATTTGGACAAAATTTCAGACGGGGTCATAGCTAGTAAATACCAAATGGCTCTTTCTAGTTGATGGAAAGAATTGAAGGAAGACTATTATGAACCCGTTGGCTGCCCCATAGCTTTTTAGGTTAGAGCCGGTGGGATTGAGACTGCAAGTTAATTTTGTAGTTTAGCAAGACTGTTTATCATTACCTACCTGCGACCACAGCAATGGCTTGATTTATGCTCAATGCATTAGCTGGTTATGATCTCATTGGCCAAGTCAATATACAAGCTAAGTGAAGTGAATCACATCCTTGTAACCTTGTACTGCAGTGATTTCTTCAAATAACGTAGAGAATGCTAGTAAAACTGCGGGGAATATTACTTTTAATTTCTGAATTAAGGTAGGAATAGGATAAAAAAGTATATAGAAGAATTAACGTATGCGGAAGATATATTAATTTATGAATGGTACATGCACGTTCCAACACAGAAATCCATCTATTTCACACTGCAATATGCAATCCAGCGTAGATACACAGTTTATTGTAGTCAATGTGAATACTGGTGTGACTGTTGAGAGCAAAGCAGACTAAATTGTACGTTGCCAAATACATTAAACTATCTGTTGTACAATTCTTGCTAAATTCAGAAGCCATGGGCCACCGGAATTATGATATTTTGCTTCAAAACCAAAAACAGATAACCAGTACAGTCAGGAGAGAATTATGACCCCCACAACAATGGTTCTTTTCGTTCAACCCCAACATTCTCCAGCCACCACCTCTCTCTCTCTCACTCTCTCTCTCTCTCTCTCTCTCTCTCTCTCTCTCTCTCTCTCATGAGCTTTCAATTACATCTTACATCATCTTTCAAACAAGGCTACAATCTCACTAACTATAATAAGACCCTCTTTGCATTTGAAACACACTCAACCCTTTTTGCTATCTAGGATACTATTGCGCTTATATCATGAAGCCCTTTGAAATTTCATTAAGCATTAATCCATTAGCTTCTTCTGCTTCTTCAGATCATACAGATACTAAGCCTCTCAATCTTTTCCCAAGAATGGACCAGAATTCTCTTCATCCACATTCATCGCTAAGCAATCTACCTAGCTGGCTTACTGTGTCAATGGAAGAAAACCCTAAAGCATTCAGTGATGATAATGAGGATGTCACCGTGGCCTTAAACATTGGCCTTCCTAATCATTCGAGTGGTTCCATTGATGCAAATACAATGGAAATTGCAAACATAGCAGCTAATAATTATTGGATACCTACTCCCGAACAAATACATATTGGTTTCACTCATTTTTCTTGCCATGTCTGCCTCAAAACCTTCAACCGCTACAACAATCTTCAGGTGCAATTTTTATTTACATTAAAAGCTAGATCTTCAGGTGCAATTCTTCTAATTTCCTCAAAAAAGTTTCAACTTTTGTCAACTTTTTCATATATATATATATATATATATATTCCATTCAATGGCTTTTTAACTTTTACCTGCATTGAATTAGATCTTAATCCGTAATTCAAGTACCTCTTGTGGTGCTTGGATATTGGGGTTTGAACCCCATCAACCCCATAAAGCTAGCGACAGATTTGAGATTTTTCTTATAAAACTAATATAGATTTTCATGGTAGATGCACCTATGGGGGCATGGATCACAGTATCGACGAGGGGCAGATTCGCTGAAGGGAAGCCAGCCACAACCCATGTTAGGCATTCCATGTTATTGTTGTGCTGAAGGGTGCAAGAACAACATAAGCCACCCAAGAGCAAAGCCTCTAAAAGATTTCCGAACTTTGCAAACCCATTACAAGAGGAAGCACGGAATGAAGCCCTTTGCATGTCGCAAGTGTGGGAAGCTCTTGGCTGTGAAAGGTGACTGGCGAACCCACGAGAAGAATTGTGGAAAGCGCTGGCTTTGTGTTTGCGGTTCTGACTTCAAGCATAAGAGATCTCTCAAAGACCACATTAGAGCATTTGGTTCTGGTCACAGCCCATGTCCTCCTATATTTGAGGGTTTTGATGAGGTACTCAAGGACACCTTCCCCTTTTATCTTTGTCTAGTATTGCTAGGGCACGCTTAATTAATTTTCACTTATAATTGGATTAATCAACTATACGTGAATTACGATCCTAATTAATCTATTTGAGTATACACAGCTTTTTAATTTTTTTGAGAAGATTTGGAACTACAGTTTGATTTTTGTTGTTTTACATATCCTATACTAAATGTATATTTAAGATTGATGTATGTATAAAATGTTGCACTTGAAAGCATCAAATTAACGTAGCTCAGATTGGTCAATTTGATGCTAAACCAGTAACTACCCAATTACCACCGTTTTGCTAAGACATGCTCTATCATTGTCCCCTTCTTTTTTCTTTCTTTTTTTTTTTTTTCAAAATAAAAGGATATGAATAAATAATAATAGACAACACAAATTGGATTTGGGGCTACAGAGCCAGATGGAATATTTGTTTGTTTTTAATCTCTAACTCATTCTTAGATTGTATTTAAAAAAAAAAAAACTCTTTCTTGGATTGCTAAATCTATATTTGCAGTAGTCTAACCACCATATATAATCGATGCATAAATAGTTTACTTTTGTTATTAAATGCTGCTGCAAACTCAAATCAACTAAGGTATTGATGTATAATTGCAGTTTTTTGCAGATCTAAATCCTCATATGGACATGCAGTAACCCTTCCACGAGGGCAACGAAGTGGCAGATATGTCGACAAAGGAAGACCAAGGCAACAAGTAGAACTTTCTCTCTTATTTCTTGGGTAATGTTTAATGAACGAAACACAGGGCCGTAGTTGTTTGTCTGTTTGTGCAGGGGTGGCTTGATGCATTTTAGGGCCTAAGGCGAAAATTGATTTTCTTATTTTAGTTGTAAAATTACTGCTAATTAACATGAATTACGTTGAATTTTTTTCTTATTTTAGAAATTTTATAGACAAAAAAAAAAAAATTGATAAAATTTTTCATATTTGTTGATGTGGTAGATTAATAGTGTTAAGTTGGTAAGTAAAAGAGTGACGTTAATGGTAGACTTAGATGAAAACTAGTAAAAGTTTGCTAACTAAACTTTTATTATTATTCTTATTTTTTTTAGACGTGCAACATTCACAATATTTTTTACAACAAATCCTAGGTTTTAAGTTGTTTTTGTTTTCTATTTGAAAATATCACTATAATTATTTTTTGCCAACAATAACAAGCTGTAACAACCTATTACTTAGTATTAGTTGTAAAAATGTTATGAAAAATATTATGAACATTGCATTGTTCTCTATTTTTTATTTGTTTTTCATCTGGTAAAAAAATATTATTTTATTTATTGATTATAAATAACCTTATTATTTAAAATTTGGGGGCCTTTTTTTTACTTGGGGCCTTAGGCGGTTGCATCTTTTGCTTCACCATTCAGCCGGCCCTGTGTTTGTGATAAAGAAAAGTATTAAAATTACTATAAATTTTATAACAAAATTTCACAAAAATAATATGGTAATGAATATGATTGTTAGATTTGTTTTTATATATTTTTTAATTTTATATAGAATCAAGTCAAAGTATAATTTAACAATTTTCATAATTGAAAATATTGGTTTTGTAGTTTCCATATAAAGCAGAACAATAAGCACAAATACAATTAACCACTCTATAAGCAACATAGTAGGTTGAGGAACTTTTATCCTTACCAATCATTTGACACAATTCAACAATAAATAACTTTTATTAAAAAGCATATGTGTGCCCTAGATCTGTCACCATCCTCATCACAATTTTAAAGAAAAAACAGAATATAAATTATATATTACTCACTTTTAAGTATATACTACATGTCAAGGAATAGTGTACAACTGACTGAGCAAGGTCGATGGCTTTTCATCAAAAAGTTCATTGTGTTGTTCATCTATTTTGGCTGATATAACATGTCTAGCACGTTATCAAAAAAAAAAAAAAAAAAAAACTTGTCTAGCATAAATTTCAAACGATTTTAATACATTATTATAAAGACTTTAACTTTGGACCGCCAAAAAAAAAATCTATAACTTTAAGGCATAAATAATGTAATAATAAATAAATTAGATAATAAGATTATTATTTATTGGAGAGATTCACAATGAGTTGAAAGTCACAAGTAGTTTTTGATGTTGAAGAATAAAAGGCTTATAATTTTACAGAATAAAATAAAAGAAATAAAAAGTCAGAACAAAGAAACCAAAAGATCGAAATAGTATATGAGATTTAATTCTATCGTGATTTTTTAAAATTATACTTAGTAAGAATTAAGATATCAAAAACCTACTAACTTGTGTATAGAATGATTGTACTTATAAGTTGCAATTATTATTCTTATTTCTACTTTAATAATAAAATGAGCATTTAAAAAAAATATTGTTAAAACTAGGCTTCACAAAAAAAAGGTGATTTATTAAAAAATAGTGTGATTTTTTTAGAACAATTTGATTCTGTAAATGCATATCTTTAATATAAGATAAATTATGGAATATTAATTAGATTAAAAAAAGCTTACAAATGATTATTTTAAGTTGTATTAAAAGAAAGTTTCGTGAATTTTTTTATTTGTATTTTGTCGGCATTGAAGAAATACTAGTTTGATTTAATTTTTTTTAATATTTAGTTATAAAATTTATTATTTTTTTTAATTCTAAAAATCTTTTGGTTCACGTTTTGCCTCCAGAAAGATTAGCTCCAAAAAAACAAAAACTATAAAAGAATAAAGTGAGGGGACAAGAAAAATCGTAGGAGGATAAACCAGAAATCGGCTAGTAGTTGCAACACATATAGATCTTAGCAAAGGAAAAAAATAAAAGAAAGGAACGGGATAACAATAAGTTACAACAAGAAGCTTCTATAAGCATATTATAAACACCCTTTAATTAGTCTAATAAAACCTAATTTGTTGAGGCTAGAAGCACTTGATTAATTATTTTGTCCAAATTCACGAAAGATGACCCAGTAGGGCCAGTGGCCTCCTCTGTCAATTTCTTCCATTCAATAGCTTTTTTCTTTAACTTTTGTCCCTTCTCTCCCGCCATCAGCTCTCTAACAAGGCTCTCTATTTCAACTCTCTTTGCATCACTCACTATCTCCATGCCTATGCCCCATTCAATGCAAGTATAACGACAGTTGGTTTGTTGCTCAGCAAAGAAAGGCCAAGAGATCATCGGCACTCCTCCACACACGCTTTCAAGTGTGGAATTCCATCCACTATGAGTTAAGAACCCCCCAATAGATGGATGACTCAAAACTTCTTCTTGAGAACACCAATTTGCTAAGAGACCCCTTTCTTTGGTCTCTTCTAAGAACTTAGGAGGAAGAACAGCCGAGTCACCACTTACAAGATCAGGCCTTATGATCCACAAGAATGCTTGCTTGCTATTTGCTAGTCCCCAAGCAAACTCAATTAATTGATTGCTTGTCATGATAGTGATGCTTCCAAAATTCACATAAACAACAGAGTTTGGTTCACTTTTCTCTAGCCATTCGATGCACCTTTCCTCTTCTTTCCAAAGGTTTGATCCAATCAATTTATAATTGTTATCAGGGATCTGATTTACGAGAAGTTGTAGGGGACCAATGGAGCAAATAGAAGGATACATGGTTGAAAGTCCTTCTAATACTTCATGCTCTAAAGCATCAAAAGTATTTAAGATGACAGCAGAAGCTCTCTGAGCTCTCTCAGTTTCAAACATTGCAAAATTCAGCATAATATCATCCCGGTCTGTGGTTGTAACGAAGCTCGGGAGATCCCTCAAACGGATACCTTTCATTCCTGGAATCCAATCTATGATTGTATCTAAATGCCCATTTGTCAAATAACTCTCATCTGCACATAGAAATTGCATAATCATTATAAAAAATTTAATATAAAAATTCAGACAAGTAATTATATTGGTACTACAATATCTGAAAATGGATTAATTACATGGTTTATGTTAAATTATATAAATCTAAGAACAACCGTATCAGCTCTTCTAAAAGATTCCGTCTATTTTATACAAAAAATCTATTTTTTCTATTTTACACCATCATTTTTACAGAACACCCATATCAGTTTATCTATTTTACAAGATATTTCAATAAAATATTCATTCTTCATCAGTTTCAAAAGAAGGTTTCTGAAGGGAGCTAAGCAATGTTTATTTATGGAGACACTTAAGGATGGTATGTCTTGGGTGGCATCAATATTAGACTCAGGAAGACCATCAGGAATGGTTTCGAACTGAAAGGAGGGAAGGGCATTGAGAGAGTCGGGACCTCTGGATTTTAAAAGGCGCTTATGGTTGTACTCTGTGTTTACAAAGGTGATATGAAAGCCTTTGTAGTGAAGGATTTTTGATAGCTTTAGCATGGGGTTTATGTGGCCTTGAGCTGGGTAGGGGACACAAACTGCATGAGGTTTCTCCGTTAAACTTAGGGAACCCATCTCTCTCTCTCTCTCTCTCTCTCTCTAGGGCCTAAGCAAGTATGCAGAATTGAAAACGAGAAGGATATTTTTTGGGGCAAGAGAATTGGCTTTGTTTATAGAGCCGAAAGAGGTAAAATCCTGAGGGGTGTGTTTGCTCGAAGATGAAATAAGGTGAAAAATTTTGGAGAAAAAATAGGGAGGAAAATTTTTTGAAATGTGTTTGGTTGGAGAGGAAGGAAAATAAATTATGAGACTCACGTGTTTTATTCTTAGACTTACTAACAAGTTTTCTCTCCAAAACGAATAGAAACTGAAGGAAAAAATTGTCCATCATTTTTGGACAAAAATACCCCATGTGCAAGGCTTGTCTACGCTGGTTTTTTTCTTTTTTCATTTTCTTTTTCTTTCCTCCTGGACTTGCCTCTTCTTCCCTTTTCTTTTTTGTTTTTTTTTTATTTATTTTTTTTAATTTTTATTTACTGGACGTTGCCTCTACTTCCATTTTTTTTTTACTGCGCAGGCTTCCTACACGTCTAGTGCTCATATTCTTCTTCTTTTTTTGTTTTTGTTTTTGTTTTTGTTTTTGTTTTTTGTTTAGATGTGATTTTTTTTTCCTATACATAATTTTTATTTTTTAATTAAGTGATTAATTTTTTTTGGTTGTTTATCCATTTTTTGGTTTTAATTGAGCATATTTTTTAACTAGAGTATATGCGTAAATTTATACAAATTTACTTTTTCTATCTTTTTATTTTTTCACTCTCTATCAAACAAAAAAAAGAAGAAAATTAGAATCTTTTTTATTATCTCACTTTTCAGCCTCCTGTAATTTCCTATCTTCCAACTTTTTTATCGCACTTTGTTTTGTCCTCACCCATCGCAAATAATGATGAATTGGCAGTCAATTTATACAAATTTGTAAATTTATATAAATTTATAAATATATACCAATTCACTTTTTCTATCCTTCTATTTTTTCACTCTCAATCAAACAAAAAAGAAGAAAATTAGAATCTTTTTTATTATCTCACTTTCAAGTAATACTACATACATAAATTATTTTACAATATTTTTACAAAATATTAATGTGGCCAACTTTTTATTAATTTTCATCTAAACTTATCATTAATATCACATTTTCATTTATTAATAATTACTCACCACATCAACAATTTATAAAAAAAAAGAGAAATGATATGTCCACAACATTTTTCACAACATTTTCTCAACAAATCCTAAGTGGCAGGTTGTTACTGGTTGTTATTGTTGGGGTAAAAATGTAATCTTAGTGTTAGGTTCAAATTTAAACCTATAACAACTAATCACCTATGATTTGTTGTAAAAATATTGTGAACATAACACCTCTTAATAAATTATAAAATAATTTATATATCTGATATTATTCCTCACTTGTCAGCATCCCGTAATTTCCTATCTTCCAACTTTTTTATCGCACTTTGTTTTGTCCTCACCCCTCAGCCATCGCAAATAATGATGAATTGGCAGTCAAATAAATCATACGCGCGTGCCGACTTGTGTTTTTTTTTTAAAATTTTAACATTACGTACGGCTAGTAGCGATGGTCATTTACGCCTCTGACTGAAACTGAAAATCGAAATTTGAAATCAACCATATCGTTTCATTCACATTCAAGCAACGGTTTCAGATATTCAGAAAAAAAAAAAAAGTGAAATTTTTTTTTTTGTATAGTAATAAACAGTAAACACTGAATTTGGATCCGTTCCTACATTTTAAAATTACCATGACGTATAATACTAAATTTATAAAAACAAGTAGATTTCAGTTAGTTTAACTGATAAAGTCTTTAATGATTGTATAAGAGATTTGTGGTTTAATCCATGCCTACACCAAATTTGTATTTTAGTCTGATGATAAAGAATTATTATTAAATACAAATGTCATATGTTGAAACTCTCTAAAAAATAAAATTTGTAAAAACAAATAAACCAGAAGATGAAATAGTATATGAGATTTAGTTCTATGAGTTCTCATTCACACGGTACGGTAAGTTTTTTAATACATGTAATAATGTAAATTCTTAAGTCAGGGTAAGACTTATTACGTTAGATTATTTGGAAAAAAAAATTATAACTCTTTGTCATACATTTAACATAAAAAATACAAAAAATTATATCTTTTAAAAACATGTAATAAGTTACCGAATATTACAGGATTCTAAAACAGAACTTTACTCCACTTTTGGGTAGAGAAGTGGCATGTAATGACTTCTTATTGACTTAGCCAATTTTTGATTGCCTAGAGAAATGACATTTGATTGTCGTATAACAAAAAAACAAAAAAACTGTTTTGTAATTCTATAATAATAAAAAAATATTTTTGTTAACGGTGTCTTTAAGACATTTGTTAATAAATTTTTTAAAGAACATTTTAATATCACTTTTATGATAAATTTAAATTATTATAAAAAAAATTAATTACTTTTTTATTTTTCATTAAAAGTTTTTAAAAATATATCATAATTTTAGGGTATCCATAAACTTATCACTTAAAAATAATAGCACGCTAAGAATCTTGTAGCCTTGCTAATTAACACTTCATGATATTTTTAACGAAGATATATCTAAAGTTTAAACCTCCACTTCCCATTATAACCACCCAATTATCAAATTAAAAAAAAAAAAAAATGCACGAGTGCACACTCACATTTACAAATAAGATTTTTATTTTTAAAATTCTTTTAAATAAAATCACTATATGAATTCTATCGGTGTAAATTGGAAACTTTATCACTTATATACAAGAATATAAGTATATAACACTATGCATCATAAGTTGGTGTGTCTTCCAGCGAAAACTTAATTAGATTTGACCCTATCAGTTATTAGTTATTAGGGCCTTTCATCAGTGCTGCCATATCACATCTTTTGAGAACACAACTAAATTCTTATGTATAACTAGAATGCAACTTCATGCAAATGCATGGATGTATTTAAAATTAAACAAAATTTTTATCATAAAAATATAAATAATTAGTCAAATTATTATTTAAAAAAAAACATGTAACACATACATTAATGCATACGTATAGATACATTTAAAATTAAACACAATTTTTATCATAAAATGTAAATAATTAGTCAAATTATTTTTTTAAATAAACATAATTAGTCACATATTAAAATTCTTACCTAAATTTTAGTACTACTTATGTTCATTTTTTATTTCTAATTTTTTAAAAGATAGAACGTCTGGTGATTTTTATTTTATTTATTTTTTGTGAAATATTTGGTGATTTTTATTGAGTATATATAATTGTTTTTTTTATTTATTTTAAAGTTCATTAATATTAGATTCTTAGTATTCTGCACTCATTAACTCATTTGACACAAAGATTTAAAAACTTAAGTAGACACATGACACATGCTTAAGTGGATAATTATGGTGTAGTTCCCACATAATTTAGACACGTGCAAAATTGGATTATAATTTCATATTCTAATTCAACTTTCTCTAAATTTTACCTATTAATATATATATATATATATATATATATATGACTTATAAATTTGAATTTTTTTTAGTTATATGATTATATTTTTATGGTTTATTATATTGGACTTTTCGTTTTTTACACTAAATTAACTAATTTAGCACAAAAATTTAAAAAATTTAAATTAGATGAGACACGTTGTGCAAAATTAAACTTTAATTGAAATTTAATTTTTATACAAAATTAACTTACTTGGCACAAAATTCTAAAATTTAGATTAGATGAGACACGTGGTACAAAATTAGACTCTAATTGAATTTCGATTTGAAATTTAATTAAATTTTCTCTCTACTTTACCTATTATATATATATATATATATATATAGAGAGAGAGAGAGAGAGAGAGAGAGAGAGAGAGAGAGAGAGAGAGAGAGAGAGAGAGAGAGAGAGATAGATAGATAGATAGGTAGATAGATAGATAGATAAAAAGTCCCGCCTTTTCTTGTCCTGTTTGATAATTAAGGTCATAACTTTGATTTGCAGAAAGTGGATGAGTTCATGTTCATCGCTTAATTTTAAAGTTCATTAATATTAGATTCTTAGTATTCTGCACTCATTAACTCATTTGACACAAAGATTTAAAAACTTAAGTGGACACATGACACATGCTTAAGTGGATAATTATGGTGTAGTCCCCACATAAATTTAGACACGTGCAAAATTGGATTATAATTTCATATTCTAATTCAACTTTCTCTAAATTTTACCTATTAATATATATATATATATATATATGACTTATAAATTTGAATTTTTTTTAGTTATATGATTATATTTTTTATGGTTTATTATATTTGGCTTTTCGTTTTTTACACTAATTTAACTAATTTGGCACAAAAATTTAAAAATTTAAATTAGATGAGACACGTTGTGCAAAATTAAACTTTAATTGAAATTTAATTTTTACACAAAATTAACTTACTTGGCACAAAATTCTAAAATTTAGATTAGATGAGACATGTGGCACAAAATTAGACTCTAATTGAATTTTGATTTGAAATTTAATTAAATTTTCTCTTTACTTTACTTATTATATATATATATATATATAGAGAGAGAGAGAGAGAGAGAGAGAGAGAGAAATAGGTAGATAGATAGATAGATAAAAAGTCCCGCCTTTTCTTGTCCTGTTTGATAATTAAGGTCATAACTTTGATTTGCAGAAAGTGGATGAGTTCATGTTCATCGCTTAATTTTAAAGTTCATTAATATTAGATTCTTAGTATTACTCATTAACTCATTTGACACAAAGATTTAAAAACTTAAGTAGACACATGACACATGTTTAAGTGGATAATTATGGTGTAGTCCCCACATAAATTTAGACACGTGCAAAATTGGATTATAATTTCATATTCTAATTCAACTTTCTCTAAATTTTACCTATTAATATATATATATATATATGACTTATAAATTTGAATTTTTTTTAGTTATATGATTATGTTTTTTATGGTTTATTATATTGGACTTTTCGTTTTTTACACTAATTTAACTAATTTGGCACAAAAATTTAAAAATTTAAATTAGATGAGACACGTTGTGCAAAATTAAACTTTAATTGAAATTTAATTTTTACACAAAATTAACTTACTTGGCACAAAATTCTAAAATTTAGATTAGATGAGACACGTGGCACAAAATTAGACTCTAATTGAATTTTGATTTGAAATTTAATTAAATTTTCTCTTTACTTTACATATTATATATATATATAAATAGATAGATAGATAGATAGATAAATAGTCCCGCTTTTTCTTGTCCTGTTTGATAATTAAGGTCATAACTTTGATCTGCAGAAAGTGGATGAGTTCATGTTCATCGCTTATAATCATAAATATAAAATAAAAAAATTATTTTGGAGGTATCCTCAACTTGTTCATGTCCATAGCGCCTATTTTATAGGTATGACTTACATTCAATAAATAATTTGGTATTTGACAAATTGGTAATTGGAAAATGCTATAGAGTGTTTTAAGGATATTGGTTAATAATCTATTTAGAAAAGTTTTGACATCATTCTTATAGGAAATGAAAAAAATTGTCAAAATATTAATTATTTTTTTTTATTTTTTTATTTTTTTCTATAAAGCTTTTTTTTTAATTGAATGGTTAACCAAGAACACTTGATAACACATAGAAATTATAAGATCTACATGGTAGATAAGTGATATGGTCCACTATTTCATTAAAAGACTCACACTTGTTTAAAATTGCTGAGTTGAAAATTTTTTTAAAATACTGACTCAATAATTTTAAACAAGTGAAAGTTTTTTAGTGGAATAATGAACAGATGACGTGCTCCACTAGAAGACTGATAATTTCTCAATAACACAACTGTCGGTAGTGTACTAGTTCAGTCAGATATTTGACTATATCCTCCAGTATCTATGTTCCTATGCTAAAATGACAACTTGCGGCAGAGACCAAGGGGGCATGGTTCCCCTTTGGCCCTGCCCCAACGCTAAGACTAAAACTTACTTTTCTTTCGAAATTAAAATGTCTTTTTAATAACAAATATTTAATATTTGTTACCCTTAAAAGTCAATTAATCCAAATAAGTTGAAAATTTGATAGACGCATGATCCAGATCCTTATAAATAAAAGAACTTCAGACCCAATCTTTTTTTTTTTCATCCTTTAGTATTTATTAAAAAATATCTCAATTAAAGACAAATATATATATATATATATAGTCAAAGCTCAGAGAAATCTTAATTAGATTCTAAATTAAAGTCCAATTTTGTATCACATGTTCTATCTATTTTTTAAAACTTTGTGTCACCTAAATTATTATGTGCAAAAATCGATAAGTCTAAATCCAATTTGATTTTAAATTCGATTTCAATTGAAGTTCAATTTTCACAATGTGTCTATTCTAATTTTTTTAAATTTTTGTGGCAAGTAAATTATTAGGTGCAAATATCAAAAAGTCCAAATCCAATTAGATTCTAAATCACACACACACACACACACACACACACACACACACACACACACACATATTTATGAGAAACTATTTTATATTTCAGAAATTCGTAGCTTAAAAAATGTGTAAGTTGTAATTCTGATACCAGGTATAATTTAAACTCATAAATATGTGTGTAATTATGATTGTTTTTAAATGTGCTCGTGCATATACACAAGATTATGCACTAGTAGGAAAATAAAAGACTAAAGATTTTTAAGTAAGGACACGTCAATGATAGTAAATCCTCACACATATTTTTTATTTATCATGATTTTTTTTTAAATTATAATAAATGTTTAGTAAGAATTAAGAAAATCAACAACCTAATAACTTGTTTATAGAGTAATTGTACTTATAATTACTATTCTTACTTCTAGTTTTCTACTTTAACAATATAATGAGCATTTTTAATAATAAATATTGTCAAAACTAGACTTCACCAACAAAGAAAAGTGATGCATTAAAAGACTGATTTTTCGATAACTACTTGATTTTGTACGTACATTTTAAAAGTATCAAGATTTAAACCTTTGATTTGAACCCTTTTAGTCAATTGAATTATAAAACTTTTTTTTTTCCTGAGGATTTGGTTACAACACTTTTTTTTTTTTTTTTGATGGGAGGTTACAACACTTAAACTATGCAAATACTATATTTTATAATATTTGTATACAAATGCTATATTTTGTAAATTAGCAGCTGATAAATAAATATTGGAATTATATTTTATGATTGATGATTCATTAATTTGTAAATTTTATGATGTAATATCCCTAGTATTATCTTTTTATTAATTGGCCAAAAAGAAAAGAAAAATACTATGCTCTTAATTTGACAACAAAGCTTAAATGACAAGGTGTTAAGAGTTGTTATTGGTGGGGTAAAAAATAATCTTAGGGAGAGGTTTAAATTAGAACCAATAATAATTAACCTCTTATGATTTATTATAAAAATATTATAAAAATATTGTGAACGTAACAATTTTCAAAATAAAATCTAGGAACATAATAAAGGGTACAATATTTTATTTTATTTTATTTTATCTTGATTAATAATAACCTAACCCCTCCATTGTTGTAAAAATATTGTAATATTTTATCGCATATAATAACAAATTAAATTCAATCTCTATCTCTAAAAGTAGTTTTATAGTCCGAAGAAATGTATCTGTTCATCTGTCAGAAAATTATTAAAAAAAAAAATATTAAAACCACAAATCGGTGGTGAGTCAACCCATATTTAACCGTACGTTTCAAAACCTGTACCAGACAACATAACATAAAAAAAACAAGAGAATTGGAAAACAAAGAATATAGAGATAGAACAATGGGAGAAGATTCAAAAGAAGGACTTAGCTCATTTATGCTGATTTATCCAAAATCAAATGCCGATTTATCTGCTAGTAGAGTTGCTATTCTGTAATTTTTTTAAAGAAGAGGAGTGCACTTTGCTGCCTCCACTGCTTGCCAGCCACCGACCTCTAGTAAGCAAGGGAAGTTTTTTTTACTCGCTTTAAAAAAAAAAAAAAAAAAATCTTAAAATGAGGAACAAACAAAAACTAAAAGAATCATTTCTATTAAGTCAATTTCTTTTTTAGGGATTCAGTTAATCCAATTTTTATAAACATATCAATATTTTAATGGGATTGGGGGGAGTGGGGGGAATCAACCTACATACTCAAGAAAATTTTTTAATTTTTGTATGACTCATATATTTAAGTATATATATATTTGAAAATTTTTGGGGGAACCAAGCCCCCTTCAGTTCTAATGTGACTCCGTCACTAAATTAATGTATTTATAAAATGTTGCATTTAAAAGCGTCAAATGTAGCTCAAATTGGTCAATTTGCTGCTAACTAGTAACTACCTAATTCTCATTCTTTTGCTAAGACATGCTCTATCATTGTCCCCCCCCCCCCCCCCCCCCCCCTCCATTTATTTTTTTCAAAATAAAAAGCTGGGAATAAATAATAATAGACAACACAAATTGGATTTGGGGCTACAGAGCCAGATGGAATATTTGTTTGTTTATAATTTCTAACTCTTTCTTAGATTGTACCAAAAAAAAAAAAAAAAATTTCTTGGATTGCTAAATCTACATTTGCAGTAGACTAACCACCATTGCGATTCTGAGTTTGCAACTCAATGTTTAGTTACATTATTATAGTCTTACCACGGTTTTAGGCTGAATCATTTTTTTTTTTTTTTTTGAGAAGGGCTGAATCAACGAACATTTGGAGGATGGGGTGAGAGCTTATTTTATACTAAGCTCTTTTTTTTGTTTTGTCGTGGTTGGACCTACAAAATTTACAGATTGGACATATATAATCGATGCATAAATAGTTTACTTTTGTTATTAAATGCTGCTGCAAACTCAAATCAACTAAGGTATTGATCTTTCTTAGAAAACAAAAAAAAACCTAAGGTATTGTTGTATAATTGCAGTTTTTTGCCGACCTAAATCCTCATATGGACATGAATACCCCTTCCACGAGGGCAACGAAGTGGCAGATATGTCGGCAAAGGAAGACCAAGGCCAACAAGTAGAACTTTCTCTCATATTTCTTCGGTAATGTTTAAACTTTAACGTACTCCGTGTGGTTGCCACAGAAGTACTAAACACAGGGCCTTAGTTTGTCTGTTTGTGATGAAAGAAAAGTATTAAAATTACTATAAATTTTATAACAAAATTTCACAAAAATAATATGGTAATTAATGAATATGATTGTTCGATTTGTTTTTATATATTTTTTAATTTGATATAGAATCAAGTCAAAGTATAATTTAACAATTTTCATAATTGAAAATATTGGTTTCGTACTAACCATAAAAACCAGAACAATAAGTACAAATACAATTAATCACTCTATAAGCAACATAGTAGGTTGAGGAACTTTTATCCTTACCAACCATTTGACACAATTCAATAATAAATAACATTTTTTTTAATACTCAAACATACAACAACACGCCAATTCTAAGACTGATTTTTCAACAAATAACTTTTATTGAAAAAGCATGCGTGCTCTAGATCTATCCCCATCCCATCCCCATCCCCATCACAATTTTAAAGAAAAAACAAAATATAAATTATATATTATTCTCTTTTGTGAGTGTATTTTCTTATCTTATCCCCTTCTCTTATATATATATGCGTGCGTGTGTTTCTCAAAAAAAAAAAAAAAAAAAAAGAACTATATATATACTACATATCAAGGAATAATGTACAACTGACTGAGCGAGATTGATGGCTTTTCATCCAAAAAGTTCATTGTTTTGTTTAACCATTTTAGCTGATATAACATGTCTAGCATAAATTTCAAAGGATTTTTTTTTTGACTGAAAAGGTAGAACAAAGGATTTTTAATACATTATAAAGACTATAACTTTGGACTCAAAAAATAAATAAAAAATGACTTTAAGGCATAAAAAAAATAACTTTAATGCATTAACAATGAGTTGAAAATCACAAGTAGTTTTTGATGTTGAAGAATAAAAGGTGTATAACTTTACAAAATAAAATAAAAGAAATAAAAAGTAAAAAAAAGAAAAGAAAAGAAAAGAAAAGAAATTAGAAGATGAAATAGTATATGAGATTTAGTTCTGTGAGTTTTCATCCACATGATACGGTAAGTATTTTAATACATGTAATAATGTAAATTCTTAAGATGACATAGTATATGAGATTTAGTTCTGTGAGTTCTCATCCACATGATACGATAAGTATTTTAATACATGTAATAATGTAAATTCTTAAGTCGGTTGGGATAAAGCTTACCATGGGTTTGGCATTTTCTTAAATGCTTTTTGCTTTTTTGACAAAGTTTATTTAGCAAATAATCTAATTTTTAGCTTTTTTGGAAATGTGTTAGATTATTTGAAAAAAAAAATTTTCTAACTTTTTGTCATACACTTAACATAATAATTACCAAAAATTATATTAATTACTTTTTTATTTTCTCATAAAAATTTCTATAAATATATCATAATGTCTTAGGATATCCGTAAACTTATCCCTTAAAAATAATAGCACGCTAAAAGTCTTTTAACCTCACTAATTAACATTTCTTGAATTTTCTAATAAAAACATATCTAGAGTTTATCTCCTCTCTCCATTATAACCATCCAGGGGCCGAGCCACCTATAACATTGGGGGGCCATGGCCCACCTAAAACTATTGAAAACCTTTGAATGATTGGCCCTCCAAAAAATTTAAGCCCAAGCCCATGGTTTATATTTTCTTTCCATTGAAATCTGTAATGTACAGTCAGTATAGCCCACTGTTGGTTACTCAAATTAATAGACCCCCACCTAAATAAAACATAGTCTTTTACCAAAACCGGCCAAAATGGCCGAATACCATTAATTTGAGAAATATTTTGCAAAAAAACACTGTTTCTGAAGTAAATGGTGATCTACCACTTTTTTGCATACTCGAGTTTCCTATTCACGAGTTCCCCATGTTTAATTCCACCGTGGCGCTGTTGATATGGCACTTGGGCATTAAAAAAAATATAACTTGGTACTCGAGTTTATCAGACTCGAGTACTGTACTGGTACCCGAGCTCTCCAAACTCGGGTACCAATCTGTATTGGCGCCCCATTTTTTGAAATTCATGCCAGTTGATACTTGAGTCTAAGGGGCTCGAGTACCTCTTGGACAGTACTCGAGTTTATTGAACTCGAGTACTATGCATGCTACTTCCACTTTTAGTCCAAATTAGCTAGCCCCTGTTACTTGACTGCTATTTACACTCACTGCTATTCACTTCCAATTGGACATTCAAACCCAACTAACAATTATTAAAACCTTATGAATTTTGATATTGAGATAGGTCAAATCTCAACACCACAAATGCAATATTGCTTCTCACAATTCATTAGGCTAGGAGACGTAATTCCTTTTAATATAGCCCATTAGTTACACATTGACATCCACCAGATCAGTCATGCAATATAGATTGTTTCTTAAACCATATTCATCATCAACAATAATTCATTCACATGAACAATGTTGAGAAAGTATGATAAGTTAATATGGGTGTCCACACTAAAAGGAACTTCAAGAAAGATTGTATTGTTTGCTTCTACGAATGACCTTTTGCATCAAAAGAACGACACTAAAATCTGTTACATGGATGCAGTCTTCAGGGTGCACCACCAATCACTTGTGCAGCAAGGGAACATTTTCTCTCTGGCTCTGTTACTCAAGACATATATTGCCCTTAAAGAAGGAAATAAGTGCCTTCTAGGGTAGCATCTACCCCATCCCAACACCTTCAGATTTTTGTCTGCCATGTCCACGTCCACCTGCCCCACAAAGAGAATCCATTAGTCATCCTAAAAAGACTGCTAATCCTCCCTCAACCTGTCATTAAAAATGTGAGCAGATGCACAATGCATAGAAAAGATACGTATTTAGTGGTAATTATCTTATTACACAATGAGATGACAATGCTCCCTCAACCTATCATTAGCAAATTTTATTTGCTACTCCAGTGTGAAACTTTTGGGTGGGGAGGTTATAGGACTACTCAAACATATGAAAGGAAGAATATAACAATCATTAAGCAATACAAAGAACACTCTAAATTCTCTCTTCATATTCTGTTTTTATGTGCAATACTTACAAAGCATTTTAGTATGATCAATTTTTCCAATTTACTAAGCCTTTATTTTGATTTCCAACAGTTTTGTTGAGTATAGTTACTTTGAAGTCTTTGCTTTGCATTCTGTGCTTTAAGTTTTATGAAAGGTATAAACATATTCAATATCATACCTGTAAATATACATAATTTGTTTTAGTGCTTCACATAGGTTGTCCTACAGGGTAAATATGTAAGGCTCTAAACTCTTGGTTGAGATATTGACCAAGATGCTTTAGAGTATATTTTCACCTAAACGTTGATGCTAAAATAATCAATTTTAGTTTTATTTAAATTGTTCACGCTCAATTCTTTAACTTAGTGCACCATTCAGCTTCCAAAATGCATAAACTTCCAGCCTCCAAATGCACTATCTCTTTTGCAAATTTATAATTGAATCCTCACGTTAGCTGCTTTAGTAATGGTGTTTTATGTTCACTAATATATCAGGCATCTCAAGCATGGATGGAGTGGCTTATGAAAAAGAGAAAAGCTATCTCAAAGATGTTGCTTTCTTGTGTAAAAGTCTTTTTGCTTCTTAGCAAAATTTATAGAAAAAAAAGATATCTCAAAGACTATTTATTTTCCTTCCAATACTCCAAAGGGCAATGATAATGACTTTTTGTATGCATCCTATTGGGAAAGTAGCTTATAGTATAAATGCCATATTTGGTCCTTAAAATTTTATCCAATTTTTCTTAAGTTTTAAAAATACACAATTGAATGGCATATAGCATGCATTTTGATCTAATGGCTAATATCATGCATTTTGTTTCAAGTTACATTTAGAAGGATGCTACAGTTCAAACTTAGCGTACCTAGTCCGCGAGACCACCACTCATTGGTACCTCGTTCCACTTAGGGCATGTTCTTCGGTTATGCCCCTCTTGGTTACACAACCCGCATTCCACCTTCCGCCCCCTCTCCTTCCATGGTATGGTTCTCAGTTGTTTCCCGCCCTCGTCCATCTCATTCGTGATTCGTGTTGAGATAGGGCGACCTTTCTCTCGGATCAATCGGGGGTTAGGGAGGACCTTTCGAGTTTCACTAGGATCTGGCCATGATAATTTATCTTTCAACGCAGGGAAAACGGGAGCATAGCTCCAAAACAGTGAGTCCACATTATAGCATGGGTCAATGTACTACTCTGCATCATGTCAATACCTAATACAAACTGCAATGACATGTGAACACGGTATCTTGTATAGTTTCCATTTCTGACATGTGCAAGTTCTTTGCAGCAGATTAACTGCATGTGTGTGATCCCCATGTCCAGTAGTCCCTGGATTATGCGGTGTATCTACTTGATATGATTGGGCTTGCGCGCTTAATCTCGTCACCCTGTGATACTCCGCCTTCGCCTTATTTCTCATGAAGATATCCAAGGCATACTGACTGACACCATTTTTTCCCTGAATTCAACTGCTCTATACTCTTGTTGCGACGATCATCGAAGTAAGAATTCAATTTGAACCATGTATATTTCACCATTGCCGTAATGGGCAGGCTACGAGCACCCTTTAGAACACCATTGAAGCACTCGGAGACGTTTGTAGTCATCGCCTCATAACGGTAACCCTTGTCAAAAGTTAAAGCCCATTTCTCTTTAGGCACATCCTTCAGATATTGGTACGCATCCCGGTTGACATTCTCAATTAAATCGAAGGTGGCATTGAACTTTCGCTCCCGGGTAGCACTTGCTGCCCTCCATACTAGATTCTTTAAAGTTTCATTTTTCCATCTAGTGTTGACGTTACTGCATAGATGACGAAGGCAGTAACGATGTTCTGTTATGGGAGGCTGTAAAAAGTCTCGATTAGTGTCTCTAAAGATAGCTTGTATACTAGGGTGTCTGTCAGATATGACACACATGTGTCTACAGTCGGTAACATACCTTCTTATACAAGCCAAGAACCAACCCCAAGTCTCTGTGCTCTCACTCTCGACAACGGCGAAGGCTAGTAAATAAATCTTATTATTAGCATCTGTCGCCATTGCAATCATCAAATTCCCTTTATATTTTCCATAGAGGTGAGTTGCATCAATGCAAATAACAGGCCTACAGTGCTTGAACCCAAGAATACATGGACGAAATGCCCAAAATACAGATTTGAATGTACAGGTTCCTTGTTCGTAATTGTCATTCACTACTAACTTATACTTTGTACCCGAACTTGCATTCTTAAACCCTGCCAAAAAATGAGGCAACTCTGCATAAGACTCCTTAAAATCTCCGTATATAGCTGCAACGGCCTTTTGTTTGGCATCCCATACCTTATATGTGAACCAAAATGATTATGTTAGAAATGAATACAAGTTAAATAATTATAGTTGAAGAAAACAAATGAAGACTTGTAAGCCTATAAGATAAAGATAATATTTCTTTCTCTTTATTCGTTTTTTTCTTTTTTCTTTTCAATGTCAATTTTCATAATATAAGGTATATATGGGTTTTGGGAAAAAAAATATCATGCTTATACTTCAAAGAAGACTGATGTCTCTACATTGTATTGAAAAAAGAATGCAAGTTAAAGAATACCTTGTAGTGAGATACTTTGTGTTTTAAGTCTGCTAAAGCAACGTGGCGTAAGTTTTTTATCTTATACGCAGGGTCTTCTCATATATAACGCTCAAGTATGTATGCTAGGAACGCCGAATCAATCATTCGACCATCATGAGCATTCTGAATTTTGTCGCACGTGTGGGGGCTCTTGCATTTTGCGATCTTCCAAACATTGTCTCCCTTGCAACAGATCGCACGGACTGACCATGGACAGGAATCATCCTCGCAACTCACCATAAGCCTCTCTGAGTCTGAATGCTCAGTTTTGAAGCTAAAATTCTCTCGCAGTGCGTACCAGGTCAATGCATGTTGCACCGCCAATTTAGTCGCGAATACCATCCCTTTCACTGGCTGCTCCCCTAGCGTCGAACTTGATACTTCCGCTTGCATAATCGGTGATGGATCAAATATATTATCCCAAGTGTTGTTGGTGAACCATTCCGGCGTAGGATCGGGAGGGGGGCATGTGTCTCTATTCTCTTCTACAACCACATCTTCGAAATGATCAACATCCTCTTGGTCACCCATGGTATCTAAGAACTCCCCGAAGTCATCCCTAGTAACATCAATATGGTCGCATCATCACCAAGTCCATGATCATCTTCATTTTCAAATGTGCCCCCATGCAGCTCATCATGAGATAAATGCTCTCCGTCATGCACTTCTTGGCGCCCTTCCTCCTCCACAGTTGAGTTCACATTGAGAAATGTCTGCCACGGTTCACTGCCATACCCATCTCCTGTGTTCTCTGTACACCCTTGATAAGACTGTAATGGTATTGAGTCGATGTGCTCACCTACAGTTCCATCCAAAACAGTATGTTGTGAACCCTCTCCAGCCTCTACTATGGCGGTCTCAACAGTGACATAGAGCTCTGAAGCAATGAATCCTTTCACCACCATTTATTCAACAACTTCCCACATCCTCCTCACTTCGGCGCCACCCGATAACTGTAGTGAATTGTAAAAAACTTGGGTGCCTACAACCAGTTGAGGTGCTCGATACACAATGAAAATGTTATGCCTAGACTGGTTTAACCCCATCGCCTTCAATTTTCTTCGTTGCAAGTTCATAAGGCCTATCCCACGTTTCTCCTTTACATATTTTTGCTTTTGGTTCAAGCCTTGGTATGACAACCCATGCAAGTCATGATAATACGTCTCTCCATCGTAGTACACATAGAAATGGTGAAAATCCATCACTGACCTGTTATTAACAATATTAAAAGTTGTCATAATTTATAAATAGTTACATAAATTTGGCGTATGATAAAAACAATTTATATATGTGCACTTAACCATATATATATATATATATATATATATATCTTTTATACACATATAGCAAACATAAAAGGTCAACAAAATATCATATTACCTCTATCTACCAACCCATGAGTTTGTTAGGTTCTAAGAATTAGGAACTAATGTATTAGAACTTCAATTTGTATGTTGGCAAACCATGATCAAAACAATGTTTAGTCTTGTGTTAGACTTGTTCAAAGTATGGCGTTTATGTAAAGTTGGAATCGAGTTTACTGCAGAAGTAACTGTTAACTTTCTGCCTGACTCGATCGATCGAAAATTAGGCTCGATCGATTGAAAATCGGGCAGATCGTTTTTCTGCAGAAAATTCCAACTCAGCCCAAGCCCATTTAATGTATAGGGTTTTATGTTTTGCCCTAAGTATAAAAGGGGAAACCCTAGCCACGTTTTCAAGGTTCTGAATGCTGTGTTTGTGAATCTCATTGTGAGATCTAGAGGTGTTTACCTTCACATACACTTAGGGTTTACAAACTTGAGATTCATGTCAAGAGTTGTGTAAATCAATACAGTTGCAGAATCAAAAGAGCATAAAGATATACAAGCAGGTGCGCTTGTGATTTGCTGAAGAATTCAAGGAAAGAAGGAGTCCGTGGATCTCGGAGCTATCATGGGGTCGTGGTAGTAAGTTTCCTACACTTGGGTAGCAATAGGATGTTAGTGGTCTAAGTCTTATTGTGTAAACTTCGATTCTTTCATAGTGGATTCAGTTTACCTTGAAGATAGCTAGGTTAAATCTTCCCCAGGTTTTTTACCGATTTGGTTTTCCTAGGTCATCAGATCTTTGTGTTCTTTAATTTCCGCTGCTTTACTGTTTTTGCTTATTTTTGTTAACCTAGATTTAATTAAATTACCTAAGTTAATCACTTGGCTAATTCTTTAAGTTAATCTGTTGTGTTTAAGGGGTCTAAACGAACTTACAAGTGGTATCAGAGTGGGTAGCTTTTGTGTTTGATCCTTTGATCTTTTAGCTGATCCTTGACCCCTGTTGACATGGAACACGGACACTCTCTTGTTGTTCCACCTCACTTTGATGGAAACAACTATGCTTATTGGAAAGTAAGGATGAAAGCATTCCTGAAATCCATTGATGAGAGAGTTTGGAATTCCGTTGAGTACGGATGGGAGAAGCCCACTACTCCTATGAGTGAGTGGCAAACTTCTCAAAAGGAGGCAGCCGCTTTCAATAGCAAAGCTATGAATGCTATTTTTAATGCTGTTTCTATGGAGGAATTTAAGAGAATCTCTAATATTGAGGTTGCTCATACTGCTTGGAAAATCCTCTAGACTGTGCATGAAGGCACGAAGACAGTTAAGATTAATAAGTTGCAGCAATTAACCTCTAAATTTGAAAGCATTAGAATGAATGATGATGAATCTTTTGATGAATTCTATGCTAAATTGAATGATATTGTTAATTCTGCTTATAATTTGGGTGAAATCTATGATCAACCTAAAATTGTTAGTAAGATTCTTAGATCTTTGACTGAGGATTTTAGACCCAAAGTGATTGCCATCACTGAGAGCAAGGATGTGGACTCCATCCCTATTGATGAACTTGTAGGATCTCTTCAGTCTTATGAGTTAGACCTCCCTAAGACTAACAAATCCAAATCAATGGCTCTTAAGTCTGTTGATGATATTGAGGATGGTGGATTTGATGATGAACTCTCTGCTACAGAGATTGCCTATCTTGCCAAGAATTTTAGAAACTTTCTTAGGAACAATAACAGAAGGGCAAGAGGCAAGAACACTGTTGAACCTAGAAATTTTAGGAGGAATGATCCCACTAAGGTTAATAACACTGAAAAACCTAAAGAGAAAGTAGGTCAACCTTCTAATAATTCTTTGGGACAACAATGTTATGGTTGTCAAGGGTATGGTCATTTGAAATCTGAATGTCCTACATACTTGAGGTCTAAGGGTAAGGCTATGGCTGTAACCCTTAGTGATGATGAAGTTTCTGAGAATGAATTCGCTAGTGATGAGGATGGAAACTTCATTGCTTTCACTGCTACTACTGTAGTTAATGAAAGCATGTCTGTTGAAGAGAATCCTTCTGATGGAGAACTCTTTGAGGATGCAGATTTACAAGAGGCCTATAATAAACTGTGCAAAGTTGCTGCAAAGGATGCTATGAATGTTGATTTAGGCTTGAAGAAAATTGCATCTTTGGAACTTGAAAAGAAAAATTTACTTGTGAAATTGTTTGATACAAATGAGCTTTTGAATAATGTGAAAACTGAGAACATGCTTTTACTTGATAAAGTTAAATGTTTGGAACTTGATTTATCTGTTGCTAGAGAACAAACTAATAGGTCTGCAAGCTCCAAATTTGATCACATGCTGAGTGTTCAAAAGTCTCCTTCTGATAAAACTGGTTTAGGTTTTGTGGATAGCATCTCTGTGCTTGAACCTTCTTCCACTAAATTTGTCCCTTCTTCTGAACCTCTTAAGAGTGAGATTGTCAAACCCTTGGTGAGTGAGCCTGTCAAATCTGTAGATGTTGCTCCACCTAGGAAGATTAGGGTTGATCTTCAAGCTTCTCATTCTAGAGCTTCTACTTCTACTAAGGGCAAGTTGCATGATAAGCTTGCATGGGTTTGTCATTTTTGTGGAAAACCTGGACACATACGTCCAAATTGTTTTAAGTTGCAAGCTGCGAAGCGAGCAAATAAAACTAAAGTACCTGTGCCCCAAGCACATGATCCTATGGTACTTATTGGTGAATTGGTAAATGTCTTAAACCTTTATTCCAATTCTGGAGTTGCTCAGAATTCTAATGTGAATCATAACTCCAAAGCAAGAGTTGCATCTAAAAAGTTTGGATGCAAAAGGCTCAATCTAATTGAGTCTGTCTGACATGGTCCTTGTGCTTCATTGCTCTATCTTTGGTGACCTTTGTTTCTAGGATTTGCATTGCATTACATTCATGCATTTCATTCTAGGATGTTTGTTTCTTTGATATAATAAAAAAAAAAAAAATTTTTTTTTTTGCAAATTGTGTTTTTGCTGTTTTTTTTTCTTAAATTTGAAGACAAGGTTGGTCAATCAAATTTTGCATAACATGTTTATATACCTTGTTTAGTTTTGATGCACTTATTTCTATTGCACTTTACTAGCTAAAGTTTTGTTGTGCATGTTGTGTGGGAAGATGCTATATTTGTTGATCACATGATCTTGATCTTGAAATCTTATGTCTTTGATTGTTGGACTTGGTCTTATTAAGAAAGGCATAAATAACCATCTCACTACTGTTTATTAGCCAATCATGAACACCTTAGTGCATATCGTAAGATTCTGTGCTCGAGAAAGTGTAGCACATGCACAAAAAGAAAATAAGGTGTAGCCTCTAATTAAAATTGGTGTGTACATTATTGGACTATAATAATTTCACATAATTCATAAAAATGGTGTGTACATTATCCCGGCTTTTATTAAGTTTCTAATCAGTTAAATTGAATAATGAGGCAAATCAAGAAACTTACATGATTGCAAGCTTTTATTCTAGGAGATGTGAGAGTTATATGATGTAACTCTTTAAGGAATAGTCTCTTTCAAATTCATGTGATGGATTTTGTAGAAATTGTGATTGATCTCTATGTGTATATCCCCTCACATGTTTCTCAAGTTTATGCTAGTTGCACACATTACACAAGTTATTCTTTGCTAAACTGTGTACATGTTATTGTGTGTTCTTTGGTCTGACCAACCAAATTTGAGAATTTCTGAAAATTGATGCAGAACATGTTTGCTTGTTTGAGTTTATTTTTGGGGGTCTTGAAAGAAAATTTTGCCTTGAGAAATCTGGGTTGAATTCATGTGTTTTTGGAAAAACATCTCATCTCATACTCATGCATCTTTCTCATAAAATCTGATGCTTTGAAAAGTAACTGCACTGAAATTGGTGTGTTTTTCAAAAAATTAATTTTTCCAGAAATTCGATCGATCGAAACTGATTTTCGACAGATCGAAAATGTTTCAAAATCAATGGAAAAGTTTCTGGTTGACTCGATCGATCCAAGCTGAATTTGGATCAATCGAAGCTGTTTTCGACCGATCGAATGTAATTTTCGATCGATCGAAAATCGGGATGATTGTTTTTAAAAAGGAGTTTTCCACGTGATTTCTTTACTGGTTTAAAAACTTTTCAAACTCTTTTTGTCTCCTACCAACCGGTCAAAGCCATTTTTGCTGGATTTGTCGTTTTCTTCCGATCTTTTTGCATAATCTCTTTCTCCCAAGGCCGGTAAGACCTTTTTGTCCCTCCCTTTGCATTTATTTGCAGGTTTCATGCATTTTTTCATGCATTTTTTGGGTTATTTTCGAAATTTTTATTTTGGCAACTTGGAATTGATTTTGAGTGTTTCTTTCTCAAATTTTTCATGGGTTTTTGTGGGGACACTATACACAAGCACTATAAGTGGTTTAATTTGATTATTTTGGTGTTTTGTGAAAATTTTGAATTTCTAGGGCTTGAAATTGGGGATTTTGGGCTTTTTGTTCAATTTGATTTAAATTGATAAAATTGGCTTGTTAGATTGATTCATTTGATCATTATATTGTGTTAATTAACTATTGTGATGATCAATTTATCAATTTGTTGTGTTTTGAAAATTGGGTTTTTCCAAAATTGGGTATTTTTGATATAAAATTCTATGCTCAAGCCAATTTAGTTAATTTAAATCATAATTGATCTATGTCATTGCATTAGTTCATGCATCATTTGCATAATTTGTTCATGCATCATATAGATTTTTTTTTCTATATTTTTATGCTGTGCTAACTTGCAGTCTGCCCTTGGTATTTGTTTGTGCTCCTCTCTTTCTGTGTCTCTCTTTATTCCTTAGCACTATGCCTAGGAAAACTAGAGCCCATAGGACTTCTGACCCTTCACCTTCTTTTGATACTGAGCGGTTCTCTAGTGAGAAAAACCAAGAGACCTATGAGACCCTGAACCTTAGGCGTCATATTTGGGCTGAGCGTAGGGTCATACTAGATGAGGTAGATCCTGAGGTGAGACGTAACTTTGAGCGTCGGGGTTGGTTATCGTTGCTTGAGTATGAGCATTCTCCTCCTCCTGCCACCTTGATTAGAGAGTTCTATTCGAACCTCTCTATCCACATCTATGATACCAACACCTTGGTCAAGGTTTGGTTACGAGGTGTAGAGTATCGCATTACCCCTACGGTTGTGTCTGATGCTCTTGGGGTGCCCATTGTTGACCATCCCGTTTTTCCTTATGAGGAGTCTCCGCCTCTTGATGACGTGCTGTCATACATCACTGGGTCTTCTATCCAGTGGGGTTCTGATCCTCGGATCACTTCTGCTGAGCTTTCCGAGCTTCACTATCTTTTCTTTAGGATAGCGTGTCATTCTTTGTGGCCTATTTCTCATGTCCACACCATCCCTCTTGAGCGATGTGTGTTTTTGTACGCGCTTGTTACTGATGCTCCTATCAGTTTTCCTCATTTGTTCCTTCGTTCTTTGAACGAGGTTCATCGGTCTAGTTCTACGGCTCATGCGTTATTCTTTCCCGTTTTTATTCATAGGATTTCCTTTTTCTTGGTTTAGGTGATTTTCCTGCGTCTGAGCCTGTTCATGTTGTTGCTCCTATAGGTGCTACCTTTTTGAGGCAAAGGGCTGCTCAACTTCGAGCTAGCTCTAAGCGTCCTAGGGTAGAGCCTTCTGGTGTCACTCCACCCCCTTCTTCTTCTACAGATACTCCTGCAGCTGGGACGTCTTCTGATCCTGCTGTTGCTGATGTTCCTCCACCGTTTGATGAGGTTTCTGACCTTCGTCGGACTCTTGATACTGTCGTGACCGTTCAGGCGGCTCATGGTCAGCTTTTGGTGGACATCCTTGATGAGCTACGTGCATTGCGAGCGGATTTGGCGAGCTCTCGTCGATCTCCTCCACCTCCTTTTGATGATGAGTGAGTGCCTTTTGGCAATTCGTCACAAAAAGGGGGAGTGCATTCTATTGTGTAGTTCTTTTGTATCTAGGAGATTTTTGTGGAGATTTTCATTTTAGGGGGAGTTTTTGTACTTAGTAGTGATACTGCGGAGCTTGTGTTGTTATTAGATTGTATCTAGGCGCTTCACTGTGTATTTACATTTTTAGCTCTTGATTAGGAGATACTTTTGTGATACTTTTTGATGTATATGTTTCTTGTTTCACTATGCTACTCTGCTTATTAATTTATATTTATGATGTTATTCATGATATATGTCTTTATTTTGTGTCATGTGAAATCAAGAAGTTATTTTTATATATTTCCTGTTTTTTCCACACATGCGTTTATGTGTTTGTTAAGTGTTACAGGAATATACAGGTTGATTCAGTCGTGTGCTGTCTACTTTGCAACTGTTAGATAGTAGTTAGGTTGAATTGGTTATGTGGCTTTTTATTTTGTAATGGGCTGTTTTATTTTGTAAACTTTGAGCTTTTTGTTGAGTCTGTGTTTTGTCATGGATTGCCAAAGGGGGAGTTTGTTAGGTTCTAAGAATTAGGAACTAATGTATTAGAATTTCAATTTGTATGTTGGCAAACCATGATCAAAACAATGTTTAGTCTTGTGTTAGATTTGCTCAAAGTATGGCGTTTATGTAAAGTTGGAATCGAGTTTACTGCAGAAGTAACTGTTAACTTTCTGCCTGACTCGATCGATCGAAAATTAGGCTCGATCGATCAAAAATCGGGCAGATCGTTTTTCTGCAGAAAATTCCAACTCAGCCCAAGCCCATTTAATGTATAGGGTTTTATGTTTTGCCCTAAATATAAAAGGGGAAACCCTAGCCACGTTTTCAAGGTTCTGAATGCTGTGTTTGTGAATCTCATTGTGAGATCTAAAGGTGTTTACCTTCACATACACTTAGGGTTTACAAACTTGAGATTCATGTCAAGAGTTGTGTAAATCAATACAGTTGCAGAATCAAAAGAGCATAAAGATATACAAGCAGGTGCGCTTGTGATTTGCTGAAGAATTCAAGGAAAGAAGGAGTCCGTGGATCTCGGAGCTATCATAGGGTCGTGGTAGTAAGTTTCCTACACTTGGGTAGCAATAGGATGTTAGTGGTCTAAGTCTTATTGTTTAAATTTCGATTCTTTCATAGTGGATTCAGTTTACCTTGAGGATAGCTAGGTTAAATCCTCCCCAGGTTTTTTACCGGTTTGGTTTTCCTGGGTCATCAGATCTTTGTGTTCTTTAATTTCCGCTGCTTTACTGTTTTTGCTTATTTGTGTTAACCTAGATTTAATTAAATTACCTAAGTTAATCACTTGGCTAATTCTTTAGGTTAATCTGTTGTGTTTAAGGGGTCTAAACGAACTTACAGAGTTTTATACAATTAAGCCACACGTGAACTATACTTGTTAGTAATTTTCAAAGGATTTGCTGAATTTATTGTTTTTACACCACTATGTGTCTATATTTGTATACTTTATTTTATTTTGTTAAGTTTGTCTAAATTTTTATTTTTATGCAGTTAATATTATATATTTGTCATAGTTTTTATAAAAATATTTAAATGAAATGACTAAACTCAACTCATTGGCTCTACATAAGTTATTATAACATGATAACTATACACACTCACGTAACAAATTTCCTCTATTTCCTAATTATACACACAAACATCCACGTACATGTCATTATTCACATAAAAATGTGTTTAGAAAAAAAAAGTAATGCACACAATCAATATTAGACACACTCATACACATATAATTAATAAAAAAATTTATAATACAGAATGTCAGTAACAACCTTACGAGTCAACAAATACTTGTAATAAGAGTGCATAAAATTTAGGTCAAGGTGTGCAAAAATATTATTTTTTTAAATTATTGTATTCAACTAACAAAAAAAAAAAAAAAAATATTAAACATATATAATTCTTTTTCTTTTATTTAATATATTTCTTATTCTTTCTTTTTTTGACGTTAGGGGGTTCATTTGAACCTCCTGACCAAAGAGTAACACCGCCCCTGACTAACATAATTATGTATTTAACATTATCAATATATACAAATTTGGCTTTATTCTTTTCATATTATTCTAGCTATCCCAAACGTTTTCTAATGCTATATATTAACTACAGTTCAAAGTTTAAACCCATATCAACTACTAAATTAATATATTTGCTAAAATATTGGCTACCCAATTGCATAAGAGGAGAGATATTTCAAAATTGCATATCCAAAAATCTAATGATAACGACAACAGCTCTCAAGCAATCAACTCATAACTGTGAGTCTATCTATTCTTTAAAAAATAAAAATGATAAGGAGCAAGTTATACATAATAAACATTTTCCATCAGTTTTTTTTTGGAAAGCCGTTTTCCATATTAACAGCCACAAATAAACTTTTTGCATCAGATAAGTGTAATTATTTGCCATTTTTTTGGTTTTTATTTGTCAATTTTTTAAACTTTTGTAGGAGGGGGACCAAGAATAAGTTATATTTGCGTAAATGTCTATACTAATAAGTTATATATATATATATATACATATACATATATATATATATATATCAGTAGTTATACACTGTTAATATTGCAAAACTCATTTCATGAAACTCATGCATAAAAATCTCATTCAAACACCATCTGGACAATAAGCTGACATACAGCATTTTAACTCATGCATAAAAATCTCATATTGCAAGCACAATCTAAAAACTAAGCATTTAACTAGTACCTCTACGTACTGATCACAACAGGATTGACCCAAAGGTTAAATGAATAGCACGTTGGTAGATGGAGACACTGACACTGAGTCAAAGACTAGCAGATGGTGACCCAACAGTAACGTTTCTGCTTCCAGCTTCTGACTCGCACACGGACTTGGAACTTTAATTGATTCTGAAAATAGCTAAAGCTGATTGGGGGGCATTTTGTTTAATGGTACTCGAGTTTAGAGAACTCGAGTACCATTCATTATGCATTTACTACAACGGGTGGTGGCGCCAGTAAGTAGGTGTGCAATAAGTGTGCCCCAAGGTACTCGAGTTTAGTGGACTCGAGTACCGTGTTAGATGTACCCGAGTCCAGTAAGCTCGAGTATGGCTCGGGTATGTAACCAAAATTTGTGAGCTTCATACTCGAGTTTAGTGGACTCGGGTATTGTAACACGGTACTCGAGTTCATGAAACTCGAGTATTTATGGTGCATTTGACCAAAGATGTTTATTAGAAATATCCTTTCATGATGAAATGAAAGTTCAATTTAATTTGAACCCCCTGGTAGTTATTAACAATATTATACTTATATATATATGTACTCATTTTACTTAGAACCTTCGTGTACTGAGTATATACAAATACATCATCATGCCAAAAAATGACTGCCCATATATAGACAACAAAAAAATTTCATCTCTTGACAACCATGAACTAGTGGCAAGAGAACATGAGAGCTTCAGCGAGAGAATAAAATGAGGGACTGGACATTTAACTTAAAAACGTCCACTGAATCAGTGATTCTTGAGAGCACGCTTGAAATTATAACTTAAAAATACTTGGAAAGTGAATATTTTTTCAACAGAATTCTCAAGGGCAATACATATTTTGCTTCCAAATCAAAGATCTCGAGCCCATACATATTTCCAATCATAAGAACACACAAAACAGGAACACACATAGAACCAAACAAAGTACCAGCTTTGATTTCAACATATCAAAAATGAAGAGCTCAACATAAATGCATATCCAATATCCAAACAAGGTGCAAAACATATTAAAATAAAGTTTCAACATCTACAAAAGTATTAAGCTCAAAGCTACATGTCTGATTTCCTGGTCTACTGGCAAACTCTTTAATGCTACCATGGTTCAGAAACATTAAATGACCCACAACAACGGATATGCTTCTTCCTCAAGATCAGCAATCCACTTGATCTTCTTCTTTGGCCTCAGCTGCAACAAGTAACAAGCAATCAATTTTTTTTTTTCATTTCACCACAAATAAATATGGGAGAAACAAGCAGAAATAATGAACCAATAAGCATATAATAACAACAAAAATTGATATACCTGGGTGGCGTCCACACTTCTTCTTCCTGCAGTTGACAGCACCTGGGTGCAAGCGGGCATAACATCTGTACATCACACAAAATCGTTGTAATAAAGTTAATAATTCTTCTATTGAATAATTAGGAAAATCAGGAAAAAATTTCAGTGATATACGTTTAAGTAACAGCCAAACATATCTAAAATTCAGAATAGAAATTTAATTATAAAATGCGTGCATGACATCTGCAATTCATAATAAGCAACTTAGCATAAGAAACTCCCTTGTTCTTGACAAGGAGGATCGAGTTTGCAATATAATACTACAAAAAATTGCAGAACAAATTAAAAGAATAAAGATTGAGAGAAATAATTTGAGCTATCCAAGAATCTAGGACAATTCAGCAAGAATCTGATCTCTATATCAATTACTATATAATACAATGCAACTCCAAGCATCAATCAACCTCAACGGGCCCATGATACAGAATCGATCTCGTCCCTGGGTGACTTGTATAATTCAAGCCTTTTTGCACACAGTTGCCTCCTCTCCATCAATGCAGGGTCTTCATCCAACAATTCTACAAGCTGCTTAGCCTGAAATAAAGGCATGTTATTTGTATCATCAAGTTTAATCAATACATCTAATAGGGTGTTAAAATAAAGGATTAGAAAGAAAAGGTACCTCTCTCTTCCCAATTTGTATGTAGAAGTGATTTAGCAATGATTGCTTGGCCTCCTTGACTTGACAATAAACCACAGCCTTGGGAATTGTGTTCTTAAGTGTCTCGAACACAATGCCCACATAAGAGGACACATTGGAGCCTATCCTCCTAAAGTGCCCCTCTGTGTACCGGTCTATAGGTGTGCCGGCTGGCCCTGCAGGGTTTCCTGCTTTCTCCACCTCTTGGGGAAGTCTTCTAAAGAAATCTACAGTCAAATATGAAGATTCCATGTCCACCAATCGAATAACTGTCTTCTTACTTTCTTCACGGAACCTTTCAAGGGCCTCACCACCAGCAGCAGCTATTTCAGCTTGTAGAGTTGGAAAGTGCTTCAACTCCTATATGGTCACAAACATCAATATAAATCCTATTTCTCATTGAAAGAACAATAGTACTTAATTAAAGGAAATACTAATCACTAATTTTCACTGAAAATTCACCTGAGTTTCTGCTATTGATTTCCTAACCAGTTCTTTCAAAACAAAGTGAACCTACAATACAAGAGCTAGATCAGTCAAAGGTGAAACCTTAACCAATTAGATTCTGACAACTTACTGCATCTTGGAAATGCATTCTAGAAGAAACTTGACAAACATAAAGTACAAAAAACATGACAACTTACAGCATCCACAGAAGCTTCAGCGGGACCTCTAAAATAGTTAAGTGATCCCTCAATTAGGCGTCGGTAACCTTGCTCAGGGGCAATCAAGTGTGGCTGATAACCATCTGCTTCTGAAACCACTTTCTTTACATTCTGCAGAGAAAGATGCCTATCAAATGGAAGCTTCCTTGAAGCAGTGAGAAGTTGGTTGTCAAAGACTGTATAAATTCGATCACCTCCAGGCCGCCTAATTTTAAAAAGGAAAAAAAAAAAAATCCAAAGACACGCAGTATTATTATAAGCATTGCAATCACAATTAATACAGTGGCAGATCTAGTTGAAGCTAGAAATTGGAAGAGAAGTTGAAGGATGTTTTATCCTCCCTCCAAAAGCTCCTTGAAAATCCAGTCAGATGCACGGCAAAGTTCCAAGATAGTGTACAATTGAGCCTACAACATCATACCTCAGTTAAGGGAAGCACAAATAGCATCTTCTTTACAAAAAAAATTACAACAGCTTCAAGCCACTCACCCCAGCATCAACGGCAATAGGTCTACCAAGATGATCCATCTCTGACTCAAGTTCCTCGATGCTTTTGTTAATCAAAGATGTTATACTTGGAATCTGAGCCCCAATTACAGACTCCAAGTGCTATAAACAAGATCACAACATCAGTTTGATATCCTATACAAACATCATCTTAATTTGCAAGAGAGATGCACAAGAAAAAACCTTTGAGAGAAGTTTTGCAAGATACTCTGAACCCATTTTACTGGCCAAGTGCCCATATTCAGGACTAGTTGCAAAGTACTCCCGCTCCTTGCGCCTTGCAACTATCATGTCAACATTTTTATTGATGTCAGCCTGGGAACGGTTAACAATTCCAACCCAGGGATGTTGCAAGCGATACGATCTTCCTTCAATAACCTGAGAGCATATAAAGTATGTAAGATGAAAAGAAAATAAACATTTTAAGACATCTATATTTTTCAAAGAAATTTTGAATCAAGAAAATGCATAGGACATCCAGCAAAAAAAAAAAAAAAAACTGTTATAGCAAAGTTTTAAGGAACATTTCAATAAAAGGGGAAAAAAGTATACACGAAAACACTGTTCTTCTCTAAATACAATTCAACCCAATGAAATGTTAATCCCAATCACTTGGAGACTTAAATGCAGATAAATTAACTAATAATTAAAAGCTAAGCTAACATGATCAACAAAATCCATTTATAAAGGTGGGGGTATTCACACTAACAGAGACACAGAGAGACTGTGTGAGAGATAGAGAGAGATCTTACATCCAATGCATTAGTTCCTTTGTCCATCAAATCCAACTTCGTCAACACACCAAATGTCCTTTCACCTATGCAATTTACAAACAGGATTCATAAGGGAAGGCTAAACAAAGTGACAAGTCAAGAGTTCTGCAAAAAGTGCATAAACATACCAGAGGGATCCACTTCCCTAGCAAGTTTGATAGCATCTGATGTCGCAATATCTTGATTGGCTGGAGATATTGCGAGTATGATACAATTAGGCTGCAAAAAGTAGAGGACAGAAAATTAACTAGAGACAAAAATAGAAGGCATTGGACTCTAATTGAGGACAGAAAGGCTTGCCTAGAGGGGGAGAGAGAAAGAGAAGAGGGAAAATTATTAAAAAATCTACAGATTATTAAGTGACCTATAAAAACTTTAGTTGATTTTTTTTAAAAACAATACTAGTCCAAGTGAAGCAATATCAAAACAAAACAAACAAATTGGAGAACAATGATCCAAAGAAGAAATAATTAGTTTTATTGTACATCATGCAACAATTACAGGCAAGACAATCCAAGAATTTTTTATTCATTATTATCCCCTCACCAGTATCTATAGAGTTCTTTTAAGCATAAAAATGTAAACAGCTTGTAGTATAAGATCACAAATCTAGGGTGTGATAGCTTCGTGATATATAAATAATGTTGACAGATCAAGAACTGCTCATTCTGATAAATCAAATCCTACGTAACAACGATCCAGAACATGTGATAATCATAAATATAATTAAGATTAAAAATTACACCCATTGACCTAGTTTCAACATAGTCCTTTAAGTTTCATTTTTTTTTTTCATTTCATTCCTTTAACTTCCATTTGTTTCCAACATAGTCCTTCCATCAACTTCTTACGAATCTTCACCATTACGTCTACCAAAACTAAATCATTTTGGAAAAAATACTAAAACCAACAAGTGATTGGAACTAGACAAAAGGGGACTAGCACTTATAAAGGGGAGGAGGTGCTAGTTGAGCTACAGCTCATTGACTGAAAACAGATTAAAGTTAAAGGGTAGGAATGGAGAAAAACAATGAGACATAGAGGATTGAATTCAATACAAGTCAAATTTAAAGTGTGTAATCTGTATTTTGCCTATAACAATCATGTTTTTAAATGAGTCTATCCATATGGCACTCTAAGTGTCCCTTAAGATGTGCCTAAGAAATCAGCAAAATATGCCAAGTGTCCTATGGGATTCATTAATATCTCAATAATTACTATCACTGATTCCTATAAAGTTGCATTGTTCATGATGTTATGGAATAATTAGAACATGATATATGAAGCACCATATTCTCATATCTAATAAAATTGACTTTGCTAAATTATTGGAGGGAAAATGGGGGAAATGTTACCACCTACGCAGCTAGGCTTCTTAAAAGAATTAAAAGAGTAAGCTGTTGCAGTGAAAAACCATAGATCACCAAAATGAAAGGGTCTACCACACATTACACAATGATGTACCCTTTTTGAGGAGAAAAAGTCCCATTGAATACATGCCAATTGACCATCGAAAATCATCCCCTTTTTCTTCTCCTGACCGGTTCCTTCACTGGTCTTACCTTGCCTGAATATAATAGAAGCAAATACTAATATGCAAATCATTTAACTATAAAGACATGTATAAGTAATTTGTATTAGATCAAAGTATAGTACCATGTCCAGTCCCACAATCAGGAGGATGTGTCCGTGTCCGTTGCTGCCTTCGCGGCTGATCCTCAATGTGTGAAGCCTCTGGTGGGGGGGTTGGTATCGGGACAGCACCAGGGGTGGGCATGAATCTCATCTCGTCTGTACCATGTACATTTGCGGGGGCAGTGTTGGTAGTCGGTGGGGGAGACGTACAGGTGGTGGGCAACGGAGATCCACTAGAGGATGTGGATGGGGACCGAGATGTGTCCCCATGGGCAAATGTATGGGATGGACCTGCATCATCGTGTGCCATGGAGCCCATGTCATAACCAGTGTCCAAACACATTTCATCTGTTGTCTGACTTGCCTCCTCCATGGTGTGGTCAGGCACGGGTGTGTGACGCCGACTAGATGTGGGCACAGGTGTGTGACGCCGAGCAGATGTGGGACGCCGACCAGATGTGGGACGCTGACTAGATTGACGGCGGCCTCCTTGCCCTTGATGTCCACCTGCTTGCCGATCACGCCCTACAGTCGGTACACTAGTGTTGCCCACAGCACGTGCATCATCCAAGGTCAACTGACCGAGCTCTTCAACAGCTTGCAAGGCATTAATACATTCGGTGTAGATCTCAGACCTTGGTTCGCACTTCGCCATAATCTTCAACTGTGATTCAACCTGTCACAGGTATACAAGAGTACCGTTAGTAGATTGTGTTAGGTTCTAAGAATTAGGAACTAATGTATTAGAACTTCAATTTATAATGTTGGCAAACCATGATCAAAACATTCTTTAAGTTGTGTGTTTGACTTGCTCAAAGTATGGCTCTTCATGTAAAGTTGGAATCGAGTTTTATGCAGAATTCACTGTGCACTTTCTGCTTGACTCGATCGATCAAAAATTAGGCTCGATCGATCGAAAGTCGTGCAGATTGTTTTCTGCAGAATTTTCCAACTCAGCCCTAGTCCATTTAATGTAAAGGGTTTTATGTTTTGCCCTAAGTATATAAGGGAAAATCCTAGCCACGTTTTTAGAGTTCTGTTTTGCTGTGTTTGTGAATCTCATTGTGAGATCTAGAATTGTTTGCCTTCACATACACTTAGGGTTTACAAACTCAAGACTTATGTTTAGAGCTTGGTAAATCATACAGTTGCAGAATCAAAGATCTTCAAGAAATATAAGCAGGTGCGCTTGTGGATTGCTAAAGAATTCAAGAAAGAAGGAGTCCGTGGATCTTGGAGCTATCATGGGGTCGTGGTAGTAAGTTTCCTACACTTGGGTAGCAATAGGATGTTAGTGGTCTAAGTCTTATTGTGTAAATTTCAATTCTTTCATAGTGAATTCAGTTTACCTTGAGGATAGCTAGGTTAAATCTTCCCCAGGTTTTTTACCGGTTTTGTCAGTTCGTTTAGACCCCTTAAACCCAACAGATTAACCTAGAGAATTAGCCAAGGGATCTTGGAGCTATCATGGGGTCGTGGTAGTAAGTTTCCTACACTTGGGTAGCAATAGGATGTTAGTGGTCTAAGTCTTATTGTGTAAATTTCAATTCTTTCATAGTGAATTCAGTTTACCTTGAGGATAGCTAGGTTAAATCTTCCCCAGGTTTTTTACCGGTTTTGTCAGTTCGTTTAGACCCCTTAAACCCAACAGATTAACCTAGAGAATTAGCCAAGTTATTAACTTAGGTAATTTAATTAAAACTAGGTTAACACAATTAAGCAAAAATAACAAAGCAGCGGAAAATAAACAACACAAAGATCTGATGACCTAGGAAACCACACCGGTAAAAACCTGGGGAGGATTTAACCTAGCTATCCTCAAGGTAAAATAGCAAATCCACTAGAAAGAATTGAAGTTTACACAATAGCGACTTAGACCACTAACATCCTATTGCTACCCAAGTGTAGGAAACTTACTACCATGACCCCATGATAGCTCCGAGATCCACGGACTCCTTCTTTCTTTAATCTTTGCAAAACACAAACACCACCGTTTGTGACTTTGAGACTCCACTCAAAGGTTTAGCAACACAAACTCTCCTGTTTGTGACTCCAAGACCACCCTTGAAGGTTTAGATCATCAGCTCCTTTGATGACTAGAGAAGGCAGCAACTTCAGCAATACCGGATCTTGAGATTCTTCAAGGAACAACACCGGTAGAAGCAATAAGAGAGGTTTTAGGAACAAAACCCTAAAAATAAAAGAGGCACACTCTTTTCTCTCTAAAAAGCCTTATAAAAAACGTGCTTAGGGTTTCCTTTATATAGTGGGAGAAGTAGATCTGAAACCCTAATCCTTAATGGGCTAGAACTGCTGTTTGGGCCAACTTAAAATTCTGCAGATACGATTCTCGATCGATCGAGCCTGTTTTTCGATCGATCGAACCAGGCAGATTCTGAAATCTTCTTTCTGCAGCTTGTATGTTCTTGTGTGCTCACGATTTGCCAATTGTTCTAAACTTTTAGAACCTAACAATCTCCCCCTTTGGCAATTCGTGACAAAACTTTCATACAAAATGAAATGTTAAAATACAAGAACAACCCAATACAATAAAATGCCCAATTACATCACAAATCCCAATCTAAGACTCTTAACCTAGAAGTTGCCAAGAAGAGGTAGAAGGTCTTGATTAGAATGCACCTGTCTTTCCTGAAACACTCAACAAACACATCACCGCATGTGTGGAAAGAAAGACATATAAACAATAATATAAAAACAAAAGTAAATTCTAACTTTCCCCCTAAGTTAGATACATCAAAAAGTTTTTATATTCTCCCCCTAAACAAGACAAACAGGATTCCCACATTTCATCTATTTCTCCCCCTTTTTGTCACGTATTGACAAAAAACAACTCAAACAAAGAGTAAACATGAGAGAAAAAAGAGAACCAAGGGAACATAAAACAAAGTAGCTCTATAGAAAAAAGAGATAACCCCCCCTATAAAGAGCAACAACTCCCCCTATGAACAACAAAGGTTAAAAAAAACTTTTCTCCCCCTATAAAAATAGGAAAAACAAAACAAGTTTTGGGAAAAACAGTTTTGGGGAAAATTTAGGAGGTGGGGATAAATAAAAACACACAAACTAAAAAAATTGAGTTGAGGATACACATGAAGAAAAATATTCTCTCTTTCAATAAATGCAAACTTGACACTATGTGACCCATAAACAGTTGCATGAGTAGTAAAAATATTTGCACATTGATTATCCATCATATTTCTTAAGAAAAATATTTTCTGCAATTCACACATCAAGAAAAATAGCATATACTAAAATGTACAAAGGACTCAAAAATTAATCAATCAATTTCTAATTCAAGTTGAGTACCCAATTTAGCAAAGTGTATGCATATTATGTGTGAAAACAATGAGAGATATGACTGCAAAACTGCAAGATGGATACAAAAAAAAAAAACAATGCAACTCATGTGAATCCTAACCATAAATGATGCAAAAAAAATTTGGTCAAAACTCTAAAAACTGAAAATTTTTCAGTTTCGATCGATCGAGTATCGATCGAATATCAATCGAGTCAGACAGAATCAAACCAAAAATTTTAATCACAATTTCGATCGGTCGAGAAACAGCTTCGATCGGTCGAAATTCTGGAAAACTCAAATTTTTGAAAAACAGAGCAATTTAATGCAGAAACTCCTCAAAGCATAGTAATTCATGAATGAAATGCATGAGTATGAGACTAAAATTTTTTAAAAAACATTTGAATTCAACCCAGATCTTTCAAAATTAAGATTTTCAATCAATTTGTCCTTAAAAACTCAAATTTTGCATCAAAATCAAGGAACATATAATCTTGGATGGCCACAACAAAATCACACACAATAACATGTACAAAGTTTAGCAAAGAGTAACTTTGTGTAGTGTGTGCAATTAGCAAAGCTTGAGAAACATGTGAGGTGATATGTGAATAGTAAGCAATCACAAAGTCTACAAAATTCATCACATAAATTTGAAAGAGACTATCACCTAAAGAGTTACATCATATAACTCTCACATCTCCTAGAATAAAAGTTTGCAATCATGTAAATTTCTTGATTTGCCTCATTATTCAATGTAAATGATTAGAAACTTAATAATAAGCCGGGATAATGTACACACCAATTTTATGAATTTTGAAATGATTATAGCCCAATAATGTACACACCAATTTTAATAGAGGCTACACCTTATGTTCTTTTTGTGCATGTGCTACACTTTCTCGAGCACAAAATCTTACGATATGCACTAAGGTGTTCATGATTGGCTAATAAACAGTGGTGAGATGGTTATTTATGCCTTTCTCATTAAGTTCAAGTCCGACAATCAAAGGCATGTGACTTCAAGATCAAGACAAAGTGATCAAAAACTATAAACCTCTTCCCACACAACATGCACTACAAAGACTTCAGCTAGTAAAGTGCAATAAATAAGCTCATCTAAGCTAAACAAAGTACATAAACATGTTATGTAAAGATAATATGGCCAATCCTTGATTTCAAATCCAAGAACAATTAATGCAAAACACAAAATTATTTTTGGTTTAAAAGAAAATTTTATGACCAAAAACAAAAAACACATTATGCTAAATGAACAAAAATGCAAATACAATGCATGACAGTGTTTAACTAAGCTATAGAGGGTACACAAACAAGAAATATCAATTTCTTAATTAACCCTTGAGTACATGTACAAACTAGTACACATTCAAACAAAATAAAAAATAGCTTAGCACTTATAGAACACATACTTTTTATGTTTCTCCACAATATCAAGCATGTTCTACATCAAGAGAGAGATATCATAATTCATGTAATCCTCAAGAAAAAATAAAACAAGACACAAAATAAAATATTTTTGTCTTTTTGAAAATTTTCAATGTTTTTGGATTTTTTTTTATAATAAAAAAAAACAACCTAAAAAACAAAAAACAAAAAACAAAAACAAAACATGTCCACAAATAATTGAAAGAATTAAATCAGGGACAAGTCAACAATACTCACCTTAGAGAATCTTTTCTCACCCATATAGCACAAGTCTTCGGCTTTGTAGGTGAAAATCCATGTGAAGCAGAGTGCATTTGAGGGATTACACCAATCTTCTGAGAAAGACTAAAATCCTGCAAATTCCTTTCACAAGCCAACAAGCTCAAATTTTTCAAAAGAATATGAAACAATTTATTTGGACTTATGGCATGAGAAATATCATCACATGTCCTAGATTGAAATACAGAATGCTTAAATTTCAATTTATGACAATTAGGACGAATGTGACCGAAAACACCACAAAAGTGACAAACAGGAACAAATTTAAGAACATTAGTATTCCTAACAGCAAATCTAGTCTTAGATTTTGGTTTTTGCCTCAACAAGGAACAATTTGGTCTAATATGATCAACAACACCACAAAGGTGACAAGTAGGCACAAAAACAGATTTCTTATGCTCTCTAACAGTAGGTTTAGACTTAGGTGTAGAAACTTCAGCGTCTACATCAGAACTTTTACCTTTGTCTAACCTAGCAAAATAAGCCTTTTCTTTATTATTCCTCTTGAAAGGAGGGATATAAAGTTTTTCAGCTTTAGGCTTAAGAGAAACAGAAACACTTCTGTTAACAACAGCAGGCTTGGTATTAGTCAAATTTTCAATTTTAGCCTTAGATTCAACTAACTCTTGTTCCAAGCTTTTCATCTTCTCATCTTTAGAGGAAATTTGATTTCTCAAAAATTCATTCTTTTTATTAGATTCATCTAATCTAACAATCAATTCCTCTTTTTCAAGATTAGCCAATTTTAACTCTTCTTTAAATTTCTTAGCAATTTTCAAAGACTTAGATAATTCCTTACGAAGAGTTTCAAAGGCATCAATAAAATCAACAGAAATAACAGTGTCCTTTTTATTCAAATCATCACAATCAAAAACAGTAAGACACTTAAAATTATCCATGATAACAGGGATCAAGGATCAACTCTTAGATCAAAAGATCTAACACGAAAAAGCTACCCGCTCTGATACCACTTGTCAGTTCGTTTAGACCCCTTAAACCCAACAGATTAACCTAGAGAATTAGCCAAGTTATTAACTTAGGTAATTTGATTAAAACTAGGTTAACACAATTAAGCAAAAATAACAAAGCAGCGGAAAATAAACAACACAAAGATCTGATGACCCAGGAAACCACACCGGTAAAAACCTGGGGAGGATTTAACCTAGCTATCCTCAAGGTAAAATAGCAAATCCACTAGAAAGAATTGAAGTTTACACAATAGCGACTTAGACCACTAACATCCTATTGCTACCCAAGTGTGGGAAACTTACTACCATGACCCCATGATAGCTCCGAGATCCACGGACTCCTTCTTTCTTTAATTTTTGCAAAACACAAACACCACCGTTTGTGACTTTGAGACTCCACTCAAAGGTTTAGCAACACAAACTCTCCTGTTTGTGACTCCAAGACCACCCTTGAAGGTTTAGATCGTCAGCTCCTTTGATGACTAGAGAAGGCAGCAACTTCAGCAATACCGGATCTTGAGATTTTTCAAGGAACAACACCGGTAGAAGCAATAAGAGAGGTTTTAGGAACAAAACCCTAAAAATAAAAGAGGCACACTCTTTTCTCTCTAAAAATCCTTATAAAAAACGTGCTTAGGGTTTCCTTTATATAGTGGGAGAAGTAGATCTGAAACCCTAATCCTTAATGGGCTAGAACTGCTGTTTGGGCCAACTTAAAATTCTGCAGATACGATTCTCGATCGATCGAGCCTGTTTTTCGATCAATCGAACCAGGCAGATTCTGAAATCTTCTTTCTGCAGCTTGTATGTTCTTGTGTGCTCACGATTTGCCAATTGTTCTAAACTTTTAGAACCTAACAGGTTTGGTTTTCCTGGGTCATCAGATCTTTGTGTTCTTTATTTTCTGCTGCTTTATTGTTTTTCATTATACTTGTGTTAACCTAGTTCTGCTTAAATTACCTAAGTTAATCACTTGGCTAATTCTCTAGGTTAATCTGTTGGGTTTAAGGGGTCTAAACGAACTGACAAGTGGTATCAGAGCGGGTAGCTTTTGTTTTTGATCCTTTGATCTTTTAGCTGATCCTTGACCCCTGTTGTCATGGAACACGGACACTCTCTTGTTGTTCCACCTCACTTTGATAGAAACAATTATGCTTATTGGAAAGTAAGGATGAAAGCATTCCTGAAATCCATTGATGAGAGAGTTTGGAATTCCGTTGAGTACGGATGGGAGAAGCCCACTACTCCTGTGAGTGAGTGGCAAACTTCTCAAAAGGAGGCAGCCGCTTTCAATAGCAAAGCTATGAATGCTATTTTTAATGCTGTTTCAATGGAGGAATTTAAGAAAATCTCTAATGTTGAGGTTGCTCATACTGCTTGGAAAATCCTCCAGACTGTGCATGAAGGCACAAAGGCAGTTAAAATAAATAAATTGCAGCAATTAACCTCTAGATTTGAAAGCATTAGAATGAATGATGATGAATCTTAGATTTTTAAATTGTTAGGAAGATTCTTAGATCTTTAACTGAGGATTTTAGACCCAAAGTGACTGCCATCACTGAGAGCAAGGATGTGAACTCCATCCCTGTTGATGAACTTGTAGGATCTCTTCAGTCCTATGAGTTAGATCTCCCTAAGACTAACAAATCCAAATCAATGGCTCTTAAGTCTGTTGATGATGTTGAGGATGGTGGATTTGATGATGAACTCTCTGCTACAGAGATTGTCTATCTTGCTAAGAATTTTAGAAATTTTCTTAGGAATAATAACAGAAGGGCAAGAGGCAAGAACACTGCTGAACCTAGAAATTTTAGGAGGAATGATCCAACTAAGGTTAATAACACTGAAAAACCTAAAGAGAAAGTAGGTCAACCTTCTAATAATTCTTTGGGACAACAATGTTATGGTTGTCAAGGGTATGGTTATTTGAAATCTGAATGTCCTACATACTTGAAGTCCAAGGGTAAGGCTATGGCTGTAACCCTTAGTGATGATGAAGTTTCTGACAATGAATCCGCTAGTGATGAGAATGGAAACTTCATTGCTTTCACTGCTACTACTGTAGTTAATGAAAACATATCTGTTGAAGAGAACCCTTCTGATGGGGAACTCTCTGAGGATGCAGATTTTCAAGAAGCCTATAATAAACTTTGCAAAGTTGCTGCAAAGGATGCCATGAATGTTGATTTAGGCTTGAAGAAAATTGCATCTTTGGAACTTGAAAAGAAAAATTTACTTGTGAAATTGTTTGATGCAAATGAGCTTTTGAATAATGTGAAAACTGAGAACATGCTTTTACTTGATAAAGTCAAATGTTTGGAACTTGAATTATCTGTTGCGAGAGAACAAACTAATAGGTCTGCAAGTTCCAAACTTGATCACATACTGAGTGTTCAAAAGTTTCCCTCTGACAAAACCGGCTTAGGTTTTGAGGAAAGTATTTCTGTGCTTGAATCTTCTTCCACTAAATTTGTTCCCTCATCTGAACCTCTTAAGAGTGAGATTGTCAAACCCTTGGTGAGTAAATCTGTCAAATCTGTAGATGTTGCTCCACCTAGGAAGATTAGGGTTGATCCTCAAGCTTCTAATTCTAGAGCTTCTACTTCTACTAAGGGCAAGTTGCATGATAAGCCTGCATGGGTTTGTCATTTTTGTGGAAAGCCTGGACACATACATCCAAATTGTTTTAAGTTGCAAGGTGCAAAGCGAGTAAGTAAACCTAAAGTACCTGTGCCCCAAGCACATGATCCTATGGTATTTATTGGTGAATTGGTAAAGGTGTTAAACCTTTATTCCAATCCTGGAGTTGCTCAGAATTCTAATGTGAATCATAACTCCAATGCAAGAATTGCATCTAAAAAGTTTTGGATGCAAAGGCTCAACCTAATTGAGTCTGTCTGACATGTTCCTTGTGCTTCATTGCTCTATCTTTTGTGACCTTTGTTTCTAGGATTTGCATTGCATACCATTCATGCATTTCATTCTAGGATATGTGTTTCTTTTATAAAAAAAAAAATTTTTTTTGCAAATTGTGTTTTTGCTATTTTTCTTTGAATCTGAAGACAAGGTTGGTCAATTAAATTTTGCATAACGTGTTTATGTACCTTGTTTAGCTTTGATGCACTTATGACAATTGCACTTTACTAGCTAAAGTTTTTGTTGTGCATGTTGTGTGGGAAGATGCTATATTTGTTGATCACATGATCTTGATCTTGAAGTCTCATGTCTTTGATTGTCGGACTTGTTCTTATTGAGAAAGGCATAAATAACCATCTCACCATTGTTTACTAGCCAATCATGAACACCTTAGTGCATATCATAAGATTTTATGCTCGAGAAAGTGTAGCACATGCACAAAAAGAACATAAGGTGTAGCCTCTATTACAATTGGTGTGTACATTATTGGGCTATAATAATCTCACAAATTCAAATAAAATTGGTGTGTACATTAACCCGGCTATATTATTAAGTTTCTAATCAATTAAATTGAATAATGAGGCAAATCAAGAAACTTACATGATTGCAAGCTTTTATTCTAGGAGATGTGAGAGTTATATGATGTAACTCTTTAAGTAATAGTCTCTTTCAATTTCATGTTATGGATTTTGTAGAAATTGTGATTAATCAATATGTGCATATCACCTCACATGTTTCTCAAGCTTATACTAGTTGCACACACTACACAAGTTATTCTTTGCTAAACTATGTACATGTTATAGTGTGTGTTTTTGGCCTGACCAACCAAGTTTGAGTATTTCTGGAAATTGATGCAAAACATGTTTGCTTGTCTGATTGATTGAGAGATATTATGAGAAAATCTTCTTTGAGAGATCTGGGTTGAAAACATGGGTTTTTGGAAAAACATTTCATCTCATATTCAGGCATTTTGTTTTAAAATCTAATGCTTTGAGGAGTTTTTGAGCTAATTTGTTTCAATTTTCAAAAATTCATTTTTCTAGATTTTCGATCGATCGAGTTTGTTTTTCGATCGATCGAAAATGTTTTTAAAATCTCAATAATCTCTCTGTGTGTTTTGATCGGTTCTCGATTGGCTTTGGATCAATCGAAGGATTTTCGACCGATCGAATCTATTTTTCGATCGATCGAAAATCGGGCTGAGTGGTTTTATAAAGAATCTTTTCTCACGCGTTCTTCACCTTTTCAAATTCTTTTCAAACGCTTTTGTCTCCTCACCAACTGGTCAAAGCTATTTTTTGGAGATTTTGTCGTTTTCTTCAAATATTTTTGCATAATCTCTCTCTCCCCAGACCGGTAAGACGTTTTTGCCCTCTCCTTTGTTTTTATTTTCTAGTTTCATGCATTTTTTCATGCATTTTTGGGCTATTTTCGGCATTTTGGTTTTTGTTAATTTTGGAATTGATTTTGGGAGTTTCTTTCCAATTTTAATCATGGGTTTTTGTGGGGACACCTTATCTAAGCACTACATGTGGTTTAATTTGATTAGTTTGGTGCTTTGTGAGAAATTTGAAAACCTAGGGCTTAAAATTGATAAAATTGGGGTTTTTGTTCAATTTGATTGAAATTGATGAAATTGGCTTGTTAGATTGATTAATTTGATCATTATATTGTGTCAATTAACTGTTGTGATGATCAATTTATCAATTTGTTGTGTTTTGAAAACTTAGGTTTTTCAAATTGGGTATTTTTGATAAAAATTACTTGCTCAAGCCAATTTTGTTAATTTGGATTATATTTGAACTTGTCACTGCATTAGTTCATGCATCATTAGCATATTTTGTTCATGCATCATATAGATTTGATTTTTTTCTATATTTTTTTTAATGCTGAGCTAACTTGTAGTCTACCCTTGGTATTTGTTTTTGCTCTTCTCTTTCTGTATCTCTCTTTTCTTTCCTTAGCACCATGCCTAGGAAAACTAGAGCCCATAGGACTTCTGACCCTTCACCTTCTTTTGATAGTGATCGGTTTCCTAGTGAGTCAAACCAAGTGACCTATGAGACCCTGAACCTTAGGCGTCATATCTGGGCTGAGCGTAGGGTCATACTAGATGAGGTAGATCCTGAGGTGAGACGTAACTTTGAGCGTCGGGGGTTGGTTATCTTTGCTCGAGTATGAGCATCCTCCTCCTCCAGCCACCCTGATTAGAGAGTTCTATTCGAACCTCTCTATCCACATCTATGATACCAACACCTTGGTTAAGGTTTGGTTACGAGGTGTAGAGTATCGCATTACCCCTACGGTTGTGTTGGATGCTCTTGGGGTACCCATTGTTGATCATCCCATTTTTCCTTATGAGGAGTCTTCACCTCTTGATGACGTATTATCATACATCACTGGATCTTCTATCCAGTAGGGTTCTAATCCTCGGATCACTTCAGCTGAGCTTTCCGAGTTTCACTACCTTTTCTTTAGGATAGCGTGTCATTCTTTGTGGTCTATTTCTCATGTCCACACCATCCCTCTTGAGCGATGTGTGTTTTTGTACGCGCTTGTTACTGATGCTCCTATCAGTTTTCCTCATCTGTTCCTTCGTTCTTTGAACGAGGTTCATCGGTCTAGTTCTACGGCTCATGCGTTATTCTTTCCCGTTTTTATTCATAGGATTCTCCTTTTTCTTGGTTTAGGTGATTTTTCTGCGTCTGAGCCTGTTCATGTTATTGCTCCTATAGGTGCTACCTTTTTGAGGCAAAGGGCTGCTCAACTTCGAGCTAGCTCTAAGCGTCCTAGGGTAGAGCCTTCCGGTGTCACTCCACCCCCTTCTTCTTCTACAGATACTCCTGCAGCTGGGACGTCTTCTGATCCTACTGTTGCTGCTGTTATTGATATTCCTCCACCGTTTGATGATGTTTCTGACATTCGTCGGACTCTTGATACTGTCGTGACCGTTCAGGCGGCTCATGGTCAGCTTCTGGTGGACATCCTTGATGAGCTACGTGCATTGCGAGTAGATTTGGCGAGTTCTCGTCATTCTCCTCCATCTCCTTTTGATGATGAGTGAGTGTCCTTTGGCAATTCGTCACAAAAAGGGGGAGTGCATTCTATTGTGTAGTTCTTATGTATCTAGGAGATTTTTGTGGAGATTTTCATTTTAAGGGGAGTTTTGTACTTAGCAGTGATACTGCGGAGCTTGTGGAGTTATTAGATTGTATCTAGGCGCTTTACTGTGTATTTACTTTTTTAGCTCTTGATTATGAGATATTTTTTGAGATACATTTTGATGTATATGTTTCTTGTTTCACTATGCTACTCTGCTTATTAATTTATATTTATGATGTTATTCATGATATATGTCTTTATTTTGTGTCATGTGAAATTAAGAAGTTATTTTTATATATTTCCTGTTTTTTTCCACACATGTGTTTATGTGTTTGTTAAGTGTTACAGGAATATACAGGTTGATTCAGTCGTGCTGCTGTCTACTTTGCAACTGTTAGATAGTAGTTAGGTTGAATTGTTTAAGTGGCTTTTTATTTTGTAATGGGCTGTTTTATTTTGTAAATTTTGAGCTTGTGTTAAGTCTGTGTTTTGTCACTGATTGCCAAAGGGGGAGTTTGTTAGGTTCTAAGAATTAGGAACTAATGTATTAGAACTTCAATTTGTAATGTTGGCAAACCATGATCAAAACATTCTTTAAGTTGTGTGTTAGACTTGCTCAAAGTATGGCTCTTCATGTAAATTTGGAATCGAGTTTTATGTAGAATTCACTGTGCACTTTCTGCCTGACTCGATCGATCGAAAATTAGGCTCGATCGATCGAAAGTCGTGCAGATTGTTTTTCTGCAGAATTTTCCAACTTAGCCCTAGTCCATTTAATGTATAGGGTTTTATGTTTTGCCCTAAGTATATAAGGGAAAACCCTAGCCACGTTTTTAGAGTTTTGTTTTGCTGTGTTTGTGAATCTCATTGTGAGATCTAGAGGTGTTTGCCTTCACATACACTTAGGGTTTACAAACTCAAGACTTATGTTTAGCGCTTGGTAAATCATACAGTTGCAGAATCAAAGATCTTCAAGAAATACAAGCAGGTGCGCTTGTGGATTGCTGAAGAATTCAAGAAAGAAGGAGTCCGTGGATCTCAGAGCTTTCATGGGGTCGTGGTAGTAAGTTTCCTACACTTGGGTAGCAATAGGATGTTAGTGGTCTAAGTCTTATTGTGTAAACTTCAATTCTTTCATAATGAATTCAGTTTACCTTGAGGATAGCTAGGTTAAATCCTCCCCAGGTTTTTACCAGTTTGGTTTTCCTGGGTCATCAGATCTTTGTGTTCTTTATTTTCCGTTGCTTTATTGTTTTTCATTATACTTGTGTTAACCTAGTTCTGCTTAAATTACCTAAGTTAATTACTTGGCTAATTCTCTTGGTTAATCTGTTGGGTTTAAGGGGTCTAAACGAACTGACAGATTGAATTAAACTATGCGAAGCGAGGTACATTTATAACAGAACAGTCTTTGTAAACTTACCAAAGTGTCCCAGTATGAGGTCGCTTTTGTAATATGGTGAACAGTGCGGGGACGAAATCACACCATATACTTGTCATTGTAGCTCATTTCCCCATGAAAGGGCGGTGCATCTGCAATTATGGCGTGCGCAGCCCATTCAGCAATATGTGTGGCATGTTCTTCAACCCAGTTTTTATCATGCTTGCCCTGGAGTGTTATCTTGTGAAGTTCAATTGAAGTATCAACGTCATCCGGTATGCCTTGCTTCATCCCAAACTGTCGAAGAACACGTTCGGGGTGATGGCCTTCAATCACCCAAAAATGTATGAGCGGCACGACATACCTCCATATGTGTTGGCCTGCGGTACAATATGCGGGCAAGGAATCTAAATAATTTCTATATGGCTCCCAGACAATCTACAATGATTCAACAGATGCAAACAATCATAATAACAATACAATTAGAAAAAAAGTGTAACAAATCTGAACAATACATGGCAACAATGTTGAACTCTGAAATAAAAAATGTTTATTCATTCCAAAGTGAATTGTAAGTACAACAACTACATGTCAAAGCGGTTTTCACTTGTAAGGCACGATACCTGATTTGGTCGTAGCGAAGCAAGCGACATACGATAGGCGTGTTGGATGTTCAGTTTTTATCTTAGCCCCTTTCCATCTAGCAAACAACAAAGACATAACCTTCATATTACTTATTTACAAAATTCCCATGCGTAAAAGATAATGCAAAAATGTAAAACGATAACTATCTAAGATCATACATACCTGATAGCAAGTGGACCTAGGGGCAATGCTTGGTGTGGATGCCTCATCACAGGACATGTGTGTGGAAACCTCACCCATGCCCACAACTGCACCAATAGCACGGCACTGCCAATTTGCTTGGCAGTCTTCTCTAATGCCTTACAGAGGTGTCTATATAGCCATCTTAGTGCTGCACTACCCCAACTATAATTCTTTCCGTTGCTAATTGGATTGAAAAATTACAGATACATAATTGAGTGCCGTTCGCCAGACTTGTCCATAAATAGCATACCAGCCAACATCTCCAGTATGTAAAACCGAGCATACCGCTGCATAAGTACATCAGTGGCGTCAGCCGGGAGAGGATTGCTAAACTGATCCTCAAGCCATTTGGCTTTTACCCTCGCCCCTTCCAGCACTCCGGTGTACGGACCACGACCGACTACTCTATCCGGTGGCCTATGCCCTTCAAGCAGACCTTTCTCTCGGTGACGACAATTCAGTACACCTGGCACTGCCTGCAAACAGAGTAGCTTAGTATTAATAATAGCATTCACTAAGCATGCAATAATTACACTTCAAACTTAAATGCCAAAAATCTTTCTACTACATATATTGACTACAATTTTGGACAAGTGCATACCTCGCCCTCCAAGGGAGCATCCCAAAGCAAACTTGAACGATGCACATCTTGCCTCCTCAAGACATCCTGTATAAAGGGTCCCTGTTGATGTGGGTCCATATCTGGCATAAATTAAAGGTGATTAATGGCCCATATCTGATGCCTCAAATAGATAAGTTTCAAGCTTAATCAAGAGTGGTTATGCCATGTTATAGATATGTTTGTTGTTTGATGCATCTTGAGTTATTAGGAATATGATTCAATTTTTTGATAAATGAAGTTTTTTTTTTATAAAAGTTGTATTACCTTGTTCTGGAGGATTAATTGAAGACAAAAAAATTGGTGGAGATGATCCATCCAAGGTCCCTAATAAATAGGTTCCCTAGAAAATATTCAATGCTAAAATATTTCCACTTGAAAATAACATATCTGTAATCTAAAAGCACTTTATACACTGCTTGAATAGGTGAAGAGAAGCATAGAATGGAAGAGAAGAGACTAACAGATTTCAGAAAGCATGTTTGATTAATTAATGTAGATGTTTTGGACTAGTATTGTAGTTTCTGCTCGCTAGGTAGGACCTATTTTTTGTTGAGCAAAAATTATATTCACAGTTTTACTTTATTTTGCAGTTGAATCACATTGGGGTTTTTCAAATACCCTTTTGAGGTATCTTATGAGTTGCTTCCAGTACATATTTGATGTTTGTTATAAGCTTCTTGTTTGGGTTATTAGTAGGTTCTTTGAAATGGTTGTGGCTCCACAGTGAATTAATGATGATCTTTAGTTTTTGGCAGAATGGGAGTACTCAGTGCCTTTAGATTGGAACCCAATAGCTTTGACTCCATTGAGTGGATTAAACAGTCTTTGCAACCATTTTTATACACAGATACCATAGTTCAAGGTGCAAAGCTAGTAGAGGCTGCTTTATAAATTTACAGCACAGATGACAAGTTTTTAGAAACCCTAGCTTTTTTTCTTTTCATGTAAAAATTTATATTGTAAATGTTTTCCACGGTTTCCTATGTATGGTGTAACAGAAAATTGCTATTCAATGGAAAACATTTTCATGGTAAACAAAAAATCTCATTGAAAGTACCACCTTGGTTACTACGAATACTTTTGTTTATCAACTCATTTGAGGGTTCTTGACTGGATGCATTATGTGTACCATTTGTACCTATATGTACCCCAACAATAATTTGCACCAAAAATTAGCCGTCAGTGAAATTTTAAACATTGTCTCTCTCTCTCTCTCTCTCTCTCTCTCTCTCTTGGGGAACCTATAGCTACATCATGTGTACTTTTTTTTTTTTGGCTGGATGCATTATTTGTACCAATGGATGAAGGAAGAAATACTTTCTACAAAATAGGAATTTTTTTTTATATTTTATACTCTTCTACATGATCTCTTGAGGTCAAAACAACTTTTTCACTCAATTAGTTAAAAGATTGCCCTTGTCGGCAGCAACTAACTATTGGTTCAACCGTCAAAGATGTCACACAGTGAAATTTTATCCGGAATTTTTAGTCTTATGTTGATACTAAGTAAGTCCTATGTATAATGTAGTTTCAACCAATATCCAACATTCAGGCAAAGGGAACATTCAATTAGTTTGTGTGAAAACATAGTAAACATACACAACCAACACAAAATTTACCAATAAATATATCCAAGCTTGATTACTTATATCTTAAAGCAGACTACAAAAGGAATACTAAAGAATTTTTCTCACCAAAAGCTACATTAGCCTAATCAACAACCAAGGCTTACCAAAAAACAAATACCCACAAATACCCCTAACCCCCCAATGCTCAAACAAATATTGAGATTAGGAGACATACCTTTGTGATTCCAAACTCAAGATGCAGAACTCAGAGCGTGAGCTGGGAGAGAACAGATCGAGACGGAGAGGGAGACCGAGACCGAGACGGAGAGGGAGACCGAGACTGAGAGGGAGACCGAGACCGAGACTGAGAGTGAGAGGGAGACTGAGAATGAGAGCGAGAGCAAGACCGAGAGGGAGATTGAGAGCGTGTGGGAGAGTTTAGAATGAGATGATAGCGAGATTGAGAGAGTGAGAGGGAGATTGAGAAAGTGAGAGTGATGAGAGAGAGTGTTTAAGTGAAAGTGACACCTGAGTTTGAGAAAGTCAGTGTTTAAGTGTGAGTTTAGTGGATACTCGAGTTTACTGGACTCGGGTACAAGCTTGCACAGTACTCGAGTTTATGTCCAAGAGGTACTCGAGCCCCCCAGACTCGAGTATCAACTGGCATGAATTTCAAAAAATGGGACGCCAATACAGATTGGTACCTGAGTTTGGAGGGCTCGGGTACCAGTACAGTACTTGAGTCTGATAAACTCGAGTACCAAGTTATATTTTTTTAATGCCCAAGTGATATGTTAGCAGCACCACGGTGGAATAGAACATGGGGAACTCGTGAATAGGAAACTCGAGTATACAAAAAAGTGGTAGATCGCCATTTACTTCCGAAACAGTGTTTTTTTGCAAAATATTTCTCAAATTAATGGTATTTGGCTATTTTGGCCACCAAAACCTATAATAAATGCCTAGCTGGCTTGTGTCCTTTCTTTTTATGTTTTATAAATTTACAAGAGTGCATTGTGTTCTTTGTGTATTCAATTGTTAAAGTGCAATGTACATAGTGCACTGTTCAAACTTATGAGGTTTTTTTTTTCCCCCCACAAATTTGGTCTTTAACTATTTGGATCTAGTTGTTTGATAAGTTGTGCTAACATTAATTTGTTTTTAGAAGAGAATTTAGGCTGCCGTAGACACAAGATTTATTATTTTTTAAATAAATAAAAAAAGAATTGAAAAAGAAATTGCTAAGAATTGCCCTATAGAATTCATAATGAATAAATTGTATTTAATGAAGGATTGACGTAGAGCAAAACTTTTATAGGAGATGCCAAGTTTTTTTTTTTAATTTTAATTTTGGTACATGTTTATAGCCAATTAGAAAAATTGTGTACACTCATTTGAGTTTAGATATATTATTATATTTTAAATTTGATCATTTTGTATACAATACATTTATGAATTATGAAGAACATATGAATATGTAATTCGGCCTCCTAAGTAAAAAATCCTGACTACACCTCTATAACTCTCCATTTATCAAATATTTTTTTTAAAAAAATGCACGAGTGCATACAAACATTTACGATTATTATTATTATTATTATTATTATTATTATTATTTTTTGGAATAAAATCACTATATGAATTCTATTGGTGTAAATAGGAAACTTTATCACTTACATATAAGTATGTTATATAGCACTATGCATCACAAGTAGGTGTGTCTTCCAGCGAAAACTCAGTGATGCCATATTACATCTTTTGAGAACACAGCTAAAAAGAGGATTTCATAACGAAGAAACCAAGGAACAATCATAGTATGAGGCACATCTTGTTCAAGTACAGACCGTTAAACTCATCAATAAGATGTTTCTCAAAAAAAAAAAAAAAAAAAAAAAAAACTCATCAATAACATACTAGAAAGGTCCACAGGTGGACAACTAAAAATATTAAAATGACTCTTGGACCGCTCTCATCTTGGCTAGCTTGTCAGCACTTCTATTTACTTCTCGGAAAGAAGTATGCCTGAAACGAATCAAGAGAATTTGAGTAGCGCAATCATCCACCAAAGGTTATACCAAACTATTAGAATAATTTGGAGAGGGCAACACATCAATATTAGATTTAGCATTTTTTTTTATTTTGGTAAACTGGATAATATATTAACCAACTAGGTGGTATCCACCACAGTATTACAAATACGATTTTGGGTCAAGCCCAACTTGTCCGAATGCAAAAGACTAACAATAATAGGAGGGGACTCAAAAATAGCAAAATCATCCTCCATGTTGGTTCCAAATTTTGCGAGGGCATCTGCGCTCTGGTTTGCTTCTCTAAAGTAGTGTTTTAGTAGGACCTGTGGGATGTTCGTCATTAGGTTCCTGCAGTCATCAATAAGAGAGGAAAGCTCCCCTTTAGTATGAGTGGCTTGGGATAATAAGGTTATCGCAACCGAGGTATCAACTCAACTTCCACCGCCTCAAGTGATAGAAATAGCACCGAGTTAATCCATCTCGTATAGCCCAGAGTTCGGCAGCTATGCTCGAAGTGAGGCCAATTGCCCTTGCAAAACCCGAGATCCAATTGCCATGACAGTCTCGTATAAGACCCCCACCCCCTGCCATCTCCGGGTTCCCCTGTGCCAAGCGGGAGGTTTCACCCAACCAAAGCAACTGTAGAACCAGGCCTGGGATTTGCATGATCAAGAACACAGTACCAATAGTCATAAACCTGTGACTCCACAGTTTTGAACAAATTCTAAAGGCTTTGGGGGGATGAAACATCCTTTTATTCCTATTGAGCCATAAGTGCCAAATGCCAAAGAGGAAGAACTGTGCCCATGAATAACTTTTTCCCTTTGCAAGCACATTGCAGCAAGCATTCACTTTGATCCACTCCATTACTTCCATACCAAAGGTGTGGAGTATTTCACCAAGCCGATTGGATTCAGCCCAGAATTCCTGTGCTACAATACATTCCCTTAAAACATGACTAATGGTTTCAGGCTGATCATGGCAAATGTCATAGGTTGGTGACAACTGAATGCCCCTTTGTGCCAGGACAGTCTTAACTGGAATGCTATTATGGTAGCATTTCCAAAGAAACATGTGAATTTTGGGCAGAGTTTTTAGCTTCCATATCCAGGCACCCTGATGAGAATGCAAAATATCATATTTTTCTTCCTTAATGTTTAGTCTTCTACACTTATTTGGTGCCTAAATGTACTCATTATTCTTATATTTTGGTTTAGGATATGCAAATGGATATGCAATTTTGGACAGTTTCGACATTGCTTCGTAATCTGGGCATAACTCTCTCATTCCAGCTCCAATTGAGATGATTCAAGATGCTATGGAATGCCAAGAAAAAGCTCTACAACTTTCATGTTTTGAGTTTTGCGAGATACTGGCTGCATCAAGGTCGAAATCGGGCTTGAAGTTGCTGCACCTGCACTGCTGATGTTTTGGAATATTCCTTAGCCTGCAATTCTAATACGTGGATTTGATGCGGTTTATTTTCGAAAGCTTCTAGATCTGGTGCATGAAAATTCCAGTTGAAAACACCACTTTCCTAGCTATATTAGGACTATCAAAAAAAAATATTTTCATTAATTAGTCAGATTTAGATATTATTATTTAGAATATTTTTAGGAGATTTTGTAGGCTTCTGAAAGGGGGAATTAATGTGTAAAAGGAGGAGGAAAAATTAGACTTCACACATGCCTCTCTCTCCCCTCTTCTTTAATTTTCTCCTTCGAGTTTTCATGATGGCCCTGCTTGGCTAAACTTTCATATTTGGTCGAAGGAAACGAAAGCCTCAGAATCAACAAAACTGTGAGATCTAATTTATTTTTACTATTCAATTTTATGCTTTGAGTATCGTATGTTCTTCTATACCTATTTTCATGATTGTCTCGTTTAATTACTAGGAGGCCTGCTAGTTTATTATTCATTGCAATCTATTACTAGGTTAGATATCAAATCTGTAATTATTTGATCTCTCTAATTTGTGAAGCAACCAAGATTTAATGATTTGCTGCATCAGAAATTATTAGATCTTAGGAAGAATGCTCGACTAAAGTAAATACAACCGCTTGTGCTATTGTTGTTTAGTTTCATCGATCTCTCTAATTCTTAAGGCTGCTATTAGATTAAACCTTTAGCGCTTGTCTTGGGTTGTTTAGTAGTTAGGGTTTATTAGATCGTTTATTTTCTAATTACCTGCGACAAAAGAGAAATAGGAAAATAGTTCCCACGGTGAATATTCATAGTGTGAATTGATATATACTTGCATTGATGATCAGTTGTAAAATTCCGATGGTGGATGTTGACTTAGACCAAGGATTGTTCTTTTGATTGATTTTGATATTTTAATTTGAATTATTCCTTAGTTGTTTTTCTTAAAATTGTTTTCGTTATACTCAAACCCCCCTCGCCATCCTTGTTCACGTAGCAATAAACTAGGCTAGATACTCTCTGTGGAAACAATCCTTACTCATACCGCTACATATATTTTTAGGAGTATAAGTTTTATTTTTGGTTGCTTGCGACAACACACCACTCCTCGAAAGCACTCTTCACTTATGTTAGCTCCATAAGCAATAAGGTAGGCACTTTTAGGGTCAAACTCCCCTCTCGGGCTAGAAATCCACGACAAGTGGTCTTCACTAGACGAGGCTGTCCTTATCGGTGTGGCCTTGATAGATTGACTGAGAATGGGAGGGAAGATGAAGGATAGATTATGCAACTCGAACATACCATTAGTGTAAATGTCACATACCCTGATATCAGCCTTTCCCTTCTGAAATAGGCCCTCAATATACTCCCTGACAATGCCCAGGTCCGGCCATTTGTCATCCCAAAAGGATAGCTGATTATTATTGCCAATAGACCATTTCAAACCCAGTTCACACAGCTGCACCATGAAGCACTACCTTCCAAGATCTAGATTTAGAAGCCTTACTCGAGATAGACCTCCTTTTGTATTTGAATTTCAGAACTTTGGACCAGAGCTCACCACTTTCTTCCCTTATTCACCAGCAAAGTTTTATTGCCAATGTGGTGTTTCTCTCCTTTGCAGCATGTAAGCCCAGCCCCCTTTTGTTTTTCGACTAAGTAACTTTGTTCCAACTGATCATATGGAGCTTTTTCTTCTCCTCAGTGGACCCCTATAAGAAATTCCTGCAAATTTTGTCCAAATTAGCATGAATTCTCTGGGTAGAATGCGCCGTTGCATAGTGTAGGAGGGAATGGCCGAGGGCACTACTTTTGTAAGAGTCAGTCTACCTGCCATGGAAAGCAAATTAGTTTTCCATCATTGGAGTTTATTTTGAACTATTTCCAAAATGAAGTCAAAATCCCGAGAAGATGAGTTCCTATGTTGATTGGGGAATCCAAGGTATTTTTCCAAATTAGGAGTTGATGTGAAGCCAAGGATATTGCATAACGAGTCACGGGTCTCCTCACCAACATTTGGCGAAAAGAAAACCTTCGACTTGGTCATATTCACTTTCTGACCTGAGAGGTCACAAAAGGTATCTAATGTGTCTCGAATTCTGTGGCAATTCTTCATATCCACTTTGGCAAAAAATAACAGGTTTTCCGCGAAAAAGAGGTGTGAAAATGATGGCCTACTTTGGGAGGATTTAAGCGAGTCCAAAAGTTTTGAAGAGAACTGATCAGCAATTAAAAACCCCAGAATTTCCATGCACAAGATGAAAAGGTAGCGAAATAGAGGGTCTCCCTGCTTATTTCCTCTTGAGGGAAGGAAAGGATCAAGTTTTCCTCCATTAAAGAGGACCGAGATAGATGAACTCGATATACAACTCATTATAAGCTTAACCGTGTCCTGAGCGAGGTCGTAGAGAGTAAGCATATCTCAGATAAAATGCCACTCAAGTCTGTCGTTTGCCTTTTCAAGATCTATTTTTATTGCCATATATCCTTGATTACCCTTCTTTGTGCTCATTGTGTGAATGAGTTCTTGCACAATGATCATATTATCAAGCCCTTTCCTGCTCGGGACAAAAGCTATCTATAAGGGGGCAACCAACTTGTCCAAGAGAGGTCTAAGTCTCTGAATTATGGTTTTTGTCACGATCTTGTAAATAGTATTACAAAGGTTGATTGATCTATATAAGCTGAGGCAGTCTTCTCCTGTGCACTTAGGTATGAGGGGTGATCAGGGTCTGGCTAAGATGACTAGGCATGACCCCAGTGTTAAAGATAGAGCACACTTCCCTTACCACCACATTTTCCACAATATTCCAATTTCTCTAATAGAAACTTGCGTGCATCCCATCAGGGGCAGGAGCCTTGAATGGCTTCATGCTCCAAAGCCCATCTTTTACCTCCTTCCCTATGACCGGGCAGTTGATCAACTCACCTTCCTCTCTTGACAAGCTATTAGACCAGCTTGTGACATTCTAGATAGAGATGGGAGCACTAGTTTTTTCTTGTTGTGAACAAGGAAATGTAACCCTCTTTAATAATTGAAGCAATAACCTCCTCTTTGTGAATCAGATTCCCCGAACTATCCTTGAAGCAAGAAATCCTATTCCTTTTCCTTTTAATCAGAGCTAAAGTATGGAAAAAAATTGAATTTCTATCTCCCTGAATCAGCCAGTTGTACCTGGATTTTACCGGCCAGAATTCCTCTTCTTGCTGATTAATTACCCAACACTCTTCTCTCAACTCTCTCTCCAAGGCTAAGAGTTGGGCATTTGGACCATTGGCTAGGGCTTTTTGGATGCCTGCAAGCCGCGCCTCCACTCTTTTCTTCCGATGGAAAATATTCCCAAAACCTCCTTATTCCATATTTTTATTGCCTCGGTGAACTTTAGGAGATTTGTGCTAAGATTGAGGTCACTGGCCCAATTGTCTGCAAGCACATTTGCAAAAAAGGGTGGGACATCTAGACTGGATGGAACGTAAAAGGTCTGGTCAACCTAAGGGAAGGAGGCTTGTCAAGGTAGAGTAAAATGGGGCAGTGATCTGAATGCACCCTAGTGAGGTGGCTAACTGAGGCCTCCAGGTAAAGATTAATCCAATCCTGTTTGCAAAGGCTCTGTCTAGGTGTTCTTGGATGAAGTGACCTATATCCTGCTTATTAACCTAAGTGTATCTCAGACACTGAAACCCAAGATCAATCAAATTGCACGCATCTAGGTAATCTTTAAAAATCTGGGCTCTTCTCATGTTAACTGGGTTGCCACTACACTTATCAGCACTAGATAGAACCTCGTTAAAATCACCTAACATTGTCCAGGCTAAATTGTGTAGCCCAAAAACTTTAACTAAATTCTCTTTAGGTTCAGCAAATCTAGGTTTAGCATATATACATGATAGAATCCAAGATAGGTTAGAGGAAAGTACCTTTATAATGACGTTAATTTCCTATTCTGTCTTCGCCAATTGAGTGACTTCCATAACTTTTGAATTCCAGAGAAGCCAGAGCCCTCCAGCGTACCTACTAGTGTCCATGTGTATGGCTCTATTGAATGGGAGTCTATTTGTGATGTCTTTGGCCCTCAGTCCACCGATGCGAGTCTCCATCACAATGACAAGTGATGGATTATACTTACTCATTAGACTATCCAAGGCATTTCAGAAATGGGGGTTTAAAGCCCCTCTATAGTTCCAGCAAATGATATTCATGGTCACTGTTAGGAGGATGGGCGGATCCCTACTGATCTGAAATTAGTTCCTTGCTTAGTTCAACAAGTCCTAACTTAGCTCCCTCAGCTTGGACTTCGTTATCTCCTTGTTCTTCCAAATGCATATCGCATGCTCTATAATCCCTAATAGCTGCTCCCTCGAGCTGATCAGAAGATTTATTTGCAGGTATCTCTCACATACCTGAATCATCTTAATGGCTTCCGAAGACCCCATTAAACTTGTTGCTGTTAGTCCATTTGCCGAGATTTTCCTTGTTTGGACCTCCTCCAAGAGGTTTGATTCGGCCAAAAGACGATCTAGCGAAGTTAGCAATAGTGCTCTCCAACCCATTATCTTCCCTTCTGCTACTGTTGGAATGTTCGTTGGGAATCTCCATCAGGGGTTTTCCTAATCTAGCCATGCCGGGGTGGTCAGCGGAAGAAAACCCAGTTTTTGGCTCTCTAAAGTTAGAGGAAAAGTGTGGTTCTATGCTTATATTTGCTCCTGGTCGAACCACCCCCAAATCACGGTGGGAGATGCTCGAATCTGTTGGATGAAAGGTAGGGACAGGGTCATGATTTTCTCGTGGAGGCTTATTGCGCACTACCTTTGTGAGCTGTCTCCTATGGCTTGCCGTTGCTACTCTCGGTTTGGACTTGAACTTGTTATTCACTTTTGGGGCAAGCGTGGAAGTTTCAGTCCTAGGTGGATTTGAATTTGGAGAAGTGTAATTACCAATGGGATCATTTTTCTTCAAGCTCGAGGGGTTGTGGGGTGCCTTGGGCAGCTCACTTTGGGATGCCTCAGAGTCGCTGTCTCTGGGCTAATGGAGCAGGTGGGGTTCATCAAACTTGTGTTATCAAATCTCTTAATTTTACACTTCCCATTTGGTGAAACTATAGGAGGCCTAGTTGGCGGGTTAGCTTTGGGGGCAAGCCTTCTAAGGCGGCCCAAATCCTTAGCATTTAATGCTGGGATTTGCTCTGGGTTTGACTTAAGGGGTGGGTACGGGTTGCCCAAGATTTGGTAGCGTGTTTCTTACGCCCACTAGCATCCAAGGGCCATAATCTCCCCTATCATTTCCCACTTTTGGTGAAACTGTAGGAGGCCTAGTTGGTGGGTTAGCTTTTGGGAAGCCAGCCCAAATCCTTAGCATTTAATGTTGGGATTTGCTCTGGGTTTGACTTGAGGGAGTGGGTACGGGTTGCCCGAGATTTGGTAGCGTGTTTCTTATGCCCCACTAGCATCCAAGGGCCATAATCTCCCCTATCATTTCCCGCTTCTTTCCCATCGAGATTGAAGCTCTCTTCCTCCCCAGCATCGTTTCTTCTCAGATCACTCTCGCCGGCATTATCCATCTCCACCACCATCTCCTTAACTATATACAGACATTGATTTTTTTTGGTGCCCCATTCTGCCACAGGAAAAGCAGAGTGAGCCAATGCCCTCATATAAATTGTCATGCCTGAATTTTCCAATAAGGATGCTTATCGGAAGTGGCGTGTCTAATTTGACCTGAACTCAAAGTCGAGCGTAGCGACCTCTTGTGCCTACATCAATATTTGCATCAATCCGAAGCATAGGTCCAATGGCTCACCCAATCTATTTTAATACCTCCAGTTCATAAAACTCAATGGGAAGCCCCGGTAGGCAAGCCCAAACAGCGACCTTGGAGCAGGCAGCCACTGTGTGTTTGAAGTAAGGCTCCCATGCACGAATAGTGAGATAGTGTTCCCCTATAAACCATGGTCCACCCTTTAGGACTTTCTCAAAATCCTCCACCAACTTAAACTTGATTAAATAGAAGTCATTTTCCAGATCAATGCAGTCTAGTCTCCCCGCTGGTTTCCAGAGGTGCATGATCCTGGAATGCAAGAAGTGGAAACCTACTGTTCTCCCGGAGACTTTCACAATGAGGGAATGCGCCCATTTGGCCCTAATGTTCATCTTTATTCTTTTGGACAACTTGATGGCAACGGTGCCTTCAAGGGGGTCATCAACCTCTTCATTAGAGAAAGGTTCCTCTTCTTCGTCGGCATGAAACTTAAACGCCTGTACATAGGCACCAGGGATGTCTCCAACAAGTTTGGCCTTATAGGACAGTGTTCCACTAGCACCTCCACCCCCCTCAAGGCCAGTCTACGAGGAGCCAAGAGGTTGATCCTCCTTAACTTTCTTAGTACTACGCTGCAACTCCACATCTTCTTCACCAGACCTCTCGCCTGACACAAGCTCACACTCCATCCTCCTTCTCTCTAGAGAAACAGTTGAAATATTATTTAGTACTCTAGGAGCCTAGAGTACAAAATCTTTATAGATTTAGCATTTAACTCTACTTCAACTGCAGCATTAAAGTTTCTGTTTATGCAGAGTAAGAGCTCGTTTGGATAGCAGAAGAAATGGTGCGTTTGCGTCAATTTTTTTTTAACCCAGCGTGTTTGTCACTGTTCATTGGCCATGAACAGTGATTTTAGGCCAATGAACAGTGACAAACACTGTAGCAACAGTAAAAAATAATATTTTTTTTTTTTTTTTTTTTCAGTTTTCAATTTCAGTTTTCAGTTTTCAGCAAAATAAGCGGTATCCAAACGTACACTAAGAGCCCATCCGAGGGGCTTAGAACACAGCTAAATTCAAATGTAAATTAATAAAAGGTCTCGCCTCTTCTTGTCCTATTTGATAAGGTCATAACTCCGAGTTGTAGAAAGTGGATGAATTCATGTTCATCGCTATTATATCATTTTGGAGGTACCCTCAACTTGTTCGTTAAGTCTCGCATGCCTATTTTGTAGGTATGACTTGCATTAATAAATAAATAAATAATCTGGCAGTTTACTAGTTCAGTTAAATTTTTGACCGACCTTATCTCCATCGTCAAAACTTAAATCAAAATGATGACTCCTGGCAGAGACGGGTCCAATTGGGACCAATGGGGCATGGTCCCCCTGCCACTCTAAAACTAAAACTTCATTTTCTTTCTAAATTAATTTTTTTTTTAATAACAAATATTTGATATTTGTCATCCTAAAAAGTCAATTAATCCAAATAAGTTGAAAATTTGATGGACGCGCATGATCCAGATTCTCCTCTAAATAAAAGAACTTTTGAACCAATCATCTTTTTTCATCCTTTAGTGTTTGTTAAAAAATATCTCATTATTATTATTAAAAAATTAAAGGCATACATAAATATATATATATATATATATTTATAGTTAAAGCCAAAATTTAGAAAAAATTCAATTAGATTCTAAATTAGAGTCCAAATTTTACGCCACATGTCTTATCTAATTTTTAAATTTTTGTGTTAAGTGAATTATTAGGTGCAAAAATAAAAAAGTCTAAACTCAATTAGATTTTAAATTGGATTTCAATTAAAGTTCAACTTTCGCCACGTGTTCTATCTGTTAGGTTCTAAAGATTAGGAACTAATGTATTTAGAACTTCAATTTGTATGTTGGCAAACCATGATCAAAACAATGTTTAGTCGTGTGTTAGACTTGCTCAAAGTATGGGTCTTATTGTAAAGTTGGAATCAAGTTTTTATGCAGAAGTACTGTTCACTTTCTGTATGACTCGATCGATCGAAAATTAGACTCGATCGATCGAAAATCGTGCAGAACGTTTTTCTACAGAAAAATTCCAACTCAGCCTAAGCCCGTTTTAATGTATAGGGTTTTATGTTTTGCCCTAAGTATATAAGGGAAAACCCTAGCCACGTTTTTAGAGTTCTGTTTTGCTGTGTTTGTGAATCTTTCTTTGAGATCTAGAGGTGTTTACCTTCACATACACTTAGGGTTTACAAAATTGAGATTTATGTCAAGAGTTGTGTAGATCGTTACAGTTGCAGAATCAAGAGAACACAAAGATATACAAGCAGATGCGCTTGTGGATTTGCTGAAGAATTCCGGAAAGAAGGAGTCCGTGGATCTCGGAGCTATCATGGGGTCATGGTAGTAAGTTTCCTACACTCGGGTAGCAATAAGATGTTAGTGGTCTAAGTCTATTGTGTAAACTTCGATTCTTTCATAGTGGATTCAGTTTGCCTTGAGGATAGCTAGGTCAAATCCTCCCCAGGTTTTTACCGGTGTGGTTTCCTGGGTCATCAGATCTTTGTGTTGTTTATTTTCCGCTGCTTTGTTATTTTTGCTTAATTGTGTTAACCTAGTTTTAATTAAATTACCTAAGTTAATAACTTGGCTAATTCTCTAGGTTAATCTGTTGGGTTTAAGGGGTCTAAACGAACTGACACTATCTAATTTTTTAAATTTTTGTGAGAAATCAATTATTAGGTGCAAAAATCAAAGTGCCCAAGTCTAATTAGATTCTAAATCTATGAGAAACCATTAAATATTTTAGAAATTAATGGCTTAAAAAAACATGTAAGTTGTAACTCTAATACCAAGTATAATTTGAACTTATAAATATATGTATAATTGTAATTGTTTTTAAATTTGCCCGCTGCATATGTATAGGTTCTACACTTATAATTGATAGGTCAAGAATGTATTGATTCCTTGTGATGAATTAACCAATTGATTTAACCAAGTTAATTAATTAATTCGATTAACATGCAAAACGCGTGGTAGCACAAACAAATCGCCAACCAAGTTAATATGCAGCGGAAAATAAAGTTGACATGACCCCACCGGGTGATTTTAAGGTCACCACTCCCGAGAATTTATTATTATCACAACAAGCGGTTACAGGTAAAGGAATCTCAGTACCTTATACTAACCCACAGTTGAACCCTTACCCCAATACACAATTAGACTTGTTCTATAGTGACAATCTCTCATTTTCAATGCACGGCTCCTAGTACAGGACTAATCAATCGATGCACGGATCCCAGTATGTTACTTACTCACCAACTTGAGAAGGATATTGGATGCAAAGTTTTTCAGTTCATCAATACGATGAAGATCATGAAGCTCCTTGGTTACAAAACTCTATGGCGTACAAATGCAATAGCTTCTTTAAAAGAAAGATGAACTAGGGAAAATTCTGTCTCCGGTCGTAATTTGCATGAACAAAACTTTTCCTCACAATTGCGTAACTTTTGACGACCCTTAAAATAATTCTTATATATGTTTAGGGTTGTGAGAAAAGAAAGCCCAAACATGATTACTCGGATTGGTGTGAAATTAGATCTGAAAAAATTGATTTTTATAAATCTCGATAGATTGGTTGTCTATCGAGCAGCTGTCGAGCATCAGGCTAAATCTGCCTTTTAAACCTCGACTTTAAACCTCGATAGATGCTAGCTGTCGAGGTTTAACACTTGTAATTGAACTCTTGTTCCTTGAAATATTATGCACATCCTATATCTACCCAATTACAAGTAAAGTGTGTTTTGTCAAAGGATTAGCCAATTTTAAATGACATATGTTCCTAACATGATTCACATATGTCCTAACAATCTCCCCCTTTGGCAATCCGTGACAAAACCACAACAAACAAATGAAATATGAGAGAAGTCATATATCACACAACTCATACTCACTGTTGAATACAATAAAATCTATCCTAACACAAACTCTTGAAAAACTTTGCAAGAAGAGAGTTCATGGTATGGAAGACTTTGACAACTTGTATTTCTGAAATACTTTAAACAAACTCATCACGACATCTTAGTGTGAAACAGAAATTAAAAGATTGCATACAAATAAATAAGAAGCATGTCCATAAAGAGAGAAAAGAAACAACATATGAAGAGATAGGTGAAAGATTGTAATAACAATCTCAATATATATAACAAAATGAATACAGGGTTTGTTATCACAATGTAAGAACAATGTATCTAAGATAGAAAGAAAAGAAATATACAAAAAGTCCTCACTACATCCCTTAAAGACAAAAACACTCCCCCTATCAAAAATATCTCCTATATAAACTCTCCCCCTAAGTACATGACAACTCTCATACCCAAAACTACTCCCCCTTTTTGTCACGAATGACAAAGAGTAAGTCATTAAGAAGCAGTCATCTCCTCATCACCGGAAGAGCTAGCATAATCATCCTCATCAGCATCACCACCATCGGAGTCACCATTATCGTCTTCGTCCTTAGATGCCTCTAGAGAAGGAGAGGGAGACTTTACGAAGCCATCGAGGCGAGCCTGTCATCGTACAATACGACCAACACGGGTATTCACTTGACACAACTTATCACTAACAGTTTCAAGGCGAGCATCCATGTGCTCAAGCTGTGCCATGATCGCCTCAAGGGTAACACCACCCGTAGAAGAAGGAGTGTACGTGGATGGAGCGAAAGATGCTGGAGGAGTCGCCGTCTTAGTTCGTGGTTGCTTCGGTCTAGCAGTAGCAGCGTCTATGGCACACATGACCAAGAAGTAATCCGACTCGAGATAGGAGATAGAAAAGTGGCTAATGATTCGCGTGATAGCCGAAGGAAAGATAAGCTTATCACGGACAGCCATATCCCTATAAACATCTATAAGGGAGAGTAAGAAGTCAGAGGGAAAGTCAATGGTAAGCCTCTCAAGAAGGGACAACAAAAATCGAGCACGAGGCTTAGTAATAGAGTTATAGTAAGACAAGAGATGGAGAACAAATATCATCACCATGTTCAGAAATCTCGGACCTTTAGCAAAGGTCGAGCAAGTGGTGTTTTTGTGACCACCTAAGATAAAGGTGTCTCACAAAATAGAGACATGAGTTCATCTTTGGACACAATCCCAAGACAATCACAATTGGGGTAGTCAAGATGTGCTACCCTCGGTGCATATAGACCTCGGATATAAGATCCAGAGTAACTACAATGTGCATACCTCAAATGCGAGTGATAAAATAAGGTATTGAATAATCGAATCCGTGCATATTGGAGTAAAACTCCTGTATGATCATAGAAGGACAAGTGACTAGGATGCCATACAGTGAATCCTAACCCCTATTGCAAATGACAGTGGGAAGGTCAGTATCAGAAAAGTCCGATAGAACGACTTGGCGTTTCGAATGAATGCCGCATTGGGAAAAGCTCTCCGAAAAGTCCTTACGAGCTTTATCATTGCGGAATCTAACATGTGAGGGGGTAGAATCAAAAGAAGATGTCGCAAAACGAAGAGGGTTCTGGGACAGAGCAGACTTATGCTTAGGCCATAGAGCAACTAACGGAGAGAGAGAGAGAGAGAGAGAGAGAGAGAGAGAGAGAGAGAGAGACACACACACACACACACACACACAGAAAAGTAGCAAACACATTTAGTATCAATAAGAAAAAAAATGGTACGTATGCATGAAAAGTGCATAAACATATGACATGCAACATTAAAAGCATTATGGACTCAGCCCAATCCAATCTTATCAGCACACATCATTTCAACATATAGAGCACACATCTAAAATGCATGAATCATTGTTAAAATGCAAATGAGATGCAATGCATGAACTTTTAAGATCATTTGAACAACACCTATCCCAAAAATTTTGCAAAAACCTTATTAATTTTGAAAAATCCCAAAATCTTTCAAAAACCCGAAAAGTTAGGTCAAAAGAGATAAAATGCATGATAAGATGAGAGAAATGAGATCTTACCAGAGGAAGAAAGATCAAACAAGGCCGAAAAACTCTTGAGATTGAGGTTTAGAGAGAAAAAGATGAGTTTGGGGAGGTGAAGGGACAGATTCTATCGAGAGAGATCGATGAGATAAAATCAAGTTGAAGCTTATATATAGAAGGCCTGATTCTTGATGGATTGAGAGGTGTCAAGGTTTAAATTTTAACAGATAGAGCTATTGAGAAGATATCAAGAGGTGTCCACAGCAAAGTGACCTCGATGGATTGAGAAGCTATCGAGAATCTATCGAGCATACAGAAACTCTCTCAATGGATCGAGAAGCTGTCGAGAAGCTATCAAGGCAAAATCTTAAAAACTTCTATGGATTGAAAATGCGATAGCAGCTATCGAGAAAGGAAGATCAAGAGGCTCGATAGATAGCCTAACTGTTGAGATTACTCAAAAACAGTTTTTCAAAGATGAGAAAAACACAGATTTGAATGCAGTCAAGCATGATACTCAACCAAAGATGCAAACAACATTTTAAGCTTTCAAAAACATCTCTCAACAAGAAAAATGTCAAGCGTATAAATCCAAAAACACACACACACTAAACAAATCTAACCAATTTTATATTTCAAAAACAAGTCAAGACAGTTTAGTGAATATACATTAACATATGTATTCCTTGTAGTGGCCAAATCACATTGTACCTGCACATGTATCAAAAGTAGCAAAGAATATTGCGTGTTGTGTGTGAAAAAACATCGCAAGATTGCATAAGTGTCTGCATGTTATTACGATTTGAGATATGAGAAAATCACTTTAACTCACATTCAATTATAACTGCTAGATGGAGACTATCACATTCGAGGTACATTCTATAACTCTCACATTTCCTAGAAGACACGCTTGCAACCATATATAATGCATTTTGATTTTTTTTTCTTTTTCGCTTTTATTTTTCCTTGCATGTTTTTTTTTTAAGCATATCATGCATAGGCATATAAGAGAGAGAAAAGAAATACCTAATGATGTTAAGCTTTTGACATTGCACTTTTACTATGCCGAAACTTGCAGATGTCATTTCATGATTAGTAGGCAACAATAGTGAGATGATTATTTATGCCTTTCTCTTAAGGTTTTCTAATCCTTTCCTTCAAAAAGAGTGATATGAGTGTAAAGTACATGAGATTACGTAATCTTACTCATCACAAACACGAGCCATAAAGCTCACTTGCTTATTTGTGCATAAAGATGCTCATCTAAGCTACAAAAGATACAAAGTTTAGAAAATTTTGTTTCAATGGCCATCCAAGGTACATAAGTACCAATGTACACAAACACACACTGTTTTTGTATTTTTCTGATTTTTCATTTTTTTTTAAATTTTTATGAGAAAAAAAAAATAAATCAAAACTAAAAACAAACAGACAAAAACATGTTAAACAAAGTATAGCATAAAACTAGATGCAAATGCATGAGGAAGGAAGAGGACAAAAGGAGATCAATTCATGGAAATAACACCAATGTTTTGGTGAAGGAATTCAAACCGTTTACTATCAAAAGGTTTAGTGAACAAATCAGCCTTCTGATCATCAATGTGAATGAACTCAAGAGTGAGTGTACCATCTTCAACAAGCTCCCGAATGAAGTGATGTCAAATCTCTATGTGTTTAGTTCGAGAATGTTGAACAGAATTTTAAAGATGTTGATGGCAATAGTATTGTCATAGTAGATGGTAAGATATTCTTGACAAATACCATAATCAGGGAGGAGTTTTTGCATCTATAGAAGTTGGGTGCAACAGCTACCGGCAGCGATGTATTCAGCCTCTGTAGTGGATAAAAAGATGGAATTCTACTTTTTACTCATCCAGGAGACAAGGTAATTACTCACATAAAAGAAACTCCTCGAAGTACTTTCTATCATCAGCATTTTCAACCCAGTCTGCGTCAGAATACCCAGCTAAGACATAATTTGTGTCCTTACTATACCACACACCAAAGTTGGCAGTAGTTTTGACATACTTTATGATTCTTTTCAAAGCAATCATATGAGACTCTTTGGAATTATCCTGATATTTAGCACACACTTCTACACTGTAACTAATGTCAAGTCTACTAGCAGTAAGATAAAGAAGATTACCTATCATGCTTCTATATAGAGATGAATTAACATTTTTACCTAACAAATCAACAGTAAGTTTAACATTTGGGCTCTTAGGGGTTCTAACAGAACTAGTAGATTCCAAATCAAACTTTTTCACAAGATTTTTAGCATATTTAGATTAAGATATTAATATACTTGACTCTTGTTGACAACTTTGCAACCCGAGGAAGTGATTCAACTCTCCAAGCATGCTCATCTCGAACTTATCCTGCACGAGTTTTGAGAAACTATGAGTAAGTTCATCCTTTGTTGATCGAAGATGATATCATCAATATAGACTTGAGAAACTATCAACTCACTGTCTTCCCTTTTAATGAAGAGAGTTTGATAAGCTTTTCCTCTTGTAAACCTATGTGACACCAAGTATTGTGTGAGCCAATCATACCAAGCTTTGGGGGACTTTCTTTAAACCATAGAGTGCCTTCTTGAGGTACAACACATGATCTGGAAAGTGGGGATCAATGAATTCTTTTGGTTGAGCCACATAGACATCTTCTTTAAGGAACGCATTTAAGAAAGCAGTCTTGACATCCATTTGGTAAAGCTTGAACTTCAAGTGGGCATGCTAGGGCTAGGAGAATGGACTCCATACTGGCTACTAGAGCAAATGTCTCATCATAGTCCACTCCTTCCATTTGAGAGCATCCTTGAGCCACAAGACGAGCCTTGTTGCAGATCACATTACCCTCCTTATTAGACTTATTGCAGAAAATCCACTTTATGCAGATGATGTGCTCACCTTCTAGTCTAGGCACTAGAGTCCAGATGTCATTCCTTTGAAACTGAAGCAGTTCATCATGCATAGTTTCAACTCGTTTTTCATCCTAAAGAGCTTCCTCAACCTTGGTGGGTTTAACCTGTGACAAATAACAATAATATGACACAAAGTTAGCAACACATTTATCAATTGTACGCTTCCTTAGTGTAAGTTCATTCATGTTTCCCATAATGACTTTAGGAAGATGATTCAACTTAATCCTGGAGGAAGGTCCTTTCTCTTCATGGGATTCAGAATCAGGTGAGGTAGGCATGTCTGCTGAACCTTCTACAACACTTAGAGTGCTGAGAGTACTTGGAGATGTGGGCTCTTAATCAACAATTTCTTGAACATCCTTGGGCTCGGGAGGAAGAATTTCTTTAGGCATTTCCTCACTAATTTTCTCAGAAACGGACTCTGAAGTTTCATTGATAACAACATTTACCGTTTCCTTCTCCTTCTTAGTTCTTTTGTTGTACATTCAATAAGCCTTGCTTGTAGAGGAGTATCCCAGAAATATTCCTTCATCGCTTCGGGAGTCAAATTTTCCCACATTCTTTCTATCCTTGAGAATGAAACAAGTACTTCTAAAGATTTTGAAATACTTAACATTTGGCTTCCTTCCCTTCCATGGCTTATAGGGAGCCTTCTTGGTATCAGGTCTGAAATACACCCTGTTAACCATATGACATGCAGTGTTAACGGCTTCTCCCTACAAGTTTCTAGCCACATCCTTGTTGTTCAACATGGCTCTAGTCATCTCTTGAATAACCTTGTTCTTTCTTTCTACTACACCATTCTACTGAGGAGTGATAGGAGCAGAGAATTATTGAGATATACCTGATCTAGTGCAAAAGGACTCCATATATGAACTCCCGAATTCTTTACCGTGATCACTTAGAATTCGATCAATCTTTAAGCTCTTCTCATTTTTCAATCTTGTGCACAAGGCTTCAATGTGCTCAAGAACATCTGACTTGGAACTTAGGAGAATGACCCGAGTATACCTAGTGAAGTCATCTACCACAACCATTATGTATCTCTTCCCACCAAGAGACTCGTTCTAGTTGGACCCTTGAGATCCAGATGTAGTAGCTCTAATGGTCTAGATGTAGCGGATGTCTGAGTGCCCGAATGTTTGGCTTTCGTCTGTTTCCCAAGCTGCCACAGTCTACACACCACATTGTTCACCCTATTGAGCTTTGGTATCCCCAAAACTGATTCATGCTTAGATACAATTGAAAGATGTTTGTAACTAGCATGTCCCATTCTATGGTGCCATAGATCTTCATTTGGCAAAGGAATGCTATTAAACACTATATCAGCATCTAGGACCAAACCATAACAATTGTCTAGAGTGCGAATACCACTTATGAGTTTCTTTCCAGACTCATTCAACACAGGGCATTTTCCTTTTGAGAACAGCACCATAAAGTCTTGATCACATATCTGACTTATGCTCAACAGGTTCACTCTCATACCTTCTATGTATAGCACATTTGCGATATCTGGTAGTCCAAGTAGAGAGATGGTTCCTTTTCCATTAATCTGTGATTTGCGCCCATCACCGAAATTACCACCTTTCTTAGACTAAAAAACATTAAAGAGAGATTGGTCTCTAGTCATGTGTCTTGAACAGCCGCTATTAAGGTACCACAAACACGTGTCCATAACCTTAAATGCAGACTTCATCATGAAGCACACTTCATGCTTAGATGACAAATAAATAGGAATGGTGTTTTCTCTCATCTGCCATTTATGAACAAAGCGTTTAACTTTCAATCTTTTCAGACGAACTCCTCTGCACATTTTTGTTTTGAGATAGTTAAGTTTCTTCTTTATAATGTTAAGATCATTTCCAATAATCATCATGATGGATTTCAAATAACTTTTAGACTTGCATTTTCTGATACACTCAATCAAATAGAGATTAGAAAAACAAGACGTATTTGAAAACAAAGATCTTTCCATGCCAATTGCAGCCATGACAATAAGGGTCAATTGATCACATAGCAAAGATTAACCCTAATCAGAATGTGACTGCTTTGATACCACTTGATAGGTCAAGAATGTATTGACTCCTTGTGATGAATTAACTAATTGATATAGCCAAGTTAATTACTTAATTCAATTAACATGCAAAACGCGTGGTAGCACGAACAAATCACCAACTAAGTTAATATGTAGCGAAAAATAAAGTTGATACGGTGATTTGTTTATGAATGGGGAAAACCTCCAAGGTAAAAACCCCACCGGGTGATTTTAAAGCCACCACTCCCGAGAATTTACTATTATCACAATAAGCGGTTACAAGTAAAGGAATCCCAGTACCTTATACGAACCTAAAATTGAACCGTTACCCCAATATACAATTGGACTTGTTCTGTAGTGACAATCTCTCCTTTTCAATGCACGGCTCCTAGTACGTGACTAACAAATTGATGCACGGATCCCAATACGTGACTCACTCACCAACTTGAGAAGGATGTTGGCTGCAAAGTTCTTCAGTTCATCAACACAATGAAGATCACGAAACTCTTTGGTTACAAAACTCTATAACGTACAAACGTAGCAGCTTCTTCAACACAATTCTGTCTTCGGTCACAATTTGCATGAACAAAACTTTGCCTCACATTTGCACAACCTCTGACGGCCCTTAAAATAATCCTTATATATGTTTAGGGTTCTTAGAAAAGAAAGCTCAAACATGTATACACAGATTGGTGTGAAATCAAATATGAAAATTAGTTTTCATAAACCTCGATAGATAGGTTATCTATCAAGCAGTTGTTGAGCATCGAGCTAAATCTGTCTTTCAAACTTCGATAGATGCTATCTGTCGAGTTTTAAAATCCGGCACTTCTTTACTTATTTCTTGGACAGATTTGCATAGCTCTAACACTTGGACTTGAACTCTTATTCCTTGAAGTATTAAGCACATCTTAATAGTATCCAATTACAAGTAAAGTGCGTTTTGTCAAAAGATTAACTAATTCCAAATGACATATGTTTCTAACATGATTCACATATGTCCTAACAATAATTACTATTCTTATTTCTAGTTTTTTTCTTTAACAATACAATGAGCATTTTTAATAATAAATATTGTCAAAACTATGCTTCACCAAAAAATAAAAGTGATATATTAAAAGTCTATGTGATTTTTTGAGAACTATTTGATTTGTACATTTAAAAAAATATATTGCATATTCAATATAAGATATGTGGGGTAAAAAACGACCAATGTTCAGATGGTGACAAATAAAAAGACTTACACAATTAATTTTTGAAAGGAAAAATGTAAGAAATTCCACAATAGGAAATCTAAATAATAGATTGGGAGATAATAAGGAACAAAATGGCTTCTATTGATATAAGAATAGCTTTCCCGAGTTACAAAGGATAGGATTGAAAAATAAAAACTCTTAGTCCTATTTTGCTATTACAACTTTCTCTCTCTTGTTCCACCTTAAATCTTTTCTCTAAATTTTTCTGAATCCCCTTTTCCCATTGCACCTTCACTCCTTTTATAAACAATTAGCTTATAACCCAATACATATGCATGGATACACTTAAAGAAAAACAATAAGATGTATAATATAATTCATATATATAATTTAAATACTATTTGTAGGGGCAAAGGTCCCAAAAATGAGTATTGGGCTGTGGGTCGTGTCCGAGGACATTGAAATGTCTGAGGCCAAGAAAACGCTAGTAAGGGTATACAAGTCAAATATTCCGTGAAAGAGGTATGATTATAAGGGGTCAAGATCATAGTCTGAGGGGGAGTACCTCCTCGGCTAGGCAAAGCAGAGGTCAAGGGTCCGGCTATTCACCAAGAACAACGCACCAGATGACCATAATAGTAAGGATAAACATCAAAAGGGAATAAGACAAAGGAAAGTTGGGAAATATCTCAAGGGAAAGCTACTACCCCCGCATTGAATGCTCTGTAGCTAACTTTCTGGCCGCATTAATGTGGAGGTGATACCTGAACAGTAATCTTCAGCCTTACAGCTACCTACCAAGATTTCAGAAAGGTGCTGATGGGACAGGGAACAAAGCCAACAAATTGATCTACACGTGGAAGGTTGAGATGAAGTATAGCAGAAGAATATAAAGAAGAAAAACTCCATTAACAGGGGGGGTTGGAGAATTGGGAGAAAAACACTGTAGCCACAAGAACTGAAATTGTACTTAAGTTTAAAAGAAATATATATAAGAATTACTCTCCTCAGACTTTGTCGAGGAAGATTTTCCTTGTATAAAACTTGTTTATTTTTATTTTCTAGCCATCTTTAACCTACTGTGATTGTTCTCCAACTCATACCAATCACTATGATCTGGCGAGAAATATTCTCATTATTAATGCTATCATGGTAACTCTAACCAAACAAAAATAATTTGCCGCTTTTCTTTCAGCCTCTAAGTAATAATGACATAGCTCCGAAGGGAAGTTAACATTACACTTAGTCTAGTGTACACCATTGCCTAGAATCAATGTGAGTCACCAAGTAACTCCACGAAAGCGTAGTCGTTCTTGATGTAAAAACACATTTCATCCATCATTAAGAAGTTTAACCTGTAGTTATATGAATTAAACACCCTCCGAAGGGAGCAAGGCATATACGCCAAGGTGAGGTGCCTAATCACATTACTATAAACCGACAATGGAGGCCGTGAGAATCAACCCTTGAATCTCTCTCCCACTAGAAATTTTAAAACAAGTGGATTGTCCTAAAATCATTGTGATCTAATCACAATATTAACCCTACACATCAAATGTGTTTAATTGTTCAAATTCAATGTGATGTTACTAAGTCACGTCACAATGGCGTAACGAACATTCGCGCAATCACAAAGAAGTTTAACCTTGTAATCCGTGAAGTAAATACCCTCTGCTTGGAATGCAAGACTCGAAGTCAAGACAAGGTATCCATTCACATTACAATAAACTTAACAAAAGGGTTATTTCAGCACTCCCACTCATTATTTGAGTTTTTCTTTAAATAATTGTGATCCAATCACAACTTATAACCTTGCACTTGATAAAGACTCTAACCTTATAAGAATCACTAACTAAAATAGAAGTCCTAAACTATTTAGGATTTCTTAAACACTAATGATTCAATAATTAGTTATATAGAACTCTATCCTTAATTTACTAGATAAAGTATTCTAATGTCATTAAAAACTATATACCTTTTAATTAAGCTTTAATCTCATTAAAACTTCTAATTAAAATAATTTAAGGACTTTCAATCATATAACAATTCCAATCTCAAAAGAATATTTCTTAAAAGACAAGTCTCAAACTATTTAGGACTAAGAGTTCTATTTAACTAATATCTTTGATCTCATTAGGCGTTTTAGTTAAAAAAAGATTAATAAAAGTCCTTAACTTTTAAGAACTATAAAATCAATCACATAACCTTACTTTTATACATGAAAAACACTTAGAAAATAAAACTCTAAATTCCCAGTTTTCGTGGGTATCTCACAGGTATCTCGCGACTGACCGTTACTCGCGAAAACATGTTAAGCCCAAAAAAAATTGAAAACACTGAAAATCATACAGAAACTTTTGCTACTGTCTTGCGGGTATCTCGCGACTTTCGCTACTGTCTCGCGGGTATCTCGCCACTGAACGCTTCCCACAAAATTTTTTGTATTTCAGTGGCAGTTTTTCGCGAGTAGCTTCGCGGATAAGTTTACCCGCGAAAAACTCGTGTTTTCAGTTTTTCAAGTTTAGATATTAACAGTTATCAATGGTTT